>JALIGW010000001.1:188338130-188938130 GCA_023053685.1 Diadophis punctatus similis | reverse complement strand
TTTTGCTGGCAGAGGCACAGCAGGCCGGTCCTTCTCTGTTTCCAGGGCAACCCCGCAGGCCAGATCTAAGCACTCTGCAGGCTGGATCTGGCCCCTGAGCCTTGAGTTTAACAGCCTTGATCTAGAGAGGTATTATGAGCTGGTTCATACTAAACTATAATCTCCTTTTAGCATGATTTACTAAATAAATTAGTTAGCTGGAATCACATGCTAAACCACTGACCATGATTTTCTAGTCACAAACACTAGAGTCATGTAACAACCCACTTTATGGTTTAGTGTTGCATAAACCATGCTGGAGTTTTACTGAAGTTTTTCCAGTGCTTCCCAGGGCCAAGCTAGCTTTGTTGTTCTGATTGTTTCTTGGCCTTATGACTATCTGGAATAACTCAGTTTCTTTGTTCTGCATCCACATATATGTTTATATAGGAAAAAGCATAGATTTGAAGGGAGGGCATTCAAATTAAGGCAGTGTGGTTTAAATCAGTGTTTTTCCAACCTTGGCAGTTTGAAGATGTGTGGACTTCAACTCCCAGAATTCCCCAGCTGTAAATTATTCATGACACCTTCCTACTTACTTATTTAACCTGCTTCCTGTGGTTGAGATGGATATAAAGGGCTTTTCTCCAGGGAGATGGTAATGCATTTCAGTTCACTGCAGTATCTTTATATTCCCTCTATGATGCTGACTGCAGCATGTTTTTACCAAGGTCAAAATGCTTGAATTTATATGAGTAAAGATAAATCAGTAGATCAGCACCATACATTGAATATTGGTTGTGAGTTCTGAGGATTATTTCAGAATAAATCAGCATGGCTTCATTCAAACCCTCATTTGAAATGCAACAGCAAGTGGCAAATAATGATTTTCAGTAAGATCCAGAATAAACAAATGAGTGGTAATGAATTAACTCAACTGGAAGTCAATTGTAGCATTTCTGTCAGTGGATGCTTGCATTTTGTGGTTTTGTATATTGAGAAGGAAAGGGAACTTGACTTTAAGAACAGTGAAAAGTATCTTGGTAATTTGCTGGTTGAGCTGCTTAAAATTAAATCATAGCTTAAGAGAATAACATTTGACATTTATCTCTTTCATCATTGTATTTGCTATTGCTCCCAGAGGCAACAGTGGCATAATGGTCTTCATTCATTTATCCATTCAATTTGCAGTTGTAAAAGAAACGGAAGACTCTGGAGGTGGAGTTAAAAGAGGGATCAGCCTAGAATCCCTATGAGTCACAATGGAACTAAGTTCAACCTACCTTGAATTCTGTTGATCTTTATCTAACCCCAAGCAGGGGTTAAGCATTAGTTGAGAAGATTCTTGTGCATACATATGATTAGCAGTAAATCAATTTAATTGGACCTTCACTTGTGGACCTGATTTTTCACTCCTGACACCAGCAGTTAATAAAGGCACATAAGTTAAAGCATAATATAATTTCATAAACATAACCAAATCAAAGCTAAAACCAGCAAATCTCCCCTTACCCTCGACCCCGAAATGGCCGCTGTTTACACCACAAGTTTCATTGGAAGAGCTTCATTTTCAGCATCTTCCAAAATGACACTCTGAGGAAGGCCAGACTGAACTCAGCCAAGACGCTGGTGCTATCACAGAAAAGCAGCTGTATCTTGTAATCTTGTCTTTTCCCATTTCATGGAAGTGAACTACTGTCAGCAGCTTCTCCTGGAACAAACAAGTCTGGTGGGTCAATTCAGATTGGAAAATAAGAGACTTCTCCTAGAGACGTCTGGGCTCAAAGCCACATAGGGCTTTATCAATCAGAACTTGCACTTTGACTGCATCTAGAAGCCAATGGAGGACCTATAGCATAGGGATTAATGTGCATTCGTGACATGTGCCCACCAGCTAGCGGATTACTGCTTTGGAAACTAATTGCAGTTTCTGCAATGGCCTTCAAAAGAAACCTCCTGTAGAATGGATTGCAATAATACATATGGGTGGTAAGGAGAACATATTACTTGGTTGAGTCCTCCTGATTTTTATTTATTTATTTATTTAGTGTTCTTCTATGCCACCCTACTCCATGAGGACTCAGGGCAGCGTACAACATTTTAAGGAACAACTAAACAATAAAGTTATTAAAAACAATTTAAAAAGAGTTTAAAAAGACATACAAAACCATGCATACATGGGGGACAGTTGTCTCAAAATCACCCCGCCTACAGGAAGAGCCATGTCTTAATGGCTTTTCGGAAGGCCAGCAAGGTGGGGATAATTTGGATCTCTGGGGGTAGTTGGCTCCAGAGAACAGGGGCCCCTACAGAGAAGACGCTCCCCCTAGGCCCCACCAGCCGGCATTGTTTGGCTGAAGGGACCCGGAGGAGACCCACTCTGTGGGACCTAACTGGTCGAAGGGAAGTCTGAGGTAGGATGCGGTCCCGGAGGTAACCTGGTCCTAAGCCATGCAGGGCTTTAAAGATGATGATCAACACCTTGAATTGCACCCGGAGACTAATGGGAAACCAGTGCAGCTGGCGGAGTATGGGTGTTACGTGGGTGTATCTTGAAACACCCACCACAGCATGCGCAGCCGCACTTTGCACCAGTTGAAGTCTCCGGATACTCTTCAAGGGTAGCCCCATGTAGAGCGCATTACAGTAGTCCAATCTAGAGGTGACGAGGGCATGAGTGACTGTGAGTAGAGCCTCCTTCTCCAAGTATGGTCGCAATTGGTGCACCAGGTGAACCTGTGAAAAGGCTCCCCTAGCCACAGCTGTAAAGTGTTGATCTAATTTTAGCTGTGGATCTAGGAGAACTCCCAAATTGCGAACCTGTTCTGAGGGAGTTAATTTTTCTCCCCCAAGAACCAAGGAGGGACAGTCGGAATAGTCCTTAGGGGGCAATATCCAGAGCCACTCAGTTTTGTTGGGATTAAGCTTGAGCCTGTTCCTCCCCATCCAGATCCTGACATCGTCCAGGCATCGGCACATTACATCCACTGTCTCCCTGATAATCTTTGAGGAACAGAACCATAAGTACTATTCTAGTTTTATGGTAAGATTACATTAACGGCATCTTGCAACACTTCTTCCTTTTTTTTAACTGTCCAGAAAAATAGGGAGTCTCCCTTTTGAAACATTTCCCATGCCATCCCCCTTCTGTGGAACGAGGAATCTTTTACATGAGAGTTGTCCAGTCTGTGGCTCTTCCTGTTGTGTCCCAAGGTAATTCCCACTTACTATCTGCTCCTGAAAAGCTGCAATGGGTATATCAATCAGAATTGTGGAAAAGACTCCCCACCCGCTTCCCGGTCATGGTTTCCACTTATCAGCATGAATCAACAAGGACCCCAAAGTTGTAGTCCTGCTCCTTCAGAGGAAATGCTTCCCTGTCTAGGTGCAAGACAGGCAGTTCTTGACTTAAGACCACAATTCAGCCCAAAATTTCCGTTGCTCAGCGAGACAGTTGTTATATTTTGTCCCATTTTACGAACTTTCTTGTCACAGCTGTTAAGTGAATCACTGTTAAGTTAGTAACATGGATAAGCGAATCTCTGCTTCCCCATGGATTTAGCTTGTCAGAAAGTTGCAAAAGATGATCACATGACCCCAGAACACTGCAACCGTCATAAATATGAGTCAGTGGCCAAGCGTCTGAATTTTGATAATGTGGCCATGGGGATGCTGCAACAGCCGTAAGTGTGAAAAACAGTCATAAGTCACGTTTTTCATTGCCTCTGTAACTTTGAACGGTCACTAAACAAACTATTGTCAGTCAGGGAATACCTGAACTGGGACACAAAACGAACCATGCTGCACATGTAACCACTCCATCTTTATTTGGCTCGTTATCTAATCAAATAAATGGGAACAACACATATTTTTTCCCACTGCAGCATTTTAGAAGTATGAAGAATATAGCGTGCCTACTTTGCTCTAGCAACAAAAGAAAGAACTAAAATGATCAAAGGAATGAAGGGAAATTTGCCAATTGACGGTGGCAGTCAGCTTTACCAGAACTTTCAAATCAGTGGTTTTGGTACCATCCATGCAACACTGACAAGAATGTTGTAATTTATCATCACTGATATGGCAGTGTTATAAATCACTAGCATATAAGCTCTCTTAGCTTGAGCACAATTTCTTCATACCGAGGCATCAGTGTGGAATGTGTCATTAAACAAGGAAATAAACAAATGGTAATTAATTATTATTATTATTATTTTTAGTACTGTGGAGAGCTCAATTGAAAGATACAATGAAAATAAAACAAAACATGAAAACAAAAAGAGCACAGATGTAGTTTATGTACATCAATACTGCTTTTTTTTTACATTATTTATATATGCTAATCGTACTGTCAACAGGTTAAAGAGCTTGCATTATTCCATATATAGCCTTGGTCTACACCATTGAGTAGCCACTTCAAATTTCAAAAAGCTAAAAAGAAAAGAAAAGTGATCAATAACTGCAAACGATAATTCAGTGATAGGAAGAACTGTTTTCATTCAGCACTTTCCTATAGAAAGCAAAGGTAACTGGTAGAAGGATCACAGCACACTGGTAGCAATGGCAATATTCACAGGCTTCAGCATCTTCCAAATTATCTATAATGGCACAGAATACAAGGATTTGTCAATAGTTTGCAAGCTAGGCCTGCTAGGGCACATGTTTGCAGAAATAACGTTGTGTCCAGAACAACTGTAGGCTCAAATATGTACAAACAGGTTTTTACAACTTATACCTGTAGCAGTATTATTTTTAAAAAGAATGTAGGCATATACTATACTGAGAGCAGCTGATTACGCAGTACTTTAAGACAAAATAGAATCCTATATTTTTGTCCATTCTTTCAGGGCATTTTCGTTCACTATTTTTCTCCTCTGAACATTTTGACTGTTACCTTGAATCAACAGGTACCTCCAACACAGGACATTTGTGTATTCCTTGTTCCTATCTGCTGCAATGTATGAGGAATTAACCTGTGACCTAAGTGATTGTTCAGTGCAAAGATAATCCTATCTTAGGCAAAGGGACTGGGTTGAGACAAGTCCCTAGGACTAAGATACTACTTGTATGTGTGTGTGTGTGCAATGTGTGCTCGCACACACAGGCACAAACACAAGTATGTGCATGTGCTCTCTTTCTGATTTGGTAACCAGGGTAAAAAATAATGCATCTTGGAATTGGTATAAATAGTAGGGATAAGAGGTTGCCTTTTTTAAATTTTATACAGAAAGTATAAAATTGCTCCAAGCTGAAACAGCAAAACAGTGAAAACCTGTGCTGGATGATGCCACAAGGGTTCCACGCACAATCTAGGAGCGTGAAGCATCTCTTTGAGCAAATTATTTCCCCCGTCTGAAGGCTATAGAGAATTAGAGAGTGGAAAACCTGGTCCTGGTTCCCCCATGCCCCATCCCTTTACTCCCTCCGCAACAGAAACCCCATTTACAAAAATAGTCACATATAAACACCCTGCGGATTGGTTTTTTTTTTTAAATGATAAATTCACCTATACTGTGTGTTTATGTGTGTGTGTGCACATGCGAAAATATGGCGAACGCGGCTGCTGAAGAACACACAGTGAGAACACTTACTGAATTAAGTGTCTTGTAACTTGCTGAACGTGTGATAGCTTTGCCCACTTTATGCTTAACAGCAATTTCATCCCTTTTCTCTTTTTCAGCAAGAGCAATAGGAGGCTGCCGCTTTGTTTTCCAGAGTTAAGGTCCGGTGACTAGGGGGTCACTGTCTTGTTATAGGCACTAACCTTGAAAGAGAGCGTACATATCTATATAGAGACATATCTGTGTATGTCTATATCTATACATAGATATACATGTAATATATTTATAAATGCTGACAGTTTAGCATAACTCTCCAGTGGAGCTTTGCTGATAAATACATCCCCTTCAAAGGCTGTAAACAAGTTGAAGAACAAATAATACAAATGATCGGTTTTCACTTTTTGCTAATCTTTATATCTTTCTCTTTAAAGTCTCGGTCTGTTTTGCCCTTTTCGTATTTATCTTTGTTTGGCTTAGTAACGCTATCATAGGAAGGGGGAGAGGTGGTCGAGGAGCTCTCATCGGTTTTCTCTGGACTGGAATTCCCATTAAACCTATCAGAGGTCATGTCTTTGATTGGTAGGATGTTGCCATCTCTGCATTTTTCTTTATTATACATAGAAGTGACTTTTTTAACTTTCTGTTTTAGGAGGAAATGCCTGAAAGCCCGCTGGATGATGGTAGCGGACACCTCCTCCTGCTTTCGCTTTAATGTGGTGGTGATTGGTTCGTATGAAACTTTGGATGGATTGGCTGCCATGAAGCGGTCTTCCATTTGTATTCTGAGTAAATCCATTTCTTCGCTTTCTCCCAAGACACGCTTTGTAAAGGCAAACAAGATGTCAAGGCAGTGAATTCTATCGCCACTCACCATGGGCAGGTCCATTGAGATTAGCTGAACATTGTTTGGTTTGGCAATCAGAAGAGGAGGATCCAACGAAGCAGCAAAATCAGAAAGTTTACTATATTCTATAAATTGGGATGCATCTGGATCGAACTTTTCCCAGACTTCATAGAACATCTCAAAATCATCCTCACTCAAAGGTTCAGCACTTTCTTCGGTAGCCACGCTGAAATTCTCCAAAATGACAGCAATGTACATATTTACTACAACTAAAAATGAGATGATAATGTAGCTGACAAAGAAGAAAATCCCAACCGAAGGATTGCCACAGTCTCCCTTGACTGAGCTACCCGGATGGTCTATCTCAGGGTCACAATCTGGAGGCCCACTGTTTAGGATGGGCGCTAGCAAGCCATCCCAGCCAGCAGAGGTGGTAATTTGGAAAAGGCAGAGCATGCTGTTGCCAAAAGTTTCAAAATTGAACAAGTCATCAATGCCAACTTCTCTTTTCACGTAGGCAAAGTTGGACATTCCAAATATGGCGTAGATGAACATGACCAGGAAAAGCAGGAGACCAATGTTGAACAAGGCAGGGAGAGACATCATCAAGGCAAAAAGCAGAGTGCGGATCCCCTTTGCCCCCTTGATTAGACGCAGGATTCGACCTATTCGGGCAAGTCGGATCACTCTGAACAGGGTAGGTGATACAAAATATTTCTCAATAATCTCTGCGAGGAACATTCCTGCAAAATATTTAAAAGTGACACTTTTATAGCACCCATTATTTATCATTACTTTATAAAGCAGAACCTGGGCATTAAGCACACATGAAAATTAAAATAGTTTAAAATGATTCCTAAATGTAAACTGCTATATTAGTCCAAAGGAAACATATTGATTAAATGCTGGTATGTTGAAAAAAAATTAACAAGCAATAAAGTTAACAGTTAAGAAAAATTAAGACTGTTAATCTTCATTATCTTAGGCAAATTCTAAAACAATCAATTTGCAAACATAAGAAAATGTGTAAAAATTATTTGGTTCTGTCAGGGAATTGCGCAGCCAGTGTCCAAATGGAGTCAGAGATGCTGACATGAACTTGTAGTTTTATATAATTTTACATTTATATTTACAGTAAACAAGACAGCCAGGCACCCCACTACATCATGAGGTAAATCACAGTACAGCATATAAAGCACACAGAAGAAAAAGGTGGGAAAAAGGGAAACTCCCCCAGCAACCAATCATAATGTAGATTGCCTCATGCAGGAACTCCCACCCCCTCCTCCACTCTCCAACCAATCAACTACAACTTTCTTTCTGGCCCTATTATACACTTTACTGTTCCAGCTACTAAATTAAACATCTTAACAGGCTCACTAGTTTGTAATTTTAAATTTCTCTACTAGAAAACTTTGAATGCTGTATAAACAATATATGTTGAGGTTAGATAAAGACAGAGACTAACTTTTGATTCTTGGATTTATTTCATACGTAGAAATACCTTCATATTTTGCCCAATTCTTTGGGACAGAATTCACAAAGTTTTCTTGGCAGTATTACAGAAGCACTGTACTATTTTTTCAGAGGTTCTATTAGTTTAGCCTAGAACCCTGGGATTTCCTTCCAAATAAAATCAATCCTTATTTTTTGAGGTCAGCCAAGGTTAGTTAGTTACTATCATCTGCTGAGGATGTAGTTGTACCTGACAACACTTAAAGCATCAATCACAAAATACGCCACAGTACTCCCTACCCTCTCAGATGACCTTCTAGGCAGAGGAACATACTTTCAAACAAGGCACTGGCTGCAGTCACCACCATTACTGAGATCTTAGCAAGGCCTATTCCTTGCATTAGAAGTGTAGACCATGCTTCTTTTGCCTTACAGCATGCTATCTCCAATTGTTTTTTTTAAAAAAACCAAAGGATCTTTTAAAAAATCAGGAGCGTAAAAAAACATGATACGTAAGGAGGTGCTCGAGAGCAAACTGGAACTTCAATACTTGACATAATTATTGTCCTATGTATTTCAGACTCTCTTTCTTAGCTGATAGAAATACTGTTCACTAACACACAAAGAGAGAGTTTGGTGTAGTGGTTAAGACACTAAGACAGAACCTAGGAGACCATTAGTTCTAGTTTCATTTTAGGCACATAACCAACTGGATGGCCTTGGGCCAGTCATTTGCTTTCAGCCCCAGGAAGTTAACAAGGGCAAACCACTTCTAAAATCTTGTCAAAAAAATCTGCAGGGACTTGTCAAGGCAATCTCCAGGAGTCCAAACTGACTCAAAGGCACCCAAAAACCCCCAACAACAATAAATGAAGATTTTAACCCTTATTTTGTCTCTTGCATGCTCTTCATATCCCTTTTAACTCTTGTTATTATAAAATTGCTATTGCATGTAGCATGAGCTGACTCAATATAATGCCAAATCACAGATTTTCCTTTTACCTGTCCTCTGATTTACTTAATGCTCTTTTAAGACATGCTGTTTAATTGGGTTGCAAGATCTATCAGGTATACTGGCAAATTATGGTTGACACTAGGCCAAATGTAATTTGAGAATTGCAGCATATGAGAAGGGTAAGGAGAATTCTCAACCTTTGTACTTGTTTATTAAACTATATTAAGAGCTTTGTTGGATCAGGATGATGGCCTATGCAATATGTAATATAATATTCTGTGATATACAATGTCCAATAAGATGCATCAAGTAATAACTTTCCATTACTGTTTGCCAGAAGCTGTCAATTTAAGATAAACTGCCTGTGATTCAGGCGATAGCATAAAGCTGCTAGCAACCCTGTCGTCCATGAATTTATCATGATTGCACTGAAATCCAGCAAAAGTCTGTATTTTAAGTCTGGCATTTTTCTATGTGTTTCAATATATCATTTTGGTCATGCTTATATTTAATTCTATTTGCCAATTATTATTAACTATTATTTGAATTATATATAAAACAATCCTATTACTGAACCAGGAATCTAAAAAATTAGTACATGACTTTAGTGAATCAGATTACAAACCTATTACTGAATTAGAAATCTTATGCAATTTAGTAAATGAGTTTAGCTATTATTTATTTTTGGAAACAAATGGATCTTACCTACAATGGAGAGAATCACAACGACAAAGTCAAAAATATTCCAACCAATGGTAAAATAATAATAACGAAGTGAAATCAATTTGAGTATACATTCTCCAGTGAAAAGAATTATGAATACCAAGTTAATCCTGGATAAAATAATTTCCATTTCTTTACTTTGGTCATCTGTTTCAACCATCATGGTGACCATATTAAGGCAAATGAGAATCATGATACTGATGTCAAAGGCTTGTTTGGTTACAAAGTCAAAGACTAACCCTTGAAATTTATTCTGTAAAAACAAAAATAAAAAATGTTAATATTGCAAAAATAGTTTTCTTTAGTATTGGATTATTTTTCCTTTATAGTTTATTTTACTAATGTTCATGCCCTCTTCTTTTGGGAATGGATGACTATATTAAGTGGGAGAAATCAAAAGAAAAAAAATCAAATCTTGAACCAAAATCCTATATTTGATAACACAAGCTACAATTTCAGATATTTTATGGTCCACATATCATTACAGGAAGTGCAGTCTATATTATTTTAAACAAGATGTTAAGAGTTAGAAAGTGTGATTGAGAGTAGAAATATATAAAATAGAATTCCTTACCCCTGGTCTTGGTATGGGCTTTTGTGGTTTTTTGGAACCCAGCTTTTTCATTGCATTGTAATATTTTTTCTGTTCCTCTGTCATAAAAATGTCTTGTCCTCCAAAGTAAAGAAATAAATCAAATCTAGTTACACGACATGTTTGCAGACTGATTTATGTAATGATGGAGAAACACATTTTAATCCATTGATAATAATACTACATTATCACAATTTCATATTACTCCAATATCATATCATATCCACTGGCCTGAGTCTTTCTAGGCCAAATAGAAAGAACTGAGTTTGAAGTTTAAGGCCTGGAAGAGTCTTAAGAATTTGTTTCCGTATAATACCAATTAAGCTGAATAACTTTTTTTTAATCTGACTTTGCCCTTCAAAATATGGACAGTAGGTTCACAAAATAAGATTTCTTTTTTGGCTATGAGATCAAATAATATATAACCATTCTTGCTGGTCTATATTTGGTAGTAGCAATAGCACTTAGATTTATATACTGTTTCACAATGCTTTACAACCCTCTCTAAGCAAGCATATTGCCCCCAACAATCTGGGTCCTCATTTTACCAACCTCGGAAGGATGGAAGGCTTCCAACCTTGAACCAGTGAGAATCGAACTGCTTAACCGCTAGCAGTCAGCAGAAGTAGCCTGCAGTACTGCATTCTAACCACTGTGCCACATGGCTCTTAGTAGAAAGAGGAAGAACAATTAAAGGTTTCTCTTTTCTCTAGTTTTGCTGCTGGATCATTTTAATAGAATGGGTGCAATGCTTTCATTGTTTTAGTTTCTGAAATGTAGTTTTCTTAGCTGTCCAGGGAATATTTATACATATAGAATATTATAGAATTAATTTAAGAAGTTAAAGCAGGATTGGCTAAACTCTTCCTGAAAGACCAAGCTTATAATCTAGGAAAGTCTTTCTCCACAGCTGTCTTTGTATCCCCAGTGCCAAGAAGCACATTTGCAGAATTATGCCTGCTGTACCAAGCAGCAACTTTCTGTAAAGCTTAAATACAGGTACGATTATTTATGTCTTGGTTGTGTTTAGAGTACTGCAATATGCTGTATGTGAAACAATCTTTGAACAATGTCGCAAAAATGTAAAATACAGCTACTTTATTGTTAAACTGTGCAAAATTCCAGGAAGATATTATGTTTATGCTAAAAGAACTTCGGCTATCCTATGGGCAGAATTCAAGACATAAGAGTTAAATTTTTAATACGCTGGATGGTTTATGTCCCAATGATCTGTTAGGAACCTTTCTTGTTATGAACTTCTTTGGATGTTAAGATCTGCAGGAGACACCTTTTATGGATACCCTTATTTAAAACACACACACACACACACACACACATTTTAAGGGGGTTTCTTATGGTTTTTTAAATTGTAAATTTTACTTCCAGAGCATGGAGCAAACACTTTAAATACTTATCTTCTTTTTTTGCTGATTGAAATTATCTATAATGACACCAATGAAGAGGTTTAAGGTAAAAAATGATCCAAAGATGATGAAGATAACAAAATAAAGATACATATATAGGTTATCCTCATAATAGGGTTGCTCTTCTACCTACAAGGCATAAAACAATACAGTATCTTAGTACAATCACTTAAGGCAGGCAGTAATCAAATTCTTTTGTAACACAACAATTCAGTATAAATTAGGATTCTACAGTATTCCTGTTTCTATCCATGCTGTGAAAGTAGACTTTGATCAAACAGAAATTCTCCTATACTCAATGTACTCAGGAATCAAGGGACCTGCCAGGTTTCTATATAGTCCTACTCTTCCCGCTACAATCTATAGCATCCTATCCTTGGCAGTTCTGGAGGCGGTCCTAATTCTTCCCAAATTTCCAAAGGTGATGGGGCCAAAGTAGGGAGAAGGGAAATCAGCAGAGATCATTTCCCATTTCATTTCACTGTAGAAATGTTCTATCGAAAACTTTCACAGATGGAAGAAACTTTTGCATCTGTAGGAAGACAAATCTGGATCCAAGCTACCAAATGCAAATGTCTTTCAGTTCATCATTCCTGTGAAACTTTTTATCAATTACAGGAACTCAGAAATGCTTTAAGTATTTTTATTTAAAAAATTTAATTTTTAGCAAAGGAAAAATTATGGATTATAAAACACAACATGCACAGTAATGAACCAGAAACATTTCTCTGTGTTTAATAGAATATGAAATGCTACTTACATCCCGTGAATCAACAGCTGCATACATAATATCCATCCATCCTTTAAAAGTAGCCTAGACAGAATCAGAATGAGTGAAAGTTCGGTGAAATAGTGAAAGAGATACAGACATGCAACAGATTTAAAATCCTACTTTGAAAAGTCCTGTTGAAATCAGTGGAATGTAACTTAGTCATGAGGAAATATTAGGAATGTGCACGATTCAAAATGTGAATGTTTCTGCTGTTTTATTCAGAGAAGAAGTACAAAGGTGGGGATAAAGCCAAGATACTGGCAGTTATAAGGAGAAGAAAAGCACTGCAAAATTGATGAATAGGCAAGATCGGCGGAATACCAACACTGCATGGGAACACTGGCAGAAGTGTTTGTGGGCACTTCTGTGGAATATATGTATATTCTGTGGAATATATGCTGGGACACTGGCAGTGGTTGAAGGGAAAGTAAGAAGATGCTAGGAAGATCAGGGACTAACAAGTTGATGGGATATAATACACTGGGCACATTGGAGGCAGCTGACAGGACAGAGTGAAGGAAACTGCTAGGAAGATGATAGAAGGGCCAATGAATATGTTGCATGGGGAACTGCTGATGGAAGGAGGTGGTGAAGCCTTTGTCCTCTTCATCAATCCCAGATTTCATTTTGAAGCCTGGAACAACCAAAACATTCAGGTTTTGTGGGTCCACAATTCATCTGGAATGATTCAACAGATTCATCAAAATGATTTGTTCCAGAAATAAAACATTTTTCCTACTTTTGTGCACATCTCACAGTGTGCAAGATTGTCGAATGTAAGCTGCAGCAATCCAGACTGGACTTGAGTGGCAGCAAAGAGTTAGGGGTTTCTGGATTTTTATGCTGCTATCTAGTGGTCCTATGAATTTTTGCAGCCCACCTGGAATTCTGAAGTCTAAATCAGAGGTGGGTTCCTGCCTCTGATTGCCGGTGCGGTTACTCGCTGAGTTCGGCGCAGAGCCGAAGAAGCTGCTCCCGTTCACGGAACGGGAGCTTTCCCCGGGAGCTTTCCCCGCCCGCATGGATGCCGCCAATTGCGTTCTTTTGCCCCCTGCGCATGCCCAAAGCGTTCCGCATGCGCAGAGGGCAAAAGAACGCAATCGGTGGCATCCATGCGGGCGGGGAAAGTACCCAGGGAAAGCTCCCGTTCCGCGAACGGGAGCAACTTCTTCGGCTCTGCGCCGAACTCAGCGATTAACCGCACCGGCAATCAGAGGCAGGAACCCACCTCTGGTCTAAATCCAATAAATAAAGCATGAAATGTAGTGACTCTATTTTTGCCACATAATTGCAGGAAATATTGATGTAAACATTTAATAGAGGAGTGTCTAAGGAGATTCTCAGTCATCCAGGTCATGGTTGTCCCAAAGGTGCTTTTTCAAGAGGCAATAGACTTTCTGGTTTTTTTCTTTGAAGACATTTTGCTTCTCATCCAAGAAGCTTCTTCAGCTCTGACTGGATGGTGGGGAATGGAAGGATTTATACTTATTTATACTTATACTTATAGAGGAGGTGAGTCAGTACTTTACAGCCTAGTTTTGCATCTTGATATGTTACAGAAGAAGATGTGAGCTGGTACAATAATACTGGACTGCAACTAATGCAAAGAAAAATTAAAAATGCCCTCAAAGGTGCATTTACTTCCTGAGCTTGGCTAATAATAAGAATTGGTGCATCTGTATTAGTGTACTTACTGCACTCTACTGATGTGTTTATTATTTTTTTACTGAATATATATTTTTATGTAGTGATGGAATTACTGGATCAGGACAGGGGAAATCAAGTCTCTCTCAGCTACAGAACTCACAGTGGATAACTTTGAGTCAACTATTCTCTTTGCCCAAGCTATCTAAAAAGATACTGTAGTTGTGAGAATAAAATTAGTAACACTCTTCACTACTACAAGAAAAGCTATCAAGGTAACTGTAGTAATATTCTGCATAACAGAATAAGTTTTGGAGATGAGAAGTGTGGATGGATCACCAAATCAATGGTAATATCAATGAATCTTTATGCTGTGTATCTGATCTCAATCTCTTCTTAGTAATAAATGAATCTTGTGCAAGCAAGAATAATGATTGGACATTTCCAATCCTATTGTATTAACTCCATTTTTCCTTAAGTCTTTGCCTGTAGAAAGAGAATATTGTCGCTACACAGCAACCCAGGATCACCTTATCAGTGGAGTTAGCTAATAATGGTAGAAAAAACATATGGATCCCACCATCATGATCCACTTGAATTTTCTCATCGATGTATTTCCTGTGGGAGTCACTAAAGATTCTTGCAATATTGACACAGAACTATATCATTTCAAAAAAAATGGCTTACCATATATCACTCTACTCCTTTTGATTCATCTGCCTCTAACCTGGCCTTTAACTTCTACAAGCAAACCTCCCAGGAAGGGAATTTCACTAGATTGACAACACCTATAATACTTCTCCTTTCTTATAATAAGCCTTATATCCAATGGAGTGGCATCTAGAGAACAACATCATCAAACAATGTGATCATGCTTAAATCAGGAATTTTTTTTTACTTATAGCAATTCCAGTGTGAACATGGAACAACAAAGTAGTATTGCAACAGCTTCACTACTACTTTTATTTATTTTTATTTATTAAATTTACTATATATAGTCAATATTACAAAGTAGTATTGCAACAGCTTCACTACTACTTTTATTTATTTTTATTTATTAAATTTACTATATATAGTCACCCATCTCACCAAAGGCAACTCTTTTGATCCTGGAGCTTGATTCAAGCAAGTATCACTGGAACTTATGTGGAGCTTTAGAGTGAAAGTAATGAACTTAGATCATTTCCATGGTTATTCTTATAGGCATTTGGGTAGAAAGAAAATTACTTACAACTTGAAGCAGAGCAAGATAACCAGCCCCAACGTTATCAAAGTTAACTTTCACATTTTTCCATCGGGCTTGCTGATTGTTGTGTATTAGCTCATCGCATTCAGTTTTATTGTTGACATCACTGATGTTGAACATTTCACCCGTTGTGGTATTAACGCAATGGTAGAACTTGCCAGCAAAGAGATTCACACCCATAATACTAAAGATCAGCCAAAATATGAGACAAACCAGGAGCACATTCATAATGGAGGGAATTGCTCCAATAAGGGCATTAACAACCACCTAGGGTGCATATTGAAGAGGGGAAAAAAGGGAGGGGAAGGGGAAGAAGGCTTAGATTATTTTTTTTGCAAGTGAAGCTGTGCATATTCAGAGACTGTATAGAAAATAATACACATGTCAAAATAGGAAAGCTAAAGTTTACCCTCCCACCCAAAAGACAAAACAGAAACTAAACACTACAGAAAGTAAAAACGAAAACAAAAACCTGGTAAGATGGAATCATAACATTTGCGTGCACTGAGGAGAAAAAAAAAGAAAGAAAAAGGTTACATACCAAGAACATAACTGGTAAAAATTATGTATATGTCTGATTAGTAATGGCTGGAACAAGAACATAAATATGCAAAATATATGAAGCCACAGAGTTCAAGAAATCAATAAAGAGGCAAGAAAAAATAACAATCAAGATAGCTCAAACTAACAATTTAGGGAGAGATGAATGGCTGTTTGTTTAAATGCAGCCAATCTTGGGGTCTTCATAGACTCATAGCTTCTGTTCAAAAGCAGACAGCAACTGTGATCAGGAAGGTCCTTGCATAGGTTCATCTGGTGCACAGTTGCATCCTTTCCTGGACCAGAGGGCCCTTGAAACAGTCACTTATGCACTAGTCACATTATAGGTTGACTAGTACAATGTGCTCTGGTCTCTTAAAAACCACTTGGAAGATTCAACTGCTCTACTTTGTTTCTGGATGTGATTGACCTACAAAGGCATATATGGCAGAGGGCCTGGTTATTTGAGGGACCACCTGTCTATTATGTGTCTGCCTGGCTGATATCAGCCGACTTGGTTTGCATGCTCTGGGTTCCTTTGATCAAATGGTGTTATCTACAAAGTGTACCTTCTCTGTTGCAGTACCTGCTCTCTGGAATCAGGTTTCCTGAGATCTGGGTAGCTTCCACCCAATGGAGTTCCAGAGGGACTTAAAGATTTGGCTGATCTACTAGTCCTTAGGCTAGGGTGGAATTCCTCAACGGATATTTCTTTTAGATTTCAATATTTCTCAGTTTGGATAATCAAAACATCAAAGTTTTAATTTTCTGTGTATACAACATAAATATCTTGAGAGTTTGGAAAAATACATGTTTGTGATTCAAAATACATGTATTGTAGCTATCTATACTGATGTTCACATACATGTACATATATCCCTAACACCCGAAGAATGTCCTAATACTTGAAACACAACATAATGTTAATCATGGAAGCACTAAAATGGCTTAAACAATTTATGGGGGATATCTCAAAGAAGGTGGTAGAAAGTTTTTATATATATATATATTTTGGAAGTGCTTATGACCATGGCATGAAATAGTAGTGTAAAAAGGCTCAACATTTCTGCTCTGATACATCACTGCTTACATTGCAGAAACAGATTTATTTCATGAAAACATTAATTTCAGGTTCGTTTCTTAACATCTCACCCTCATTCCTTCAAAACGTGACAGAGCTCTTAAAGGCCTCAATGCTCTTAGTGTTCGAAGTGATTTAATGGCCCCTAATTCAGAATAGCCTAGTGCATTGGCTACTAAACTGATCAATGAAACCTGGAACAAAAGAAAAAAAGAGAAGAAAGAAAGTTCAGATATTCATAGAACATACTTTGAGTGAGATTCTACAGGCCCCAAATGGGCTTTTATGTTGCCTGGAATGGATGGGCCAAGGACACAAAACTGAAATGAAATTCCCATAGATTATGTTCCATCAAGCCAGACTCTTAAGTGTTTCTGATTGCTGTATATGTGCCTGATAACTCCCCCTGTCGTACACTTACGGTAAATGCTTGCCTTCAGAACAGATCTGACTTAAAGTGTACGTAAAGTGTATCTCCAAGCCAAGTTCCTAGCATCAACTCTGACCATAGAGATTTGAGAGCGATCATTTTGGTTCACATGAATTTTGCTTCAATACTGAAGCCAAATAAAAATAGCATGCTTTTTTTTGGGGGGGGGGCATGTAAAGACATGTTTTACTCTTGAACCTTCCCTTCCCCTACTGAAAAAGATAGTTTCATGTATAGTTCTAATTGGTACAGACAATCAGAGGTAGATTAGTATTATTTCCTGATAATTCTATTACAGTTGCTGAGAAACGGATTCCTTTATCTGCAGTAAGTTTATAAGAATCAGTGCAACCACAGTTGAATGTTCAGGTCATGTTCAGTAACAATTTTTGTTTCCTGGAAAACTGCTTTAAGAATCTGAAGATGAGTCTGAAAGGACTTCTGTGAGAAAAAATAAAGTAATTAAGGTACTTATTGCTTTACATATGCATCTGTTTTTTCTTCTTGTTTACTAAAAAGAAATCACAAAAGTAATTTGGAACAGGTTTCTAGCATAAGATCAGGAAGGGTTTAAACTTTTGTTCTTTCCTTTTAGTCTTGATCAGGATCACTTTTCTCCTACATCTGCAAGCTAAACTGCCATTTTTTATTAATTGAAATTGGCTCAAATAAAGAGTGGCCAATGAACTATTGCTTACCACCAAATAATTTCTACATGTTATTCCAACTGCAACTGCAATTATGTTTATATCAGAGGTCTTCAAACTTGGCAACTTTAAGACTTGTGGACTTCAACTCCCAGAATTCTCCAGCCAGCATAGCTGGCTGGAGAATTCTGGGAGTTGGTCCACAAGTCTTAAAGTTGCCAAAGTTTGAAGACCTCTGGTTTATATTGTTCCTTTTGATTTCTTTTCCACACTGCTAAAGGAGGGTCTCTAACATTAGAGGTAGAAAGCCTAACCCTGCCTTCCTTAACTTGTCACACACACATACACACACACACACACACCCATCCCATCCCATCATCTCATAACTGGTGTAATCGATGTGGAGAATAACCTTGAGGAAGAGGAAGAGCTGTAGCCTAGACATTCTTCAGATAAGAGAAATCTGAGCCCAAACCAGAAATGTATTTGTCCAAGTTCTCTGGAGCATAAAGGCAGGAAAAGGGAAAGCTCCTACAAAATTCTGTTTTTGTAACCTTATAATAAAAGTAGTATTCATCATTTTGGTTTCCTGCTCTGGACTACCTCAAATGGTTGACACATCTAGTTATACCTACTTGAACAAAATAGCACTAATACATGTGCTATTGGTACCTTCTTTTGCCTTAACATTTTTTTTTGCACCCTCACATACTTCAAGACTAGGATTCTATTATTGCCCTTACTCAGAAACACAATTTTTGGAGAACTTAAAACTATTTTCCTCCGTTTTTAATTCTTAATGATACTCTTTTTCTAGTAAGGAGGAAATTTGATATAGTTACACAGTGGGTTTTTTTTTTACCAAAAAAGCTAGCACAAGAATGCCTTGCTATGGAATGTGGAAATATTTACAAAGAGATATTTGGAGGTCCTGGCATTATCTCCTTCACCTATCCAATTTCATGCATGAAGTAAATTTCTCTAATTCCTATATCAACAGGAGTTAGGAAGGAAAACTAATACAGAATAGCAAAGTTGTAAGGGACCTTGGAAGTCTTCTAGTCCAACCTGTTGCTCAATCTATAACATACTCCCTATAAATCTGGACAAATAGTTGTCCACTCTCTTCTTGACAACCTCCAGTGATGGAGCACCCACAACCTGGATATGAGTCAGGTTGTTCCATTGATTAATTGTTCTCCTGTCAGGGAAGAACAATTCTGTCTCCTTAATTCTAGGTTGAATCTCTTTGATAATCTTGTCAGGCCGAATCCATTTTATTTGGGAGCTTAGGCCTGCCACACTTTATACTATTTTACTATGCATTTTCTACTGTGGGAAAATGGGAGGGGGGATTGTATGAGGTTGTTAGTATGTAGCCATAACAAATTCTTTCTAGAAAGCCAAGGTCATCCTTTGTCTCTGCACCTCTGCACCTGCACGGAAGGAGATGGGTGGACTCTGACAGCATGGCAATAGAAGATTGGACAATGTGATGGATTTGTGGGTGTGGGGGCAAGGACTTGAACTTTCAACTGGGTGGTGAAACCCAGGGGACTTCAGATTCAGGTTTCACCCAGATGTGCCAACATGGGTCTATTAATAAATTGGAACTTTGAGGAATACTTTGCCTTGGACTCTGATTTAATTTTGGATGCTATTTGGAACCCTGACACTTCTTCTTTTAGGTTACATTAGCCCTTTCAAACTAGGTAGACCATACTTCACTTTCAAGATCAAAAATAAAAATACAGTATAATAAAAGGAAATTAGTTATTCTGTATAAATGGTACACACGCACACTTTATATATGTGTATATATGTATGTTTCTTTGCATGCATATACACACACCTTTCACCAATTTTTAATCTAATCAATTCATTCTTAAAATAAATTCCAAAAGGAGACATAAAGAACTTTTAAACAGAGAGGCAGGAATGTCAGATTTCCTCAGATTTCCTTCAAAACTATGGATTTCTTCTTGGATAATATAAAAATTATTTATTGCCTTGAGTTCACTTTTCTTTTGCCACAGAATGAGATAGAAAACAAGAAAGTAGCATTGGGGGAAAGATATAAAACTGAGAGCAAGTATTAAAAAATTGACAAATGTATCTTTTCTTTTATGTACACTGAGAGCATATGCACCAAAGACAAATTCCTTGTGTGTCCAATCACACTTGGCCAATAAAGAATTCTATTCTATTCTATTCTATTCTATTCTATTCTATTCTATTCTATTCTATTCTATTCTATTCTATTCTATATTTAAATATTGTTATTACTAATTTAATGTTAGTTAACCAACATGAGGACAAGAACATTCTCATGCAAAATGGGAAGTAGGGAGGAAAGTAGATGGTATTTATCTTCCAAACTACTAACACTATCTCAGGATGACAACTAAGCTTATCTTTTAAAATTCAAGTTTTAGACTCTTCTTTGAAGTCATGACTGTTTTTCAAATCAAGCATATACTTGTTGAGAAAGAAAAACTGGGACACTAGCAGAATTCTCAGAGTGACACTTCTCAGAATGACAAAGGCTTAGCATTATGGCTTAATTCAACAGACCCAGTTAATTATTTCTTCAGTCAACCTTACAAGCTAAAAGGGATTCCGCAAACTGAGACACCTGCTAATTTTTTTATTCTGAAAGCATTCATGTTATTCCTTACTCTCTCTCTCTCTCTTTTTTTTTGGTAAGTCTATTTGATGTTCCTGTGTTTTAAATTTTTCTATGGCTGTCACTGGTTGGAAGCAGTTTGGGTCTCTCTGTGACTTTCAATATAATTAGCATTGCCTGTCAATTAATTCAGCTATGTATCAACATCCCATCTTGACAGCATGTGTAAACAAGACATCAGAGAATATTATCTCAAACATCATATCACTTTCATCGTGTAAGGCAGAATCAAGCACATCTGTTATTTCTCACACATTAGCCTTATGGCATTCTGAAAGCACAGGAAGACCTGGTAGCTATATTCTAGGACAAGGTGTAACCATTATTGATTTATGCAGAATAGATTACTAGATGCTCGACCCCTTCACTTTTTTATTGCACTCTCTGGCAGGAAATAAAAATAGTTTTCTCAAGGCAATGCACTAAATATAACAGTAAATGGTTCAGCTTCATGCTACATATTTTTAACCAGGTATTTAATGGTTTGTGGTGTATTTAATATTATGGGTTTTGATTATAAGAAAAAAGGATAATAGAAAAATATGAGCTTTGGGGGGAATCATAGAGTAAGAGATAATTCTGTTAATTGTATTTATATTTGCTCCAAAGGTATTCAGATACCTTTCCTCCTTTCCTTTCCTTTCCTTTCCTTTCCTTTCCTTTCCTTTCCTTTCCTTTCCTTTCCTTTCCTTTCCTTTCCTTTCCCTTTCCCTTTCCCTTTCCCTTCCCTCTTTATTAGTTTGTGTTGGTTTTTATGTGCTTCATATAACTTTTATTAAAAAACAATTTCTAGGCTTTTATGGATATAATTTTAAAATCTTTTAAAATTGTTGCAGTGATTTTATATACAGATAGTTCTTGACAATTGAGCCCAAAATTTCTCGACAATTGAGCCCAAAATTTCTGCTGCTAACTGCAACATTTGTTAAGTGAGTTTGCCCCATTTTATGACCTTTCTTGCCACAGTTGCTAAGTGAATCACTGCAGTTGTTAAATTAGTTGTACTGTTGTTAAGTGAATTTGGCTTCTCCATTGACTTTGCTTGTCAGAAGGTTGCAAAAGGGGATCACGTGACCCCAGGACACAGAAACCATCCGAAATCTGAGTCAGTTGCCAAGTGTCTAATTTTGATAATATTACCATTGGGTCGTAAGTGTGAAAACTGATCATAAGTCACCTTTTTCAGTGCCGTTGTAACTTAAATGAACTGTTGTAAGTCGAGTAAAATTTATATAATTTTTATTTTTTACAATTATGTATTTTTGCAAGATTTTATTGTGTCTTAAGAGGGCTGAAAGATGGAATTGGCATGTCACACGTTGCACAGATCTGTCATATGAAATTATATGATAAGCGACAAAGAATAGAAGGCTGTCTAATGCTTCACATTTAAAGTCCTTGAGCAGACAATATCAAAAAGAAAAACACAGAAAGAAATGCAGTACAAAAGCCGAAGGATGTAATTGTTCTGTAATAGAGTGTTTGGATTCATGTGCTGAACTCTTTAGCCATAGTTTCTTAAATAAATATAGTGGTCTCATTCACATTTAATACTGAGCCAGAAATATGACTATAAATCAAGACAAAAATTAAACAACCACATTACAGTTCATGTAGATCCAGATAGATATTTACTGTCCAGATCATTCTTCTTCAGCGTGGTGCCTTTCAACTGCTGAAGTTGAATTATCATTTAGAGGGGCAGCATGTTGAAGAGGACATCTAGACAAGTTAGAATGCTATAATATTTTAAAATGCACCAATATAGATGTGCATATATGAATTAAAATAGAATAGAATTCTTTATTCTTTATTGGCCAAGTGTGATTGGACACACAAGGAATTTGTCTTTGGTGCATATGCTCTCAGTGTACATAAAAAGACAAGATACATTCATCAAGGATCATAAGGTATAACACTTAATGATAGTCATAGGGTATAAATAAGCAATCAAATCATACTAGGAAACAAAGAGAAAATTATGATCAACTGGTTGCTGCAAAAATTTGCTTTATACCAATCAGAATGCTAATAGTATTTCCAGAATAACCTTTTATTAATGGAACACCAGTGTTCTATGTCAGTTTTTTTTAGCTTATCAGGGTGTTCTTAACAGAAAGATGCTAGATAATATATCTACAAAGCAAACTATGATTTTTCAATACTTACATCAACAATTAAAAAATCCAGCCAACACCAGGCATTTGTGAAATATATTTGGAAGCCATAGGCCACCCATTTCAAAAGCATTTCTAGAATGAAAATGTACGTGAAGACCTTGTCTGAATATTCCAACATTGTCTTGATAGTCTTACGCTGTTCAATATATATGTCCTCAAAGGCCTGGAAAGAGAGGTGTTGCTTTCATCATTCACCAATCATATTTTAAAATGGAGGAAAAAGGCAAAAAAAAAAAATCATTTTCCAATAACACGTTAAAAAAAAAGCAAGTTGCAAAATGTTTATTTTTCTAATCTTCTCTTTCACTTTCTATTTAACATAAAAATCTCAATTGTCTTTCCATGGTTTTATTAATTAACTAAAGCTTTCAGATCTGAAAATACAGTCTATGCAACCTCACTAAAAAATCTTCTCAGGTTCTTTCTAAAAACATTGATACCATTAACATTTTGAGAAGAATATTTAATTTTCTTTTCTTTTTTCTCACCAGAGCACCACTGCTGAGGAGAATCATAAATACAATGAATGTTTCAAACCAGTTATGCTCAACAATGCTGTAGCAGGTTTTTCTAAAATTCCACCAGATTTTTCCTTTGCCATCTTCTATACTCACTTCACAACATGGGAACTTTTGGATGCAGCCTGTTATAACAATAGTAAAAATGTTACTGACAGATACTTTCTTTTTTAAAAAAAAAACCCTGTCTTTTCTCCAAAGAGTATGATTTTTATACACAGTATTTAATCTTGTAATATCCCTCTAAAGTTAGCATAACCTGAATAGGTGTATCAACATTTCTGGAAGTATTAAGTAAATTATGGAATTCATTCTTCCTCAGAGGGAAGAAAAGCCAGACTTAGCACAGTTCTGTTTAGCTAAGGAAAATACCTGGGCTTTTGTCCTATGGATAAAATGCATCCAGCAGTATAAATTTTCTGATCCTGGAATTATTCCTGTGGTTATATGTTAGCCAGGATTTAAAGAAACCATGTCCTTTCAGAAGACTGGAAGATTTTTCATTCCAGACTTTTAAAGCCAAAATCTCATCTAAAATATTATTTAAGGCTTATTTTAATGTTTTGGTATGCAGGTAGTCCTCAACTTGTAACCACAATTGAGCCTAAAATGTATGTTGTTAAGCGAGACATTTATTAAGTGAGTTTGGCCCCATTTGACAACTTTTCTTGCCATAGTTGTTAAGTGAATTACTGAAGTTGTTACGTTGGCAACACGGTTGTTAAGTAAACCTGGCTTCCCCATCGACTTTGCTTGTCAGAAGGTTGCACATGACCCGGGTACACTGCCACTGTCATAAATATGAGTCAGTTGCCAAACGTCCGAATTTTGATCACATGACCATGGGGATGCTGCAACAGTCTTAAGTGTGAAAAATGATCATAAGTCACTTTCTTCAATGTAACTTTGAATGGTCACTAAATGAACTGTTGTAAGTCAAGGACTACCTGTAGTATCTACTACTCACACACTCCTGTCCAATGAACCACTGAATTTAAAAGTTTAAAAAGAGGAGAGATAAATTACTGACACAGGACCAGTGGTGGGTTGCTGCCAGTTCGGACCAGTTCTTTAGAACCGGTAGCGGAAATTTACCGCCGCTCGCCGAACTGGCAGCAATGACCGACGGTCCATGCTCCCGAACCGGTCCTCCGGTTGCTGCGGCTTGCAAAAAAAACCTCTGCGCCTGCGCAAAGGCTTCTGCGCATGCGCAGAGGGTCATTTCCAGGTGTTTTGCGCAACGTGACGGGCAAAACGCGTATTTCCGTCGCGATGCGAACCAGTAGGGAAGTTAAGTAGAACCCACCCCTGCACAGGACACAATGAGAAAAGCATCTGGGGAAGGGAGGATGCTCAAATTAATATTCCACTCTGGGTCTCTGAGGTTCTGGAAACAAAGAGGAAACCATCCCATAGCTGCTGCTTCTGATTCCCCAGTGATTTATTTTTGTTAGAGGGCAAACTGTGTACGTTATGCATCCCTTAATGGCCTCAAGTATGAATTATGATTGGCAATACTGAAATAAAAGTATTCTGTCCATCCAGTCAGTTTCTTACCATGGAAGATGGATAGGGCATCATTTTTTCTTTCTCTCAGTTAGCAAAGTATCTTAGATAGGCTTTGGCTTCTGGATTTCAATTTTTCACAAAGTGGTTCCAAAAATGTTTTTGGAAGCAGAAGATGACATTCCAGGGAGAGATTGTATTTGAGAAAATACACCTAGACATTTACAAAAATAAAAAAAAATACTGCATATGCCCAGATTTTGGGGTATATGACCCACTAATTTATGTTTGTTTTCTTCTTTCAAGAAAGTGTTTATTCTCCCGAAAAGAGGGTTTGGTGGAATGGGGGGAGGAAGCTATGTTTGGGGAGGTACTTCACTTTTCTTTCATACAATTTCTCTCCTACGTTTCTCTTCTAAGTTACTTTCAGATTCATGGAAAATACTGTAGTTCTTTTTTCCCTGTGGAGGAAGAAACAGCCTAATTCACAGGTGCAGAAAGAGATGAGCAAATGGGCATGAAAAGAATTAGGCAAAAGCTGACTTTTTCGGTGCTTGGCAACAGTTTCCAAAGCCATTTTAGGATGGTGCATTGCCCACAACTTCAAGCAAGATATAGATAGATTGGCCTATCGTTTTTGAGAAAACCAAGCAACGTATCTGTAAGTTATTGACGAAGGACCAATGCCACATAATGGTGAGAATGAAATCTGACTGCTAGTGCTTAGAAACCAGCCCAGCTTGTGCAGGTATCTCATTCACAAAATGGCAGTTCCTGGGAAGCCAGGCTCAGAAATACCCTGTTACCTTCCGTGAAACAGGCTTCAGGTTCAAGAGCCTCTTCGGGTTCAATCTCTGCCTGCTCCCCCTCTCCTGGCAGGGCAACATCCACAGTACTGCCTTCAGATGAGCTGGTGGCATTTATCTTCTGGAAATAAAAACCCCACAGAAAAGTTTGCATTTTTTCCTCCCCCTGTAAGTTTATCATTGCTCAAAGACCATACTGATGGAGGTCTATAATCAATTTTACACGGATCGTCCAAAGCAGTAAATAATTTAACATGAATATAATGTTAAATCTGCTCCTGCATTTATGTTTACTCACCAGAAACAGTGCTGACAAACATCTCTATCTGGCGATTCATATTTCATAAATAATATCATCATATTGTAAAAAAAAAGCAACAATATCAATTATTTCCCTCCTAATGAAAGCAGACACTTCATAGCTACCTTCACGACTGCTGAATACTACAGAAGAAAATGACAGAATGATAGAAAATGGCATGTTGTCCAATTGTTCCTTGCTAATTTCACAGGGAAAAAAACAGCGAATTAGCAAATTAAGTTCCTGGTATCATTAATATATTAATACCCACATATTATCAAATTATAGGCTGCTGAGCTACAGTCTGACAATCTAGCATAAATATAATCCTTAAACCTTGTTGCCAAGATAGAAGAGTTCAGCTGGATGGGGTGGGGAACCTAACAACAGCATGTTTTTGTACGTCATTTTTAGCACATGGACTTTGTTTGTGCAATTGCAGGTGTGAAGTGCCCTGTGGAACGCAGCACTTTATGAAATATCTAGGCCAGAATCTTTTTCAACTTATGGAAATGCTGAATTACCCGGAGTTCTGGAAAAGACTGGAGCAATAATAAGATAAATTCTGAAGATACAGATTGGAAGAACAAGACAAATTCTGAGCAGGAAGGCAGCAACTAAAAATTGAAATCTACAATTTTATGCCTGGATCTGTATACTATTTAAGAACCAGGAATAATAGAACTCAATTCCCTGATGTTTTATTTGGAAGTTAATATTTGTTGCTTCAATCCTCCTTTTACTGAATAAAGACTAGTTCTTATTTATATATCCCTATGACTTAATCATGTTTTTCTCACCCCTCCTCCCCCTTTGGCAAATTGGAAAACCTGTGGACTTGAGTTCTCACACACTGTTTGGGAACAATTAGTACTTTGTTCTTATATTCAACCCAGAACTGGGAGACCGAGGTGTGCAAAGAAAATGGGGCTATATGAATGTTTCCAAACTAAAGTCACACCGCATTCTTGGGTTTGGGGAGTTTTAGTGAAAGGATTAATACAGACATGTTACATGAAGGAGGTAAAACTTTTGCGAGCTAAGGACTATATTTGGTCTTTGGGTGATATGCCATGGAGATACATTCCAGAGAGTAATGCATGGGGTCAGGATAAAAATTAAGTTTGATTCAATATATTACTTATATTTTCCAGACATGTATTTAAGAATTGTTCTTGTTGCATTAAGATTGTCATTTGGTCACAACTTTCAGATTGCATTTGTGGACCAGAAAAAAGCCTTGGAAACTCAGCTTATTCACCTCTGGTTAACCAGACTTTTAATGCAATGTTGCACCATTATATTGTAGCAAATCTGTTTTCCTTCTAACTATGGTAAGGTGGTGCCAAGCATGCTCACAGACTTTCTGGCTAAAGTGTTTTAAAGAATCCTTGGTGCTCTTTGAGCTTGGTCGTTTGCTTGGAGTTGTTTCATTATCCAACTAGGTACCATCATCAAGGTGAATGAGTTTGGAATTTGCTTTCCATTTACATACAGTAGCTTGCCCTGCCAGTTTTGGAAGGCTTGTAGTTTGCTCCCTGGGAGTTCCTTGATAAGGGCATTGTTTTCTGCTTTATTGTTTGCCTGGTATTAATCCATGTTTATCTTGGTGTTGGCTGCTAAAGAGGATGTGGTCTTTGTTTCTTTAGCTTTTTGATTGTCTCTTTTGAATGATGTGTAAATATGCTTTATTTCTATGTGTCTATTGATGGCTAAAATCAACACCCAGATAAGCAAGACTCTTTTTGATGTTTATATTTTATGTTTTGTAGAAATGGATATATTTTTCTGCCATAATTTCTGGGAAACTTTAGGATTTTTTTTTTAATGTTACGGGAGCATTTGATCCATCAGCATGTACAGCCACAGCTATATGGAAGAGGTACTCAACATTTTTTTCATCCTCTTTCCCCAACTGCATTGTACTCAACATTTTAATAGCAATACAGTATTGTTGTATTTTCTGAACAATAAAATATATCCTATTCATTTCTTAATACCCTATATTTCTTTAGTGATCCACTTTTTAAATGTTAATTCCTTTCTATCAATAAATTTTTCAGCTGATACTTTTGAAAACTTTTTCAAAAGACCATGAAGAAGATACTGGTAGTATGTATGTCCTAGAGCTGGATATGCCTCCAAATAATAAATGCACATATTATACGCCTGATAGTTAAAATCTACAAACACCTCAATTCAGTTTTCCAGTTGAGATGTACCAGAAAAGAAGTACATTTAATCATTTAAAGTTGCAGTGAGACTCATACTTTTGCACTTTACTCTCTTTACCTTCTACTTTTGCAATCAGGATATCTGTTTTTATTTTTAAACAAACCACCATTTTCACTGACATCCATATTGATAAAAAAATTGCTTTTTAAACTTGTGGTTAGTGAAGACAAGTCACGAGCGAAGTATGCTTTCTAATTATACCTGATTCCGAAACCCAAGACAAAATAAATCATGTTTCCCTAAATTAGTGTTGTGGAATGTAGTCAGGAGTCACAGGAAAGAGCAGCTCTTTCCCAGAGAGCAAAAAGACCAGAGAACTTGGAATGTCCAATAGGCAGGAAGAGAGCAAGGTTGGATTCTCCCTAGTAATTCAGAGAGTAGAACCTTAGTTATTGCAGATAATTGCTTTAGTCTGGCAAGATTCTGTTTGTAGGCAAACAACGATAAAGGAACAACTCAGAAGTAACTCCATGTATTGTTTTTGGTTCTTTGGGCCTAAGAACTAGGATGGCACAAGGAACTGATCTTGGCTCAAAGTGTGGGCTTTTGGTTCTAGTTACCTTTTAAAGTTTAGGAAATCAAGGAAGATAGCTGAAGGGGCTCTTGAGCTGCAGCAACCTATTTATGACACGGGGAGCAATAATTCATAATACATGTGAACTAGACTTTTTCATTTTCTCCAGTGGGATATAACATCAGCAATATCAGACCTATTATAATATACCTCATTATTCCCACCTACAATGCAATTCCTAGTATGTCTTAGAAGTTAAGATCCTGAAAATAGAACAATATCTTTATAAAGCAAAAAGGGGGGAAAATATAGCTTCTAACTCACAGGAAATACCTGAATCCAAAGGCCCAAATACAAAGAGTAATTGGAATACAATGAAGGAAGGAAGGAAGGAAGGAAGGAAGGAAGGAAGGAAGGAAGGAAGGAAGGAAGGAAGGAAGGAAGGAAGGAAGGAAGGAAGGAAGGGTTCAGGATGGGGTTGTCTCTTATTATAAGATACTCAAATCCTTCTGTATAAAATATTAAAAGTTTAAGAAAAGTTATCCAACTATTCTCTATGACAGACAACTCTGCATGTATAGGGAGGAAACATCTTAATTATCTGCAAGAGTACACTGGAAGGCATTTGTTTAATAGGCAGCATTCCCAAGACCTGGATCAGCAAAACAACATGCTGGATTAGAGCAGAAGCCTGTGCAATATTAGTGAAACTGTGCCAAGACAGAGAGAAATTCAACTTTACTTTTTTTTTAAAAAAAAGATGCTTTACGAACATTACATAACACGGATGCAGTCTAAATCGGCATAGATAGCAATGGGACATCAATTTTAAAGATCTCTTTTGGATTTTAGAGAAACTCTTTTTTGCCCATATCTGCTTGCCCATGTAAGGCCAATTCACACAAGCTTTGCCCCACAGCATGTTAAAAGAGCCCATTTCTATTATTAAAGCATTCACTTCGGACCCAGTCTTGCTCTCATTTTATTTTTGCTTTATGTTACTTCAATGGGAGCAGGAGAAGGTTATTTTACAAATGTTAAAGCTTTACAAACCACTTCATGAGTCAAATGACATTCAAATAAACAAAGGGATTCAGCCATTATAAATTATGAGGAATAAGTCATCTCGTACTATTTGAGTATTCTAAATTGCTTCCTGACTTGACAAACCTGCAGGAAACAGTTGCCCTTGTTCTTCGCATTTCAGCCACGTTCTCTGACTATTTTTAAGGTTTTGAATTGATTTCTTAGCAAGACAAAAAGTTTCTCACTTTTTATTAAATATTGTTTCTTGTCTCCGAAGCAAGTCACTTAATTAGTAGCCTGCACATAACATGTGTATAACAAGTCTACAAAAAAAAGCAACCCTAGCCACCCAATCTGTTGAAAATTGAGACTAGCCCTTTCAGTGAAAACAAGAGTTAATAACTTACTTGAGTTTGCCTGTTCTGTTCAAATCTAGACATTACAAAAGCAATTTTCTTGCTCTGTTCTAAAGCATCTCTTAGAACTCCCTATATAACCATTATCTGTTTTGTCTCTCCTAATGGTACACAGAGGGAAACTTTCAAAGGAAGGACCAGTTGTAAACTGGGGGATACAGCCAGAGAATGAAAAAGCACCATAGACAATCATGTAGCAGATGAAATTGGTCTGGCTCAAAATGTGAAGAGCAGAGTGTACGGAATAGTCTCAGACTGGTAGAAGCTTTTCATATTCAGGGGTATTTTGATAGTATGAGCTGGTTATTACTGAATCACGTAAGTATGTTTTAAAGCTTCTACATCAGATAGAAGTAAATTCTGAATAATTTAAGTTCTCCTATTAGACCAGTAACCTATTTGTCAATAATTGTGAATGTTTGTACTTAATGCAGTAGCTCGTAACTACTGCTTTCTTAAAATAACTTTTATTTCTTTAATGTTAAAAACATGATATTCAGAAAAACAAGTAGGATAGAAGAAACATCTGTTTACCTAGCAATGGCCACTGCCAAACTGAACTGAACAATATACTGTAACCTTTTTTTAGCAATAAAAAGTATCTTAGATGAAACAGTAAATGTCACTCAGGCGCTACCTGTATTGCTTCTTTAGCAGAAGAAAAGAAATAGAATTGGAATTTTTAAATTATAAAATACATTTTGTATGTATTTAAATTACCGCTTGCTACTTATTGCACTCTACCAACATTGAAATACATATCAATGCTAGGGTTAATTCATGAATTCATTCTTTGTAGATGATATCTTTGTTCTAAGCAACAGTTTCATAAAACAGTGAAACATTTTTTATTTTATTTTCTGTGTAGAATTTGCACCAGTTGATATCACACATGAAAATCCAAAATACTCAGGCAAATACTATATATATATATATATATATATATATATATATATATATATATATATATATATATATATATATATATATATATATATATATATATATATATATATATATATATAGAAATACTAATACTAATATATATATTAGGCAAATACTAATATATATATATTAGAAGTAGGAAGGCTTGCTGCATGAAAATACCTTGAAATTAGAAAAGCGAGTAAGCAGACAGAATACAATAAAAACAGTAATTTGAAATTGTTTCTCCAAAGTCCACCTCTGTTAATTGTATAAATAATTACACAACACATTTATAAGGGCTGAATCAAAAAGGGGTTGTTTTCATTGCTTTAAAAACGATGCATGCTCTGGTTTTTTTCCCCCCTTGACCTTTGAAGGAATTAACATTCTCATCAATTTAATCTACTTTGCAACACCTCTAAGTCATGCAGTAGCTTAGTTCAAAAGAGTTGATAATAAAACATAATCTAGAGAAATCGTTAGCGGGATCGAAATGTATGTAGAGGTTGCCAATCTTGCCTGACCATGCTGTGATGGGTGAGTCATGAGACTCAGCGGAGAGTAGCTGTATGTCTGAACTATCTTGCGATGAACAGGGAAGGAAACAGCTCAATATAGCATGCAGGCCAGTCAATATTGATTATGTATAGCTTGCTTAGATAACCTGTTAAGAGGTGTGATAGGTTGAATCTACCTGGTTAAAAAGCAACAGAGCTGCATTCTTGATTGCTCCAGCTTGATTTTACCCCTGTGAGAAGTAAGAAGGTTAGGCAATGAAGGTCATGACACAGTACCTCACAACTTTTGCTCTGGCTTCGAAGCGTTTTCAGAAAAGTGAAACAAAAAAAAGGAGGAGGAGAACCTAAAGATGTAATCATAAAGCTAAGTAAAAGAGAGATTGAATGCTCGTGGCCCTAATTACACATTAAATCAGCTTCCTCCAAACTGGTGGTTTACGGACATTTTAGATTACAAGTTCCATCATCTCCAAAAGAGTTCCTGAGATTTGCTACAGCCCAACTGTTCTGTAGACAACTGGGTTGGCAAAGGCATCAATATTATTGGAATAAAATAAAGCATGATGAACCAGTGATACTTTATCACTTGGGTTATGTCACATAACTGCTTTTAATTGTTTGTTTGTTTGTTTGTTTGTTTGTTTGTTTGTTTGTTTGTTTGTTTGTTTGTTTGTTTGTTTGTTTGTTTGTCTGCTAATGATGAGATGCTCCCAATTCATTAGTAATCCTTAAGCAATGAGGAAAGTTTCCTCAACTCTATGCTCTCTCCCTCCTCCACTCTAAAGTAGAACAGTGGTCTTTGGCTTGACCTCATCCACTCTGAAGAAAAAGAACTTGGCTCACCACCAGAACCAGGAGCTGCTGGGGACCATTCAATGGCAGGGACCCATTGTGGCCACAGTCAACAAACCAGACTATCTTCTCCTGATTGAATCTGGAGGACCAAAGAGTTTCCTTTGCTCCTTCTATGTTCTACAGTTCTGGTATGATATCAACAATGGTGGTGCCAGGAAAAGGTTGTATAACAGGGAAATTACTGAAATGTAATCTAAATAATTCTTCAAAGTAGAATCTAAACAGCAAGTGATTATTCAGAACAAAACTGAACTATACCTATCTCTAGAACTGAATTATTCCATTACCACAAAAAACACATACATCCTCAGAAATGTCTTTTCTTTCTTTCCTTCCTTCACATCTCTCTTACTAGGGGATATTCTAATGGGCTACCACTGAAATTAATTTTAATTTTATAAGAAATTGTTCAAAAATTAAGTTCATTTCCTCACTTCGGTTTCTATAAGGAAGCTTCCCCTAGTCTTTGTTTTACTACGCTTCATAATTAGCAGAACCACTAAATTAATAGATACACCAAAGAAAAATATAACAAAAAATTATTTTCTTTGAGGAAGAAGTATAGGACCTTTTAGAAGGGAAACATGTAAAATCCCTTAAAACTCTGTCATTCCCAGTTTGGAACTTTAACAGGAATGTAAGAAAATGACTATCTTCAAGATGAAAATATTTAACTATAAGCAAATAAAAAGAGGATTGAAAACTTTTCTCTTTCCTTGCAAATCCATAAATTCTTTCTTTCATCCAGTTCAGTGAAAAAGCTGGTCTTGCACAGTGTTAAGTTATTTACTGTATGTGCTAAAATAAGGCTACAATTCTAGTATATTTATCCAGGAGATTGAACAAATATTGCCTTATAGGTAGTCCTCAACTTACGAACACAATTGAGCCCGAAATTTCTGTTGTTAAGTGAGACATTTGTTAAGTGAGTTTTGCCCCATTGTATGACCTTTCTTGCCATGGTTGTTAAATGAATCGCTGCCGTTGATAAGTTAGTCACCCGGCTGTTAAGTGAACCTGGTTTCCCCATTGACTTTGCTTGTCAGAAGGTCGCAAAAGGGGATCACGTGACCTTGGGACATTGCAACGGTCATAAATATGAACCAGTTGCCAAATGTCTGAATTTTGGTCACATGATCATGGGAATTCACATTGTAACTGTGAAAAACGGTCATAAGTCACTTTTTTCCAGTGCCTTTGTAATTTTGAACGGTCACTTAAATGAACTGTTGTAAATCGAAGATGACCTGTACTTACTTCTAAGAAAACATGCTTGGAATTTGGCTTACTACCCCTCACTTTCAAAGAAATGGATTGTTAGTATCCAAATGTTTATGCTTTATTGTTGTTTTATTTCTACTATGTAGTCCTTATTTCTTGTGTGTTCCTCATACTCATGCTACTGACTGCATTGTTCTTCAGAGATGTTCACCAGGGGTGGGTTTCACGTACCTTCGCCACCGGTTCACATCGCGACATTTTGCGCGCACATCCCCTGGCGCGATTTCAGTTCCGCGCATGCTCAGAAGCAGGAACTAGCCCGAAACACAGCTGAGGAGCTCATCAGCTTTGCTTCGGGTGAAGAAATAAAGGTCGGTATTCATCTGCGGGCGGGCGGGCTCTTTTTTAAGCCGCGTAAGGGGAAAAATCCACAAAAAAGATGGCAGCACGCACAGAACGGCACCGACAGTGACATCACCAGAAGGTCGCTACCGGTTCAGGCGATCCGGTCCGAACCGGGAGGAACCCACCCCTGATGTTCACTCAATTCTGCCCTGCTCTTCTGGCTTCTACTTTACTCTCTAAAATAGTTTGTATGATTTAGGAAAAATCACAATAATTCTTACCAAGGTTAGAAAAATGTAGAAAATTACCCTCTGCACACACACACACACCAAAATTCCAGAAATATTCAAATACAAGTCTGATCCAAACATATATACTGTTCTTTCTGCATTGCACTGGCTGGGAAGTGAAACCTGAAAGTTTGAGGTATTTAGATCTGAAGCATTTCTTCCAAACAATTTTTGAAACTTGCATAAGCCTGGTAGATCCTATGGAACCTTTTCCAGTAAATAATGAAACTAAGTCAACAGTTTCCTCAAATCCCAAATAGCTAACATGTATGTGCTTGATTTTTTTTCCTCAACCATTTTTGCAGGAGGGTAACATATTCCATACACAAGAAAATGGACAGTAAATTGAACAAATGCTAAAGAATCTGAATTCTTGATTTCTTGAATCTTTGAGAATAGTTTTAACTGAAACTAAAAAATACTAAGAATGAATGAAAATGACTAATGTGCTTTTACTCTCCCCCCACCCCCATTAATACATATCTTCTTTTCTACCATGGCTGAGAATTCTCCAGAATAACATCCTAGGAAGGAACATTATACTTACTATAATGTAATCCCTACATAAGGTGACAGTGTATTGGAAAGCCTAAGATGAAGGGGAATGCAGTCTTTAAAATGGATATATAAATCCTGGATCATCGAAGAAAGGAAAGATCATCTCAGGCTTCATTGCTAAACACCTAAAAATCATAGCAGCCAAATGGAATTTACTATAGAGAGATGGCCTATTAATGAAAACAAAGATAAAATGAAGACTAGTTCAAAAAGAACCTAGTTAATCTCTTAGGTCATAGCCATAGGTTATCTCTACTGCTAAATAAAATAAGGGAGACCTTGTTGTGTTTCTATTGTAAAAAAATGCAATAGGTTATGGGGGTGAGGGGAACAGCAAAGAAAATTCCAAACATGTGGTCAATAATATCTCTTTCAATAGTTCTCCTTCTAGAACTGTGCTCAATCAGAGTAGCCAGCAATCTATCATGGTTGCTTTGATATAAGTTACAGTTGTGGATTAATGGCCTAGATACACTCTACTAACTCTATAATCTCTTCTTATTCATCTAATTGTTTGTTTTGACTCCTTAAGACTGCCTAGATAAGTCCATGCAGCTTTCATGCCAACTTTTTCAGAAATGGTTTGTCATTGCTGTCTTCCTAGGACTGAGAGAGAACGACGGACTCAGAGTTGCTCAAATAGCTTGTACTCAAGATGAGACTAGAATGCACCGTCTCCCAGTTCCTGGCCTATAACCACTACACCAATCTGGTTCCATATTACACAGAACAAAACAAACACCAGCATTATAAATTACCATATTTTTCAGAGTATAAGACGCACCGCCCTAAAAGTGGGTGAAAATTTCGGTGCGTCCTATAGACCAAATACGGGCCTGTTTTCGGCCTCCCGAACCCTCCGCACGTCATGTTTTTGCCCTCCCCGGCCCCCAGAAGCACTCTGCAGGCCAAAATCGGGCACGTTTTTGGCTAAAACGGGACACGCGGAGGGTTTGGGAGCAGAGGTGGGTTCCTGCCAGTTCGGACTTCTGGGTTAGCCTTAAACTCCACCCCACACCCCCTGAGAAAAGAAGCTTTATTTTCTCGCTTGTGCCAGGGAGCGTAGTGGTCTCTGCCCATAACTGCTTCTTCTGGCTCTCTCTCTTCAGTTACAGACTGTGGAGATGGGGAAGCTGCTGGGCAGGCGGCCAGGAAGGGCACATCGAGTCCTGACTATCATCCCGTCTCATCCCATCCCCTCAGATTCTACGGGCAGCTGCTTTGCCAAGCCGCCCTGGGATTGCCCTGAGGAAAAAACCCGTTGCCAAGGGCGAAGGGGAGCACCTTTGCCCTCTGCTATCACGGCTCAGGGCAGCGGACTCAGCCCCCCACATGTTGCATCCCCCTCCCAGCCTTCGCCCGCGCCTCTGCACTGCCAGTGTCTCCCGAAGCCACCGCTGTTGGAGCCGCAACAGGGACAAGGGCAGCCCAGAAAGCTGGGCGTCCGAAAATGGCGTGGAGGCATGGGCGAAGGCTGGGAGGGAGGTGCAACACACGGGAGGCTCCCCACAGTTCCTCGGCTCATCCGGGCTGCAGCTGAGCCCACTGCCCTAAGCTGACGGAAGCAGCGCAGGGTACAACTGGGAGCATGCTAACCTTGCCCTCTCCAAGTGCCGGACTCTGCCATTGCCATCGCCCCTGCCTGGTTCGCTGAGGCTGGCTCCCGAGCTAGGCCTGTTCCCCCTGCCCTGTCAGCATGAGCGTGGCTCTCCAGGAGCTTGGCAACAACAACGCCGAGGTGGCGCAGCGGTTAGAGGCAGTACTGCAGGTCACTTTATTTGACTGTGATCTGCAAGTCAGCGGTTCAAATCTCACCGACTCAAGGTTTACTCAGCCTTCCATCCTTCCGAGGTAGCTAAAATGAGGACCCAGATTGTTGGGGGCAATATAAATATACATTGCTTACTGGTATAAACCGCTTAGAGAGTGCTTGCACTGTGAGGCGGCATATAAATCTCACAAAACAATAAATAAATAAATAAATAAATAAATAAATAAATAAATAAATAAATAAATAAATAAATAAATAAATAAATAAATACAGAAAAGTTCTCTGGTTGGCCGGCGAGAAGAAAGCTGCCGCCATCTTCGTGCTTTCCCTCAGTTGCCCTTCCCAACTGAAAAGCTGTGGCCAGCGGGCCGCGGAAACATGGTCACCCTCTTGATCAGGGGCCTCGGTGAAGCCAGTCCAGAGGGAAGCCTTTCTCCTGCATGCTCATCTTGCGGACCGACCCGGCCAGCCTGGCTCAGCGCACCAGCAGGAGTGGAGTGCTCTGGCTGCAACCGCGGGGAAGGCCCGTCAGAGGTGAGAAGGAGCACTTTTTGGCCAGGAAGGGCAATGGAGGGAAAGCTGAGATGACCACCGTCACCCCACAGCATCCCGACCTAGATATGGGGCCGGAGTATCAAAAAAAAGGTGTCAGAAAGTTCCAAAAATTCTCGCTGCCATTTCAGTGGGCATGGCTTGGTGGGGGGGGGGTCATGTGACTGAGTGTGCATGAGTGATGTCAAGTTGGCCATGCCCACTCAGTCACATGACCCCTCAGCCACACCCACAAAACCGCCAGTAAAATTTTTAGAACCCACCTCTGTTCGGGAGGCCAAAAATGGGCCTGTTTTTGGCCTGCAAAGTGTTTCTGGGGGCCAGAGATTGGCGAAAACGGGACATGCGGAGGCCAAAAACTATTTTTTTCTTGTTTTCCTCCTCTAAATCTAGGTGCATCTTATAGTCCGGTGCATCTTATAGTCTGAAAAATACGGTAAATACCAATTTATAACAACAAATGAATTCATGATTATTTTTAAAAAATGATTAGTTTTTATTTAAAAAGACAACTAGGTTAACCTTTTAAACTATGTCATAAATAAGAATAATTCAACGTAACACAATTAAAATATTTTTCTGCTTAATATTATATATATTATATATATTATAAATATAAGAAGGCCTACCTCTTTGCTTCCTTCCAGGTCAGATTCACTGCTAAATTCTTCTATGTTTATATTTTCAAAATCTGATTCTCCAACTGCAATTGGTACAGTTACAGTAAGGCCTGGATTGTTTATAAATGACATGTAATCATTTTCATCAATAATATATTTTTCCACACTGCTGCCTGTTCCTAAACCACTGGTCGTACCATTTCCATCTCTCAGATAATTAACATCCTTAGTTATTTCAACCATGGTATGGTTGGAAATGTAGGCATCTTTCTTGTGGTTTAGTTCTTCAAGGACTTTGATATCATCTATAGCTTTCTGCTTTCTAACTGTGCTTTTTTGGACAATTTCTCCCAATTTTTTCTTAATGTAATCTATTCCCTTCTGAATCCTCGCCACAGCAATCTGGAGATTATTCGTCTCATTATCATCATCAGTAGCAGCAAGATTGTCTGAACTGAAGGAGCTCAGGAGCAAGGCTAGAAACAGGTTTAATACCTAAAAGACAAAGAAGAAAAACATCAGATGCAGACGAGGGTTTTTTTTTTAATATAAAAGTAAGATTTATAGCAAGAAATAATGACAACCATGGAAAAGGAACCTTGCTTATGAAATGAGTTCAAATATTCTTTCCTAGTCTTCTATACTGTATTCATCAGCAAGAATGATCAGCGGTCTCAGAGGTGTTAGTCCATCAGTACATTATATCAAGAAAAACAGAGGTGAGATACAGAATACCATGAGCTACTTCAGTTCCAGATCTCCATTATTTGCTGTTTAAATGTATTCATCAGCACCATCCCAAAGGGCCAGTCTCACCTTCATGGTTAGCAGAAATTGGAAATGGAGTGAACTGTCATTTACAGTATCTTAATTCTTAGAAACACTCCAAAACCTCATAAAATAAATGAAACATACACACTAATTTTCGATGTGTTAAAAAATAGAACACCCAAAGCAAAGGTCTTGGTCTCCTTACTTTGCACTATAATATTTTTAATAAAAACTGATTAAATTCATATGCTGTCCAATTCCCAGTGACTCTGGGTGGTTTATACGTAGAACTGGATTTTGTTGTGTTAGTTTTAACCTGGAAAACATTAAAAATATGATACCTCTTAATTCTGAGGACCTCGCTACCTCAATCTGCAGTACACCAGACTAGGCTTTAGAATCAACACCCTCCAAATATTTATTATTGTTCCTATTCTGCATTGATTTGTCCATTCTTTTATTAATACTATTAATTGTGTGTGCTGACACAATTTAAAGTTTAGCATCACAAAATATTTCTTCCAAACTGCTGCCTACATGTTTTGTTCTGATGCAGAACAACGATGGATTTAGTAAAGTCAGACTGCATTGGATCAATACTTTAATTTTGGAAGAACAACTTGAAGAGAGCACTGAAGTGTGAGCACCCAGTTCTGATTCTCTTCCTTCCGTGTTTTTGCATACCGCAGAGAAAAGTCCACTTTCTCCCCAGGGGCTAATTTATCCTTTCAATAATCAATTATGCTAAATGCATTCACACCAAGAGGTTTTGTGTAAAGACTAAGAAGAAATCAAACCAAGCTTTAGCCTAGTGACTTTTCTATTGATAACACACAGTTACTGTATTGGACATAAAAAAGCAGAGCACTCACCACTAAATTTCCAATCACCATGACCAACATGAAAACAATAAGGCACATGGTTTGGCCTGCAACCTCCATACAGTCCCACATGGTTTCTATCCATTCTCCACAAAGAACCCGGAACACGATCAAGAAAGAGTGGAAAAAATCATTCATGTGCCAGCGAGGGAGTTCACAGTCTTCTGCGATCTTGCACACACATTCTTTGTAGCTTTTACCAAAGAGCTGCATACCAACCACAGCAAAAATGAAGACAATGATGGCCAGGACCAAAGTCAGATTTCCCAAAGCACCAACAGAGTTGCCAATAATTTTGATCAGCATATTTAACGTTGGCCAGGATTTTGCTAATTTGAAAACACGAAGCTGAAAAGCAGTGGTAAAGAAATACAATTATTAATATTGAAAAACTATTTGGGGGTATGTTTTACAAGAGCGGCCCCCAACCTTTTGGACACCAGAGACCGGTTCCGTGGAGAGAGGTTTTTCAGCAGACCGGAAGGGGCGTGGTTTTGCATGCTGCCTGCATCTTGTTTGCGTGGTCCAGTTGCTGGCATGCCGCGGACTGATGCTAGTCCATGGTTTTATACCACAATTTAGAAAAAGAAATATTAGAGGAAGAAAGAGCCATGGTGCTTTGTAATGTCCTCACTCCCAAAGTGAGAGGACTATTTAAACCCAATATTTTTGAAGTGTCACTCAAGGTTCAAAACAGTATTTAGTTTAATTAAACAGTTTATTAAAACACACAAGAAATAAAACACAGACAACATTTAGAAAAAAAAGGAATAGGATTAAAGTTCAAGTAGGAACCAAGAAACAATAACTGGCAATTCTAAAATGGAGACTGAAGCTCAGGAAAAGGATCTATTTATCTATCTATCTATCTATCTATCTATCTATCTATCTATCTATCTATCTATCTATCTATCTATCTATCATCTATCTATCTATCTATCTATCTATCTATCTATCTATCTATCTATCTATCTATCTATCTATCTATCTAATCTATCTGTGAGACTTATATACCGCCTCATAGTGCAAGCACTCTCTAAGGCTAGCGGTTTACACCATTAAGCAATGTATATTTACATTGCCCCCAACAATCTGGGTCCTCATTTTACCTACCTCAGAAGGATGGAAGGCTGAGTCAACCCTGAGCCGGTGAGATTTGAACAGCTGAACTGCTGATCACAGTCAGCTAAAGTAGCCTACAATACTGTACTCTAACTGCTGCGCCACCTTGGCTCATATTTTGAATTAAATACAGTTGTGTGTTATAATACGATGCTATATATAGTAATATACTATAATAATAGCATACAGTATATTATAACTGTCATGTAATATTAACTGAGTAATATAACTGTGTCTCTTAAGAAAACCTTACTCTCCTTGTTATATGTTTTTCTTTTAATATAATAAAAAAGAAAACAAAAACAAAAATCAAAGAAAACACATTTAAAATAAAACGAAATGCACTAATTTCTCTCTATTATGTCACCTAGAAATCACCATACATTCAATTCCTTCCTGCTTCTTAGGAAAAGATGCTCCATAATCTTGGAATTGGCTTAAATTCCTTCTTTATTCCCAAACAGCCATGCTACTGTTCCCAGGGAAAATTCAAAACAACAAAAACCTCCAGCAAAAATTTTCTTCACTACAGTACAGTATTCAATGGGAGATATTCACATTACTAGTGGTAATCAATCCATAGGCCAAACGCAGGCATGCTCCGGTGCTCCTACCACTAGAAGTGCCCGTTTCCTACTTAAATACATTTGATGAATTATAAGCTAAAGGTCAGTAAGACCTTTCTTGAAATCTGAGAGCAATATTTAGAAACATATTTTAATTTACACTTACCGGTAAATAGTGAGCATAGTTCTCACATTATGTCTTCTTTTTAAGACTTTGTGCGGGGCATTTGCACAGTAATATAAACTGTACTTAAACAAGTTTGTGGAGATATTGATCAATTAATCTCAGCCATTGTTTCTAAAGTTCATAAATTGAGAATTTTGTTCAGTTTCTTATTTTTTCCAGATACAGATATTAAAATTTACTTTTCAAAAACATTTGCTCAATGTTTTTGCTTCTTCTAGCATTGTTTTGAGCTACTCTGAACATTATCTAAGTTCAAAAACTGTAATATTAATAATTGTGAACTATGAAAACTCCCTTTGCTTGAATAATGGCTGTTTCAGATTTCCCCTTTTATTATTAATGGTTGTAAGGCCACTTTTTTGATGTTTTAAGGCAGGGGTCTCCAACCTTGGCAACTTTAAGACTTGTGGACTTCAATTCCCAGAGTTCCTCAGCCAGCTGGCTGAGGAATTTTGGGAGTTGAAGTCCACCAGTCTTAAAGTTGCCAAGGTTGGAGACCCCTGTTTTAAGGGACATTATAAGATTTTTTCAGTCCCTGGAATATGACTACAGGAGCATACTGCATACTACAGGAGCATACTTTCTAGGAGCATACTGTACCCAATCCAAATTGGAAACTCATTTTGCATCCTTAAATTCAGTTGATCAAGATCATTGTAAGCTTTACAAAATAATTTTTAAAACAGTAGTATAAAGAAAAACATTCAAGAGTTTTACAGTTCACCGTGACTATACTGATATTGTTTGTGAATATAAAGGCATGGAATTTGGTAAAAACAATATTATATTTCTTGATATATTTACCAGTCTGAAGGATCTTAGGACTGACAACCCTTCCACATTTGCAAGACCCAACTCCATCAAACTCAGGCTGACTATGATGCCATCAAAAATATTCCAGCCTTCTTGGAAATAATAATAAGGATCCATGGCAATTATTTTGAGGATCATTTCTGCAGTGAAGATCCCAGTGAAAACCTATATGCAAACATCAGTTTAAGTATGCTTTGTGATGTTTTGAAATTAAAGCAAGTACTTAATGCAAATATTTCCTACACGTGAGAATCACTTTTTTATAATGAAACAGAACATTAGTACATCTAGATCAATATTCAGAGTTGTGGCCTTGTATGGAAATATGCTAAATATCAAATCCAGTTTTTTTTGGCACAGAAAGCATCTGTTTTACCACTAATTCCTCCCCATAGAAAATGCAGATACAGCTTGGTATAGAGGTATAGCATTGCAGAGATACTAATACACAGGTTTAAAAATGCTTTCATATTATATACATATGCTTTTAATACTTAATTTCAAGAGAGGACTCTTTTCTTAAGCATTGCATATCTACGTACTATCTCCCAATCCAAGGGCGTTACGCTTAACACAGAGATGGGTTCCTCCCGGTTCGGACCGGTTTGCCCGAACCGGTAGCGACCCGCTGGTGACATCATGATGATGTCACGGAACCAGTTCGGTCGGAACTGGTTCCATGGGTGCCGCCATCTTTTTTAAAAAAACATTTGATTTTTTTTTGATTTTTTTTTAAATTTTTTTTTACTTTTTTCTTCTTCTGAGCATGCGCAGAAGCTGAGTTCTGGCACTGTGCATGCAGTTGCCATCATTTTTTTTGGCTTTGTTTTTTTTCCGGTGTTTTTTAAACATAATTTTTATTAGGTTTTTTTCATTAAAAACAACATATAAAATAGACATACAAAAATACATAAAACAAAAACAAACACAGGAATAACTAACAGCATAAAACATAATTTTATGACTTTTTGTGGCTATAATTTTGCAATGATTTGCTATCGGTGCGATTTTCAGCAAAACCTTTGTAAAATGCGGTCATATGATCGTGGGACATTGCAGATGATCTTGAATGTGGCTGTGTTGGTCAATCACCCAAAGTCTGGTCACATGACCCAGGTGGGAGACTGTCAGAACTTTGGATCTGGGTTGTAAGTCCTGTTTTTCAGATAGGTTGTAATTTTGAACGATTGCAAAGCAATGGATTGTAAATTAGGGACTATCTGTAATGCATATCCTCTGCAATCAATTGGAACAACCTAGCACAAGGGTGTCAAACTCAAGGCCCGGGGGCCGGATCTGGCCCATGGAGTGCTTAGATCTGGCCCACGGGGCTGCCCTGGAAACAGTGAAGGACCAGCCTGCAGTGCTTCTGTCAGCGTGCGGCCCTCCTGAACTCCGTTTTCGCTGGCAGAATGCTCAGGCCTCCACAGGCAACCCTGACATGAGAGACAACGAGCTGGCCAATCCCACCTTGGCCATGCCTACTCCAGGCCCCCAAGGTCAAACACAACCCTGATGCAGCTGTCAATGAAATCAAGTTTGACACCCCTGACCTAGGATAAGCAAAACTCTGCTCACACACACCCTTCCTCACAATCATTGGATAACCTCCTGCATTTTTATGAGTTATACCGTATTTTTGGGACTACAAGAAGCACATTTTTGTCTCCCAAAAGGGGGTGAAAATGTATGTGTGTCTTATAGACCAAATATTGCTGAAGCCTCACCCACCATTTTTTGGCCTCCGCACGGCCTGTTTTGAGCCTTTTGTTGGCCTTTTTCAGCCCCCGTTTTAGGGGCTTTTTTTGGCCCGATTTTGAGGCTTTTTCTGGGCCATTTTTGAGGCATTTTTCTGTCCATTTTCTAGGCTTTTTTCAGGCCATTTTTGAGGCTTTTTTGGGCCATTTTTTCTGAAAAAATGGGCTAAAAAGCCTCAAAAATGGCCAGAAAAAAGCCTTGAAAACAGCCTGAAAAAGCCTCAAAAATGGCCCAAAAAGCCTGAAAAACAGCCCCAAAAGCCTCAAAAATGGCCCCCAAAGCCTCAAAAATGGCCCCCAAAGCCTCAAAAACGGGCCAAAAAAAGCCTTGAATATGGGCTGAAGAAAGTCTCAAAAACAGGCAGAAAAAAGGCTGGAAAAGGCCCAAAAAAAGGCCCAAAATGGGATGCATTTTGGGGAGGCCAAAAACTTTTTGTTGTTGTTTTCCTCTTCAAAATTTAAATGCATCTTATAGTCAGGTGCATCTTATAATCCTAAAAATATGGTAATTTAAAATTGAAATAATATTTTCAAAATGTAATGAAGAACATTGTAAAAAGATAACCACGGTTTTAAAATTGGAGAAATAAATATTAATAGTATGCTTACAGCACTATTTGGATAGCTGAAAATATATAAGATCTGTAACATGCAGCAATAAATGTCAAGGAGCACAGTGAAAAAAATGGACAAAAATTAAATAATAAAGAAAACTAAACTAATGACAGAATGGAAATAATCAGCCTTAGACCTGACAATGAAGACATCAATTCAAAGGTTGATAGCTTCTGAGTTTTAGGATCAATCAACCAAAGGAACAAGCAATCAAGAAATATGCTACAGACCAGCATATGGAAAGCAGTCACGAAGGCCTCTGAGAAAAATATTCAGATTACATGATGGGTCTTGTGGGCCACACGATGCACTTTGTAATACCAACAACATGGACTTTGTAGTATTGTTTTACTTGCGAACTAACATAATTATTTTGTATTTTAATTTGACTTATTTTTCTCCCTTTTCAGATGATGTTAGTGATTTGATTGATAACTTCTAACATTCCTAAACTTCAAGATAAAAAACTTTCTTTGTTCCCCAGGATAGGTTGGGGTCAGGATAGGTTGGGGTCTGGAGTTTGTCTTCTGAGAAGAGAAAATGTATTAGCACTAATTAATACCTGGTTTGTCTCTCTGTAAACTCCAAACAACTTTATGACTTTTTTTTCCTCATTAACATCTTAAATTTTACACCTCTGCTTTTGTCAGAACTCATTTAAATGGGCATGTGCATTGTCACATGTAATATATTTTAACTCTGTATAACTGATTTTCTATGCAAAGGAGGGGTTACTTTTGTCCTGTCCAATCAACTTTTCTCTTGTCATTTCCTGTGATGTATTAAAGGTCTCGAGGTTCCATCTTTGAATGAGAGGAATCCTTTTTAGTCAGAACATTCTAAATAAATTGTAATAAAATGATCTTCCTGTCTCGGTCTGTTTCATTGGAAAGTATGCATAACGAGGCCTGGGAAACCATATTTGGCTAACAGTCTATAACTACAAAAATCAGAACAGTAGACTGTCAGCCTTACCAGGTAGACCAGACAGAAAACGTGACCAGATAAACTAATTATACTTAGTTGTAGAGGTAATAGAATCTTGCAGGTCCGAAAGTAGAATTCTCCTGCTTCCATCTTTACAGATCAAGAACTTACAGATCAAGAGCCTCTTCCCCCACCTACTATGCAATTGTGGGCTACGCTGTCCCTTATCTGACCATTCGCTAGGCAGCAGCATTTCTTTGCCTCATCTCCCAAGGTCTTTCCCACATATTATTTTTTATTTAGTGACCGCATTTATATAACTGCCCATCTCTCTAAAAGTGACTCTTAATACACAGGTATTGTTCTGTCCCAACGGGTATGCCCCCCAAAATAAGATGCACGGGAATGAATTGGGAACAATACACTTTTACTTCAAAGAAAGTCTTAGCAAGAGTTAAATCTTTTCAAAAGAATATCAGGTATTAATGAGTTATTTACACAGAGGCCTTCTCAGTAGTTGGCTAGAGTCCCAGAAAAGCAGACAGATAGTTTTATCTCAAACTCACGGAGGTTGGCAGAAACCCAAGTCCAATTAGCACTGGAAAGATGTTCACTTAAAAATCCAAGCCGAAGACACAAATTGAGATCAAGATGCTGGAAACACAGAACGAGGTTGTTCTCTGCAACGAAGCCCCTCGTGATAGACCCTTAAATACCCTCAGTGCGTGGTCAAGGCCTGCAGTACTACTCATGAGGAAGCCTCCTCCTGATTAGCCACTCATGTCTCTTTGAAGACCTGCGCGCTCTGGCATCAAGAAGAGGCTCCTCCTCTTCTCCTGAGTCACTAATCTCAGGAGATGCATCAGGCTCTACTTGTTCGTCAGCCTCTGACCCCACGTCCTCTTCACTCTCCGTCTCTGGTGCCAGGAACACCGGTCTTCTGTACTGCACCCCCATTACTTCTGAATCCTCGGGATCGGCTGCTAATTGCACCGGACTCAACCTGGCCACAACAGGTATTCTCTGTGACATTCTATGGACCTGAAAGTTGGAGTCTGAAGGAAGATAGGGAGCATATCGATGCTTTTGAACTTTGGTGTTGGAGAAGACTCTTGAGAAGGGCAAATAAATAAATAAATGGATCAAACAAATCAACTCAATAGTTCTCCCTCACGGTACAAATGATCAGGCTGCAATTAGTTTATTTTGCACACATTATATGTGGAGCCTTGATGGTGCAGTGGTTAAAGTGCAGTATTGCAGGCAAACTCTGCCCACAACCTGAAGTTGGATCCTGACAAGGCTCAGTTCGACTCAGCCTTCCACCCTTCTGAGGTTGGTAAAATGAAGACCCGGATTGTTGGGGACAAATATGCAAATAATGCTTACATTGTAAACTGCCCAAAGGGTGCTGTAAAGTGCTCTGGGGCAGTATATAAGCCTAAATGCTAACGATATTGCTATGAAAGCTAGAGAAAGGTCTAATGCTGGGAAATGTGGAAGAAAAGAAAAGAAGAGGAGCAGCAGCAAGATGGATGGGCTCAATTATAGTGGAGATGAGTACATTGTAGGAAGACCTGAAAGACCATGCTAGGGACAGGTCGTCATGGAGAAAAATCTATCTATGTGGTTGCTAAGTGTCGACACTGACGTGATAGCACATACTCAATTAAGTCAATCAAAAAAAATGAAGAGCATGTTTTTCAGATCCAATTTAAGAGACAGCCACTGTATTTTCCCCCCATACAATAGCTTCTTTTCCCCATGAATTTCAGAAATATAGCAAGAAAATTTTTCCTTTTCACAAATGAAACCAGCAGTTCTGAAACAGGACCAAAACAGTTATCGGGCTATAATATAAATCAATGCTTAGCAGAAAAATTAATAAGCTTAATATCTAATTAATTAACTTTGAATGCCATGAAATTTTCCTGGCTCTTTAAGTTTGTTTAAAATTAAGTGGATACCTCAATGTTTTACTGATTTTTTTTTGCATTGGCTTCTGTTCTTAAGCTTAATAATTTAAAATCCTTGCAAATTGTACAGCACACCGCCTTAACAATTCCTACATAAAAATGTTGGACACACATATGAGATACAGGTATTTTAAATCCTGCTTGTCAAATACGTACCAGGTTTCCCACTGAAAGTACTTGGTAGAAATCAGAAGTCATTGGATAATGTTCCATGGCCATAAACAGTGTATTCAAAACTATGCAAATAGTAATGGCAAGATCGACAAATGGATCCATCACTATCAAATTCATGATGTGCTTTACTTTTAACCAAGGGCTCCAGCAATCCCAGATCAAGAAAACATTTGCAAATCTATACCAGCATGGTGGACACTTCTGCCGAGATTCTTCAAGTTCTGGAGATTGAGAAAAGATATGTATTTGCTTTTTCAATTTAGTGTATTTCATGTTCTGCAGTATTCTGGTAAACTACTTGTAAAATTAAGAATGCACGGTAAATATATGTTTATTTCTACCGCTTACTAATTTATTTACACAGCTGATAGAAACGTCTAGCAAAATAAGAGCTTGTTATGTAGCTCAGGGTTGAACGTGGAGTCTTCGGTGCTGTCAGAACTTGGTTGTTTGCTTGCTGACGTTTCATGCTACACAGCAAGGCAGGGGTGTCAAACTGGCAGCCCACAGGCCAGATGTGTCACGTGCAGGCCACGCCCACCTCAGCTCCGCAAAGGCAAAAAATGTTGCGATACATCGTGATACGTCACGTGACGTGATCGAGTTTGACACCCGTGCAGTAAGGTAATGAAATGCCTGCAAGCAAACAACCAAGCTCAGAGAACAACAAGGATCCACAGAAACATGTACTCTTATAACTAAACATGCTTTCATACATTCTTCAGAATTAATTCTGACACAGGACATTTTAACTGAAACAGATAAGACTCTTACTACCAGTTACTCCTACCTATTGTCTTAGCTGCAATTACCATATTTTTCAGAGTATAAGACGCACCTTTCCGCCCTAAAAGAGGCTGAAAATTTGGGTGCGTCTTATACTCCGAATGTAGCATTTACTAAGCTTTTTTTCAGCCCTAACGAGGTGCTAACGCGATCTTCCCTGCTTTGCTAGCTAAGAGATCTTCCCTTTGCCTGCTTTTTTCATTGCTGCTCCCTCTGACAATCAGCTGAGCCTTTTTTCAGCCCTAACAAGGTGCTAACAGTGAAGCGATCTCCCGTGCTTTGCTAGCAAGCGATCTTCCCTTTGCCTGCTTTTCTCATTGTTTCTCTCTGAAGAGAGAGAGAAGTGAAGTGTTTTAGAAACTGTTTTTTTATCCCCAACCAGGGGATAAAAAGCAAGCACGTGCGCTCAAAACCAGCAAACTAATGTGCAGAAGCTGACCAGACTAAGGACTAGCCAGATGAATACCTGGTAGGCAGATTATTTTTTCCCTATTTTCCTCTCCAAAAACTAAGGTGGGTCTTATACTCTGAAAAATACGGTAAGTCTTATTCACCATAAGAATTTGCTGCAGTTAAAGCAGTAAACATTAGAGGAGAATGTAAGGAAGACGTTAATTTTTCAGTGGAAAGTAGAAAAATCAGCACACTTGGATCAAGGACTGCCTTTCACTGCTTTATCTGACCTACTCATTTGAGTTAATTGATTAAATTTACGCATATCTTGTTACAATTCTGTGTGGCTAAGAACAGTAACAAAATGCAGCAATAAAATTACTACAACCAAAGAGTTGCAAATATATTACTTTTGAGTTCAGAGTCCTAGAGCATTTTAAATTGTTGCATTAATATGCTATTTTTAAAATAATCACTTGATTCTATGTACAGTGGCTGACCTTTAAGTATTCAGGCTGACCTTTGCATGAATTCTAGCTAAAGGTTCTTAAGTGTCTTTCTCTGATAATCTGAAGCATTAGCATTTTGACCCGGTCTTCATTCACTACTGAATGAAGTTTTCCCACCATACTGTGACACAGAGTGTTGGGAGCCAGCAACGCTTATTTCTACATCCCTACATTCTACCTGCTCCTTCCCACTTCATGGATGGGACACAAAAAGAAAAAAGTACTGGAATCCTGGATCTATTAAAATATATGCCTAAGATTTCAGCAGTAAAACTGCTTCCATTTGAGAGAGTGAAATTAGAGTGATATCACTTTACATTAAAACAATGACTTCACATACTACCATACCTTCCATAGTATTTGTAAGAATACTGGCTAGACTCATGGCTCTCTGCCTTGCTGCGGATTCTTCCATCAGTTCCATAGAAATTTGATAAGAGCTTAATCTTCTTTTTCTTATTTCTGTTTCAGTTGTTGTACCCTGAAAATAAAATTATTTTCGTTTTAATTTATTGCAGGAGTGAGAGACAGATTGAGTGTTGGTCTGTTCTTGGTACTTATGTAACCTTAGGGGGGAGGGAAACTTTGTAGATCTTATCTGTGTAGTGCCAGTTACTGCTATTAGACCAATCATTTATTATGTGATGATGGAAGTAAGATGTTTCCTCACAGTCGGTTTTAAGAATTTAGACTAATCTTTCAGTTTAAAGCTTTAGGGCAGGGGTGTCAAACTCAAGGCCTGCGGGCCAGATCCAGCCCGTGATGTGGTCCCCCGAGGTCACCCACAGCCCTGATGCGGCCCTCAATGAAATTGAGTTTTGACACCCCTGGTTTAGGGTAAATCTCTTCATTATAATCTGAAAATAAGTCACAAAAAGATTAAACTTTTATGATAGCATGTTGCAGGTTTTAGTGAAAGAGCATACAAAAATAACTCTGAGGCTGTCAAATATATATCATCACACCTATCTCTCGTGCAAGGATAGGAAACAGAAAAACCAGATGAAGTGACTGCACAAACAGAGCTCCTGCTCACCCAAGATTAATTTCTTATTAATTCTCCATCCATCCATCCATCCTCTTTTCTTTGAAATTTCCCAACTCTCAAAGAGGATTTTTACTGATTAGGGCTCTGATTGACCCCTGTCAATCAGACATACCCTCAGGCAATGTAGACCCAAGTATCTCAAGGTGAAAGGATGGACAGTTCAGAAATATCATAGCAAGTAAGCATTTCAGGTAAGGTCAAATACAACAAATGTAGTTTAATCACCTCTGGTAAAAATTGTCCAGTAGGTGAAGGGAGTGCAGGAGGTCCTCCCATTAAGGAAACAACACCATTGCAATCCACTGTGCTGTGCATCTTCCCGTTTGCAGGAAGCACGGGCACCATCTTTGATGACAGGCTCATTTGACTGGTAGTACTGTTGCGACGCTCACTTGTTTGTCTATTTGGAACAAAGAGAGACTCTCTCCTGCTCTCATTTTCTTCAAGAGTACTATGTTCATCATCAGCAAAGTCATTTTCTGACCCAATATCTTTCGCTCTCCCTCGGAAGCTGAAAATACTTGTTCTGCTGTTGCGCCGTGGGGAAAACAGGGAGCCACGAAAGCTCAGCAAAGACTGTAAGGGAGGCAAAACAGAACACAAATTATTATTTGTAGATGAGTAGCTTCCCTGACAGTTATCTTTCAAGATAAATTAGGGGTTCCCAATCAGGGATGCTTGGACCCCCTGGGGGTGTGAGACGATATTCCAGGGGGTGTGAAAACGTTCAAAATTATAGTGTATATGTATAATTATATGCATATAATTATTCATTTTTAAGGGGTGTGAGAATATATCAGAAGCATTCTAGGGGTGCGGGGTATAGAAAAGGTTGGGAACCCCTGTTATAAATTAAAGAAATAAATGACATTATTCTACAACCGCATCTTTGATATGCATTCTTACAAATTAAATTATCTAGCTCTGATCTGTTCTACAAGACAACATGAGAAGAACAGAGATGGGATTCAGCAGGTTCTGACCAGTTCTGGAGAACTGGTAGCAGAAATTTTGAGTAGTTCGGAGAACTGGTAAACACCACGTCTGACTGGCCCCGCCCTCATCTATTCTCTGCCTCCCGAGTCCCAGCTGATTGGGAGGAAATGGGGATTTTGCAGTAGCCTTCCTCTGGAATGGGGTGGGAATGGAGATTTTACAGTATCCTTCCCCTGCCATGCCCACCAAGCCACGCCATACCACACCACGCCCACCAAGCCACGCCCACAGAACTGGCAGTAAAAAAATTTGAAACCCACCACTGGTCATATATTCTTCCATTCATCCTCTGTCTTCCTTGAGTGAAACACTTCAAATATAAGGAAATGTTTTCCAACGACAAAAAAGACACATTGACCAGCCAGCTGTTGCATACAGTTACGGGGGGGGGGGCAACTCAATGGCTAGATCTATTTAACTAAACTACTGCAATTAATCCACCATTTATTAATCATGCTGCTTCATCAATAGATGCTTTCAACAGCCACAGGAGACTAAAGTGGTGATTTTGACATTGAGAGCAGGAAAAAATCAATTTTTGCTGCTTATCCTTTTATTTAATTGCACTACAAGAAATCTTTAATGGAAACTTTTCCTCCTTCCCTGCATATTTCATTAGTAGCATTCATGAATTAATAAAGTCATCACCAATGTCAGAAGAAACCACACATACACACAAACAATTCATATATTATTGTTCCTATATTTGAATTTCTTTTCAGTAGTTTAGATTCACAATGATCAGTATACTAATCTGAAAAGAGATTTACAAATCTCTTGGTTCAATATTTTTAATGTGAATTTAAGACGATAAACTAGCAATTTTATGTAGACATTCAAATTCTTCAATATCTAAACAGCTTATGAACATTAAATAAAATATAGCACAAAACATCAAGACAATAAATAGAGATCATGTTGATGAATACTTGATATTAAGTGTATTTGGGCATTGCAATGGATTCTCTAAAGTCTAAGAGGTGGTTGTCTGATTAAAAATTTGCCTGAAAGAGTTACTTTTTCCTGTAACTTGGGGAATTATATCTAGCTTTTCCTTAAAAGACCAACATCATTTCAGGTAGATAAACTCTCTCTTAAAACAAAACTATCCATGTATGTATGGAATATCTAAAGGCCAAGGAAATAAAACAGAGTACTTTGAATACTGATAAACAAATTATTTTGACATAACAACCCAAGCTTTATTATTTACTTTCTTTATTTTGTTCATAACTTAATTATTATCTTTGGTCTGGCTTCTTTCCTTTCTAAGACCTCTCCTGAAGAGGCTGCCATGTATTTTTATACAAGCGCCCCACATTTTGAATGATTATGCACTTATCTGTCCTGGTCTGGTTGAGTCAGTGGCACATGCCTTTTATAAGGATTAATAATAACACCTATGTAGGTAGATCAGGCACATTGTAATGCACTCTTTTATCAGATTCAAATCTAGCCATCACTTATAAGAAAGAAAAATCTGTTACTTAGAAGGGAGTTATTAATAAACAAATGACATAATAAGTGATATAAAGGCTGAGCCATAAGTTTAAATCCAATCCTGTTGCTGTACTGTAGATTTTAGGGCCAGTTTGGTATTGCGGTTAAGGCATCAAGCTAGAAACTGGGACACCATGAGTTCTAGTCTCCCCTTAGACACAAAGCCAAATTGGGTGATTAGTCACATCCTCTCAGCCCTAGAAAGCAGGCAAGGGTAAACCACTTCTGAAAAACCTTGCCAAGAAAATTGCAGGAATTAGTCCAAGGAAGTCACCAGGACTCAAAAACTGACTTGAAGGCACTAAATAAATAAATAATGTTTTTACATGTTTACATTCATAATGCATTTTGATCTTACGTTTGTAATTATTTTTCTTCTGCTAATCCAAAATCGACTTCAGTCCGAGACTGAAATAAAGTAATTTTCTAACCAAGATTTACCTTCTGAATTTTTATCGGCAATGTACCTCCCCCCAAAAAACTATAAAGTGGAGCTGTGGTGGCGCAGTGGTTAGAATGCAGTATTGCAGGCTAACTCACTGCTCACTGCCAACAGTTCGATTCTGACCGGCTCAAGGTTGACTCATCCTTCCATCCTTGTGATCTCCTAGCTTAAAACACATCACTGTGAGAAGGCCTCAGGATTTTGCCATATGCTAAATAAAGTCAATAAGCAGTATACTGTCCATTTTGATTTTATTGTTTTTATTGATTGTAAGTAGTTTTAGGGTCCTTCTGAGCCAAAGAGAAAAAGATAAAGATTTCCCTGTCAATTGTGTCTGAATATAGGGCATGGTGCTCATCTCCGTTTCTTAGCCGAGGGAGCCAGCGTTGTCTAAAGACAATTTCTGTGGTCATGTGGTCAGAATGACTATCTGCCAAAAGCACACAGAATGCTGTTACCTTCCCACCAAAGTGGTCCTATTTATCTACTCCCATTTGCATGCTTTCAAACTATCTACTCACAATTACATGCTTTCAAAATGCTAGGTGGGCAGAAGCTGGGCTAAGTAAGGGGAGCTCAACCTGTTGCGTGGAGCTCGGATCTCGAACCCGGGCTCTCAGCTGACAAGTTCAGCATCTTTAACCGCTGAGCCATCCTACCCCTCTTTCTGAGCCAAAGAATGAGAAAGGGGAAAAATACCAGATGGCATCAAATGCAGCAAAAGAAAAAGAGGGCTTTCTAGGTGCACCAATATCTCTGTCTCTATCTCAATATCATCTCCATCTCTATCATCTCTCTTCCTCTCTGTTTCTATCATCTCTATCTCTGTTTCCTTACTGAACAATTACATTTTCAATACAAGCCTCCCTCCTTATAGTGGGATACAAGTATATTAATAAAGAACAAGTAAAGAAAACTCTTGCGCTGCTATATTTTACCCGCAAGCACAAATGCTTTAAGTTGTAACTGAAGTTGCTTCTGATGTTCAGGATAGCTATTGGTTGCATATTATCCCCTATTCATAACCCTATAGTTGCCCTGGAATCTGGAAATAAAAGAAACACTCCCTATAATAGACCCTTGTCACTAACAGAAGAATTTGTGACTCCATAATGTGGTTATCAAATTGGCAAAGTTCACATATATGGAAAAAACATAAAAAAAACCACACTCAGGGCTATGAATTTTAAAAAGATGATACCCATTGTGATCCAGAATCAGCAGACTTATTCTCTTATCCTATAAAAGTCAATGGAAACCATAGCAAACAACTACAGGATCTATATGCATATCCTGCCCTGGTCCCTGGTCTGTACAAAAAAAAACCCATTTTATTTTCCTAAAAATTGAATTTATCAAGTTCTTGCAAAAGGAAATTTTATCGATGTGGGAGTGATGTACCATGTTCTGATTTTCAGAGGTGAAATCTATATTAGAATCGACTGCACAGTTTAGATGAACACTGTAACGTAACGTACCTGGTGCATGGAGGTTCTCTTTTCATAGGACAAGCGACTTCCCCTTCTGATGCTGTCTTCCGATTCAGATTTGGGAAACCTCTCCACTTCTTCCTTATCTCCTGCTTCCGAGAGCTCCTTCTGCTTCCTTTTTTTCCTTTTGTTCCTTCTGTCTTTAGCACTCTTTGAGCTTAATTTAGATGCCTCTGAAGAACTTTCCAAGAGCTCCCCCAATCCACCCAAGCCGCTGAAATCTCTTGATGCAACTGATGCTGCTGCCACAGCTGCTGTTGTCTGTTGTGTTACAGTATCAGGTGATTGGTATTACTTGGATTACAACATTCATCATCCTTGTAGAGAATTCCATTATTATTCCAAGGATACACAGTCACAAAGCAATTAAACACTGACATCAATAATGGATGTGTCTTTTTTGGAATGAAATAGAAAGGGAATACACAAATGGAAGGCAAATATACGTATCCCAGGATAGTATTGCAGGATCCAATCTGAGTCGGTCACCAAGACCAGAGGTTTTGTCTTCCAAGCTTTCCATCTCCTGCTGGAGTCCATCTTCATAGAACTTCTTCTACAGAATGTATACATAGACAGTACACATTCTTCCTATGAGAGACGTTCCCTGAGGATGGACTCCAGCACAAGTCTGAAAACTCAGAAGACTAAACCTGTGTTCCTGGTGACCAACCCAGATTGGATCCTGCAAAGGTAATACAGTTTTCTGCAAAGATGGGAGTATAGCAGTCCCTAATGTTTTTAATAAGGATGCTATTAAGGAAATGTTTTTTTAATTAGGACCTCTTTGCTCCAGGACCTAAATTTTGATTAAGAATTTGGAAAAGAAGGACTAGGGGAGACATGATAGCAGTGTTCCAATATCTCAGGGGTTGCCACAAAGAAGAGGGAGTCAAGCTATTCTCCAGAGCTCCTGAGGGCAGGACAAGAAGCAATGGGTGGAAACTAATCAAGGAGAGAAGCAACTTAGAACTAAGGAGAAATTTCCTGACAGTTAGAACAATTAATCAGTGGAACACCTTGCCTCCAGAGGTTGTGAATGCTCCAACACTGGAAGTTTTTAAGAAGAGATTGGATAACCATTTGTCTGAAGTGGTGTAGGGTTTCCTGCCTGAGCAGGAGGTTGGACTAGAAGACCTCCAAGGTCCCTTCCAACTCTGTTATTCTATTTCTTCTTCTAAGAAGCCCAAACCTGACTGGCAGAGCATCTGCTTTGTGTGACGAGTTCGATCCTTTGCCTTTCTAAAGAGGCAAAAAAGTCTCTGTGCTCGAAACCCTGGAGAGCTTGCTGTCAATAATGCTGAGCTAGATGGACTAATAGCTCTCTCTGCATAAATTAGCTTGTTCACCTCTAGAAACATCTGCATAGGGGTTTTTTTTGTAATACAAAAAAAAACAGACAATCCCACCAGCTGTTCAAGAATCAGTTGATGTCAAAGTTTGTAACTCTACTGCTTCTACTGTGTTTTGACAGCTCCACGGATGCCAAGGTAAACTATTTTCACCTACTGCATTATTTTTACATTTTCTTGAATGCCAACACTGCGCTTATATCAACTGCTTTCCACATCTCTGACAGCAGGAGGTGAGAACAACATGAACATGAACTTCAGTCATGTCGGGGATCTCAATCACATATGAAAATTGTATCAGTAAAAAAGCTCAGTTACCTTCCCTTAGCTATAGAGAGTACACAGAATATAATTCTGCCCCTATTCCCTACAACAGCCATGTTCAACTGTGCCATTAAGGACTTCAGACAAGGTAGAAGATGAAACTGTGTGTATTTGTTGTATTAACCTCCTGCCCAGTCCAGGACAAGCTCTCTCCAGCCTCCACACATTCAGTTGGGAGGTGAAAAGAAAAGTACTCCCTTCTGCATGAATGCAAGTAGATCTCCACTTATGACTTGGAAGTCTGGTGAAAGATTACACGGAGATCTGAACTCACAATCAAGCATATATAAATTCAGTATGCCTTTCATGATCTTGGTTGAAGGTGTGAAGCTAGAAAAATCAAGGATGGGGTAAGTAGAACATGAAAACATGGGAGAAGTCCAAGGAAGTATTCCCACTTTTTACATTGTTCAAAATTATCATGCAAATGCCTAAATAGAACTACTGATTGGCCACAAAAAAAGGACTTTAAAAAAAATGCTTGTGGTCTAACCAAACCTTTTAATTGTTAGAATAGACTACCTTGGGCATTGCTTGGATAATCTCACAAAATCAATTCAGCAAGAATAGGAGGCACTGTTTCAGTCTCAAGTGGGAAGCCATAAAGAGGGCTTCCAGACGGATGGAGGTATAGATTCAACAATGGACCAAGATGACCCTCCCCTTGCATTCCCACACTGTCATCATCAATTCATTTTGTTTTTATTTTATTTATTTAGAAAATTTATCTTGCTGCCTATTCGCACATGGAGACTCAAGGTGGCTTACAGGAATATAAAAACATCATATATAAAAAATAAAACTAATAGAAGAAAACAATCAAATAATCAAATAATATAATAGCCTCCCCACCCTGGTGACAACACATCACACAAGCCATTTAATGGGTTCCATCCCGCTCTGAATTGATACCGGGTCCCATTTTTCTCCAGCTTCAGGCAAGTATTGTTTAGCATGTTCCTGATAGCACACAATGGCAAAGGCATGAGAATGCAGAGATGAGGAATTGCGTCATTGGGATGGCCCTACACTCCTATATGGATAGCAACAACACTCCTTATTGCTAATTACAGGACATTTTGATTTAAGCTGCTCAGAAGCTCTGGAAAGAAAAGATCCAATATAAACAACTCATATGACAAAGAAAGAGGGAGGCATATGAAATCAGTGTGGCTTCATCTTTTCCAGGATCTGGTAACAAGCAACATGCATCCTATATTTTATGCATTATCTATTGGGACACACTTGGATAAAAACACACATTTCACAATTTCAGCCATTTCAAAACAACATCTTCTAAAAGCAAGCTACCTGAGCCTCTTCTTGCTGTTTTTTCAGCTGTTCCAGCATCTGCTGGAACTCTGCCTCTTTCTGCTCAGCTTCTTCCATGGTGGCTTGATTCTGCTCTTCATAGGCCATGGCAACCACAGCCAGGATCAAGTTGATCAGGTAGAAAGAACCCAAGAAAATCACCAGGACAAAAAAGATCATGTACGTTTTGCCTGCAGCACGTAGAGTCTGGGAAAGTGAGTTGAAGAAAGAAAGACAAACAAACACAACAAGAACTCATCTACCTGATTTTTAAAAAATCAGTTTTACTCATTAAAAATCACTGGTATTTTACAATTGCAATCATAAAACTACAATGACATACCAAATAGGCATAATAAGTAGCAATTCTTTGTCGCTAATGTAAAAGTTAGTTACATTAAAATAAATCAGCAGCAAGACTGGTGCTTTTGTTCCAATATCATACATATTAATCTTGCCTCATGACTGTTCTCACCAGTTGGTAAAGATTTTCCCAGAAGTCCTGAGTCATCAGCCGAAAGAGAGATAAGAAGGCCCAGCTGAAGGTGTCAAAGCTTGTGTAGCCGTAGTTGGGGTTTCTACCAGCTTTTACACATACATATCCTTCTGGGCATTGGCTATGGAAAGGAATTGCATTGAGTATTATTGTTATTTGCACTTTAAAAATATTTTCAAAATGACATTTTAATTCTAATCTGAACCATTTATTTTCCATTATGTTCCGGATTGTGACTGAATGTACAAAACTGGGTTCGGCTGCACTTGACATCTCACTGAGATCAATGTACATTTTAGTGCTATATAACTAATACTCCGTTCATGTTGAGATACCAAGAGAGTTGTTTGCCAGAAGATGCCATGATGCACAAATCCCACAGGCTCTTGAGGATGGGCTCCAGCATGACTCCGAAAACTCGGAAGACTAAACCTCTGGTCCCAGGGACAGACCCAGATTGGATCCTGCAACATTATCCTGGGACACGTATATTTCTCTTCATTCGACAGACCCTACTCTTGATCTGGATTGCTTTAATTTCCCTTCTCTCCTCTTCCTTATTAGATATTGTAAGTAACCGCTTGAATTTCAACTTCCACAGTTTTTAGCTAGTTACTGTGTTTCCCCAAAAATAAGACATCCCCCGAAAATAGGACATCCCCCAAAATATTTAAACGCATGCGCAGCAGGTCTCCGCCATTTCCTCTGGTTAGGGTTAGGGAGACAGAGCTGGAAATCAGGTAAGACGGCAAGAGGAGCCCCGTCTTTCTCCATGCGCCCCAAAATAATAAGACCTCCCAAAAAATAAGGCCAAATTATTGCTGCAAAAAATATAAGACAGGGTCTTATTTTCGGGAAAACATGGTAACTTTTGATGGAGAATGGAGGATCAACAGCTCATTAATTTCAAAGACAGCTGTCTTAATGTATGTATTACGAAAAGAGATTTTGCATTATACATGTTTTGTAAAGCATACAACGGCACCTGATCTAGTGGTCAATGTCTGTAATATTGGACCAGGGCATTTGCTTGATCTGAAAAATACATTAGTTCTTAATCTCAAAGCTATCTGAAATGAGTCTTTACTTGGTGATAAAAAGATTATAGCCAAAAGAATAATAAGTATTGTTAGCCTTTACAGAACTAGAATTCCTGTCATTTTTTCTTCTTCAGAAGTAGCTACATATTTAGCAATAGAAATAGCACTTAGACTTACAGTATATATACCACTTCATACTGCTTTACAGCCCTCTCTAAGTGGTTTACAGAGTCAGCATATTGCCCCCAACAATCTGGATCCTCATTTTACCGACCTCGGAAGGATGGAAGGCTGAGTCAACCTTGAGCCTGGTGTGATTCGATCTGCTAAATTGCAGGCAGCTGGCAGTCAGCAGAAGTAGCTTGCAGTACTGCATTCTAACCACTGCGCCACCACCGCTCTTTAGAGTAAACCATGAGATATTTACGAAAAGTAGCAAAGCTAAATACTCATATAATGATCATACTTGTTGGCAACCTCTGCCTACTTTAGCACTTTATCATGCTATTGTATTTTTACACTAATTCTTGACAAAACATGTTACTGTATAGTAAGGACATTGCACAATATTAAATAATAGGTGGAAATAAATTCAATAAGTGATTGCTTTTGATGCTTTGCTTGCTTATTATTGATATCACCCCATATCAATTACTTTTGTCATTCTAAATTTATTACGCATCACATATATCTCTAAAATGACATTTGCACACATGTGCTTTTTTAAAATCGTATTTGGCAGGGGCAAAAACTTGTGAAAACATTTTTGAATAGGCAGAAGTTTCCCAGCCAAAATCAAAAGTTTCAGCTAATTAAGAAAAGTACAAAATCAGAATTCAAATACATATACTTCAAAAATAAGGTTCTGCATGTGTTTGATTCAGAGAAACCAGATGTAAATGAATATTACAGTTCAAGGAAGTCCCCAGTTTCCCCAAATGCCTAGTTTCTTTTGGTGTAATTTTCTGTGCAATGTCCTGCAATTTGTTTTGGAAAGGCAAAAGAAGAACATGGGAAAAAGAACAAAGTTGCTAGGAATAATTTGATGAAATGTAGGATAATAGAAAATAATGCCAGACAATGATGCATTTTCTTATCCCAAACATAATGTTGCAAGAGATGATATTCCCCATCACCGCTACACACTGAATCAACTAAGTATTGGTTGAATTCCTCGGCATGCAAAAATTATCTTTACAATTATTTAAGAAAGACAGATACATACGTATTTCTTGTCTTTCTACTGTTTTTTTTTTTAAAGCTCTTGCCTTATTTTGTTTTTTTTAATATAAGAATGATATAAAAGGGAACCTTTAGTTTTTCTGCTGCTATTTTAAACAACTCTGGCAGACCAACTGCTTGATAAATAATTTGGCAATTTTTCTAGAGAAATTTTGATATGCTCACAATTTTTTTTGAATTTTAAAATACATTTCAAAAATTAATCCATTGATCATCAAAGTGCTTTACAAACATTTTGATTTAAATAATTTTGGATTATTTAAACCAAACATTTGGATTATTTAAGCCAAACATTTTTGTTAAATAATAGATAAGAGCGGGCACTTATATTTGGATAAATCCATTACCAGTGCATAACTAGGAATGTGCTAATTTGTGCTAGCATTATCTTGTTAGGTAATTACATTACATTAGGATGATCATTCTAATATGCACAATCATCTCTTACACTCATAAGACTTCCTACTTCTCACAGAGTAGCTCCTACAGATCCTGGATCATGTGAGGTTAAATGTTTTCTAACTACATTACAATAGTATGGAATATAGTGGGTTATTAAATATTCTTACCCAGCATCTGAGCCATTACCACAAAGAAGTGCATCTCGCTGTCCTTCCAAAACATAAAAATGACCTGATTGAGAAAAGAAAAAACAATTACAGTACTATTTTGTTTGCTGATATTAAATATAGATCCATAAACATCAGAAGTATGAAATCAAAATGCTACAATTAATTACAAATGTGATGAAGAAAACTCTCTTTTATGGAAGATATGGATTATTGCTTGAAATGATATTACTTTTTTTCCTATCATTTCTATTATTGTTTTACTGAATTATTTTGTAAGCCTCTTGGAGCTTTGTTTGAATTAAGCAGCAAATTAATAAGAACAAATAAAATATATCAGTGCAAAACTTTATTTTCTTTTAAAAGTAAACAAGGGTTTCTCTTTCATACGTTTAGATGGTCATTGTTAGAAACACTCCACTAATTGATTTAAATATATAAATTTGTATCATCGTATGTATAAAGAAATCTTAAATTACAGTCCCATGCCCAATTTTTAGGAGTTAGCCCTACTGAATTCAGTAGAGATCTTGGCATCCTGATTATATGAGAAAGGTGCAGGGGTGGGTTCTAACTTACCTCGCTGCCGGTTTGCTTCCTCCCGCGCCGTGTGGGTGGGCACGCACTTCACTCACACATGCATGCGCAGTGGCAAAAAATCCAACCCCCCCAAAAAAACCAAAAAACAAGATGGCGACACATGCGCAGAGCTGGATACTCAGCTTCTGCGCATGCGCAGAAGAAAAAAACCCGAAAAAAATTAAAAAAATTCAAAAAAAAATTCCATTTTTTTAAAAAAGATGGTGGTGCCCATGGACCGGCACCGACCAAACCAGTTCCGTGACATCATTGTGATGTCACCAGTGGCTTGCTATCAGTTTGGGAGAACCGGTCTGAATTGGGAGGAACCCACCTCTGAAAAGGTGAATACCAAAGGTGCTTTTTTCCAAAAGGCAACTGAACTTGGTTTTTTGCTTTGAAAACATTTTACTTCTCATCTGAAAAGCTTCTTCAGTTTTAAGTGACTGGAGGAAAATGGAAGGATTTATATTCTTTGCAGCTCATCTGGTTGTTAGTTCTCTGAGAGTCACTGTGGTCATTTGGGGGTTTATCGTTTATCATTTGGGGGTAAATCAGAGTGCAAATGGTGGTGGAGCCTTCTTGGGACTGCTGAAAGGACTGCTATGTAAACAGAAGAGAGGTGGTGTTGTATCCCTCCCCCTCTGTTGAGAGAGGGCTGTTCAATTTTAATGTAGATGGCCTCTTTAGTCCCTCTTTCAAACCAGTGGTCCTCTCTATCCAGAATGTGGGCTTCGCTGTCTATAAAAGAGTGACCTTTGTCTTTCAAATACAGATGGACTGTTGAATCTTGTCCTGATGGGTTTGTTCTCCTATGTTGTGCCCTGCATTTGTAAAGTGGTTGTTTTGTTTCCCCAATGTTCAGGTCTGTACATCGTCTCACTGCATTGCACTACATATACTACATTGCTCAGTTTGTGTCTGAGTATTTTGTCCTTGGGATGGACAAGCTTCTGCCTTCATTTATTCCTGGGTTTAAAGTGGGCACATATGTTGTGTTGGTTGAAAATCTTCCTGAGTTTTCAGGTATTCCTGCAATGTGTGAAATGAAAGTGTTGCTCCATTTGTTGTTTTCTTCTTTGTTATGAAAGAGCTCCTGTTGGATCTTTTCGAGGACAATTTTCAACCAAGTGGGTTCAATGACTTTCAGAGAGCTGACAAATGACCCCCAGAGTGCTAATGATCAGATGACTGCAAAGAATATAATATAGTAATAATATAAATCCTTCCATTCCCTTCCGACAGTTAGAACTGCAGAAGCTTCTTGGATGAAAAGTGAAATGTTTTCATAGGCAAAAAAACACCAAGAAAGTCCCGTTGCCTTTTGGAAAAAACACTTCTGGGACAACCACGACCTGAATGATTGAGAATCTCCATAGAGAAGAGGGGTGAATGCGTCTTCCAATGACAATTGATGCCCTTTAATTGTGTGTATTAAAGTAAACACACACAAAATGAACATTTAGCCTTATTAATGGGAGGGAATTCAGTGAGATACACACCTGAATAAATAATCAGAGGTCTATACCACTTACCATCACATCCCTAATTTAATATTTCAGCCTTTTAGATATTATTTCATTAAATCCATAAAAGTTAAGTATTTATCTTTTAAATCCATGTTAAACTCCTAGGTGTCTACAAAGGGACAAGGAGGGGGCAAATAATATGGGTCATGACACCATGATACAATTTCACCATTATCACTTCACTGTGATTTTATTCACAACAGAACATTAAAAGATTTTTTTAAAATACAAGTTTTATTTGCATGAAATTATGTCAAATGATGTCAGTATGCTAAGGTCAATGGAAAAGCAAGGAGATGATTTTTAACAATGAGTTAAAAATCAATTAGTAGAAGAATCCCTGCTGGACACAACCAATAATATACATGGTTATATATTTTTTCTCTATATATACCAATTATATTAAAGCATCCTTACTTTCATCCTCAATGTACTCCTCCCAGTTAAAAGTGGTCACTGTCATATTTACAAAGGTATCATTGTCTCCCTCTGTGCTATTGAAGTGGGAAGTGATGTTTCCTTCGAAAGTAGAATTGTCCAATGGCCACAGCAAGCATTTATGCCTCAGGTTCCCCATGAAAAGTTGGAGCCCTATTAGTGCAAATACACTCAGACAAAACACGGTGAGAATCATGACATCTGAGAGCTTCTTCACAGATTGAATGAGGGCCCCTACAATCGTCTTCAGGCCTGCAGGCAGAAAGGGACCAAAAATGCTGATCAGAGCGTGTCAAAAGTTCTCCCATTCTATTTAAGATGCCATGCAGCCACAGCCATGTCTCATTTGTGAAACAGTGAAGCTTTATGAACAGCGTTAGCACTTGTGAAAATGTATGAAGAAAAACCTTCTATAACAAGGGTCTTCAAACTTGGCAACTTTAAGACTTGTGGACTTCAAGTCCCAGAATTCCTCAGCCAGCTTTGTTGGCTGAGGAACTCTGGGATTTGAAGTCCACAAGTCTTAAAGTTACCAAGGTTGGAGACCCCTGTTCTATAAGGTATACAAAATGAGATGTACTGCTTCCCATTTTTGTTTAAAAATGGCATATTCATTTAAGGCAATCCATTTTTTTAATTATTCTTCAAAAAAGTGAAAGCAGAGAGGTGAGATCCTAGGCGATGGCTATCTTGACATTTAATTAATAGTCTCTTCTTGGCCTTTTGGCTAAGATCAGACATAATATATTCAACGAGTATACGTCTCTATCATTTTTTTTAAAAAAAATTATCCTACACTTTTTTTTTTGAAGTTTCTTCAGTTTGTTCATACATATTGACATATTGGGATAGAAATTCCTGGAATTTTTGGGCCAGCATGCTGGCTAAAAATTCTGGGAACTGAATACCCGATGTATGTCAAAATCGTATTTCAACCATTAATTTTGAAAAACTTATGTAACATCTTAATTCAAATCTGAACATGCAGTGGGATCCTGTCCTTTTATGTTTTCTAAGGAATAAATCTCAACATGTTTTGGGGCAGTCTTCTAAATGTGCTTAAGATGACACATTGAAACAATGTATAAAAAAATATGGCAATACAAGAGCCATAGTATTAATTAAAGCTTTCCATTGTGCAAGGGAAAAAAATCATTTATAAATGCAGCAGCATCAAAATAAAGCAAACCCAGAACCAAAATAAAACATGTAAGCTGTGCATTTTGTAGGCGTCACATGCAATTGTTTTTAAAACTCAAAGGCTGACTTTGCAAATCAAAATAAATGTTACATTTGAAAAGGCAAAGATCGTCCGATTCCTGCCTTTTAGTAACATTAGCAGCGATCAGCAAGACTTATCTACAAAAAAGTGGGTGACTTCCATGAAACTAAGAAGCCAGCCTCTAGTTTTAGCCTAGCTCTCACCTGGAATGACTGATATTGTTTTCAATGCCCGGAGAACTCTGAATGTTCTCAACGCTGAGACATTACCCAGGTCCACAAACTCTGTCACATATCTGTAATAGGGGAGTTCACACACAAACACAATGACAACACACAAAAAACAGCTGGAAATACTTCGTCAAGCCACTCCTTACCTGGAATTACAGAAATAGTTTTCAAAGCTCTCAATACTCTGAAAGTTCGAAGAGCTGAAACATTGCCTAGGTTTACAAATTCTGTTACATACCTGTAGAATTAAACCACAGTTATTCAGAGTTGAGGCAGAGCTTAGGCTAATTACTTGGTGTTTTTTTCATGAAGGCCTTTTAGATACTTTGTCCTTTTGCAGTACTATGCCCATCAGTAAAATTTCCCTATTTGATGCCCTTCAGCCTTTAGCCATGCTGGCTGGAAACTATGGGCGTTGAAGTCCTAACTCATCCTATTAAATATTTAAGTAGGGCTTGGAATTAGCATTTCTAAAATGTAATGAAACGATTACAATATTATGTAAGCATTTGCATTTTTACTGAAATGCAAACTTCACTATTGGCAGAATGTTGCTTATTCCAGGGAATATATGCCTCCTAATAAGATACACTCTTGCGCCAATTTCAAGTCCATTATGAAGTTTTTAAAAATAAGTATAGTACAGTACTTACGCCATCAAAATGACACTGAAGTCAAGCCAGTTCCAGGGATCTCGAAGAAAAGTAAATCCTTCTAAACAAAAGCCCCTTGCAAGGATTTTTATAAGTGATTCAAAGGTATAAATTCCAGTGAATGTGTACCTGGAAGCATGCAGATGAAAGTTGAAGAATGTTGAATTCCATACACTCCTTAATTTGCCCACAGATTTAATACTTAAGAACAAATACAACTTTAATAAATAAATAAATAATAATAAATAATAAGTATAAATAATAAACAATAAACAATTAAAAACAAACAAACAAACAAACAAACAAACAAACAAACAAATTCCTCCAAATGTTCAATAGTATAGTGAGATCAGATGAAGATAACATACTGTATACTATTAATATAGTTTTGTATTTTATTTTGACCTAGCAACAATAATTTAAGACACATTGGATGATTGTGTCCATGTTCCACTGAGATCACAGCTAAAGTTGTGTTGACAAATACATAAATCAGCCTCTCATTATATATTGTAGTAGAAAATTGAATATGTAAATACATTATAAGTTTCACTTCTTGTTTCTAGCAAAAAAAAAATTTTTTTTTTAAAAATCCAGGTTCCCTTTAGAAGCGAACCTGCCTTAATAAGCAAGCAAACATGTTTCATGTATCAGAAAATCAACTTTCTTGCTATTCCTATATAAATAGCTCATTCTCCAAATGTCCATTTTTATGAACAACACCCACATCCGAGAGCTGGTGTCTGGGGAGTGGGGGAACCTCAGGTTCGCATAAATAATTTATTTATGAAACATACGTTCACCCCGGTCAAAAACAACTCTCACAAAAATGACTCACATAAAAAGCACAGTCTAAAACAATCCTACATCAAAATTAAAAATACAATACTGCAAAAATAGAAACAGGATAAAAGATCCAACAAGAATCCAATTAGGGGAAGGTTCTGTGGAAAAAAAAGCTCTCTTTACAAACTTGTGAAAAAACAACCCAGAGGGAGGAAAAATCAACCCAGAGAGAGCCAGCCTGACTTTCACATGGGCAGAAAAGCAATGGCTTCAGCCCCGGAACTTTCCAGAAGCATGGGATTTGGTACAGTTTTGCTTTTGTTTGTGTTTCAGGGGTGGAAAGAAATAATGAACTTGTGAATGTTTGATCGTGGCACGTTGAGGAGACTACAAAAAGGGGGCTGAAATGAAGGGTCTAAAAAAAGGGGGATATACTGTAGCAAGTTGGCTGAAGTTCTGAAGAAAGTATGGGTCATTTTGCAGAACTTTACTACAACATCCATTGTTACTATTTCATGGGGTTTTTTTTCTCCTTTTTTCTGCTGAATAGGCAGGGATTGTGAGCACAAAAAGAGAAACATGATTACTCAGCTTTTAAAAAAGATGGGCCATGATAAGCATCAAGGCATCATTGAATGGCCCGAAGTAGTAGTATAAATGAGGTGGGCCGAACAAAAATGAATGGTTAACTACTACAAAGGGGAGGATGGCCAAAGGAAAGGAAGATCAAGAAAAAAGAAATGTAGATGCAGTCATGCTGTAAGGCAGTGGTTCTCAACCTTCCTAATGCCGCAACCCGCCCCTGCCCCACACCCCCACCGCAACACATCCTGCTCTGCCCCCCCCCCCGCCCCGCCGCCGCCATTTGGGTTCTTTTACCCTCTGCGCATGTGCAAAACTTTCTGGGTAAAAGAACCCAAATGGCGGCATCCAGGTGAAGTCTCCCGACCCCTGTGAAAGAGTCGTTTGACCCCCAAAGGGGTCGTGATTCCCAGGCTGAGAACCGCTGCTGTAAGGGAAGGAGGTTGTCACAGCCATGACATTAGCAACTTTAATCATAAAAGGCGCAGGTTTGTGGAAACTAATGCCGGTCTGAGGATCTAACTAGGATTGATGCCATTCATAGAATTAACAAGACACTATGTGGTCTCTTAAAAATAATTTGCAGTCCCAAGCCCTATGGAAATAGCTTTTTTTAAAAAGCTGGCTTGTTGGATAGGCACCTGGGACAGTAAATCTATTTGCTGTATTTTTTTCACTCCAAAGTAAGAGCAAATGTGTATATGGAGATGCACTGTAACTGTAGCTGGAATGAAAATGTTAAAGTCATATCAGGCATCCATTCCCTGATTCTTGTTCTGCTTTGTAGACCCTTAATATGGTTTTTATCTATGAGTATCTACAGTTTACCCTCAATCTACTCAGTGCCTAGATCAGGGCTGTCAAACTTCCAGTCTGCGGTCCGAATGTCTCATGCACTGGCCACGCCCATGCCCGGTTTAGTGAAGGGGGGAAAAGTTTCGCTACATCATGTGACGCCACCGTGACGACGTGAGTTTGACACCCCTGACCTAGATGAACGTTTTTTGAGGAAACCCAAGTCTGTCATTTGGTGTTTCAGGGAAGGATATAACTCCAAAGTCACACATTTATCACTTTATTTATAATCGTAATCATAATTAAATATAATTTGATTCAAATGTAAGTATAAAATTAGACTTAAAAAGTCCAAATGCTATAGCTATTGCTATAACTTCATTTACAGACCAATTTAGAGTAAAGGAGCAGAAAGAAACACAGTTCATCTACTGAGGCTGCTCATTAAAATCTGCACTTGAAAGTACATAAAAACGAAGATAGCTTATATGTGTTTTAAAAGAGTTTGACTTACTCTACATTCTTCGTCCAGTCTGGAGGATTACTCATGGTCATAAATACACAGTTGGTCAAAATAGTGCACATAATAAGCATGCTGAATAATGTAAAACCCAAGTTAAGGAATGACGGGCCTTTTATTGTTTGCCGTATCGCTGAACAAACTTAATGACAGAGCCATCCTTATTCTCTCTGAAACAAAGTGAATCTCACAAAGACACTGCTACAGCAAAAACAGATGAAAACATGGCACATTTAAAGATCATACTTTGTATTAAGAGAATATCATAGGCAGATTGCTACAGATCATGAGGCAACATGAACTTAAAAACTTCCAGTGTTGGAGCATTCACAACTGCCTCCAGAAGTTGTGAATGCTCCAACACTGGAAGTTTTTAAGAAGATGTTGGATAACCATTTGTCTGAAGTAGTGTAGGGTTTCCTGCCTAGGCAGGGGGTTGGACTAGAAGACCTCCAAGGTCCCTTCCAACTCTGTTGTTATTATTATTATTATTACATATCAGCCAATGATAGCAAGGAGTCTCTATACGCCAGCACAAACTGCTGCCCATAACTTGAGTATTTTCCTTGTACTGGAGAATTGGATTATATGAACCATCTGTATATTTGTTGCACTGACATCTCATTTTATTCGCCAAGCATTAATGTCTCTACTACATTCTAAACGATGTCAATTTAGCATCAAATTGCCGAGGCCACAATGTCATTGAGTTATATTTTTTTCTAATTGCAACTTCATCACTTTATTTAACTTTCTGAATAAAAGTTATTCCCATAACTAATTATTCTTTACACAGCCAAAATAATAGATACCCATTAACTAACAAAATAATAGATATCCAAAAACTGATTCCACCCCCCCCCCTTGTTCCCCTCAAAACATTCATCCTTCTTCATCCCCCCACCCCACCCCAACTTCCCTTTTGTGACCATGTTATGCTCCTTATGCCACCTGGTGCAGATGATACATTTCATGTCTCCTGAGATACATAATTATTCCAACAGTATTCTTTCCTTTTAATGACATGAACAAATGTGGAATGCATTAGTACAATTAATGGGAACAAATATTACTATTAAGTATTTAAGTAATGCCAAACATTTATATCTAAATATCACGAGAGAGAGAAAATATTTGACCAGGAGCTTTAACCCAGTTTATTCTAAACTACTGTTCAAAACATGCCTCTATCATCAAAAGACATTTCTTTCTGACCGTAGAGGTAAAGATAGTAATTATTTTTCAAAATAATATTGGAAAAACAATTCAACTTTCATTTGTGACATTCAGCTGGAAAAGGATATGAATGTACCAAAATCTTAATAGCAATTTTTCTGAGAGGATTGAAAGGGGTTAAAATGTACAAGGCAGATGTGGCACTGAATCGGAAAATTGCCTTCCCTCTATTCAACACAATGAAGGTCTGTGGGGAAAAAACACACAAAGAATAGCTCAATTAGAATATTCTTATGAAGAATACATAAATGGTGCGCTTCCTAAACCTTGATACTGTATTGACCTTTAAAGAAAATGTAGCACTTTATATTCAGCACCCAGATTCAAATAAGGTAAATTAAAGTTGTTGGGTTTTTGTTGTTCTTGTTATCACAATACCTACGATTACTATCACTGCTAACTTTATTGTCCACTTGAGTGTCACATTTTGTTACATTGAAAAACAAATTAATTGTTTATAGGACAACATACAATTTTTATCAAATAAATAAAAATTACCAGAATCAAATAAAGTTCATGCTTTTTTCATCAACACAATAATACTACACTTTAATGAATTCAGAAGCCTAGGTAAATATTCTCGTATTCAGTATATAACAGTGATGGCGACCCTTTTTTTTCCTCGGGTGCCAAAAGCGAAAAAGAATTTCTGACTAGAAATTCTGGTCGTTGCAGATCTGGAGAGCACCAGTTTGGAGAAGTTTGACCCAAAACATGGTGCAACGTACAAGGAAAACTGTGTGGTTTGTAACTCGCAATTACAAACTTGTAAAGTGATACATAATTGTATCTCTGTAAGAAAAATAGGCTATGGTGATATAATAATGTCCATTCAAATGTCATATCCCACCAACTTCCAGAGGCTGACTCAGAATGGCTATCGTTGTGGGAGGAGGCTGAGTCACTGGGAACTCTGCACACTAGTAGACTCTACAGCTGAGAAGTAATGTACTCTCTCAGCTAAGGAATATCTGCCAGGAACCATGGGTAATGATATTTCTTAGTATTAACTTTAAAGGGCACTCCATCTTGAACCAAACAGCTAAATCAGTGGTGGGTTCCTACCGGTGCGGTCCACTCTATAGCACCGGTAGCGGCCTGCTGGTGACATCACAGTACCGGTGCAGTCGGTTGCCGGTGCCTGGGCGCCACCATTTTTTAATTTTTTTTTTAATTTTTTTAAAAAATTTATTCTGTGCATGCCCAGAAACCTGACAATTAAGTCTTTCCCCGTCCCTTCGCTTGAAAATAATAAGAAGCTCGCATTTGACACTTTTCCTTCGCTTTTGCCTAAAGCTTCCCAAAGTGGGCATTTTCCAAAAGCTTAACCTTTTATACTGTTAATTTTATACAGTTTCATACTGTTATTCTTTAGACGAAAACATTGAGGACTGTTAAAAGATACTCTTCTTTTAACAGTCCTCAATATTTTCGTCTAAGGAATCCATGACTGAAACCAAAAATGCTGTATGAGACTTGCTTGTCTTTTAACTATAGCATTTTCTGCATATAAAGGTTGCTGTGTTGTCATGGTGTAACACACACTTTGTATGCAAAGCTTTTTATGTAAGCTATAAAATAGCAAAAATAGTAGTAATATCTCTCTGAAATAACTAATATATGACCGGCATGCCACGCCCACCCGGTCATATTGCTGGCAAGTCACACCCACAAAATAAGCCACGCCCACAGAGTGGTAGTAAAAAAATTAGGAACCCGCCCTTGAGCTAAATGTCTACTGTATTATGGTGCATTTCATGCCTACTATGGACTGCTCCTCCCCTGGCTGGAGGAACACCAACTCTGATGAAATTGTGAACTTGTGATGGGCAACCTTCACCTGCTGCAGGAACTTATTGAGACTGCACTTATTCTGACTAGTTCCGTCCTTCAAAATAACTTGCTTTCTCCCTGACTTGCTGTTGCAGCAACTTTATCATAGAACCTTCTCGTCACACTGTTCCATCAGTTAAGGTATAGAAATGAGTTTAGCTGTTACGAACAAAACAGATCTAGTTTAGGGCAAGCTACTTGTATATAAACAGAGAGCAAACCCACTCAGTATAATAAAACTAATGAGTTTTATTATACTGAGAGTCTGTATTCTTAGCTGACTCTATAGTTATTGCCATCTCCTTTTGTTTTTAAACAAGAAAAGATTGTATTATTGAAAAAGGTACTGTGCAAAAGTAGGAGATCAAGAACAGATAAGCAAGATGATATAGTGTAATTAAATATATATATATGTATTACAGGTAGTCCTCAAATTATGACAATTGAACCCAAAATTTATGCTGCTAAGTGAGAAATTTGTTAAGTGAGTTTTGCCCCATCTTACAACTTTTCTTGCCAAATTGGTTAAGTGAATCACTGCAGTTGTTAAATTAGAAACGTGGTTGTTAAGTGAATCTGGTTTCCTCATTGATTTTGCTTATCAGAAGGTCGCAAAAGGGAATCACCTGGGACATTGCAACTGTCATAAATGTGAGTCGGTTGACAAGCATCCGAATGTAAATCACATGACCATGGGGATGCTGCAATGGTCATAAGTGTGAAAAATGGTCATAAGTCACTTTTTCCCATGCTGTTGTAACTTCAAACTGTCACTAAGTGAACTATTGTAAGTCAAGGACTACCTGCATATAAAAAGTGTTCTATACTAGTGTACTACTTTATTTCATCACCCCCAACCAGTAACTTCTACTTAGATCATTGTACTTTGCTTAAATGTTTATAGTTGTTGTTTATATTTATTTAACTCATTTTTGTAGTGATTTTTAATCAAGATCCCTCTTTTCTTTTTTCCAGCCCTAGGGCCAGTTCTGCATAAATATAAAATAGGAAGCCCATGAACCGTACCCATAAAGCCATGCTGCAAATGTTTTTCACATTTTTTCTGAGTGCGAACTGAGAAAGACAAGCTTAAGTTAATACACACTGAGAACATCAAGCATTCACAAAACCTTTGCCAAATCCAGCAAATATTATTAAAAATTCAGCCAATCTTAATTAAAACTCACTTTTTTATTGCTATAGTAAGGGTCCAGGTCCTCCAATGGTTCGGACACCATTCCAGGAGGAATATCGCCATATATAAAGGGAAGTGTTTTTCCTGCTTCCAAGTCACTATTTGGTTTTGGCCCACTCTCATCATCGTTATCCGTATGTTCTTGTTTGGGCCTTTTCGCTTTCTCTTCTGCGCACCGTTTTTCAATAGCTGCAAGAGATTCTCTAGTAAAAAAGCGGAAACTGTCAGGTCCTGGTGGTACCAGCAGTGTCTGTGCCATTTTTTCATCCTGCACATTGAAATTACTTTTAGCCTATTGCATAAGAATGACCTGCAAAAAAAACAAGGTGAAATAAAAAACGATTAGAAAAATAGACAGTGTTAATATAGCACACATATGTAATATACATAAATAATCAAACACAAGGCCATATCAGCCATATGCTGTTACCTGCTGAGGCACATGGATGGATGGATGGATGGATGGATGGATGGATGGATGGATGGATGGATGGATGGATGGATGGATAGATGGATGGATGACAGATGCATGTGTGTCTTCACCCTATGGACCGAGCTTAAGGTAGTCATTATCCCTAAAATAATGTTGGAAGAGAAGAAGTTGCCTAAGAGTCTCTAGAGATTCTCAGTCATCCAGGTCATGGCTGTCCCAAAGGTGCTTTTTCAGGAGGCAACTGGACTTTCTTGTTGTTGTTGTTTTTTTGAAGACATTTCACTTCTCATCCAAGAAGCTTCTTCAGCTCTGACAGGATAGTGGGGAATGGAAGGATTTATATTCCTTGCAGACAGCTGGTCATTTGCATCCTTTTAGAGGGTCGTTGAAGCAATTGGAGGCTTATCTGTGACCTCAGGGTCACCTGAATAGTGCTCCTGGTTCCTGTAGTCTGCAATTTTTTCCCTCTGGAAATCGATTCCTAGTCCCACACCATTCATGCCTTGGGACAAGATCAAATTCCATTCTAGAGCCTTCTAGAGTACATCCTCTCCAGAGTTACCCGTATCAATGAACAAGTCCCACAGGATTGTCAAAAGCCAAGCAGCGCTTTAAATCTCTTGAGTGTATATCATGCTAGCTGCCATTTAACTTTCTGAAAAGATTGCAAAGCATAAGAAGTCATGACTTCATGAAACAATCCTCCAACCCTGAACATTTCCCCATTCTAAGTGCTGATGGCTTGAGTCTTATTGACTGATGACAGGGCAGTATTGTCACGTAGTGAATATTGCCAGTTGTATGTCTATGCAGCGTGATGCATCCCTATCCTAATATTATGGTACATTCCAATACAAGCAGAACACGTGATGTGATCTTATGCGCATGTGTGCATTCCTGATTCTCCATTTATTCTCTTTGACTTGACTCTTGACTGGAACGGTAGCATTTCCTTAGCAAGAATGTAACTATTCAGAATTTATTGTTTTTGTACCGAAATAAATATTTTCTATTAGACATTTAATCTCGGCTTTATTTTCTAAATGTCTGAATTCCAAGAAAAGATCCACATCGCCTCTATGAGATTTATTCTCACCTTAACAAGTATAGACATTATGACTAAGTATTAGCCCTCGTTCTTTCTTCTTCCGGCCACGCTGATGGGAGTATTTTAGAAAGATCATGGCCAGAAGAAATCAAATACCCTGAATCTGTGATGAGGATGTAGGGGAAAAGGACTTGGAACCATAACAGTGGGAAGAACCAATTAGCTGAAAGGCAATTTGAGAGGCAATTAAACCAGCTCAAGGTATCAACCATTCTAGTAGGGAAGGGGAGCAAGAAATCCAACAAGTGCTAAACGGCTGATGTGGATATGAGAATGGGGAAGTGTGCAACAATTGCCAAGACAGAAATGAAACATTTAGAGGGGGGGGGAAATATGTTCTACCTTTTTGATTTCTGAAACTGTGCCACAGAATTTCATATAAAATTCTTAGGGTGGAATATGCAGCAGCTCTGAACTACAGAATCTTTATTTCTTCCAGAGGCAAAATGAATTCATGGGAGTCCCATCCTTAACAGCGGCTGAAACAGAACACTTTCCCAGTCAGTGGATTCATTTTTTAAAAAATTGCTTTTCAATTAATAACAAAAAAGAGAAAGAAAAAGAGCAAAACACACAATAATAATGGAAGTACATACACTGTCAAAGAGAAGAGGCAATAAAATAACACATAAAAGGTATAGGTGTGGGTTGTTTTCCTTTTAACTTGCTTTTATCCTTAGTTATAGGGCTGTTATTTTGAGCAGCATTTTTGATTCAGAAGAAAATTAACAATTATTCATTTTTCTAACCTTTTAAAGAACTACTATCAGTTATGTTTTACCTATCTTTTTTGGTTGAAGATTTAAACATTGAAAAATGCAATGCAGTAATTTGTTGAAAGCTGGTGTAGGGAAGGGAAGGGATTCCTACTATATATGGAAAGATGGGGAAGAAAGAAATCCTCAGCAAATACCAGCTATTTAGACATTTTGATAAGAAACCTCAAACAGCAGTTTTGAAAAATCTGACATAAATAATGGTTTGTGGTCAAATAATTATTTGAAATCAGTATGTAAACTTTGAACCTTTCAAACTTTTATTGTTCCTGTTAATATTCACCTCCTTTCTTTCTCACTCCATGTTCCAACATTTTTACAGCTTTCATAGTCTGGTTTTCTTTTATACCTGGCCTTACTTTATAGAATTTCCTGTCTGCTTGTTCTTCCCTAAATGCTGGGCAATTTAAATGATTTTCTCCCAGCATTTAAAAAAAATGTCAGCTAGAAAATTTTACCTCCTTCTGAGACATTCAGATTTACCGTCACCATTCTGTGAAGTGCCTCATGCTATAAATAGTGTGGCAATTTTATAGCAAATTAGAACAGGCAGGTACAATACCTTAAAGAACATCTATTCTCATAATCAATATTCAGAGAGGCATTATATTTAAGACGGAGAAAACTTTTAGATAAAGAAAAATCACATTTAACAATACTACAGTCCAGTAGTGGGTTTTACTTACCTTCGCTATCGGTTCGGAACTGTGAACACGCGCATGCGGCGCTTCTGCGCATGCACAGATCATCTGTGATAACGTCCAGGCTGGTGGGTGGAGCCTCTGCTGTTGTCGCTACCGGTTCGCCCGAACCAGGGCGAACCGATAGCAACCCACCACTACTACAGCCCTAGTATTCCATTTAAATAACAGTGCTCATCTTTCCACTGAAAACTCCAATATTTAATCTATAGATTAAATATAGATATGATTTCACTCATTTTCAGCCTTATTTTTATTATGTGACCTGTTCTTGAATGAAAAGTATATATATTTAGACTATTCTACTTTGGGAGGAGAGAATTTTATTTGTACATAAAAAGCATGATTATTAACCTATTGGAACTATAGGTTTCTATTATAACAAGACGAAGCAAGCTCTCTCTAGAAAGGAGCTGGGGGAAAATTATTCCTGTAATTCAAGTTCTAGCGACTTGAATTTATGTATTTATGTCCTGCCTTTGTTGTTTTACAAATAACTGAAGACAGCGAACATATCCAACACACCTCCTATTTTCCCCATAGCAACCACAGCCCTGTGAGATGGGTTAGGTTGAGAGTGACTGACCAGCGGGCTTTCATAATAGCTAAGCTGGGACTAGAACTCTCTAACATTTTATGATACAAAGGAGTCCAGGTGCAAAATAAAAGTTGGCTACTTTGCCTTCTGCATGTTCCTTTCCCTCAAATTCCTTAAACTCGTTCAGAATTTCCCTTGAAACAATTTCTTCTGAAAGTATTCTCCAGCACTACTATCTTGGAGTTACAAAAGCTGATGCTGAACACAACTTGAAGGTACTAAATTTAGAAAAGCTATATTAATGGTATTAACCTATGCTGCCTGCCTTCCAGTGAGTGTGGTTGAGAATCATTCCACAGATTGACTTAAAACGCAGCTGAATCTCCATTTGAACTTGCCATTGTTTACACTGAGAAATGAAGTGGCTTTCAGCATTCTTGGATGAAGAAATATCACAGATAGCAAAAGCTTTAATAAAAGCTTTCTTTCTTTCTTTCTTTCTTTTCTTTTCTCAAAAAGCAGGTGGAAAAATAGCTTGTATAAATCTTTAATTGCAATTCGATCTTAAATTATATATTAATGTTGTTTGGGATTGGGAAAACAGAACCACTAGATTTTTTTTCCCTTGTTAGGGTGCACATCAGTGATGGGTTCCTACCAGTGCGGTGCGGAACACAGCTCCGGTAGGAGCCCGGCGATGACGTCATTTTTTGGCGCTTCTCCGTGTCCTGAACTGTCGGGAAAAAGCCCTCCCACCCGCCCTTGTGTGAATACTGACCTTTATTCTTCCTCCGAAGCACAGCTGAGAAGCTCCTCAGCTGTGTCTTGGCTTGTAATGTCATCGGAAGTGAAATCGCACGGTGGGACACGATTTCACTTCCGCGCATGCTCGCGATGCGCACCGGTAGCGAACGTAACCGGAACCCTCCCCTGGTGCACATCCAGCTAAGATTTTGAAGCCCATATTTCTTCAAATGCTAGCTTGCTTTCTAATGCAAGCTATGTGTATCTACTTAAAAAGCAATATTGCCAATTAAAAGAATGGCAATAATGACATCCATTTGAACTCCTTCAATCACCTTAGATAAGCAATGTGCAATTTCTTTTTTCCTACCTGAACTAAAAACAACCTACAATAATTTGTGCCTATGATCCAAATCTTCATTGCAGAAGATGAAATCACTTTCTTTTTATTTAAACTCATGTTGAGAATGGCATGAGGAAAAGAATCAGGAACACCAGTGTTAACCTGACCCAGAGAAAATCTATAATAATAAAAGCAATTAGAGAGCCATTTTGGTGGAGTGGTTAAGTTAGCAGGCTTGAAGCTGGAAGGCAAGGAATTTTGTCTGTAAGTTCTATTCCTACTTTAGGCCCAAAACCGTTTAAGGGACCTTGAGCCCATCTGCATAACTCTTTCTTAACTATAGGAAGAAGGCAATGGCAAACTATCTGCGAAAATCTTGTGAAGAGAATTGCAGTGACTTGTTAAATGGGGAAGCAAGGATAAGGCAGGGGGCAAAGGCCATTGTACTGGCAAGCTCTCAACTGCGGGACTTTCCTATTGTTAACTGGAGGAAATGCCAGTCAACACAAGAGGAGACCCATTCACACAATGCCGGGGTCATAAAGTCATTAAAAAATCCAACCCTATTACAATTGTTCACTTTTGTATCTATTAGTCAGCCCACTGAGTAAACCTGACTAGGAAATCAACTCCACAGGAAAGCCAGAACTACTTTTATTCGTTTTTATTTATGGCTATAAGAGCAGTTATCTTGGAAATCTGATTGCTCAATACCTTCCCTTCCTTCTTATAGTTTAGTGAATTGGGGAAGTGTCTGCCTAAGCCACTTCTCAATGTTTCTTTCTGGACTTCAGAAAAAAATGTTTCAGTATGGTTTGCCTAGATAACAGATCCTGCATATCTCTTTTCCAGATCGTCTTCTTTACTCTCTATACCGTGTGCCAGGAAAACCTAAATGTAGGCAATCTGACGGCAAGGAAAAGTCTTCATGATTTGAACTTCTGCAAGTCCAAGGAATTTTGGACCCTTTGCTACGATCAAGTGCAGATATTTGATTAACGTAGGAAACAGAGTTAAATACTGATGTACTATAAACCCTTATTTATTGGGCCTTGGATCATAAACTTCAGATATAATAACGTTTTCATTCAGACCCACATTTAACAGACATTTAACTCAAATCATTCAATTGAGAGTCTACAGAACACATTAAATTATGGTTTTACTGCAAATTATTACAGTTAACCAGTTACATAACAGCACACAGTGTAAACTGATCCAAATGATATAAAATGATATAAATAACATAAATTTTAATTTAAAAGCATGTAAAAATAACTCCTATGTGATTCTTAGGATATTAAAAACAGAATGAAATAATATTAAGAAGGAATAAAGTGTCAGCAATAGCATATTGATAAAATATATTTACTTAGGTTCTAAGGACTAAATTAAGAGTTCCAAAATATTAGTATATTAACTTTTTAACCTCCCAGGTTAAGAAGTAGAGATGTCAGTGAGCTTCCATTAAAGGAAGAAATTGGGGGATATTGAATATAAATAGATAAAGGCCTCTCATCTATGCAATTTTAAGCACCTCAGATTGTTGCTGAACTCTCTTTTCATATGCAAAGAAAAGTTGAGATATACTCCAAATAACAAATTACCTGTCACTCAGCTTTCCTCTTTCTAATTCCAAGTTACAAACTTCAGCAAACACATAAGACTTTAGAATATTCTGAAATACTAGATCCATTTTCTGCCCTCATTATGATCAATCAACATTTGGTTAGAAAGAAAATAATTTGAGTAGATTACTGACGCTCAGGCATTAACAATTACACTTACTGTATATGGAAGGGAGTCAGAGTTGATTACTTCATTCTTGTATTGGCTTACTGGAACCTAAGTGGGGCTTATTTCCACATGGGGTTTATTCAAATATAACTTTCCATAGGGCTCCAAACTTCACCTACCTCCACACCATATTCTGCCATTTCTAATAGCTAATGTAAATTATTATTGAGGAATTATTGAGTCTGTCATCTGCACCTCTATAACTGTCTGGTTCGGTTCTGCAACCCAACAAGACAGACACAGACTTCAGAGGATAATCAGAACTGCAGAAAAAACAATTGCTACCAACCTGCCTTCCATTGAGGACCTGTATACTGCACGAGTCAAAAAGAGGGCTGTGAAAATATTAAATTGTTTCAACTCCTACCCTCAAAATGACGCTATAGAGCACTGCACACTAAGACAACTAGACACAAGAACATTTTTCCCCGAACGCCATCACTCTGCTAAACAAATAATTCCCTCACCACTGTCAAACTATTCACTAAGGCTGCATTACTATTACTATTAGTCTTCTCATCGTTCCTATCACCCATCTCCTCCCACTTATGACTGTATGACTGTAACTTGTTGCTTGTATCCTTATGATTTATATTAATATTGATTGTTTCCTGATTGCTTTTTTGTACCCTATGACAACCATTAAGTGCTGTACCTCATGATTCTTGACAAATGTATCTTTTCTTTTATGTACACTGAGAGCATATGCACCAAAGACAAATTCCTTGTGTGTCCAATCACACTTGGCCAATAAAGAATTCTATTCTATTCTATTCTATTCTATTCTATTCTATTCTATTCTATTCTATTCTATTCTGTTCTGTTCTGTTCTGTTCTGTTCTGTTCTGTTCTGTTCTATATGACAAATTGTATATTTATATAATAGCTGCAATGACTGAAGACTAGATTGACAGCTAAGGAAACAGGACAGGGTGACACAGCAGCCAAAATAAAGGCAACTGCAATCATAGGACATAGAACATCATCATAGTTGGAAGGGACCTTGGGGATCTTTTAGTCCAACCCCCTGCTCAAGCAGGAAGCCCCATAACATTTCAGAAAAGTGGCTGTCTAGTCTTTTCCTAAAGACCTCAAGTGATGAAGCACCCACAACTTCTGAAGGCAAGCTGTTCGACTGGTTGATTCTTCTCACTATCAGGAAATTTCTCCTTAGTTCAAGGTTAGTTGATTAGTTTCCATCCATTGGTTCTTGTCTTGCCTTCCAGTGCTTTGGAAAATAAGTTGATCCCTTCTTCTTTGTGGCAGCCCGTCAGATATTGGAACACTGCTATCGTATCACCCCTAGTCATTCTTTTCACTAGACTAGACATACCCAATTCCTACAACCGTTCTTCATATGTTTCAGCCTCTAACCTCCTACTCATCTTCGTTGCTCTTCTCTGCACTCTTTTCAGAGTCTCAACATCTTTTTTATATCGTGGTGACCAAAACTGGATGCAATATTCCAAGTGTGACCTTACAAAGGCCTTATAAAGGAGTACAATCCTAGGCAAGGTTCATGCTTCAAAACTCAATTAAAGGAAATATTTTCACACATGATAAGAGAGTTCTGCTGTGTTTCATTGTCCATCCCATTTTTTAATCATTTTCCAAGAGTACCCAATCCTACTAGGCAGCTACCATACTTGGGAATGAGTTCCATTAAAATCAAAAAGTTATTCCTAGAAGAGAAGTAGGAAACCTTCACTAGGTAAAACACAGGGAGGGATTCTTATCATTTTATAGTATTTTGTATGACTGAAAGTTTGCTTCTCCATTGACAGATTTGAGGTTACAGAGAAAATATTGATGTCCCCCAACTTTGAAACAAGTGATCCTTTGGACGATGGGATGTTGCAATTCACTATCTGTGCGGTAGGTGGGTGGATGAGGCCTATTGCTTTTGAGTCTGTCATTTATGGATGAGAAGAGATAGCTTGGAAATGAGTCAAGCCATTTCCTCATTTCTTGGAAAGTGTCACTACTTGTGTCAATTCAACACAAGGCATACATCATCTTTAATCCTCTTGCCAAAGCCTGCTTCCAATTTTGCTTCTTCCCTACTTAAACTTTGCTGATTGGTGTTTTATTTGGAGATACAATTTTAATATTTTCAATATTTTTTTAATTAATGTATTGCTAGACTTTCAAAAGGATTACATGGCCTGAATGGCAAACGTAGGAAGTAAAAATAAATGTTTCCTATTTTTCTCCAAAGCAAATAGCCTATTCAACTGAAACATAGCCTGAAGCTGTTGAACCTACTATTAAATAAATTCCATTTCTTTTTCCTGGATTTCAGAATGGATGAAGATATATGATAAAATTATGTTAGGCATTTAGGTGAACATTATACTATTCATATTCGCATGGTCACAATATAAAGATAACTTGCTACTGGTACTATGCCCTTCTCTTCTGCCTTGGTCCCATGGTTTTCACTTCTAAAGGAATATTCCTGGCCTAATCAATCTCCCTCTTGTTGTCCAAAGCTTACAACATACAATACTTCAGGGCCAGCAATCCTGAGATGCAACCCCAAAAGCATCATTTAACATGCCAAACAACCTTCTTTATGCTATGTCTTTTTTATGTTGACTTTACGTGATCCTCAGCCCATTTGAGGCAGCATATGTTAGCTGCATTATGAAGCAGTGTTATATCATTGTTAGTTGTCCCCACGTTAAGGCAGTGTTTTCTTTCTCATCTTGGTACATTCAGATCCCTGGGCAATGTCCTCCTGGATCATTCTGTCTTGGGCAGTGAGAGAGACTGGCTCTTTCAAATGGACACTCCTTCCATACTCAGGTCTGTAAGCAAATCTGGTTTGGGGGTCTGGCATTGAAAGAGAGATGGGCTGACTAAGACAGACAGGGTCTATGCAGGACATTAGAAGCAGAACTCACAGCTCAGTCCCACCAACTTATCTTCTGTTAGTGAAGATATTTTGAAACATGGGCTTCATGCTCTTTCAGAAGAATACTAAACTTATGTTTAAAAGCTAACACTGGGGGGATTGTGTAAAACAGGGAGACATTGTAGTTCCATGAAATTCTCTCTCCTTTTATTTTATAAAATTCATCTTATTACAAAAGTCCTGATGCTTGCCAGATAACGCAATAGTGGCCCAAACCAGTGGACAACTCCATTCCAGTAGGGTGCACAACTTACCTTTGCCCTATATCAGCTACCAAGCACATAGCAGGCAGATTGCAATAGGGTTTTGTGGTTAGCCAGGATAAAAGGAGTTAAAATCCAGAAATTCCACACGAACTGAATATCACACAATGCTGTATTTGAACTATGGCTTAGAGAAAATTGCTAGGGTCATGCCTTGAATTGAGCATTTGGATATCTACTATATATAACTTCTACTAATGTAAATAACTTCATTAATTATCCGAGAATAAGAATCCTCACTCAGATTTAAAATAGGATAGACAGCAGGCACAGCTTAATTAATCCCCATCACTGATCCGTATTACTTTTGGCATTGTCTTACTCTTGCCCTCAGCTAAAAAAAGGAATAGAAGAGATTTTTGCAAGCACAGACATTATAAAGACACATAGACAACAATCTTCAACCCTGTACTTCAGAGTAGAGGCATCAAAATTGACTTCAGTTTGAATTAAGAAGATATCAGATATTCATTTCCTGGGCTTACTTCCCTGCCAATGACTAATAACATCTCTGTAGCGTACCCAGCCATTGTTGAAGCAATAAAATCTTGTTTTCTTTTACAGCTTTTTTGGAAGTTAAGTTTGGTCGACTTCAGAAAATACTAATATCACTAAGGAGAAATAACCTGAAAGTATGTTCCAATGTCCCTTTGATTCCAATAGCATTTAATCCTAGGAGGACCAGACATGGGACACAAAACTTTGAATGACTCAGTGGCAGAAAAGTGCTGAGGTTGTCTCTATCTCTTTGCTACCATCTAGTGGTGATTTCCGTTTTTGCTTTAAGTCCAATAGACATTTAATTTTGGGAAGACGTGCATAGCTTTAAGCATGTCTTTCAAAAAAGAAAGGTGAAGTACCATTGACCATTTGGTAGTATAACTTGATCTGGGCTGCAAATATTTATAAGATGACTGGAAGGCAGCAAAGAGCTAGTGTTTCTTATATCTCTTTGGTTTTATCTACTGCTCATCCAGATTTTCAGACCAATCTAGTTGCCTTAATAAACAAGCTAGAAAAAATTAATTAAGAGAAAATTCAGGCTGCTGTTTCTCATGATCCATTGATGTCTCTACCATAAAAAATGTACTGAAATATTAGCCAAAGAAAGATACATACTTTGTATTTTCATATGTCATAACAGTAATTAAGAATCATATTTTTTCATGATTGAACACAATTAAGAAAACATTTATCCTTGAAATCTAACCCAGTCCTAACATGGGGTAACCGCATTCTGCCTCATACTTCCCTTCGACCGGTTAGGGCCCACAGAGTTGGCCTCCTCCAGCTCCCGTCAACCAAGCAATGCCGGCTGGCGGGTCCTAGGGGGAGGGCCTTCTCTGTGGCAGGCCCCGCACTCTGGAACCAACTTCCTCCAGAGACCCGAACCATCCCCACCCTGCTGGCCTTCCGAAAAGCCATTAAGACGTGGCTTTTCCTGCAGGCAGGGGGCAGAGCTTAACTCCAGCTGAACTCTCCCCCGGGTATGCTTGGTTGTTGCATGGTTGTTTTTATATTGCATTTTTAATTTTTATATTATGTTTTTAAATTTTGTTTATTGGTTTCTTGTTCCTAATATTTTTACTACCACTCTGGGCGTGGCTTATTTTGTGGGTGTGGCTTGCTGGGCATATGACCAGGTGGGTGTGGCTTGCCGGTCATGTGACTGGGTGGGCGTGGCTTCTCAGACTGCTGAAGGGACGGGGAATGGAGATAGCTCCTGCCACCCGTTCTTTCAGCATCTCACGCACTCCCTCAGCCATCCTCCCCTGCTTGGACTCACTGTGGGGTAGGAAGGTAGCACATGCGCAGTGCCGGAAGCTCGGCTTCTGGGCATGCGCAGAAGAAATTTTTTTTTAAAATGTAAAAAATTTTTTTTAAATGGCGGCACCCAGGCACCGGCAACCGACCGCACCGGTACTATGATGTCACCAGCAGGCCACTACCGGTGCTATAGAGTGGACCGCACTGGTAGGAACCCACCACTGTTGCCCACACAAGAAAGTAATAACAATATAGAACCCATTCCAAAGACCCATTATTCTGTACTACAATTTTATTGAGAGATCTGAACATGTTCTAAGTAATGGGACAAACCACAAATGTAAATATATCCATAGGTTAATTTAATCTGAATTATAAGCTGTACAGACCAGTACAATAATTCTAGAATAAAAGCTGTGCTGGTTAATTAGCATGCACACTGGCACAGATACAAGCAGGAACCACTATTGTCAAAGGAAATACATTAGTGGGAATTAACATATAGCATAATTAATTCCTTGTGATGGCTTCTACTCCTAACAGGCCTCACTCTTGCCTCAGAAACTTCTTATTAAAGGTTGAAAGTAGGGTTCCTTTCATCATCACTACTCCAGCTATCACATTCCTCCCCTCACAAAAATCTATTTCATGTTGAAAAAAATAATATTTATAGATTTGGTGCATACTACGGCAAGGATCAAAAATCCAAGGAAAGGGGAGTCTTCTGAAAGCAGTCTTGTGAAAATAAGAGAGACTATTATATGCATTTCTTCCCTAGGGCACTTTGATTTGAGGGCTTTATAACTATACTAAAGCCTTAAAAAATGTCAAGCACATTTTCTTTCTTTCCTTTCAGAAGCAACATGACCTCCTTTGGAAATATAAAACACTCCTGGTCTCGCTTTTAGAATAGATAAAGTCATATCTTACCAATTGATCCAATCCATAGGGGGAGGAAGAGAAAAAAAATGCAATATTTACAGTGTTAAGCCATTATTGCAGCATAATCTTGTGCATATTTACTCAGAGGTACCTTACCCAAAGCTTTCAGTTGGGATCAGGTCACTGTGTAAAAGATTATAGCCTAAAACAGGTAGGAGGGGTGGAGGCAGGGGGGCAGAAAGAAAGAAATAATAATAATAATAACAATAAAGCAGTACAAAACCACCCACCAGCACAGCATCACTTCAGCTGGATAATCCAACATGGCTTTAAATTTTCCCTGATCCTCTTTAGATGCATCTGTACACCCCAGCCGGAGACTAAAACTGGATGCTTCTCTTTTTTCCATAAAGATCTCAGGTTGCTAACATCACCCACCCACCTCTTTAGACCAAGGAAATGGCTTGCCAACTTACCTGATGAAAAGGGAAGGACGAAGCACAGCCCTAACATCCATCTAAGCAGCAACATATAACACACTTGCTTCCTATTGTAATGATCCAGGTCTCTGGCCACAAGGTTCTCTCTCTCTCTCTCTTTCTAGCTGGGTGTCGATATATTCACTTAATTTCTGCCTTCTTGGAGGAAAAGAAAAACAGAGAGACCTTTCCAGAATCCTTGTGGCTCCTGCCTCCGCTTCCTGTTCTCAGGCTCACTCTATGGTACCCAACATATATCAGAAAACAGCTCATTGGGAGGGGGAGAGGGGGGGAAAGGGGGAGAGGAGAGAGAAAAAAGATGGGGAGGGGGGGAACGCAGCACCTTACATGACAGCTCCATCTACTGGTCAAGGGAAGGCATAAATGAGAAGCCCAGTTTCTTACAGGCTCTTCTTGAATCAACAGCTTGGTAGCTGTGTTCCTCCAGGCAAGGAAAGGAGAGTCGCACAGACATCACACACACACACACACACACACACACACACACACACACACACACACACACAGTGCCACACTGCATGGGCAAAGTGGCAAGTGATACTGCAGAATATCTGCAGAATATTTCTGTCTTTCAGGCAACATTCTGTGGCTGCCCAAACTCCCAGCACAATGGTCTCAGCCCCAGACTAGGCTGCTGTTGTGCTTGACTCGGAAGATGACCACTTCTTTTAAAGCTGCTTCACAGGTGTGATAACACTACCATTTCCTCTAGGGCCTCTCCCTAATTTGTTCCACTAGTTCTGTGTGGATGTTTTTTGTTTTTTTCTCATGCCATGTGGCTGCTTTCCAAACAGGGTTTCGTATACCGGTAGGACATTCATTTTGGGCCATGTGATGATAACTGATAACTGTCCCATCGTCTCCTGTCACTTCTGGGGTTTTTTTTTTTCCCTTAAAAGAAAAATTCTGTTGGTGGAGGGAAAGATTCAGCCTGGCACCCAAAGGGTCAGTATTACCCGGGAGGACCCATGAGCCCAAGAGGGCATGTGATCATATCAATTACCACAGCTAGCAACATTTCTAAATAGGCTGTGAGTTCAAAATACAACATCCAGGGTAAATACTAATATTAATACCTGACCACTACTTCAATAAAGGAATCCACAAGATGAACTGAAAATGGCTCGTGATAGGAAGTTGTATTAAAAAAATGTACGGTAGTTTAAAAAATTCCAATCGTTAACAAAATCAGTTACATAATAACAGAAGGCACGATGGAATAGCATTAAGCTAAATCTAGGAAAAATGATTTATTTATGTATTTATTCAATTTCTATAGCTGTCTATCTTAATCCAATTGACTCTGGGCGGCAGAATGATAAATGTCTACTGAAGTACATCCTAAGAGGTTAGAATGAATTAGAAAGAAAGCCTTGTGAAAATATTTCACGTTGCTGATAAAAAAAATAGCTTCTCTCCAAGGCCAACCTACAACCTAGTTAAGACTTGGTCGGACCAGGAGAGCAACATTGATGAAGTGATACTGGATGGAAGTCAGAAAGTAGTTAACAGCAGCTAACTACTTATTTATTTATTTTTATCCTGCCTCTATTATTTTTTTATAAATAACTCTAGGTGGTAAACATACTCCTTGTTCCTCTTATTTTCCCCACAACAACCTCGTGAAGTGGGTTGGGCTAAGAGAGTGACTGACTCAAGGTGACCCAGCCGACTTTCATACCTGACATGGGACTAGAACTCACAGTCTCCCGTTTCTAGCCTGGTGCCTTAACCACTAGCTCTCCAATCATGATGATGAAACATGCAAAATGATTTTTCACATACACACATACACATACACATACACATACACATACACACACACACACACACACACACACACACACAAACAAACAAACAAACAAACACACTGTGCACCCTGCCCTTATGCACTTGTATACAGTTTAGTATAAGTACTGCTATATCCTGACATTTGATGCAAGGACATAAATTCTGGGGTTTGCATCAGGATAACATGATGCCCATTTTATCACCTTCCCCCTTCCCCATGTGGATCTCTGAGAATCAGCAAAATTAAGTGCAACTCTGAGGTGAGATTAGTTGAGATTAGGGAGAATGGCAACTCTATGGCAATCTGCTAATACAAAATGGAACTCTTGATTTATTTCTCTTGGTTGTCACAAAGGAGAAGAAGTAATGAAGACACATTTCAGCTAATATTTCACATTTGCTTCTTTCTGTTCTTGCTCATAACAGTAAATTATTGCTCTAAATCAGAGGTGGGGAAGTATTGCCCCTTAATGACTTGTGGACTTCAACTCCCAGAATTCTGGAGCCAGCATGATTGGCCCAGGAATTCTGAGAGTTGAAGTTCCCAAGTCATAATGGATCATACTTCCCCACCCCTGCTCTAAATTATACTGGAAATTTGGGGTACCTAAATAAACCTTCATATAGAATTAGATAAATAATATAAGACATTCTGTGAATTCTGCATGTTAAAGCATCCCACAATCATTAGGGAGAGATGGATTTTTATCTTGAAGGGTCAAAAGTTGTATTTGTATTTGCCGATTAAGCAAAGCTTGCTTAAAATTGATTTTTCTGATTAATTATTGCATAATACCTTGGGTGCACAGACATGCAAAGAACTAATCTGCTGAGTTGCCCTTATTTTAATTAATGTCAAGTCACTGTTTAGTATTCCAAAATCATACCAGGACAAATATCTGAATATTTTGTATATGTTGTTGTCACCCTGCAACCAAATTTTTAATGAAAGTTGTCTGATGTAGTGTGAGAAAATCAATTTACATAACATAACAAAGAATGAATACAATAGTATGTTTTAATTGGTTCAAATACACTTCATGCTTACTGATGTTTTTTATTGCATTTATTTGTTCATCAGAATGGAAGTAAGAGGATTCAAAGAGGAAGAACCCTCTCATAGGCTTTGGCAGATGAGGTACATCAAGTGCAATTTTATCTCTTTATTCCAGTGTCTCTGAGAAGAAGTTAACTCACCAGGTGTATATGAAGATTCTCAGTCATCCAGGTCATGGCTGTCTCAAAGATGCTTTTTTTCAAAAAGCAACTAAACTATGCTTTTTCCTTAAAGAACAAGACATTTCTCTTCTCATCCAAGAAGCTTCATCAGTTATGATGGTGAGGGGATGGAAGGATAAGTATCGACAGTTGGGATTGGACAGTGGGGAAATGGAACGATTATATTTCTTTGCAGTCTTCTGGTTGTTAGCACTCTCTCTATGAGCCATTGAGGGTACTTAGGGGTTTTACCTGTGCCCTCAAATGGGCATGGAATCTTCTTGGAGCTGCTGAAAGGAGATAGGTGGTACCCATGTTTAGGACCATTGGTTTGAAAGAAGGGTAAAAGAAGCCATCTATATTAAAACTGAACAGCCCTCTCTCAACAGAGGGGCTGTCTTTTATAGACAGCAAAGTCCACATTCTGGATAGAGAGGACCACTGGTTTGAAACAGGGATCAAAGAGGCCATCTACATTAAGATTGAAAAGCCCTCCTCCTTCAACAGAGGGGAAGGAATACGACACCACCAGGGGTGGGTTCTGTTGTGACTTGCCCACATCCCGTGCAGATGATGGAGGACCCTGAGGACGAGGAGCCACTCATGTCGCAGCAGGACCACCCTGTGTACCTGGCACCTGAGTCTGCCAACGATGATGACTCAGTGCCAGAGGAAGAAGACCAGCTTGGACCTTCTGCACCTGCTCAGCAAAGTGAGTTGTCAGAGGAAGAAGAGCCTCTGCTGGATGCTAGGGCTCGTAGAGCAGCCAGCAGGCAGGATTGGCTTAGCAAACGGAGGTCTCCTCGGAGGGAGCACTGAGGGCTAATTGGGCCATGCCCTCAGTGCCTATTTAAGTCCGGTGCAGTCAGAGATCCGTGCTGAAAACAACACCAGTGTTTCTTGAGCACCATCGGAGACTCTTGTAATCAGAGTTCTTGCATTTGGAAGCTAACATCATCTGTCTGGGACGCCAGCCAGCTCAAGTGAGTTCAAGATAAGGAAGTCTAATTGCCTCTGTATTTGAACTTAACCCACGAAGAGCCCAAGGACATTTGTGACTCTGTTATTTGCATCTTTTCTGGACATTATACCTGTTGTGCCTTTACTAAGAAGCTTTATTAGTAAAGAGATACTTTTATTTGATAGTTACAAACAGTTGTGTGTGTGTTTCTGGTCGGGTTGCGGTGCTGGGACACAACAGTTTGTTTTCAGCCTGCTGTCTGGAAATGCAGCACATTGGGCCACCCCTGTACTGGTCCAGAGCAGTCCCCTCCTCCAGGACTTCGGGCGTTTCTGTGCCCATTTGAAGGAGATGTTCGCTGACCCAATTAAGGCCCAGACGGTGTGCAGGCAATTAAGGCAGCTGAAGCAAGGCCAGAGATCACTCAGGGTGTACATCAGCGAATTCCGTCTCCTCAGCCAAGACTCGGCCTGGAACGAGGCTGCGTTGTTGGATGCCTTCCAGGAGGGCTTGGCAGACAGCATCCATGATGAGCTGGCATGCGTGGACATTCCTGCAACCACCAACGAACTGGTGTGGCTCTGTCTCAAAATTGATGGCCGGTTGCAAGGGAGGAACGCGTGCCGTGCTGCTCCGGCACCTCTTGCGCCACCTGAAGTCTCTGCTGTTCCGGCTCCACGAAGTGCTGCTCAGGCACCTCCTGTTCCCCGTGGACTTCAGTCGGCCCCGGCTCCCCGTGATGAGCCTATGGACCTTGGCGCTGTTCGGCCCCACTTGACCGGCGCGGAAAAAGACAGACACAGGGGGCAGGGGGGTTGTGTCTGTATTGCGGCGAACCAGGCCATTTCGCTCGCTCGTGCCCCAGGAAGGGTCGGGGGCCCACCGCTTCTGGTCCTGCTCCAGCGTCCCAGCCGTCGCCGTCAGGAAATGGCCAGCACCCGGCCTAGCGGAAATGCTGGGTCGGGCAGGCACACCCAAGGACTCCGGCTTGGCTGATGTGGATCCCGGTCCTCGGCGGCATCTGTTATTGGACATCAAGGTCTTCATTGACCACCAGGCCTGAGGGATCTCCGCACACGCCTTGGTGGACTCCGGGGCAACCATCAATTTCATTGACGAGGCGTTTGCCTGGCATCTCGCTGTCCCCTTGTGCCCCGTGGACCCGCCGATGAGGGTGGAAACAATCGATGGCCGGGTGTTGCTGTCCAGTCCGATAAAGGCCATCACGCAGCCGGTGCGCCTGTGCATCAGATGGCACAAGGAGGCCATCCAGTTCTGTGTGACGTCGGGACTCCATTTTCCCCTGGTCCTTGGACTGGCGTGGCTGCGCACCCACGACCCTCGGATTGTTTGGTCCCAGAACTTCATCTCTTTCCCTAGTCTACAGTGTGTGGACCATATGCGCCAGGTTTGCACGGGCGCGGTACCAGACATCTCCGGACATCTCACTCCCGGCTAACTTTTCGGACTTTGCCGACGTGTTTAGTGAAAAGGAGGCGGACCAGTTGCCCCCGCACTGGCCCTACGATTGCCCCGTGGACCTGATCCCCAATGCTCCGCTCCCTGTGGGATGCCTCTACTCAATGTCGGAACCCGAACTGGCCGCGCTGCGAGACTTTATAGATAAAAACCTGGCCAGGGGTTTCATCCGACCTTCCTCATCGTCCTTGTCTGCCCCTGTCCTCTTCGTCAAGAAGAAAACCGGGGACTTGCGCCTGTGCTACGATTATAGAAAACTGAACGCCATCACAGTGCGCAACCGGTACCCGTTGCCCCTCATCCCGGAGTTGATGGAACGCCTCCGCTCGGCGACCATTTTTACCAAACTGGACTTACGCGGCACCTATAACTTGGTGCATGTTCGTGAGGGGGACGAATAGAAGACTGTGTTCGGGACTCGGTATGGTCATTTCAAGTACATGGTAATGCCGTTTGGCTTGACCAACGCTCCGGCTGTGTTCCAGCATTTCATGAACGATATCTTTAGGGATTTGCTGGACCAGTTCGTTGTCGTTTACCTGGATGATATCATGAGCTACTCCATGTCCCGGAGCAGCCACATCCAACACATCTGCCAAGTCCTGCAGCAGCTGCGAGACCACCAGTTGTACGCCAAATTGGAGAAGTGTCAGTTTTTCCAGACAACCGTGGATTTCCTGGGCCATTGGATTTCACCGGAAGGCATCGTCATGGACCGTGGCCTTGAAAACTTGGCAACCCCCGCACCGGGTGAAGGACGTCCAGCGACTCCTGGGGTTTGCGAACTATTACAGGACCTTCATCCCGCGGTTTGCCACTCTGACCGCGCCTCTCACTCAACTGCTGGGTGAAGGACGTCCAGCGACTCCTGGGGTTTGCGAACTATTACAGGACCTTCATCCCGCGGTTTGCCACTCTGACCGCGCCTCTCACTCAACTGCTGCAAAAACAAGTCCCTTTCCGGTGGGGCGATCCCGAACAACAGGCATTCAAGACCCTCACGGATGCCTTCATGCAGGAGCCGATCCTCAAGCACCCAGACCCTCACCGCCCCTTCGTCGTGGAGGCGGATGCATCCGACATTGCCATAGGTGCCGTCTTGTTACAGACCCGGGAAGATGGCGGTCATCTATTCCCCTGCGCCTATTACTCACGAAAATTAACCCAGTAGGAGCGAAACTATACCATCTGGGAGAAGGAGCTGCTGGCCATCAAGACGGCCTTCGAGACCTGGCGGCACCACCTCGAGGGGGCTCGACATCAAGTTGAGCCCCCTCGAGGTGGTGCCGCCAGGTCTCGAAGGCCGTCTTGATGGAACTCTAGGTTCTTGTGGTTCTTGTGGTCCATGCGCACCTGGACATCAAGTTGAGGTGCGCATGGATCACAAGAACCTAGAGTTCTTATAGATGGCCAGGAAGCTCAACCAGCGCCAGATATGCTGGTCGTTCTTTTTCTCCCGCTTCAATTTCCACATCACTTACATCCCAAGTGGCCAGAATCAGCAGGCAGATGTGCTGTCCCGCAAGCCGGAGTACACCCACGCCCAGGACCTGCTGCCGCCCAGGACCCTCTGCCGCCCTGGATGGTCCTGCCCGCTGAGTGCTTCGTGGCTACCCAGGATCCCATGGACCTCCGAGGGCGCCTACACGGCACAATGGAGGCAGGAAGTAGGGCCTGAGTCCCCTTGGACATTTTCAGATGACCTCCTCCATTTCCGGGACCTGCTCTACATTTCCGCCAGTCCGCTCCATGGCATGATCCTTCAGCAGTGCCACGACAGCCCTGCGGCCGGGCACTTTGGCCTTTTCAAGACTCTGAATCTGGTGGCTCGTACTTTTTGGTGGCCCAGACTCCGTGACGACATCCAGGCCTATGTGATGTCCTGTGTCAGCTGTCGCCAGGCCAAGTATGCCCCTGGAGCGCCGCCGGGCTTGCTGCAGCCCCTGCCAACGCCAGAGAGACCCTGGGGGGCCATCTCTATGGACTTCCTAATGGACTTGCCCTTGTCCGCCGGCTTTACGACTGTGTAGTAGACATGCTCACCAAGATGGCACATTTCATCCCCTGTTGAGGGTTGCCAACAGCTCGCGCCACAGCGCGCATGTTCATCCAACATGTTTTCCGGCTGCACAGTCTGCCAGATAGGGTCATGTCGGATTGGGGGGCCCAGTTCACGGCCCAATTCTGGAAGGGTCTGATGGCGGCCCTGGAGGTCCAAGTCAGCCTGTAGTCAGCGCATCACCCAGAGACTGATGGGGGCACGGAAAAAGTGATCGGCATCCTCGAGCAGTACCTGCACTGCTTCGTCAACCAGCAGCAGGACAACTGGGCGGAATACCTTGCCGTGGCTGAGTTTGCCTTTAACAACTCCCAACACACCTCAATGCACGCCTCTCCGTTCCTCGCCAACCTTGAATACCACCCTTGTTTTTTCCCGCTCACACTCCTAGACTCTCCTGTTCCTGTGGTGGAGGAGTTTCTGTCCGAGCTCCAGGCCGTTCACCAGCTGGTGAAGAGCTCCTTGAATAAGGCCAAGGAGGACTATAAGTGAAAAACTCTAGGCCACGAGTACCCAATTTTTGGCTTGTCTGGGCTGCTGTGAGCGAAGAGTAATTACCTTGGGCACATATAAAATACATAATATAGTTAATGTATTTAAATAACAAATTTCCTTTAATGTTTTATGATCTTGTGGTGCCGTATTACTAGTTGTCTGGTATGCAGCCCACAGGCCCTGGGATGAAGACACCAGCTCTAGAATGAAACTTTACTGGCATGTCAAACACCATCCTTCATAAACAAAAGAAAAACAGTTCTCTATCTTCCCTCCATCTAGGCTGCCCAGAACAGCAGCACATGGCAGCATTGTGTGAGGTGGCCATTTTGAGTGACAGCACGGCTCCAGGTTTGAAGTGGAAGCCTGGGTCTCTATTTCAGGTGTTTTCAGGGGTTTCAGGGGTTTTCATGCTGCTTTTTAAGGTGGACTAGATGGGGTTTGGGAGGGAGATAGAGAATTGCTTCTCTTTTGTTCAGAGGAATGTGTTCAACACACCACAGAATCAAGTTATGCATTTTCTAAATTTTTGACACTCTGAACCCAAAAGGTTTGCCATCACTGAAATAAGCAGCAACTGTTAGCAAAACATGAGTTTAGCTTGGGGAAACTGGAAATCATGAGGAAGAAAGGCAAGATTTCCTTGCTCTGGTTTTTTTATTTATTTGTTTATTTATTTATTTATTTATTTATTTATTTATTTATTTACTTACTTACTTACTTATTTACTTACTTATTTATTTATTTATTTATTTATTTGATCTTATAGGTCGCCCATCTCCCGAGGGACTCAGGGTGGCGTACAACATAAAGATGAACAATCAATTTAAAACAACAATAAAAAGCAATTTAAAATACATATAAAAATCATTCATACGCCTGCCGGAAGAGCCAGGTTTTAACGGCTTTACGGAAGGCCAGTAGGGTAGGGGCAGTCTGGATCTCCAGCAGTAGTTGGTTCCAAAGAGAGGTATAAGAGGGTTTTTTGGGTAAAAGAGGGAGGGAAAGACAAACTCTGTCAGGCTTTCAATATTTAGTTACAGGTAGTCCTAGACTTACAACAGTTCATTTAGTGACTGTTTGAAGTAACAACATCACTGAAAAAACTGTCTTACGATTGTTTTTCACGCTTAAGGCTGTTGCAGCATCCCCATGGTCACATGATGAAAATTCAGACGCTTGGCAATTGACTCATATTTATGACGGTTGCAGTGTTGCTCTGTCTCAAGTTTCCAAACTGCTAACACAATCATAAACTAGTTGGGAAAAGAGAGTTTCTCCACAGGAGGGGAAAAACTGAGAGGTCAGAAAGAAAAGAGAACTAGCAGCTGAAGAAAATTTCCATGCATTATTTTTTCCCCTATTTGAACTCAGAATGTTCTGGTTGACAGGAAAGTTAGAACAGCGCTGAAAAAAGTGACTTACAACCCCACAGCATCTCCACAGTCATGTGATCAAAATGCCAAGCTCTTGGCAACTGACATGTATTTACGGCAAATTGAAGCATCCTGGGGTCATGTGATTGCCATTTGCCACTTTTCCAGCTGGCTTCTGACAAGCAAAGTCAATGGGGAAAGCAAGATTTGCTTAATAACCACATGATTTACATAACAGCTGGAATGATTTGCTTAACATCCAGGGCAAAAAAAAAGGTTGTAAAATTGGGCATAAGTAACCCACTTAACCTATACAGGTTGACCTTTGTTAACAACCTGTATAGCCCAGGGGTGGGTTCTAACTTACCTCGCCGCCAGTTTGCTTCCTCCCGTGTCGTGTGGGCGTGCGTGCATTGTGCGCCGTGCGAGCGAGCACACATGCGCAGTGCCAAAAACCAAGATGCATCTGTTCAGGGGCGTGGCCAACTGGCGATCGCTCCCTTTTCGGCGAGCGGGGGGAGATTCCTGCTACTAGTACTATAGAACCAGTCCGAACCGGGAGCAACCCACCTCTGGTCTAGCCACAGAAATTCTGGTTCCAATTGTGATTGTAAGTTGAGGACTACTGTACAGTATCCTAAAATGTCCAGATTGCACATGGTGTTTCATGCTGTGATCTTCAATAAGATGGAGCAAGTAGAATAAAAACAGCCTTGCCACCTTTTTCTCACCTTCCTACCTATCTTTGGAACTACCGCTTTCATCTATGCCAAGCGGTGAATAAGTGACATCTCTGGCTGGAGTTATATGCTAGGGCCTAGATTGGAATGGAGCCTAGAACAGAATAAAGTACTGTACAATTTGTGCCTGCCTGTTTGCCTGCCTAGATTCTTATTTTCAGATTGGGTTGATTCATCTTCAGGCTGAGATTGGGAGGTGTGCTAATTGAAGGCACTGTTAAAGAGATTAACTCTTTCTCCATTAATCTGCTGGCTGAGTACCCTAAATAATGTTTTCTTGATAACAAATTTCTAATCTAAAGAAGTTCATTTTTTTGTAAGTCATGTACCACTGTATATGTTCATTTTTTGAGAGCACAGCAGTGTTCCACCATTTCCTATGGGGATATGCAATGGGGAGTCCTTCAGAGAGAAGCCAATTATTCATTAGTTTCTCTCGAGTTTCCTTACCCTTCTTGAGCCCAGCTTGAGTTCCTGTCATTTAAACTTTCAAATATGTTTCAGTAATTTTAATATTCATTTCAATACTCCTTATAAGATTCTCCATGAAGATTTTTAAAATTTGTTTGCTAAATTTTATTTCCACCTTGATTTTTGAAGGAAACCTTACGTGGCTTAAATATTAAATATCTCAGAATATGCAAAACTCTGCTAATAGCACTGCTGATTTGTTGCAAACCTATTTTGTGATGAGATAGCAGAGGGTTGTGTGGCTCAGATAATTCAAAAATGTAAAATGCAGTTAAATCTACATGCCCGTTTCCAGTTTCTTTTATTCAAAGTGTTCAACTGTGTTTTTCTGTTCTCTGAAATTGAAAATTGGCCTCAGCTTTGTTGTAGGGAAAGCATATATATATGTATATATGTATATGTATGTATACATATGCTCATATGCCATCCTGAAAGGGGGACACTTGAAGTAATGAAGCAGATTTTATAACTGTAACAGAAAGGATATTTATTTATGAAAATTCATGAGAAGGATATGCAAAGCTTAGCTCCTAGCTGACCACATACCACCAAAAAGAAAGTCAGAGGAGAAGTGTTGTAGAGGAGAATAGAGATGTTCTTGAAGAATATATTTGGGAAAACACAAACAGCCCAGGAAAACAGGAAAGTATAAGAAAGAAACTCAAGTTTTTCCTGCCTTGACTCTGTTTTATATAAGGGAGAGAGAAGGGAAAACTCTTGGGCTTTCAAGATCTGTTATTATAATCTATTTCAGTAAAGTAGAGTTCCTTTATTTGTTGTGATGTATACTTTCTGACCTGGTTTGCCATGAAGGGGTGTTCATGGGTGTGTATCAGTGGTGGGTTTCAAGTTTTTTTTATTACCGGTTCTGTGGGTGTGGCTTGGTGGGCGTGGCAGGGGAAGGATACTGTAAAATCTCCATTTCCTCCCCACTCCAGGGGAAGGTTACTGCAAAATCCCCATTTCCTCCAGATCAGCTGGGACTCTGGAGGCAGAGAATAGATGGCGGTGGGGCCAGTCAGAGGTGGTATTTACCGGTTCTCCAAACTACTCAAAATTTCCGCTACGGGTTCTCCAGAACTGGTCAGAACCTGCTGAAATCCACTTCTGGTGTGTATGCATGGAAAGAAAAACAGAAAGAAAGAAATCATTTAAGATTCACATTCCCATAAAATAAAGGGCAGTAGATGACAGATAAAGAGGGATCACGGAGTAAATCCCTAACTATGTATAGCTCAGTATACTGGAGTCAGTGCCATTGAAGTCACATTTCCACAAGCAGGCTGTTGCTTTATCTGGGCTTCATAGATATATTTATAAATTGGACAAGTTATTTCCAATCTAGCAGGAGACAACATCCTGCCACTATTTCCATGTACAATGATAAATTCTCCTGGCCAAAAGTGATGCATTTTCTCCCCTTGTATGAAATCTGAGATTATTAAAGGTACCTGCTCACTCATATTAACCTGGCTTAGCATGTTTTTAAAATGTGATGGTAAAAAGTATTGTTCACATATTTAATTTTACCTGGTCTGAGTTGTAAAAAATATTATTTTAATTACTGTAAGCAAGTTCTTACATGCCTGGAATAATTTTTGTCCATATAATAATGCCTTTTTTAAAAAGCTGCCAGAAAAGCCTAATAAGTTAGTCTTACAATTAGACGGCCTAACTTTTAGGCAATAATGAAATGGAAATGTGTTTAAGAAATCTTTTTATTTAGATCTTGTGAGAATTACCCTGTTTCAAAAGCTTTTAGCTACACAGCTATAATTACCCGCCCTACCACAAGCCAGCAAATTTAATCTGTCATAAGACAGCAAATAATTTGTTAGTTATTTCAGATTTTAATAAATGGAAGGTCCTTGTGAAATTTTATTTCCCAACAAACTAATTCAACCATATAGTCCTTAAAATTATAAATAAATGGATTATTTATTCAGCATTATCTTAGTGATATAGCTAATATTGATGAGTGGAAAATATAATGTATTGAAAAAATACAACAGCTATATAATTCTATAATCACAACTTTCTTTAAAGAAACATAATAGCGTATAGAGTATAATTTTATATCATTTTAAAAAATATTTTTCTTCTGACAGTCATGACCAATGTTGCTAAAATTGAAAGGTACAGCTTTTAATATAATTTTATATGTACCTTTGTATGTGCACATATATATTTAATTATAGATTTATAGTACTGTAACACTTGTCATTAAAACAGCTATTACTTTTATATTTTAACAAATAAGAAATATCAAGGAAAATACTTAATGCCACTTAAGAGAATGATTTAAAATAAAACAAAAGTAAAATACATGGATACTAAAATAGCACAAAGATGGATAGGATACCTGAACAAGTGAACACCTGCAGAGTTTTATATAAACTAACTAGATTTTTTATTCCTTCCTAGCATTTTTCCTGCAAACACAGGGTCCACTTCTTTTAGATCAACTAAGTGATGATCCATTGGTTGTGACAGGAATTGACTGACCAACTTGTCGCCTGAGTCTGATTTCTGGGCTGAGAGAAAGTGACTGGTCACTCAGCCAGCTTTCATGCCTGAGGCAAAACTAAAACTTTTCGGTTTTCTGGTTTCTAGCCTGGTGCCTTAAACCAGGGGTGGGCAAACTATGGCTCTTTGAGGACCTGTGGACTTTAACTCCCAGAATTCCTGAGCCAGCCATGCATGCATGGCTGGCTCAGGAATTCTGGGAGTTGAAGTCCACAGGTCCTCAAAGAGCCATAGTTTGCCTACCCCTGCCTTAAACCACTAGGCAAATCTGGTCCCCATATACACCATCTAAAATGTTTGTGGTTATTGTAAACTGAGCTTCAGCTTATCGTATGGATTGCAAATTAATCCTTTATACTACTGCGAGGGTTTATTAAGAACTCTGAAATTTGTTTTGCTCCATTGCCATGACTGCATGTAGTCAAAAGATGCTTCTACAACTAAAGATTAGAAATTGTTGAGGATGGAAGTCATTCTCTAAATTTTGAAACTGGAACTGAGTGGGCAACATTTGAGTTTTAAAAAAAGCATCAAGTAAAAGAGTAAAAATAGAGACAAACGATATCCATTTATTTTGTTCAGCTTAGCCAGCATTTCATCAGATACTACCCATAGTTCTCATAGTTACCTGAGAGAAACACTCTGAAGCTTCCATCAAGGCTTCAACAAAGTCTGCTTTCAACAAGCTTTTGAAAAGTAAAATAGCATGTTATTAACATCTACCATATGGATTGAATCAGCCATTCTTCAGACTGTTACCAATTTTCTGTGTGATGATGCACAGGTAGAAAAGGTATTTTCCCCAAAGTGAAGTAGGAAGTGAAGTGAGTTGTCTCACCTGAATGTCTTTGGTTAGAGGTATCAACATAAAGCGCATTGCATTTCCACTAGTGGATCCTAACAGGCTCTAGGCCAGTGATGGCAAACCTTTTTTTCCTTGGGTGCCAAAATAGTGCATGCGCGCACTATCGCACACGTGTGCATGCCCACACCCATAATTCAAAGTCCCTCACTCTCCCCACCCGCCTGCGCATGCGGGCGTGACCCCCCACTCCCCTGTTTCCTGACTTCTAGTGGGCCTGGTAGGCCCGTTTTTCGCCGTCCCCAGGCTCCAGAGGCTTTCTTGGAGCTTGGGGAGGGCAAAAACACTCCACCCCTGCCACCTTGGAGGCCCTCTGGAGGCCGAAATCGCCCTCCCAGAGCTTCTGCACAAGCCAAAAATCAGCTGGTGGGCACGCACATGCACTCTGAAGCTGAGCTAGGGCAACGGCTCGATTGCCAGCAGATATGGCTCCGCGTGCCACCTGTGGCACCCGTGCCATAGGTTCGCCATCACTGCTCTAGGCTGTTGCATGGCTCTAGTTTTTAGCACTTAAATGGTTATAAATATTTTTGGTGGTGCATGCCAGAAGCATATTTCCTGCTGCAGGATATATAAATCCTTGCAATGGCTCTGAAATGACCTATAGCTGGAAGGTGCCTAGCCCTTCTTTGGATCAAAATTAAGCATTATAGAAAGAATATAGAAAATCCACTTTTCTGAAAGAAAGTAGTGATAAAAGAAAGTGCAGCAGTAAAACTGAATGCTACATTGAGAAAAATAATGTACCCAGACAATAATGCATCAATTATTATATCTATGCATATTGTTGTTTTCATACAACAGTTATATGTGTATTCAAGTTCAGAATTAGTTATTTTTAGGCTAGATTTTAGATAAGAGATGTTAGGTAACAGCATATGCACATATATGCTTACATACCCATCACACTATTTGCTTTTAGGGGAAAAAACATTATGCAAAGTGCAGAAAGGGGTTAAGAAAAAATAAAGCAAATAAATTAAATGTGAAATAAAGGAAAGGAAACCTAGTGAAAACTATATAAATAGTTTGACATAGTGTGGAGTACTTGGTGCTCTCTGAGTTTGGTTGTTTTCTTGCAGATGTTTCATTACCAAACTAGGTAACATCATTAGTGTGAGTAAGGTTTGTTTTCATCTTATATATTAGCAGTTTTCCCAGTCAGAGTGGGCTTGGTGGTTCCTTAATTAGGCTGTTGTTTATGGTTATCTTGTTTGTTGGAGCTGATAGTTCCTTGACTGGAACATTGTTTGCTTTTTTATTGCTGGTTTACATGGTTTACCATAAAACATTGTAGCTAGTTTTACATAGTTCAAGCTATATAAATATGATAAATAAAAAATAAAAATAAAACTAGTTTATACCTATGCCATTCAGTATACTCTTCCATCCTTTCAAACCATTTTGCTTTGACCACATCCACAGCTGCTTCATACAATCTCTTTTTATCATACACATCTCTTAAGTACACCAACCCCTACTCTAACTGCCTTCAATTTTCTATAGTATTTCTTCTGGCTTAGTCAACTCTCACTTCCATCTAAGAAAAGAGGCAAAAACTTATTATACCCAGGCATTTTTTCTTTTTGGAGCAAACATTCATTGTTCAGAACTAACTACCCATTTATTTTCTACTAGGTTCAGGGGTGGGTTCTACTTACCTTCTCTACTGCATCGCATCGCGCGTGTGCCTACATCACGTTGGGGAAGTTCTTTGCCAGCAGCTTTCAAGGAGCAGCGACCAGAGGACCGGTTCGGGGGCGTGGCCAGCCGGCGATTGCTGCCAGTTCAGCGAGCGGGGGCAAATTTCCGCCGAACTGGCAACAACCCACCACTGACTAGGTTCTACATCTTGAAGCTTTTCCATTCATTTCCCATCTTACTTCCAAGCTTAATAATTCTATCAAACTCTCTCTCCCTCCCTCCCTCCCTCCCTCCCTCCAATTGTTCACTCTATTTTTCTTGTCAAATACAATTACCTTGGTGTATGATAGATTTCTGTCAGAGTTACGCAATAAATCAGAAGCTTCAAAAGATAACTGCATTTTGCTGATTCAAATAACTTCTTTATAAGTAGAATAAAACATTAACAATACCACACTTTGTTTCAGATCACATGTTGAGATGTTTTCACAGCAAGCTTTAATGGTGGACAGAGTAAACCACACCCTTCTTCTTGCTAAGTTTCTGGACATGCTCAATTAACACTTCAGCCGGATTGGCTGACTCAATCACATGGCTCTCCCAGTCATGAATATTCCAACACTCCTCCCTTCATTACTGGGAGAGACACCAGACCTATTGGATTTAAACATTTCCTATAATGGACGCCACCCAATGGTTTGGTCATCATGTCTGCTAAATTATCCTCTGAAGAACAATGATGTAAACGTATCAATTTTTCTTTTACAGCTTCCCTGACATTACAATACTTAATGTCCACATGTTTACTTCTGTTCTTCACTCTGTCACCTGTTGCCATTTTTATACAAGCAGCATTATCTTCATAAACAGTTACAGCTTCATTTACATTTACATTTAAATCTTGTAACAACTGTACATACCAAACTACTTCAGAACATAACTCAGACAATGCAATAAACTCTGCTTCCGCAGTTGAAATAGCAACCGTTGTTTGTTTTCTGGACTTCCAACCAATTAAAGCCCCTCCAAACAATATTACAATTCCAGAATTAGACTTTCTGGTTTTTACATCATTTGCATAATCACTATCAACATAACATTTCAATTTTAATTCTTCAGTGACCTTTATTTGAAGACCCAAATTCACAGTTCCCTTCAAATACCTGAGAATTCTTTTCACACCCATCCAATGCAACTTTGTAGGTGTAGCAGTAAAGCGACTTAAGATGCTCACTGCACAAGCTATGTCTGGTCTGGACCACTGTGACAGATATAACAGACTCCCTATTGCAGAGTGATATATCTCCTGATCACAGGCTTCACTTTTATCCTCACCCAAACTATTGTAAAAATCTGTGCTCATAGGTGTAGGAGCAATATTACAATCTTTCATGTTATATTTCTCTAATAATTGTTCAATTTTTCTCCTTTGACTGAGAATATAACCACCTTTTTCAGTTTTTTGTATCTCTACACCGAGATAATTCTTTATTTCTCCCAAATTCTTTAATTCAAATTTCTTTTCTAACTTATTAGCAAATTCTTTAACTTGTGATGCATCCTTTGCAATGAAACAAAGATCATCCACAAATGCTAATAGTAGACAATTCCCACCTTGTAACTTTCCAGTGTATATGCAACCATCAGCTTTGCAACTCTTGAACCCAAGACCTTTCAATGCAGTATCTAAACAGATATTCCAATTTCTGGCTGACTGCTTCAGCCCATAAATGGCCTTGTTCAATTTATACACCATGTTAGGTTTTTTATTTTCATACCCTGGCGCTTGAACCATATAAATTTCTTCCTCTAATTCAGCATTGAGAAATGCAGTGGTTATATCAAAATGCCAAATTCTATGCCTGTATGCTGATGCTAATGCCAGTGCTAGTCTTATGCTCTCAGCTTTTACAGTTGGCGCGAACACCTCATCATAGTGCACATTCTTTAATTGAGAAAAACCTTGTGCCACCAACCTTGCCTTATACTGTACTTCATTATTGGGTAATACCTTTTTCTTGTATACCCACTTACATCCTACAGCTTTCGTACCCTGTGGCAAAGTCATAGATGTGAACACTTCATGATCTCCCATGGATTTCATCTCTTTATCCATGGCTTCCTTCCACTTTTCTTGTTCAACTTTTGGTAATGCCAATACTTCCTTATAGTTTCTTGGCTCATACCACACATTACACACTTTAACTTTACTGGCAGAATACCTGTCTGGCGGAACCCCTCTGTTCCTACGCTCTGACCTACGTGGCATTGCCTGTACTTGTGTTTCAAGCTTTTCTGGCTTCATATCTTGTTCAGACTCTCCTCCCTGAACATAGACACCTTCAGTAAATGATTCACCATCATTAAATGAGTTATTGTCACTAAGTGGATCACCGTCGCTAAGTGGATCACCGTCACTAAGTGAGACATTTTCAGAATTTGCATCAATTCTGTTCCAATTTTGTTCTGCAAAACTAGCAGACCTTGAAATTACTATCCTTTTACTTCCATCGCTAAAGCGATACCCTTTTGAGCCTGGCTCATAGCCCACAAATCTGAGCTTTCTAGCCTTTTGTTGTCCCTTTCTTCTGATTGCCTTTGGAATATGTACCCATGCAGTACTTCCAAATATTTTTAAATGTGCTAGAGAAGGCTTTCTCCCATATAGCATTGCATATGGAGTATTATTGATGGATGAACTCCACAGCCTATTTACTAAATAATTGGCAGTCAGTATGGCTTCACCCCAATATGACCTGCTCATACCAGAATCCTCCAGTAATGAGTCTTTCATTGTTTGCAAAACACCATTCCTCCTTTCAGCCACTCCGTTCTCTCCCGGTGTGTAAGGATTTGTGCGCCTGTGTCTTATTCCCAATTGTCTCAACCATTGTTGAAAATTTGTTGACATTAAATCAGAACCTCTGTCAGTTTGCAACTGACATACCTGTTGTTTGTACCTTCTCTCTACAAAACTTAACCATTGCTTAAATTGCTGTAGCACCTCTGTTTTACTCTTAAGTAAGTAGCAAAACCCAAACCTGCTGTAGTCATCCACAATGACCAGCGCATACTTTGCTCCTCCCAAACTGGCTTGCATAGGCCCAATTAAATCAGCATGCACCAGTTCTAGAGCTTTTGTGGTTTGTCTTGTGCTAAACTTGCTAACTGGGAATGCTTTGGATTTCGATGCTTTGCATACTGCACAATCCAAATATGCCTTACATCCCTTCAAATCTAATCCTTCTGCAAATTCTTTCATTTGTTGAACAACCTTAAAATTAGCATGACCAAGTCGTCTGTGCAGAAGATGAACACATGAATTATGTTCTGCTACATTTTTAAATATCTGGGAACAATGTGGGACCTTTTGTCCCTGCAATACATAAAGATTATCCTCTTTTATGCCCTGTGCACAAACATTCCCATTTCTTTGGATGAGACACTTCCCATTAACAAATGTGGTTTCATAACCTTGCTTGTCTAAACTAGACACACTTAACAAATTATGCTCCATTTCAGGTACACATAACACATCAGTAAACCTGGAGTCCAAATATGGAATTTGCACATCGCCTCTTCCAATGATTTTAGCCTTTTGACCATTGGCTAAGGCCACTTCTTCATGGTTTCCTGGGAAAAATCTGGAAAATAAGTCAGAATTATTAACAATTGTTTGACTAGCCCCACTGTCAATCAACCATTTGTCTCTATTGTTATTATAACAAACTTTTGCAACTGCAATCTGTCCTTGCAAATAATGTCTCTTGTCTTGCATATTTCTTTTCTGTGCACAGCTTTTCTGCAGATGATTGGTTTCTCCACAAATGAAACATGCTTTTTTAACTTGCTTGAAGAATTGTTGCTGTGTAACTTGATCTCTCCTACCTCTGCTTTCCTCTTGTCTGCAGACACCTCGGCTGTTGCTAGAGATAGGCAGCTTGTGGAAAATTTTGCTGGAGACTTGCTGTAAGTTTCCACTGTACTCCTTGTTGGGCCCCCGCCTGTGGAATTTTCCATCAGCATGGCTGAAAAGCCTTTTCTCATATTCATTCAATAAACACGATTTCAAAGCCTCCAAATTCAAATCTGCTTCTGGCTTACTTTCAAAAATAGCTGATACAGTCTCCCAGCTCTGATCCAAACTGTTTAACACTAATAAAACTTTCTGGGACTCTGGAAACTTTACTCCACGTTGCTCCAATTCTAGAAAATTAGACTGCATTTTCATTAAATGATCTTCCATAGAATCTCCTGTCTGCAAACTCATTCTGAAAAGCTTTCTTGAAAGTTGGACCACATTACACGCAGAAACATTGACATGTACTGCTTTCAATTTCTGCCATATTTCTTTTGCAGACTTTAATTCAGCTACATTTAAGAATTGATCATCCCCCAGACTTAAAAGAAGATAAGCCATAGCTTTGTCATGAGCCTTTTGATCTGCTGCTCCAAGCACTTGCGGGGGGTCTGCTACTATGTCCCATAATTCTTTTGCTTTCAAAAAACATTCCATTTTTGCAGCCCAAATTAAATAATTTTTCTTCCCCAATTTAGGTATTGGACTGTCTTTAAATTCCATAGCAGCAGCCATCCTGCTTTATTTTTCTTCTCTGCCTGTTCCTTTAACAACACAGACAGCTTCTTATCAGCTTTAAATTACAATGCAGTTTTAACTTTACTTCTTGAGCGATTTCTGGGCCCATAACCTGTCAGAGTTACGCAATAAATCAGAAGCTTCAAAAGATAACTGCATTTTGCTGATTCAAATAACTTCTTTATAAGTAGAATAAAACATTAACAATACCACACTTTGTTTCAGATCACATGTTGAGATGTTTTCACAGCAAGCTTTAATGGTGGACAGAGTAAACCACACCCTTCTTCTTGCTAAGTTTCTGGACATGCTCAATTAACACTTCAGCCGGATTGGCTGACTCAATCACATGGCTCTCCCAGTCATGAATATTCCAACAATTTCTTTTCAGATCCATATGCATTCTTGCATAATATAGTCTAACATTCATTGAAAATCAGGTTCTCAACCAACAACATGGCACCCTCTGCATACAAAAATACACATACATTTTAATGAGTAGACCCATCTAATCTCATCACAAACCCTCCTTATACACTTAAGCATAAATACATCAAATAATCAAGTTGACAGAAGGAGCTGAGATAGCGCAGTGGTTAAAAGCAGCATTGCGACCTTCAGCTGATTGCTAGTTCAGCAGTTCAGCTGTTCAAATCTCAATAGGCTCAAGGTTGACTCAGCCTTCCATCCTTCTGAGGTCGGTAAAATGAGGACCCAGATTGTTGGGGGCAATAGGCTGAACTCTGTAAACCGCTTAGAGAGAGCTGTAAAGCACTATGAAGCGGTATATAAGTCTAAGTGCTATTGCTATTGCTATTGCTATTGCTATCCTTGCTATATTCCTTGCTTAATACTGGAGCTTTGGCTGAATAGGGGGAGTATTTTCACTCTTCCCCCATCAGATACTATATTTAGTAACCAACATTCAACTCCATGTTTGCACAAAGCTTTCTATAATTCAAAGTTATTCACTTTATATACATTTTCTCTAAAACAAGAAACGTCTTTCTAAGTCATCTTTCTCGTATTCATACAAAGAGAGGGAAGGAGGTAGGGGGAGGAAGGGAGGAATAGAGAGGAAGGGAGGAAGGAAGGAAGGAAGGAAGGAAAAGGAAGGAAAAAAGGGAGGGATAGAGGAAGGAACAGGGAAGAAAGAACTCCTATCCACATTTCCCGGCCCGGCCTTACACACCCTCCCCAACCCATGTCGGTACCATGTGGGCTGGGGAGTGTGCCTGGAGATGCTTGGAAATGCATAAGAGGTGCCATGCACATCAGGGACAGTGTGCATGGGTCAGGAAGTGTATTGGGAGGTGTGTCAGAGGTGCTGCATGGGTGAGGGAAAGTGTGCAGGGGACAGTATAGGTCAGGAAAGGTGCGGGTGATAAACAAGAGGTGCCATGTGGGTCAGAAAAGGTGCACAGTGGTATGACCCAGACCTCTAACTCCTCATTCCCTCCCCCACCCTGTAGCAGCCACTTACCTGCCTGCTGGGCTTCAACTTGCAACTTCCTGCTGACTTCCTACTGACTTTTTCCCTGCCAGCTTCCCACAAGCAAAGTAAATGGGGAAGGGAGGGAGTGAAGGAAGAAATGAAAGAAGGGGGGAGGGAGGGAAGGAAGGAAGGAAGGGAGAGAGAGAGAGAGAAAGAAAGAAAGAAAGAAGAAAAAGAAAGAAAGAAAGAAAGAAAGAAAGAAAGAAAGAAAGAAAGAAAGAAAGAAAGAAAGAAAGAAAGAAAGAAAGAAAGGGTTGAAGGGAGGGAATATGATTTCCGATGCTCCCTGCCAGGTTCCCACAAGGAAACTCAATAGGGAAGTTTGTAGGAAGTCGGGAAGTTTGTAGGAAGTCAGAAATTTCTCCCACTGCTCTTTTGCCCACTTGTGGTCATTCCTTTTCTTTGTTTAGGTAAGGAAATATCTTTAATAAGATAACACAATGGGACACAAATTGTCAGGTTATATACGGTAACACAAACACAATAACCTAATGCAGTGGTGGCGAACCTTTTTAGGCTCGCGTGCCAAAAAGGGGGGGTGCGCGTGCTAGCGCGCACTCGCATGCCCACACCCATTCCCTCCCCCCACGCATGCGCACAACACCCCCCCATGCTGCCCCCTGCACATGCGCACACACCCCTACCCCCGCGCAAAGGCTTACCGGAGCCTGGGACGACGAAACGGGCAAACCGGAAGTGCGGAAAAATGCACTTCCGGTTTGCCAGTGAGCTGTTTTTTGCACTCCGGAGGGTTCAGGGAAGCTCCCTGAAGCTCCGGAATGCAAAAAACTACAAAACGGACAAACCGGAAGTGCGGAAAAATGCACTTCCGGTTTGTCCGTTTTGTAGTTTTTTGCATTCCGGAGCTTTAGGGAGCTTCCCTGAACCCTCCGGAGTGCAAAAAACAGCTCACCGGCAAACCGGAAGTGCGTTTTTCCGCACTTCCGGTTTGCCGGTGGGCAACGCTCGCGTGCCGTCCGCTATGGCTCCGCGTGCCACCTGTGGCATGCGTGCCATAGGTTTGCCACCACGGACCTAATGCGTACATACAAAATGCAGAGGAAAAACAAAAAAGAAAAAAAAATAAGGAACTTTCCCCTGCATTCCTGGGCAAGAATAGTCAACGTTAACAACTTATCACTGTTTCTTAAAATACAACAAACTTTTTCATTTTGTACCTCACCCCATTTTCTATAAGTCCATCTCTAATTCTTTAGCTCTCATTATTAATCAGCAGAAGTCCAGTAAGGGTTCGTTAGAAATAATATCTGAAATATTTATATCTCCATTTCCATTTAAACAAATCCCCCCAATCCATCTCTATAAATAATCAAAATTCAATCCCAATTTTAAATATTTAACATTATCAAAAACAAATATCACCCATCACACAGTCAAAAAGCCATTAAATATAACCAGAAAGAGTAACTCATACATAAAATCTAACAAATCTATCAAAAATATTATAAATTAATCCATTACACCCAATTAAGCATTACCAGTATCTAATCCCAGTCAAAAAAGTCATAATTAAATAAATCAATTTTGTATTTTTTTCTTTCTCACAGCAATCTTTCATTCACATGAATAAAGTTCTAATATCTGCTATCTCATATTCTCTATCTGTTTTCTCAAAATTCTTTGCATCTTCATCAACATCATTTATAATTGCATTGGAGTAACTCATCTCTTATATTCTAATATAGAAAAATAATCTACATTATTCATTTGATTTATTATTTGTGTATCTTTTTAAATTTTTAAATAATCATCAAATTGCATTTGTAAATCCAATATTTTCATCTCTTTCTTGTAACTTGTAATTTTAAATCCACCTTAAAGTCCATTTCAGTTTTATTCTATGGGGCTCGTTTCTCTTTAATAACGTCTTTTGATTCCATTATCGAACTAGCTCGAAAGCATCTTAGACCTAAACTTCAAACATTTCCTGTTAAATTAGCCATCTGATGCACCCAATCTTCAAAGTCTACTTATCAGTTTAAAGTATAAACAAAAAAAACTTTCCTCAGGAGAGAGTATCCTTTTAATTAAATCTTTCTTTAATTCTAATTAATCTGAATTGTTAATCCAGTTTAAAACTTCCTGAAATTATCATTATAATTATCTTTTGCTATATATGGCAAAGAAAAAAACTTACAAATTTTAAACACATAATGTTATTTCTTTCTAAAGGGGTTGAAGATGAACTCACCCAGTGAATATGACATTTGTGATTCTGAAGGTTTGTCAATCTTTAACAAACAATAAAAAACTTTATTTAAAAAAAACACAAAACAAGACATTTAAAAAGTATATTTAAAAAATGAACACATATACACATATTATTCCTCCACAGTTGAATACTGACTAATATATTACAACAATATTAGTTTTTCACCCCTTGCCCAACAAGCCCCCCCAAATTTAAACTACTAAATTTATTTTCAAGTTATTCACCTATCATCTATACACTATATTAATGACCAAATAGTTAACAACAAGAACAATAATAATAATAATAAAATGCAAGGTTAAACTTTCAAAATCTTCTGCTGGCAAACCATTATTGTAATCAACTTGTAGAAAATTTACTACAGCATCTTATCTATCCCAAATTGTCCCAAAAGATAACAGTGATTTGTCCTGGATCAAATATCCATGTTTGTTTCTTAATACCATCTCTTAGTAATTATTTTCTGGTTAAATATAATATGTCTAATCTCCAAAGTCGATCTATCTTCCCAAAAAAAGTCCACATGAAATTGTTTTGCAGTTAGATGTGGTAAATTGATTCTTCAATTTCCTTCTATCTTCTTAAGGAGAACCAATTTGTCACTTTTCCACTCAATCAGATTTCTGCTCTTGTAGAAGAATGCAGATTTGAACTTCAGGGAGAGATTTGGAATCAACTCAGTTGTAATTTTAAATTCTAAGTCTATAGAGTTCATATTTCTTTCCAGCGAATCTACGACTTCCAGATCACATTCTTTTATGAGTCCAATTTATCTGCAATTAAATGCACCTGAATATTTTTCACACTCGTTATCATTTCATCAAACTTTTTAAAAAAGCTTTCTCATAGGAATTGCATATTACCAAATAGTCTTTTTTCAGATGTCAGCCACATTTGCTTGTCTGATACATTATTGTTGTGTGTATCTTGGCAATGATAGATAAAAGAACACAGGAATCCTCAGAATGTAAAAAAAAAAGCAGGAAAGATATTTTCTGGATATTTCAATCCAAAATTAAAAGAATTTTTAAAATCCAAACCTTTTGCAAATTAGTCAAATATAAAAATTCTGCAGTGAGAGTCTCATCCTCATTTTAGCCATTGTTTATCCACTGAAGAATGAAGGCTTCTTCTGCATGTCCCAGATATCCCAGAACATACTGTGTTTTCATTACGAAAAAGCAAAAGTTGTTCAGAACAACAGCATAAATCAAAGGAAAAAAGGATTTTAAAAAAGAACAGATAGAGTCCGGGGGGGGGGGGGTTAAGATAAATCAGCATGCAATCAGTCACTCAACCTTTAAACATAAAAAGCAAAATGAAACAAAAGCTTGAAAACGTGAAGTTAAAACCCAGGCAAGCTTAAGAAAACGAAATGCCAAATGGAATGATCAATGAACCTGACTTTCTAAAGGGAAGTGAAATCTTCAAACTCCCCATCCCAGGAGGGTCGACAGCTGTCCTAATGCCATCTTGGGTTATTCCTAAGTGCTCACATTCAAATTCAGGGAGCAGCACTACCAAAGAATCAGCTTTGGCAGCAAAATCAGCAGAATGTCAGTAAGAGAGAAAAAAAACTCTCACCATTCAGTAGCCATCTTAGGGAGCCACCAAATACCATTTATTTATTTATTTATTTATTTATTTATTTATTTATTTATTTATTTATTTATTTATTTATTTATTTATTTATTTATTTATTTATTTATTTATTTGTGAGATTTATATACCGCCTCACAGTGCAAGCACTCTCTAAGCGGTTTACACCAGTAAGCAATGTATATTTACATTGCCCTCAACAATCTGGGTCCTCATTTTACCTACCTTGGAAGGATGGAAGGCTGAGTCAACCTTGAGCCGGTGAGATTTGAACAGCTGAACTGCTGAACTAGTCAGCTGAAGTAGGTTGCAGTGCTGCTTTTAACCACTGCGCCATCTCGGCTCTTTATTCATTGGGAATAAATCACTGAAACAGTCTTTAATATCTGCAACACCATTTGAACATCATCAGCATTGACAAAATCACTATCAGTCAATTGCAAAAGGGTTACATCCTGTGACAATACTTTTAATATTATTAAACTGATAACATTTGCCTATGTCAGGTCCTTGTGAAGGACTCGAAAGTGGACAAAAATGCCATATTCAATCTAAACATCTGGCTGAGAAAAGCCATAGTGTATTAAACTTGCATGCTGGCTGAACTCTCAATGACTCTGGGAGTCTCACAACAATGAAAAAAAAACCAGTTCAATCAAATCAGTAAAACATGAATAATAAATAATGGCAAGTATGATGAAGGAAGGGATATCCCCAGCTACGTAAGTAAGGCCCTGCCTGAGCTGCTCGAGGCAGTAGCCGGCTTGGCGGTTGAGTTCCCTAGGCTTATGGTGCTGGGGGACTTCAACTTGCCTTCTGCTGGCGAAACCTCTGGGACAGCTCAGGAGTTCATGGATTCCATGACAACCATGGACCTGACCCAAGTAATCCAGGGTCCGACTCATGAGGGCGGTCACACGCTCGACCTAGTGTTTCTCTCGGGGCAGTGGAGAGATGATCTGAAGATAAGGGACATAGTCATCACCCTTCTGTCATGGTCAGATCATTTCCTACTGAGGTTGGATTTCGCTGCCCCACTCCTCCCCCGCAGGGAGGCGGGACCGACTAGGTGGTTCCGCCCCAGGCGCCTGATGGAGCCGGAAGGATTCCAGAGGGAACTTGGGGAGATACCTGAAACCCTGGTACACAGTTCAGCTGACTCCCTGGTGGCTGCTTGGAACACCGCAGCATCAGGGGCGTTAGACCGAATTGCGCCTAAGCGACCTCTCCGTGGCAGTGGATCCCGAAAAGCTCCCTGGTTTACCGAGGAGCTCCGGGAGATGAAACGCCAGAAGAGATGTCTGGAGCGCCGCTGGAGGTCCAGCAAGACCGAATCCGATCGAACACTATTAAGAATTTACATCAGGTCTTATTTAGTGGCGATAAGGGCGGCAAAACGATCCCATTTTTCCGCTCTTATTGCATCCACAGATTCTCGCCCAGCCGCCTTGTTTAGGGTGACTCGCTCCCTCCTTGCTAAAGGGGGGAGCGAGGAACACTTGCAAGGTAGAGCTGAGGAATTCGCAGAGTTTCTGTCGGATAAAGTCGCTCGGATCCGGTCGAACCTGGACTCTGGCTGGGCAGAGTCCATGGAGTTGACTGGGGCAAGTCTTAGTCCACCGTTGTGGGAGGAGTTTGGGCCTGTTTCTCCTGAGGATGTGGACAGAGCCGTGGGGGCGATGGGGGCCTCCACCTGTTTATTGGACCCGTGCCCCTCCTGGTTAGTCTCGGCCAGCAGGGAGGTGACACGCGGCTGGATCCGGGCGGTGGTCATCGCTTCTTTGGGGGAGGGATCCGTACTGCAGTCGTTAAAAACTGCGGTGGTGAGACCCCTCCTGAAGAAGCCTTCCCTGGATCCAGCTGATTTGAAGAACTATCGTCCGGTCTCCAACTTACCTTTTTTAGGGAAAGTTGTGGAGAAGGTGGTGGCTACTCAACTTCTGCGACTTCTGGATGAAAAGAACATCTAGATGCCTATCAGTCGGGTTTCAGGTGCGGGTACAGTACAGAAACTGCCTTGGTCGCTCTGATAGATGATCTCTGGCGGGCCCGGGATGGGGGAAATTCCTCTATCCTGGTGCTACTTGACCTCTCAGCGGCTTTCGATACCATCGACCATGGTATCCTTCTGCATCGTCTTGGTGAGTTAGGAATGGGAGGCACCGTTTTACGGTGGTTCTCCTCTTATCTTGCCGATAGGATACAGTCGGTGTTAACAGGAGGGCAGAGATCCTCCCCTAGGCCCCTGTTATGCGGGGTGCCTCAGGGTTCGGTTCTCTCGCCCATCCTATTTAACATTTACATGAAACCGCTGGATGAGATCATCCGCAGACATGGGGTGCGTTTCCACCAGTACGCTGATGACACCCAGCTGTACATTACCACCCCGTCTGACTTCAGTGTGGCAGTTGATGTAATGTGCCGGTGCCTGGACGACGTTAGGATCTGGATGGGGAGGAACAGACTCAGACTCAACCCCGACAAGACTGAGTGGCTTTGGATATTGCCTCCTAAGGACTACGACAACTGTCCCTCCTTGGTTCTAGAGGGAACGAAGCTGACTCCCTCGGACCAGGTCCGCAACTTGGGGGTCCTCCTAGATTCACAGCTAAAATTGGAGCATCATCTTACTGCTGTGGCTAGGGGGGCCTTTGCACAGGTTCGCCTCGTGCACCAGTTACGGCCATACTTGGAGAAGGAGGCTCTACTCACGGTCACTCACGCCCTTGTCACCTCCCGTTTGGACTACTGCAATGCGCTCTACACGGGGCTACCCTTGAAGAGTATCCGGAGACTCCAACTGGTACAAAATGCGGCTGCGCATGCTGTGGTGGGTGTACCAAGGTACACCCACGTGACACCTATACTATGCCAGCTGCATTGGTTACCCATTTGTCTCCGGGTCCAATTCAAGGTGTTGATCATCATCTTTAAAGCCCTTCATGGCTTAGGACCATGTTATCTCCGGGACCGCATTCTGCCTCATACTTCCCTTCGACCGGTTAGGGCCCACAGAGTTGGCCTCCTCCAGCTCCCGTCAACCAAGCAATGCCGGCTGGCGGGTCCTAGGGGGAGGGCCTTCTCTGTGGCAGGCCCCGCGCTCTGGAACCAACTTCCTCCAGAGACCCGAACCATCCCCACCCTGCTGGCCTTCCGAAAAGCCGTTAAGACGTGGCTTTTCCTGCAGGCAGGGGGTAGAGCTTAATTCCAGCTGAACTCTCCCCCAGGTATGCCTGGTTGTTGCATGGTTGTTTTTATACTGCATTTTTAATTTTTATATTATGTTTTTAAATTTTGTTTATTGGTTTCTTGTATTTTCCTATGCTGTACGCCACCCTGAGTCCTTCGGGAGTTGGGCGGCATATAAAAAAGCCAAATAAATAAATAAATAAATAAAATCTCTTTTCCTCACTGAAGGCCTGGGTGAAGAACCAGGTCTTCACAATTCTTCTAAACAATAGCAGAGTAGGTAAACACTTCAGTGACATTCTGTAATGAAATTATTTCCACTTTGTTCTAAGCTGCTTCTATTTTATTTTCTTACATTTTATTCTTTCTGTTGAATGTAGAACAGTCAAAGGACCACAACATTTTAAATCTGGAAAGCTGAATTGCAGCTGGAAAACAGCCTGTAGTCGTGTTATCTGAATGGTATCCAAATATCAGAAAGTGTTTTATAGGGCATGTTTTAATGCAGCGGTTTTCAACCTGTGGGTCGCAACCCCTTTGGGGGTTGAACGACCCTTTCACAGGGGTCACCTAAGACCATCAGAAAACACATATTTCCGATGATCTTAGGAACTGAGACACCGCTCCTCTCCGCCTGTCTCCAGGCGGGTCCACCCACATGCAAATAGACTACTGCAAAAAAAAAAATCTTTACCATGGGAACTTCTGAGCATGCGCAGAAGCTGAATTTCTGGCACTTCGCATGCGTCGCCATCTTGTTTTTGGCTTTTTTTGGGCAATTTTTTTAAAAAAATTTGGCAGTGCTCATGCGCACACATGCAAAGCGCACGCGCGCCCATGAGGCGTGGCCACGCAGCGCAGGAGGAAGCAAACTGGCAACGAGGTAAGTTAGAACCCACCCCTGAGTTTCCTAATAATTGTATTATTTTATACAATAATGGTGGTTGGGGGTCACCACAACATGAGGAACTGTGTTAAAGGGTCGCGGCATTAGGAAGGTTGAGAACCACTATTTTAATGCAATTCCATCCGTTTTGTGTCAGCCACCAAAGTTCAGTGGATGACTTTGGCAGAATTATCCTCATTCAGCCCATCTCACTTCATCTTATTCTATCTCACTTCATTTCACTTCACTTCACACTTTACCTCTCCACTTTTGTGAAGCAAAATGTTTATGCCCCTTAATGCTCCTGAAGGAAAGATGAGATCTAAATGAAACGAAGATTAACAACATGCCTCATTTCCTTTGTGGTTCTGGAACCGTTAGAGCAATGCTTCTTTTTTGCACATTTAATAAATGGATAATAGCAAATTAATTTCACTTCTTTCATTGGCTCAACCTGGTAAATCAATTCATGTAATGCTTCTCATCATTTGTTTTATAAGCAGACTCACATGGCTTACAAAAAGTAAGCCAGGTATTATACGCTACTCTGTAGTGTTCCGGTAAGCCACAAGAGGGCATGCAAATGAGCGGGAATGTTAAGAGTTCGGATTGGTTAAAGCCATCTGAGGCAAACGTATATAAGGTAGCTGTCATCAGTGACAGCTGAGTTCGTGTCAGACTATTCTGTAGTTAATTGAGTTAATTCGTTAATAAAGTGTTGGTTCCAGCTACAAGGCTATTTAATCATTGCGCCCACCTACACTTCACTGGCGACGAAGGTGGGATCCACCACTTAATTGATTTGTCAAAGGACAAATCAATTAAGCAGATCGCATCACCGATAGTGACTGAGGTTCTGACAGAAGACCGGCTCGAAGTGATGAAATGGCCACACAACATACCTTCACTCCCTTCAATCCGTCCGGTGAGACTTGGGAGTCGTATGTGGCTCGGTTTGAATGTTTCCTGATAGCCAATTCCTATATCGAGCTGTCAGGGGACAGAAAGAGGGCGTATTTTTTGGGCTTTTGCGGGACTGAGATGTTTGAGACTGCCCTCGCCCTCTTTGCCCCCAAGTCCATCCACAGCGTGACGTGGGAAGACTTTTTGACCAAACTTAAGGACCATTATGCCCCTCCACCCTCCCATTGTGTGCAGTGATATGCGTTCTATCACAGGAACCAGGGGGAGGGGGAGACTATTAACCAATTCATCGCAGCCCTGCACAGAGTCTCGTTATACTGCGAATTCTACAATTTGGAGGATTACCTCCTAGATAGACTCATGTTCGGGGTTAGGGATTGCCACTTAAAGAGGCGCCTCCTCACAATACACAATCTCACGTTCCAGACTGCTCTGGGCGAGGCTCATGCAGCTGAGCTATCCAATCAATCGTTGGCAGAAATGGACATGGGTGTTAATCCTGCCCCGGCAGCTCGCACAAACACTGTGGACAGTCTTCCGGAAGAATTAGAGAAACAGCTGTCACTAGAGGAGGAAGTCTGCTGGCTGTCCGAAGGCCAGCGATATGGGCCACCTAGAAACAGCCCTAGAAGCCGCCCTGCCCTGGCCCTGGCCCTAGCCATTCACAATGTATGTGAGGAGGAGATCACCCACCGGCATTCTGTGATTTTAAAGATGCAATCTGCCGTAGATGCGGCCGCTGTGGGCACATCGCAAGAGTCTGCAATGAAGTCCATGAAGAGATTAGTTAGTCCTCGATTTTCAACCACAATTAAGGCAAAAATTTCTGTTGCTAAGCAAGACAATTGTTAAGGGAGTTTTGCCCCATTTTACTACCTTTCTTGCCACAGTTGTTAAGTGAATCACTACAGTTGCTAAGTTAGTAACATGATTGTTAAGTGAATCTGGCTTTCCCATTGATATTGCTTGTCAGACATCACAAAAGATGATCCCATGACCCCGGGACACTGCAACCATTATAAATACATGCCAGTTGCCAAGCATCCGAATTTTAACCATGTGATCATGGCAATGCTGCAACTGTCATAAGTGCAAGAAACAATCACAACTCACTTTTTTCAGTAATGTTGTAACTTTGAACAATCACTAAACAAATAATTGTAAGTTAAGGTCCACCTATATTGAGGATTCACCGATTAGTAAAATGGCTTTATATTTTATAGATATACCACAACGGGGTAGGGTCAAACTTACCTCGCTGCTGGTTCACTCCCTCCCGTGCCTCGTGGGCGTGGGCGTGCTTCACGCATGTGCGCGCATGCGCAATAACAAAAAATCTTGGGGGGGGAACAAAGCCAAAAAAAAGATGGCGACCACATGCACAGTGCCAGAACTCAGCTTCTGTATATGCTCAGAAGGAAAAAAATAAATTAATTTTTTTTAAAAAAAAAATGGCGGCGCCCACAGACCGGCACCGACTGATCTGATTCGGTGACGTCATTGTGACGTCGCCAGCGGGTCACTACCGGTTCGGGCGAACTGGTCCAAACCGGGAGGAACCCACCTCTGTACCGTAAACACTTCATTGTTCTGTGGCTAACCTTGGAGAGTAATATACTGCTTGCCTTTGTATAAAAACACCGGACAATTTTGTAGTCATTTTTATTCCAAACACGGAACTTTCATATGCCAGGCATACTTATAAATTTCACATGGTATTATATAGGAATGATGTACATTATAAATCAGTTGTTGCTCTATAAATGATGTTGCTAAATTTTGCCAAGCATTCTATTTCCAGTCTTAATGAAAATGTATTAATTTTCACACATAAGTCTATTTTTGTAACACAAAAACATTGTGTTACAAAACATGGGTTACACAGTTTAACTGCAGTTTGTCAAAATGATGCAGGTCGTGTAAGATGGGAAAAGCACATTAAAAGTATGTGGGCTGCAAACTACGCATGCAAAAGATGCAAGCTTTACTGCTGTCCTTTGTGCTGATTTCCAGGCTTAAGGAAATATAGCTGTTGTTAAGAGAGTTTTGCCCCATTTTACGACCTTTCTTGCCACAGTTGTTAAGTGAATCACTGCACTGAATTAAGTTAGTAATACAGTTGTTTAGTGAATCTGGATTCCCCATTGACTTTGCTGGTCAGAAAGTAACAAAAGATAATCATATGACCCTGGGACACTGCAACCATCATAAGTATGAGCCAATTGCCAAGTGTCTCAATTTTGATCATGTGACCATAGGGATGCTGCAGTGGTCATAAGTTTGGAAAAATGGTCGTAAGTCAGTTTTTTCAGTGTTGTTGTAACTTCAGTCACTAAAGGAACTGCTATAAATTCAGGACTACCTGTACAATTTAGGAGTAACAAATATAATTGATTATTACTCCTTAATGATATTATATTTCTTACAATTATAAATGATCCCTAAATAGTCTTGCTATTAAGAGTTCTCCAGAATAAATGTCTATGAATGCCTTCTCCATTCCCAATTAAGAAGAACTCAGATTTGTTTATTTTTCTTGTAAGGTTAATTCCAAGCTACCGTATTTTTCGGAGTATAAGATGCACCGAAGTATAAGACACACCTTAGTTTTGGGGGAGGAAAACAAGGAAAAAAGGCCTCTGCCTCCAAGCAATTTGCCAAACAGCAAACAGCACAGATGATATACACTGTTTGCTGTGTATTTCTGTGCATGTGTGTCTGACCCATAGAAATAGCAAAGAATTGGAGAAATGTACATTATGGCAGTATATTAATCCCAGAAAGTTTTCTTATAAACTAACTCATCCCAATTATTTAAATAGATATACTCCAAACATGACTAAGTCAGGGTTTAATTCAGCTGCCTTATTTTAATACTAATACTTAATACTAATACTTAATATTAAAAAATACATTTCAGATTATACTTTTACAGATCTTTAAAATTGATATGGCTTTCTGGAAGTATTATCTGCTATTTAAAAGAAGATACAATAGCACTGGGCCTCTTCAGATCAAGCATATATTTTAAAAAGCTTCTTCATTTTGTTAAGTTGTCTAGATTTACAGGGGTCTCCAATCTTGGCAACTTTAAGACTTGTGGACTTCAACTCCCAGAATTCCTCAGCCAGAAAGGTTGGAGACCCCTGGTCTAGAACAATAATAAAACAATCTTTAAAAATAAGTTTAATAATTTGAACATTCTATAGGCATTTATAGTTATTGACTTACCTTCTTGCAGCAAAAAACAGCCAGTTTCAGCACAGTCTGGTCAGCACAAGAATTTGACTCCCTCCAGCAATTTGACTCCATGCAGTTTTAGTTTCACTTTCATTTTAGCATGTGGGCTTGCCGGCAACAGCTGAGTGTCGTGAGGCAGATAATCAGTGGCTAATGAGGCTCTGCTGCTGTTTGCTGCAAAAAGGTAAATTGCTGGCAAGCAAAGATCAAAGAGTGGGGGTGGCTGGGTGGGGCTACATTCGGTGTATAACACGCACCCAAGTTTTCACCCTCTTTTGGGGGGTAAAAAGGTGCATCTTATACTCTGAAAAATACGGGTAAGTGAAATTCCCTTGAATTATAGTGTTTAGAGCAGGGCTGTAAAACTCCCGGCCCGTGGGCCAGATGCGTCACGCGCTGGCCATGCCCACGTCCAGTTTAGTGAAGGGGGAAAAAGTCCTGATGCATCATGTGACACCGCCATGATGATGCGAGTGTGACACCCCTGGTTTAGAGAGTGCTAAAGCTTAAAAGAAACTTCAAAGAGATTTCATTGCTTAGAATTACAATGTCAAAAATAGCTAATACACAATACTATGTTCTTTTCTACACATTAATGAATCAGAACTATCATCATCTTCTGGGTCTAATCTCATTAATACAGGTTTGTATCCAGGGGTGGGCTTCAAAAATTTTAGCAAGGGGTTATCTGCCCGGTTGCTGGGTGGGTGTGGCCGTGGTTGGCGTGGCCTAGTCAGCCTCCTGGACCACAGGGTGTGTGTGCGTTTTTGCCCTCCCTGGGCTCCGGAGGCTTTCTTCGAGCCTCCGGGAGGGCGAAAATGGCCTCCCCAGGCTCCAGAGGCCCTCTGGAGGCCTTCGGCCTTCCCAAACTTCTGCTAGGCCCATTCTTTGCCCTCCCAAGCCTCCGTGCATGCCCTGCACTTACCTGCATCCAAAACGGGCCGCGTGGGGACTCCTGGGAGGGGCGGGGTGGGTGGGCAAGGCCAGCCAGGAGTGGGATTTGGGGGTTCTCCGAACTGCACAGAATCTTAGCTAGAGGTTCTCCCAAACCCCTGCGAACCCCCAGCAGCCCACCCCTGTTTGTATCCCAATCTACAACAATATAGTAAATATTTCAACTATATCAACATGTATCATTACTTGTAAGTATGAATGTTAAAGGGGAGGATTTTAATTTAAAAATTAATTTTAAAAAGTAGTTCATAATTGTTCAGTGAACCTGAGGCCTCAAGTGATGAATGAAACATAATAAAGAAGAACATAAAGAAGAAGAGCCGAGGTGGCGCAGCGGTTAGAGAGCAGTACTGCAGGCTACTTTAGCTGACTGTTATCATTTGAGTTCAGCTGTTCAAATCTCACCGGCTCAGGGTTGACTCAGCCTTCCATCCTTCCGAGGTAGGTAAAATGAGGACCCAGATTGTTGGGGGCAATATAAATATATACATTGCTTAATGGTGTAAACCGCTTAGAGAGTGCTTGCACTATGAGGCAGTATATAAATCTCACAAATAAATAAATAAATAAACCACTTGAAGAGTCACTTGTTGAGATGTGTGGCTGTATAAATCAAATCAAATCAAATCAAATCAATCAATAACCACCAGTTTGGTCTAGTACAGGGGTAGGCAAAGTTGGCTCTTCTATGACTCATGGACTTCAACTCCCAGACTTTCTGAGCCAATCATGCTAGCTCAGGAATTCTGGGAGTTGAAGTCCATGAGTCATAGAAGAGCCAACTTTGCCTACCCCTGGTCTAGTACATCTAGTACGTTGTTGCAGGATACGTCACATGCAGGCCACGCCTGCCCCAGCTCCACAAATGCAAAAAACATCGTGATACATCATAATACATCACGTGACATGATCGAGTTTGACACCGTGGTCTAGTAGTTAAAGCACCAGACTAGAAAACAGGAGACCAATAGTTCAAATCCTGCTTTAGCCTTGAAAAATCAGCTTGGATGACTTAGGGCTAGTAACTATCTCTCTCAACCCAAGATACTTCACAGGGTTGTTGTTCTGGGGAAAATAGGAGTCACCGGATGTGTTTTGTTGCCTTGAGTTTTTTGTAAAAATAATAAAGGTGGGAAATAAACAAAGAAACAAACCAGTAATTCATCTCCTTAATTTAAGTAATATACACAACAGGATGCATAATAGTACATAGTGTAACTTAATTTTCCTTTTCTATATGCTAGTCCTTCAAATACTGAATACCTTTCTAAAGTGGCATAAAATATTTCAGCAATTTATCCATTGGTTCAAGGTTTATTTTTTATTTTTAGGGCAAATTGTGAAAAGTGCAAACTGAAAATATTGATCCAAAGTCAGTCATGGATAGTACAAATGTAAAAAGGCTTTTGAGGAAGTGGGCCTTACATATGAAAGGGCCTTACATATCTGGGCCATTTGATAAATAGCACTGATAAATAGCAGTGAGCCCATAGACTCACTGTCACTTAAATATATATATATAGGTTTGCACTGAAGAATTGTCTTCAGTGATCTGCAGTGCACAATTTCGAATTTATCTTCTGAGACTCAATTAACAGTCATACCACTACTTTTTTCTTTTCTTTTCTTTTCTTTTCTTTTCTTTTCTATAAAAGAGACGTGCTCAGCAATATTGGTCTTCCCCTGCTTTGTTGATGATGATTGTCATTCCAAAGTTGTGCAAAAGCGTCTAATTTAAAGTTGCACCTTGCAAAGCCGTCTATGACAGATACTGCAAGTGCTTTTTTTGGCAGATGGGCTGAGAAAACCCTTTCATTTCTATCATTTCAATGTGATTGATCTACAGAAGGGTAGGGGGAGCCTCAAGATAAATAATGCCGTAGGAGGCTGGATGCATGAGGAAAGATTTTCTAAAATGGGGTTACATTATTGTCACCCCTTCCCCCCCCCCTTTTGAATGGTGCAATCAGATAAAACGTCTGTCGTTTCCTTGTTTAAAGTTGGTGTATTTTTAGTCCTTAAAATGAGAATATGTGACTAACGATGCAGCTTCTGTCACAGGATTGCAAAAACAAGACAACGGAAAAAAATAACATTCATTCCTTTTGCCGGTAGATGGCGCTCTCCCTTAATTTGCAGACTTGGTTTTCATTTCATTAATTAAATACAGAACAGTCTCTTTTCTTCCTTCCCTTTTCTTTTTCTTTTAAATTCCCCCACAAGCACCCCCTCCCTTACGGATGTTGGGGAACACAGAATGATCCTTAGAGAAAGACGCCAGGGCAGAAGGTTCCTGTAAAGGTTTCTTTTCAATTTTTTTGGGGTGGATCATTTTTTGTCCCTGAGACGGTGTAAAAATGGGAGACTTTGGAAGCTCCTATCTTGAGGAACCTGGACAGCTGCAGTAAGGAAAACACGGCATATGCAGATCTATGGATAATGGTTCTCCTGCTGATGCTGTAATTTATCACTCTTCTTCTCAGGTAAGATAAAAGGTTTAAGGGAATATTTCATTGCCGGATTTATGTAGTCCCTGTCAGGCCCTCTTACTGATTGCATATGCTGGACCATTTATTTTGGATGCAACAAGGAGAAAAGAGATTACAGAGAGGTGCATTTGGGTTGGGGTGTACTGAGCTTGGCTCCATACGTTCCTCCATTATAGGAGGAACAGTTTAATCTTTTACAGGTTGCTTATAATGTGCTGTTAATTCGGTGTTACATTTTCTAGAAGGTATGGCAGAGATTCGCTTCCCTTCCATTGCTCAAGTCAAAATGTATTGTTGCTTGAGCTGGTGGCTCGGCCACAAGTGATACATTTTTCCAGGTTGCCTCATTTTGTGCTTTAACAAAAATGGTCGAGGAATAACGAAGCAGATTCAGAAAACCGGGGGTGGTGGGCTGAAGAGGATCCTTCAAATCACACTACCACAGGGATATACTGTATCGTTAGCATTTTTTAGGTGACAATACAGTCTTTTGTAATATTATTCGCCCTGTTGTTTATCAAGGCATAGTTCATTTGCTAGTATTGCAGCCCAGCACATCCTCCCAGTAGAACAGCCTTTTCAGTGGAGGAGACAGTATGAAAATCACAGATTAGGTCAATTCACCCACTAGAAGGTGGCAAAAAGCACAGCAAGATTAACCTCCTTTTCTGTTCTTTTTTTCTTTTCTGAAATGTACCATTGCATGTTTGGTTAGGTATTCCACCGTATTCCTTGCCTTTGCTTTCGACTCCCACATGCTCCCCTGCATTATGTGTCTCGTTCATATGATTCAGACTATGAGGAACAACAGGGTTTCCCAGCAGGCAGCAAACCAGTGCAGCTCCTGATCTTAACTCCGCTCTACCCCCCACCCCAATTTTCCCTCTTGAAAAAAATAAATGGGATTGCGATTATTGGGAGAGCTGTTTTCCCAAATCAATGATTCACAAGTACTGTCTCTCTGGGTGAGAAACCTTCTCTGGTCTCCTTGAGGATAAGCAAGAAGATCAATATTGCGGCTGTCAAGGCAACGTAGAGTAGATTGTCAGGTTGATTGCAGCAGCAGGTTTGGCCTCCGCTTCCCAGTTCCTCTGGCACAGAGCAGATCGAACAGAACTCCTGTTGGCTTCTGAGAAGCTGGCTTTGCTGGTTGAGGTGCTGAGCTCTGAATCAATGGACAATGTGTCATGCCTAGAAGGGGGAAAAAAACCGTTCATGGGAAAGGAGCCGCCCTTTTTTTTTTTTTTTAGGCAGGAAGTAGGGAGGTGTTGCTGTTCCTGGCTACTGGGCCACGGATGAGCTTTGCATGTGAGAAGGGTTGAATATGAAGCTGTGGATGATGCATTTCCTTTCCCACTCCCCAGCCTTGGCCTTTTGTGCTTTCTACAAGGCATTCATTATTAAGCAGAAATATACATCTCCGCACAAAGGTTTCCATTTCCAGTCCACACAGCCATTTGTCTTACTAAAATCAGCTTCTCGAGAGCACTCGGAATGGAGATTTTGAAATTAAATGGGCACTGAAGGTGTACTTTCTATAATTTAAGAGGGCAATGGAAGAAAATCTGAGAAGGCACATTTGAGGAGCAATATTTTGATGGGAGAAGAACCTCTGACGATCATTTTAGAGAAATAGACACGATTAGCTAACTGACAGGTAGCCATCTTATGGTCCGTTGCAATTGAAGGTTGCATGCTCCCTTAGCGATAAACAGATGAATTGGAGCATCTGAATGAATTTTGTGGAGTAATGCTCACTTCTAGTTGAGGGACAAACACCTGTGACTTGGTTTCTGTGGTTGTTTGGAATGGAAAGCTACATTTATGTGTGTGTGTTTCGGCAATGTCAATATTTCTAGACCTCCTGTTCTCATTCTCATTTGCACAACTTCGCTCACTGGGTTGAGGAAAGTATCATGCAAACACCAGAACTAGGAGAACCAATGCAGAAGGGATTTGTTTCACTTGAACCTAGGGCTTTCTGCCTTTTTCCCTTTCTGAACAGGCCCTAGAAAAGTCACCATGAAAACAGGGGGAACTTTGTCCCCCTTTTAGTTTAGGAATGATATCTTTCCAGCAGATGAATTAAATGCTGGATTAAATGCAGCTACTGCAGGCTACTCCAGCTGACTGCTAGTTCAGCAGTTCAGCTGCTCAAATCTCACCGGCTCAAGGTTGACTCAGCCTTCCATCCTTCCGAGGTGGGTAAAATGAGGACCCAGATTGTTGGGGGCAATATGCTGAACTCTGTAAACCGCTTAGAGAGGGCTGTAAAAGCACTATGAAGCGGTATATAAGTCTAAGTGCTATTGCTATTGCTAAATGGCTGCTCCCCTCTTCACTAGGTCATCGTTGATCATAAGTTATCTGCACGTGGAGATGGTCCATTAACCAAGAGAATGGCTAATTGGGTTATTCCGTCAAATGAACCTAACTTTTGTGTACCATGCATACATTGCAGACCTTTTAGTCCTTTCTGAGAAATATTTAATACTTTATCCCCGAGAGGCTTCAGCTTTGAGAATCTGTATCATTGTTCTTAGCAAGTATCCATACCATACTTGCATTGCAGGTAATCCTTGACTTATGACCGTTTGTTTAACAATTAGAAGTTACGATGGCCTTGGAAAATGTGGCTTACGATCCATTCTCAAAGTTATGACCCTTGAACTACCATCCCAGTCCGTGATTGCAATTTGGCCACTTGGCAACCAGTTCACATTGGTGATGGATGCAGTGTCTTGTGGCCACATGTTTGTGATTTGCGGTCTTCCCAGCTGGCTTCCAAAAAGTAGAGTCAGTTGGGGAAGCCAGATTTGTTTAACATTCATGTGACTCAATGTCTGTGGTGTTTCACTTTACAACCATAGTAAAAATGGTTGTCAAACCAAGTCCGGTCGTGTGATGATTTGTTTAACGAGCACTTAGTGATTGAATTTCCAGTCACAATAGTGGTCATAAGCCAAAGACTGCGCCGAGGTGGCGCAGTGGTTAGAGTGCAGCACTGCAAGCTACTTCAGCTGATTGCTAGCTGCAGTTCGACGGTTCAAATCTCACCGGCTCAAGGATGACTCAGCCTTCCATCCTTCCCAGGTCAGTAAAATGAGGACCCAGATTGTTGGGGGCAATATGCTGACTCTGTAAACCGCTTAGAGAGGGCTGTAAAGCACTATGAAGTGGTATATAAGTCTAAGTGCTATTGCTATTGCTATTGCTACTTGCATAAGTAAAAGGCTATAGAGTTCAGACAGTTCACATCACTTATAGTTTAGCAAAGACTTTATGTAGTTTTCCCAGAAATTATAAGGGAGCTGTTCACTATTTTCTTCTGGACCCTTATCTGGAAATTTGTTCTGGCTGCCCAATTTAGCCCAATTTCCTGGTGATCTTCCATCCAAATACAGGTAGTCCTTGACTTACGACCACAATTGAGCCCAACATTTCTGTGAGATATTTATTAAGTGAGTTTTGCCCCATTTTATGACCTTTCTTGCCACAGTTGTTAAGTGAATCACTGCAGTTGTTAAGTTAGTTAACCCGATTGTTAAGTGAATCTGGTTTCCCCATTGACTTGGCTTCTCAGAAGGTTGTAAAAGGTGATCACATGACCCCGGGACACTGCAACCGTCATAAATATGAACCAGTTACCAAACGTCTGAATTTTGATCACATGATCATGGGGATGCTGCAAAGGTCGTAACTGGGAAAAATGGTCATAAGCCACATTTTTCAGTGCCATTGTAACTTTGAATGGTCACTAAACTAGGACTATCTGTATTTGCTGGATTTGACCCTTGTAAGCTTTTTGATGTCAGCCAAGGTTAGCTAGATGCTACCACCTGTTGTGTCATTGATCTTGAATTTTTATTTTTTCTTCATTCCTCACAGTACAACAATACCGTAGATGCACTATTTCCCTCCCAGCCTTTCATTAAAGATAGGAGGAGAGGGAGAAACAAATATTTAATTTGGATTTCATGAGGAATTGTGGTAAAACAGAAATCATGAGGCATTAGTACCTTTTTCTCTAGTACCTACCTAACATCTGAAACCAGTCCGATTTCTCACAAAGTTCTTTTCCCAGCTATCAACCCTTGAGAGGTCTCTCATAGATTTCCTTAACAGTCAAACATGCAAAGCAGTAAAACAATCTGAAAGACCCCACACAGAGTCCAATGATATACACCAATCCTTTCAATCCTGTTTCTCATCCTCTGAAAACTTTACCAACAACTTTAATCATCAATACCTAGCATAGAATCCAATTCTTCTACTTTTATCAATCTGCCCAAACACTTGGATCTATTTCTAAGGTCCATCTCAAATAGGTGGGGAGCAGCCAAAGAAAGAACAGTCCTAGTGGTGACATCTGCCATCCTCCAATGGTCCTCCAGATCCTTTAAAATAGCTTCTCTGCAGACTCCTTTCTATAATTTATTCAATAGGTATAGACTTTGTAATGTTTCCATTCTTTAAAAAAACCTTAGTTTTTAGAGTTTTAGGGGTGGGCTGCTGGCGTTTCGTAGGGGTTGTGGAGAACCTCTAGCTAAGATTCTTTGCAGTTTGGAGAACCCCCAAATCCCACTCCTGGCTGGCCCCTTCCACCCTGCCCCTCCCCGGAGTCCCCACGTGGCCCGTTTTGGATGCAGGTAAGTGCAGGGCGTGCACGGAGGGTTGGGAGGGTGAAAAATGGGCCTACCGGAAGTTCAGGAAGGCCAGAAATGGGCCCGTTTCCAGCCTCCAGAGGCCTCCGGAGCCTGGGGAGGCTGTTTTTGCCCTCCCAGAGGCTCAAGGAAAGCCTCTGGAGTCTCGGGAGGGCAAAAACGCCCTCCCCCTGTGGTGCAGGAGGCCAACTAGGCCATGCCCACCATGGCCACGCCCACCCAGCAACCGGGCAGAGAACCCCTTGCTAAAAATTTTGAAGCCTACCGCTGTACAGTTTGTCTTTAAAGCAAGGTGTTTTCAATAATGTGAGGCCATGGCCATTTTAGAAATGGTTCTCTTTCTGAACCTCCACTCAGCTCTTCTTTTTTTCCTACATCTGATCCAGGATACTTAGTTTTAAACATTAAAGCACTACCCTATAAATGTACAGTACAACAGTACAAATGTACAGTACATTATATCTTTTTTGTTCCATGTTTTTCAGTAGGGTCTCCTCCTAAGTAAGCAGGTGAAGGAGTACAAAACCCGTTTATTCATTTATATTTGAAAGTGGTAATAAATGAAGTCATGATTTAACAAATGTGATTATTACAGTATGTGATGATTAACTGTGTTATATATTTAACTAATCTTGTAAATAGGGGAGGATAAATCTCAAAAGTGAATAGAAGCATAAGCAGTAACAAATAATAGTACTAACATGGCAGATTGCAAGAAGTTTAAGTGCATCTGATTATGGTTACCAGCTATGTACATAAATAGAAGTAGAGTTGGTGTAGCAGTTAAGGCAGTCTATGGAGATTCTCAGTCATCCAGGTCATGGTTATCCCAAAGGTGCTTTTTCAAGAGGCAACTGGACTTTCTGGTTTTTCTTTGAAGATGTTTCGTTTCTCATCCAAGAAGCTTCTTCAGCCTTGTTTGTTTACATTCTAGGAGTGTACCGGAGACACAGTGAGGATCGCTTTCATTTCTTGTACTTACTCAGACTACAGTAATACAGCTGTCTAATCTGGTAGGGCTAGCTACCCATATGGTTCATGCAAGGCAGGAATGAAATCAAATTTTGATCTGATAATGCCCCCAACCTCACCCATGAAAAGTCTTGCTTGATTCAGTTATGGTTGCACTTGCTTTTTTAAAATAACAACAACAATTTTTTTGCTGCTTCTTGGCTACTTTCATATTGGGAAACACTCCAATTGGTAAAATAAGTTAATTCTGAGCTTGATTGTGATGTGCTTACTAAAGACAAAGGTTGTTTTCATGCATCCAAACTCAGCTTTAGATTAGCCCAACATGGTGCTGTTCCCAGGCCAGCTTCACGCTGTGTTGTTTTCTGAAAAAACATGTAACAAACGGAAGCATTTGACAGCATTGTGGCAAATGGATGACACTTACTGCGTCCACGTTCTGTTTTCCTCACTCATAACACTTTATTATTGTCTTTCTGAATGATTGCTTCATGTATACTTTGACAGTGCTGTTTGACAGAATTAAAATATCAATAATATTAGTTAATATTACTTTAGACTACCTCCCAAACTGTTCCGTCACACAACATTATGCATGTTTTACCCTAGATATTAAACCTACTTTTTTCAAAAGCTTTAAGACATAATTGTCTTAATAATTAATAATAATTAATAATAATTAATAATTAATGATAATAATTTATTGTCATTGTATGTATATACACAGTAACCCATACAACGAAATTCACATAACGCTTCAAGACCAGTCCCAACACACATAGCAATCCCCACCCGCCACAAATTCCCCACCCTGAACCACTCAAACATCCATACAACAGACCAAGTAATACTATCCAACAGCTCACTGATGGTGACCCTTCAATTCATTATTAAGTGCAATTATAGCTCTAGGATAAAAACTATTCAGAAAGCGTGTGGTCCTAGTTTTGATTGTTCTGTATCTTCTGCCAGAAGGCAACAGTTCAAAAAGATTGTAAGCAGGATGGGAAGAGTCTCTGAGAATATTGTGCAACTTAAATTTAATAACTTAGAAGTACGTCCTAGTAATTTTAAAAATATGTGTTCAAAATACATCTTTTAATTCCAAAATAAATTAAATATTTATTTGGAACAGCTCTGGGCAAGGCTAAGCCCAAGAAGCTGTTCTGAACACCAGGACTTCAGCCATGGTATCTAATAAATAGCTAAATAGGGTCAATAATGCACTTGCCTTGAGCCGCCCAGAGTCCCCCGGGAGTTGGGCGGCATAGAAATTTTAATAAATAAATAAATAAATAAATAAAGTACATAACCCTCTTTGGGCTATTACCACAATTAGCCTCTGCACAATTCTGATTGGGGATGGTGCTTCCTATTCAGGACCCTGAATCTTCTAGCTGTTGCATCTATACAAAATTAAGACTGGACTAAACATCATATATACTGTAGGTACAATATTTGTATTCACTAGGAAATCAGCCAATTCATCCCTATTTAGCCAGTCACAAAAGTGACATACATATGATTGATAAAAAATGCTTTACTGTAAGATTAACCATTACATTCTACACAGTTTTTATATAAATAACAACTTATGTATATTAAGGTTTAGATTGTTCTCAGCCCACTTTCCTAATGGGAGCTTAGCTCCCCCCCCCCATATCATTCTCTTCTTCCTGTGTTATTACTCAAGCTGTCTCCCCCCCATCCCGCACTCACTATGTTCCAATGCAAACTTGCTATTTTTTTCTTAACTCTTAAGAGTTTGGGGACTCGGCTATGTAGAGCTGCAACTGTGCATCTTTACATCTGGGCCTGTAGGAAAGAAATGGAAAAGATGAGGAGGAGGACTGGACACCCTAATTAAAGGGTGGGGTTTTTTGTTTTTTGTTTTCTTTTTTGCTGTATTTGTAGATCTGTTAGCATCCCAGAGCACATTTGTGGGCATGCATTCACACGCACACAGACACACACACACACAGAAACACACACACACACACGCACGCACGCACGCAAATCTGGTTGGACTTTGTCCTAATGAGGACAGGCCATTTAATAGATGATCAATCAAGCTTATTCAGCATTTATTATAATGAAAGATTCTTTAATGTCCCTTCAAAACATGCAAATGCTCTTGTGAGCCAGTGAACGTTTCCACCCACATAAATTGTAGATGATCCTGCTAAGTCTCTCTTTCCCCCCTACACTCTCTTTCCCAAAAAGATCTCTCCATATTTTGGAGCAGATTTTCAGGAGCATGTAAAGTATCCCCTTCCCTTCTACTGCCAGGTGTTGGGTTCTGCTTGTGAAGGCTATGACAAGATTTTATCATGCTTTTCAGGTAAAAATTGCTTCCCACAGGAATGCTTGGTTATCATAATTGGCTATACCATTGGCAAATGCTATGTTTAAATAAATAAAAATAAAATAACAACTCAACAAGAAGGCGAACCAATTCAGGCTTGCAAACTAACAGGCATGCCCTAGACTAGAGGAAAGAAAGCAGAAGGAAAAGGGAAATGAGGGAGATAAATTTAACACTGCTGGAATAGAGCAAAGTTTATATCTGGATGGCTGGCCAGATTGAACTTTCCTTGCTGCTGAACGGCTGATTAGCATGGTGCTTCCCTGCTTAGTCATACAAAGAAAAATGGGTAACCTAAACCAGAGGGCTTTGTATTGTATTGTTTTCCTTTTCCAAAACTTCATCTGCTGATCTCATCCGCTGTGCTGGGATAGAAGGAAAGAATTAAGTATTAGTGTGACAAAAGGAATCCAAAAACATAGGGATTATTCTCCTCTGACACTAAGCCAGAAAGGTGCATTGATCTGAGTATTACAATGCCAACTTGCCATTGGAACAGAGAACTATGAGCCTATTAGATAAATCTAATAACAGGTTATCCTCGGCTTATGACCACAATTGGGGCCCAAAATTTCTGTTGCTAAGGGGGACATTCGTTAACTGAGTTTTGCCCCATTTTACGACCTTTCTTGCCACCGTTGTTAAGTGAATCACAGCAGTTGTCAAGTTAGTAACACGGTCGTTAAGTGAACCTGGGTTCTCCATTGACTTTGCTTGTCGGAAGGTCACAAAAGGGGAAACGGAAGTACAGGTAGTCCTCGACTTACAACCGTTCATTTAATGACCCCAGGACACTGCAACCGTCATAAATATGAGTCCGTTGCCAAGCATCTGGATTTTGATCAAGTGACCATGGGGATACTGCAGCGGTCAAAAGTGTGAAAACGTTCGTAAGTCCCCCTTTTTTTTAGTGCTGTTGTAACTTCAAACGGTCATTAAATGAACGGTTGTAAGTGGAGGACTACCTGTACTTCCGTTTTCAAAGCTGCTTTTCCCTGTTCACAGTGAAGAGAGGTTCCCCCGCCTAGGTTGTGATTGGATGATATGGAAGGATTCCAGCAAGCACAGTAGGGCTTTCTTTCAGCAGAGACAAATAAATAGCTGCCTATAGTGCATTCTAGGACGGAAGTTGGCATTCAGGGGAAGGACATGCTTCTGTGACCCCTATCCTTCAAGGAATATTTGACAGCAGAAGGCTGCACAAGGCAAATTTAAATAAAAAGGAGATATGCTGACTGTGCAATGCTCAGGCGGCAGCAACGCATTTATCTTTCATGCAATACCAATGTTTCTAAAGTATTGAAGGAAATTGTGCCAACTCATCATGTTATCTCAGTAACGATATCTGCAAACATGCCAGAGATGAAAGGATATATATTAACTAGAGTTATGCTTGTACATTATCTACAGTAATACAGGGTAAATCCATCCAGGCACTTATCCTGTACAGTATCAATATAGGAAAAAATACTGATAGTTTCCAAGAAATTGTAAAATCCATTGATTAAATAATAACGTAGAGCAAAAAATTGGAGTAAGTCTTTACAATGAAATGGTAAATATCGAGCTAAAGAGATGACCACATCCAAGCAGACCACTGAAAGTACTAAGACTTCAGTGATTTATAGCAGGGGTGTCAAACTCAATTTCATTCAGGGCCACATCAGGGTTGTATTTGACCGGGGGGGGGCATGGTGAGAGTGGCCAGCTCAACATCACTCATGTCAGGGGCGCCTTTGGTGGCCTGAGCGCTCTGCTGGCGAAAACGGGCTCCCAAGCTCTGTTTCCGGCTGCGACAGCCTCCTGCAACCCTCTGCCAGCGAAAGCGGAGCCCAGGAGGGCCATATGCAGCCCTCGTGAGCTCCGTTTCCGGCTGCAATGGCCTCCTGCAACCCTATGCCAGTGAAAATGGAGCCCAGGAGGGCCATACGCAGCCCTCGCAAGCTCTGTTTTCAGCTGTGATAGCTTCCTGCAACCCTCTGCCAGAGAAAATGGGGCGCGGGAGGGCCACATGCGACTCTCCTGAGCTCCATTTTCGCTGGCAGAGGCACCGCGGGCCAGTCCTTCGCTGTTTCCAGGGTGGCCCCGCGGGCCGGATCTAAGCACCCCGCGGGCCTTGAGTTTTACACCCTTGATTTATAGTAAGTGACGAAAAGGAGGAGGGGGAATACACAATGTTGTCTTGCATTAAGACTATATAAAAGGATTTAAGACCCTACAATTAAAGGTGATGCTTAGCACTACTGAAAAGCTCTGCAAACAAATCAAGAAGCTACTTAAATAAAATATCTTTTTTTTGTACAGCTTAATTTAGCAGGCTAATATCAGCAGACTCCAAAATGTCCACAGAAAATGTTTGATATGAAAGACTGGGAAAATTTATTATTTAATTTTATTGCAGCTGCTTAGAGTCCATTGGAATCGGACACATATAATAAGCTTAATTTTTTATATAAAAAATAGTTCCATAGCAGAGAAAAAATTTCCTCATGTCTGTTCCTGGTTTTGTTCAGCCAAGGACAACCTATTATTGGCCCAATAGAGTCTGTCCAAAAACTAACAGGTTTTACCAGAATGCACAAAAACACAGCAAGTATAACTTTAGAACTGTAAGATTTCTTTAGCCTTTAAAATTATCTTTTCATCTTGGTAGCCTGTTGTTTCCATAAGATTCAGAGTAACAGAGAAGAGATGAAATGAGAATTCTTTTTTTTAAAGGAATTTTTTAAGAAAGCATCCTAGAAGATAATTTGCAAAGTAAAACTTACGAAGATTTTTTCCAAGATGTAAAGAGAAAGATAAAAAGGAGGGTGAGTCAAGAACAGTAGCTCAGCTGCAGCATTTGGGAGAGGAGAAAGGAGAAGGACTGAATAGATTGATACCATAAATCTGGCAAAGGAACAAAGTAGTAAGCAGTGGAGAGAAAGCAAATAATAACTTTACTTCCATATAAGGTATACAAAGATATGTTCAAGGAGGGCGAGCAAATGTCCCCAGTGTCATGATGAATCCATCGTTATGGGAGCAAGAACAATTAGTGTTAGTCATGAAGAAACTTTACCAGTCAAAGAACATCAAATGAGGGGTCTGTACATGCTTGCAAAGATGGCCACAGGAGTCATTCAGGTTGAATTTTTCCAGCAGAGGTCCACGATGTCTTATCAGTTAACATGTCTAAAAATGGAGATTAAAAAAATAATAGGAAGGGGAGTAAAGGAATAAATTTATCTTCCTCCAAAGTTTGTTCAAAGGGCAAAAGCAATGCAGATAATAATGAAACAATTTGTAAAATTAGCAGTGGCAGTCAAATATCCTTTTGTAACCTCCGTCAACATCACATGTGCCATATGGCTTTTCTTTCTTTCTTTCCTTCTTTCCTTCCTTCACCACTGTGTATCACATGCATTTCTAAAAGTCAGGAAAAATAGTTTTAAACACTCATCCAAGACTGCTTTGCATTGTCATCTTGCATTTGGTGGTTGAATCACATCTCCTCAATTACAAAGGGTAATTTACAAAAGGGTTAAATACAGTAGCAGCAGTCCCCAACATTTCTGGCTCTGTAGACCGGTGGCGGCAGGGAGGGAGAGGGGATGGTTTCACGCGCATGTGTAGACCGCTTACACAGCCCAGTTCCCAAAAGATTGCAGCCCGGTACCGAGCTGTGGATCAGGGGTTTTGTCCTTACCCAGATTTTTAGAGTGCAGATTAGGTAGCTGTAGTGGTCTTAAACTGTATCAAATTCTCTCCAGAGCTCTCTTTAGGAAGAATAAACAAGCAAAGTGTTATTGTTATTATTATTATCCCATTTATCAATTTAAATCCCAATGAAAATCAAAACTGTTTCAATTGTTTTTTGCTTTTAAAGATTTTACGATTCTTGATGAACTCTTTCTCCCCCAAGAGTATCTTCTAGTTTTAATACAAAAGGACTCCAAGGACATCACAACTTTGTGACTTGGAATATCTGCCAAGTGTGTCCCTTATGTGAATTAGCCTCTCCCGGATGATCTGTGGAAATGTCTTGGCTCTGTAAACAAGTCTAGGTCATGCCAATAATGTTAATCACGTACAAGAAAATATGCATTTGCAGATAAGTCCATTCTAGAAGCATATCCATAAATTTGCAGATATGCTCAATGATATGTATGATTGTAAACTTTAATCTTATGGCAAGGAATTGGATAAGAAGTACCTTTTCACTTGGTAGATCAAAATTCCTTAGCAATAGTTCATTCTAAGCTGCCTTGTGTTTAGTGATGAAGTAAATTACCACAAATTTGTGTCTGTTTGTAATGTTGGTCTTAATGGAAAGCCAAATAAACAAACAAATAGTGATAACAGTAGATTTACATACATTCAGATTTCTCATGGTATATCTTCATTTTTGGCCTAGTCATGTTCCATCAGTCCAGAATAAAAAATTACTCTAAAATGTCTGGGATTGAAGCCATAATGGATTTTATGAACCATTTGACATTTCACTGTAAATACATACATAATGTATAACATATATCTTAACCCCTTCTCCAGGCCCTCTCCTTTTTTAAAAGCTGAAACATGATAACTGGTCCTTCAGGTATCTATCTATCTATCTATCTATCTATCTATCTATCTATCTATCTATCTATCTATCTATCTATCTATCTATCTATCTATCTATCTATCTATCTATCTATCAAAAATCCTGGGATACAGAATCATTTGAGAATGCTGAAAAATATTTACAGTCACATCCTACAGCAATTTACACTTTTGGAATTACCACAGCTGCAGCTAAATTTAAATCTGGTTCATTTTGTTGATCACACACTCTTGTGTTTTCTTCAGGCCCAGTAAAATAATCCAGATAATAACACATTGTGAGAAACAGTTGTGTTGGTTTATAGCACTAAAATTATATTTAATAAGTACAAATTTAACTTTTAGTCAGAATGACTGGCGTTTTAGAAAATTACTTTTTACTGTGGCCGAGTAAGCTATGTAATACCTGTTTTATATCTGAATTATTTCCTTTGCCTAGTTTTATAGAAACCAAGGCAACTGGAAAGGTTTTTGAATGTGAGGCAGCTCATCCAGAGTGGAATGAGTGAACTGAATTCAGGTTGATGAGTAAGAATATATGTTGTGCTTTAAGTCTTCATGAGCCAAGAAATCCAGTTTAGGAACAGCTAAAATCATAGCCAATGACTGATTTAGTCCTTTTAACCCTTTAGCAATGTATATACATCCACAGGAAGATATTATCTTGCTGAAAAGCCCAGTCCTGGAGTTTATTTCTGAGAAAAAAAATCTACTTTGGAATAGGCTTTAAAATATATTAATAGAGGGTTCTCTAACATGATCTCCTTGAAGGGGTTGTGAGCAACTTACAGGAGTCACTAAATGTTTTAACATGTATCAGATTTCCACAGGTAAAAATGACTGCTGTCAAATTCACCTCAAGCATTTATCCCTGTTTTGCCCATTTCAAGTTGGACAGAGTTGCATTCAAGTTGCAATGCCAACATTTTGAAAGCTCTTGTGATAAAGTTTAATTACTAATATTAGGTGTTAAAGTATATGTATTCTAACTCTAGGGCAGGGGTCCCCAACCTTTTGGACCCCAGGGACCACCAAGGTCATAATTTTAAATCCCACGGACCCTAATTCATAATTTTAAGTCCCGCAGACCCACTAATACGAATTTTTTAAAAAAGATAAATACATTTGTAAAATAATGATTAGAGAACTTCCATTTTATTAATATGAAATGCACCTATTTAATATAACAAAATTATAAATGCTTATTTAATCATAACAAAATCTTTAAAGATTGTTTAATTGTAACAACATTATTAAAGTTAGTGTAATTATTACAAAATAATTGAAGCTTATTTGACGGTGGCTTGCTGATGTTGTTGGGAAAGTCAGTCCCATATTCCAGAGCTGTAGCTGTAGTCCCTTCCCTCTCCTCCCCTCCCTTCCCCCCTTTCCTTTCCTCTTCTTCCTTTCCTTTCCTTCTTTCCTTTCCTCTTCTTCCTTTCTTTTCCTTTCCTCTTCTTCCTTTCCTTTCCTTTCCTTCTTTCCTTTCTTCTTCTATCTTTCTTTTCCTTTCCTTTCCTTTCCTCTTCTTCCTTTCCTTTCCTTTCCTTCTTTCCTTCCCTTCCCTTTTCTTTCCTTCTTTCCTCTCCTCTCCTCTCCTCTCCTCTCCTCTCCTCTCCTCTCCTCTCCTCTCCTCTCCTTTCCTTTCCTCTTCTACCTTTCCTTTCCTTTCCTTTAGTTTCTTTCCTTTCCTCTTCTTTCCTTCTTTCCTTTCCTTCTTTCCTTTCGTTTCCTTTTCCTTTTCCATTACCCGGTGGAGGAGCTGCTCCGGGATGACCAAAGGGCCAGTCCTGTGACTACCACAGCTCTGGAATATGGGACCGGCCAGTGGTGGGGCTGGAAATCTCCGCCATAGGGGTGGCACATGCAATGTACAACTTTGCAGGTGGTGAAACGTGCAAAACGGAGTGTAGCCCTCGCCGGCCGGAATGAAATAATGGTGCTGTTGCAGGGGGGGCGCTGTGCAAGTGGGACGAAGCGGGGGTTGCAATGGCTGGAAGCTGCGGGAGTGAAGCGCTACATGCATTTGCGCGGCATCAGCATTCCGCCTCGGTATATTTGCACCAGCCAGTGGCGCAAGGCAGCCCTTGTCTCCTGCCGCTTGGGACTCAGAGCGGTAAATGGCGTCTGGTCTGGGGAGCAGCCAGAGTTTGCTGTCCATTGCGGATGCTAGCTCGGCCCCCTGCAAACTCTCGTCTCTCGAGGAGCACTCACTGAAGCGGTGCGGGAAACTTTGACCGGTCTCCTCAAGAGACGAGAGTTTGCAGGGGGCCGAGCTAGCATCCACAATGGACAGCAAACTCTGGCTGCTCCCTGGACCGGACGCTGTTTACCACTCCGAGTCCCAAGCAGCAGGAGACGAGGGCTGCCTTGCGCCACCGGCTGGTGCAAATATACTGAGGCAGAATGCTGATGCTGCGCAAATGCTGATGCCGCACTACAGCAGAGAGAAGCAGCCAGAGTTTGCTGTCCATTGCTGACGCTAGATCGGCCCCCTGCAAACGCTCGTCTCTCGAGGAGCCCGGCCAAAGTTTCCCATGCCGCTTCAGCGAGCGCTCCTCGAGAGACGAGTTTGCAGGGGGCTGAGCTAGCGTCCACAATGGACAGCAAACTCCGGCTGTTTCTCTCTGCTGTAGTGCAGCATCAGCATTTGCGCGGCATCAGCATTCTGCCTTAGTATATTTGCGCCAGCCGGTGGCGCAAGGCAGCCCTCATCTCCTGCCGCTTGGGACTCGGCGTGGTAAATGGTGTCCGGTCCGGGGAGCAGCTCGGCCTTAAGAGTGGGGGCTGGCGTGTGGGTGGGGTGATGTTGGGCGGTGCAGCTTTGTGTTCCTGCACGTGGGCTGGATTAATTGCTCTCGGCCATATCTGGCCTAGGGGCCCAGGTTTCTCCATGGACCACCAAAATTTTCTCGCGGACCACCAATGGTCTGCAGACAACTGGTTGGTGATCTGTGCTCTAGGGAATCATCATTTATCAGGAAGTTCATTTATCATGTTAAAGAATCACAGTACCACAAAGTTTGAAGTTTGTACCATATTACAACTTTGCTCATATATATTTAAATCTAAGGATAGCTCAGATAAATTTATTTGGCTTATTTTACTACTTTTTAGATTCTAAACATGTGTTTCCATTTTAAAAGGTTTCAGTGAGTAGGTGCATGGCAGCATTTCATCCTACAAGTGATAATTCTGGTACAAGAAATTGGTCTTTTTCCCAGCTCATTTTAATTAAATAAATTGCCCTTTCTTCTCTTTTTCTCCCTCCCAAAGGGTACTTTATAATAATTCACCTAATAAATTCCTAATTAATCCATTTGTCTTATGAAATTCAAGTTCCAAGCAATAGATATGGCATAAAGAAAATAAAGCCTAGCCAACAGTTTCAAATGTTTTAAGTGCAGTATTTTTTTTATTGAATTGCAAGCCAATTAGCCAGTCAATTTTCCTTCAGATAAAAAATGACAAACTCAATAAAGACCAGCTTAATGTTTCCTAATACTGTTTTGTACTGCCTGAGCTTTCCATTAGCTAGGATAATAAATACATCACAAAAGGGTTTAAAAACTGAAGTTAAAAAATGTCTCTGTGGAAAAGCAGAAGATTCTGATGCATCCACAGGTTTTAGAAATTTGGGTGTGATGCAACCATGAGAAAATGGACAAAATAGACAAGCCCTCCAGCTAGTATTTGCTTGCGCTTTTTTTTTTTTTTTGCCCACAATAACCGAGAAAGTCTTAGCAGGTTATAAGGGAAGAGCTTTAGTGATCCTTAACAGTAAATCTCAAAGATAAGTTTGAAGGTGAAGGAGCAAAAAGCCTATTATGGCTTTCAGTATCTTATCTCTTTTTGGTTCCTAGATGTACTGTTCCCATCTGGGCCTGAGTGACAATAAGAGTCAGACTTTTTGAATTCTTGGAGGAAATTCTCTTTCCACAGAATGTCAAACTTCAAATGGAATTAAGAAGGACCTGTATTACATCGTAGGAATCTACAACAAACTGAGATATCAAAAATCATGACATATGCAGATGTGATATCATGATTTAACTGCCCTTCCGTTGCTTATGTCCTGACATCACTGGCCCACCCGACTCCCTTTACATGCCTACAACATACACAATGCTTCAGCCATACTGCTGAATGGCTAGCAGTTGGAGGAACCATTTGTTGCTTTTTTTTTTGAAATGGGGTAAAAATGGGAATGGAAGAGAATCCAGTATTTGACACATATAGGAGATAGGCTTGAACCCTTTGCTTCTGTGAACTATCTATTTAAACTTCTTGGCTTAATTCGGTAGTTCCAAATCATCAAAAGGTTGCCAAATTGTATTCATTTTGGATGGAAGCACCAAACTCCTTCCCTGTTTCTAAATGGCTCTTAGAGTATGCCTAAGAAATGAGGGAAAAATTAGTGAAGTTTATAAAAGTATGACGTATGACATCTAAGTCTTTATTGCAAGCAGTGTTCCAGAATAGAACAGAACGACATGAAGATAATCTGTCTGTCTGTCTGTCTGTCTGTCTGTCGCTAGTTGTTGCCGACTCTAGGGAGTGGTGCTCATTTCCATTTCAAGGCCATTGAGCCAGCGCTGTCCAAAGCCAATTGCTTATGTCTCTATAGACGTTGCAATTGAGCTGCATAGGGCCATTGGCTCCATTTATTTATTTATTTTTGAACTACGAGGACAAGTACATTTGGGAAAGGACCAGGGTGGGTTGCTCACTTACCGATACTGGTGCACTGCGCGCGCATCTCCATGTTTTGTGTGCACGCACGCTCACTACACGTGCGCCCCCCTCGTGCGATTTTGCTTTTGCACATGCGCGGAAGTGAAATCTCACCGAAATCTTGCGTGCACGCGCATCCCCTCACAAGATTTCGGCGAGATTTTGCTTCCGTGCATGCACAGAAGCAAAAAAGCCCAAAAATTCTTAAAAAAAAATGGCGATGCGTGCGGCAGACCGGCAAAGATGGCACCGGAACGGTCCAGCACAAATTGCGCAATCGGCCGCTCCCTACTACGCACCGGACCGCACCGGTAGGAACCCACCACTGGAAAGGACATTCTGAAATATCAATCTCAAAAATTGTTGATGGAAGCACATTATGTGGAGCCTAAAATAAGTCCTTCAGTTTGGAAAAGGTGAGAGACGCTAAGTATTTTGTTGGCATCCAAAGTCACCTGGAAATCTAGGTTCTGCTCTTATATGGGATCCTATTTATCTCCAATAGGTACCCCATATCATCTGTCCTTTGAAGGAGCACATCTCTGGGCCTTTTATTTATTAGATCTTTATCCTGCCTTTATTACTTTATAAATAACTCAGGATGATGAACATACTTAATATCCCTTCCTTCTCCTTTTTTTCCCTATGAGATGGAATGTTATGGGGGGGGGGGAATGGATTTAGTCCTACATACTGTATTCCACTTCAAACTCCTGAAGACAAGGTGGGGTGTAATAAATAAGGAATCAGACTGAAAGAAATATAACAGTTATTTATTCTGGCTTGCTGATTGCTCAACATAACCCCTACTTTTGGGTGGCTGTTATACGAAACCAGTCGGTTACATTGGGTTTGATTCTATGATGTTCTGTATTAGGAACTGTCTCTGATCCTTCACTCTATAGACACATGCTCTGGCTGCCCTGGATCATCATGTATTTCATCCTCCTCTTCATGCCATTTATAGATCAGCACAAAGGCAATTGTGATTGTTGTTAATGTGACATAGTATCCGTAAGTGAAGCTGTCACATTTTCTGAACAAGCTGAATTTTTTGTTAGGTGCTCCTTTATATGAATTGATAATTCTCATTCTGAACCTATTGGAACATGGCATCAACATGGAGAATTTTAGGAAATATATATTTGCAGAACAAACTTCACAGCTGCTGTTTTGTTGTTGTTAAAATATTGATTAATCTAGCTGTGCCAGAATGACTGCAAAGGGCTGGAAGAACATGGATTAATCTTTGGGTAACAAGCAGCCATTTTAGTTACACCAAAGAAACAATGCTAAACAAGCTTATGTGAACATTGGTATAAAATTTTGACTTTTGAACGATGGTTTATAAATGTAAAATTGTGTATTTTATTGTAATATTTTAAGGTATATGTCTATTGAATTGTAAAAGTGGTGGAGGAAAAAATAATTATTTTTTGGATAAACAAGCTTGCTTATGGTGTCTCACCTGCCACATTGCAGGAAAAAAAGGGAAAAAATGGAGAAGTGGCTTCTGCAAAATACCTACTTATTTTTATTAAGCTATCGTCAACCGGGTCTACAGCAATTCAAATACAATTTCTTGTGAGCAGGAGTCACTAATTTTTCAAGGTGATGTACTAATGAATCATTTCTGCAGAACTACTTCCCAGCATGTTGCTGGATGCCAGTACCAGTCACACTTGTTCCTTTCTTGCACTTCTTGTTCTCCTCTTTTGTACCTTACTTCGACTATGCTCCTTGGTTTCTGCTTGGAACAATAACCCTAAAACTCAAGAGTCAGGGCATAATTTTGCACAGGTCAATGGAATTAATGCGATGGATAGCTTTCTAGATGGAAATCAAGACCGGGAAAAGAAAATGTTCTCCATCAGGGTGGGAGACAAGGTAGTGTAATGGGGTTTGCAATGTAGAGTCATTGGTTGTATGACAGAGAGATTCTGCTAACTCATCATTTGATAATGTAATCTGACAGCACTACAATTTAATCTGATAGTTGGGCACATCACTGCCCATGCCACTGAATTTTGGACCACTTGAAATTTCTGGGTGGTGTTCAAGGCAGCTCTATATGTAGAACACAAGAGTGTTCAATAGCCATGAGGTAACCAGGGTGTGACTGACTATCTGAATGTCATGGATTTCTGTACTGGGCAGCAGGGTAGACCAGATGACCTTAAAGATTCCTTCCAACCTCTTCTTTGCAATAATATCTTTGCACTGTAGGTGTTCAAGTTAGAAGAGATGCCCGATGCCCACTAAACTCTTCTGAGAAAGTGTTCTAGAAATTCTCAATATTGTTGCATGCCTTTGAAATATATGAATTTCCCACATGTGTTAATACGCTGATGATTTCCAGTTCAAACCCCAAGGGAGTTCTGCATTCCATAGTGAGAGAGATGAGACACAAGATATTGTAGCTGAATTCTGGCAAGACTAATGAACTTGTATCCTGGAAAGAATACATTGGTATGTCCTCAAAATAGGTGTGCAGCCTATTTTGGAGCACTCTATCAATGAATGACTTTGGGGATACTACAAGATCCAGCTTTGCCAGTAAAGAACCTTTGTATTGGTTTCAGCTTATTTGTATGTATCATTTTTCTCAGTAGAAACTGTTTGACCCAGATGTCCCTGCTCAGGATAACCTGGTAACCTCCTTAATGAATTAAGTGAGGTAAAGCTCAATACATGGGTCATGTAAGGATCACCCAGAAACTTCAGCTTGTAGAGATTGTGGCCACTACCATTACATAAAGCAGCTTGTTGGAATCATGTTCCACTGGAGATAGGCAACATGACACCTTCCAGATATTTTGGAGTATGACTCCATAAGTCCCAGCCAACACAGTTAATGGCCTGGAACATCTGGGGAGCACTGAGTATCATACTGATTCTGGAGGAATTGCACTTCCTGCCAACTTACTCCTAAGCCCAATTCACAAAGTTGATACTAATTGCTTGAGATAAGTATTAGGATTGCTTCTCTATATGTGACTGTCCTCATGTCTTGAGAATCTGTAGGAGCTCTTCTCAAAGCAACCTTGTAGGGAAGATACATCATGAGATATCTAGGGGGCGGGGACATTCTGTGGAAGAGCTTTGCCATTCATATTTGACTCTCACCAATTTTGCAATCTATTGGTTCCAGGTCAAAACTTTACTCATACAAACTTAAGTTACTTTATTCTGTTTTGTTTTAGATTTAGATGTGCGCCAAAAACAAACAAACAAAACATGGACCAGCATCTATAGTTTGTTTTATTTTACTCTGCAACAACCTTTTGAAATACACATAGTATGACATAGAATTCATTAAGTCATTCACCAACATTTCAAATCTTCATTCAGCCATGAACCACAGTAGCCTGATGACTTTGGTCAAAATCACTCTCCTGCTCTTTTTTTAAACAGTATAAAATCAAAATTATATTTTAATAATTTTAGTCATAAATTTAAACCAAATGTGACGCAAACCATTTTATGACTTACAGAGGAATCGAAATTAGCCTAAGTACTCCAAAGCAGATGTCTAGTTTCACTAGAACATTAGCTTTTCTTTTTTTAATTTAGATTTATTACATTTTTTAATAGAATAAAAGTCTACTCTAAAAAAAATAGGAAAGTGCAAAGAACGTAAATGACGGGGAGAAAACCCTAAAGCTAAGAAATATATGGATGATTTCAGACCTTCTTTTCAACAGATAATTACAATCTCCCTTTTAATGTTGTACAAATCCCTTCAGCCTCTCACTTAATATCTTCGATAAACTCCTCTTTCAACCACTATAGCCAATTTCTCTAAATAAAAGGCAATCTACGGTACATCAAAAGTAAAGTCATACAGTAGTAACTACCAGTAGTTCATCTGTCAGTCTGTAAATAACATCAAGATGCATATTCGACCAAAAAGAAATCTATCTTACGAACAACCTCCACAAAAGCCCTCCTCAGTTTTCAGTACCTAACCCAAGTCTCATGAACAGAGACAAAAGACCTAAGAAAAAGTTCTCTTTACAGTACAGAGTTTTCCCAAAAAGATATCAGGGTAAATGCCAATCAAGTCTCTGGGGACAGGCTGTCCTATAAGAGATATTTCTAAAGTATGAAGGGAAACTTGAGAATTCCACCTGGAGATGACCATATGCAACAGGTCAGCTCCACATACTCACCAACTTCTCAGAAGTCTTCCCTAGGAAGTGAAGGTTGGTGACTGGGTAGTAGTTGGCCAATATACCGTAACTGGTCTTTGTTAATTGAGTCAGCAGTCATGGTATTGATCAGTGGTGAAATCCAATTTTTTTTCCTACCGGTTCTGTGGGCGTGGCTTGGTGGGCATGGCTTGGGCGTGGCAGGGGAAGGATACTGCAAAATCTCCATTCCCACCCCACTCCAGGGGAAGGATACTGCAAGATTCCCATTCCCTCCCCACTCCTGGAGTAAGGATATTGCAAAATCTCCATTTCCACTCCACTCTGGGACCAGCCAGAGGTAGTATTTGCTGGTTCTCTGAACAACTCAAAATTTTCGCTACCAGTTCTTCGAACTACTCTAAATTTCCGCTACCGGTTCTCCAGAACCTGTCATAACCTGCTGGATTTCACCCCTGGTACTGATGGTTCAGGGAGGGTTTTGTTGTTTTTGTTGCTGTTTACATTTTGAGATTTTATTACTTGTTTTTAAGGGTTTTATGCTGTATTGTAACCTGCCAGGACTGTTTTTTAATTGCTGTGATACAGAAATATAATAAACAGATAGATATTAGCTCTCACCACTGATTATAGCACAGAGGAAAACAAGCCATGGTCTGAATTTTATTTCTCCTGAAACATTGTAAAGATGCTAAAAATGTCCTGCCCAATAATGATTAAGGGTAGTATTTTAATTTTAAAAATTGCTTAGATTAGAAAAGAAATACTGAACATTGCAGTGTTAACCATTGTTGTAAGCAGTCACGTTAGAATTAAGGCAGCGATGACAACATAGCAAGTTCTTAAATTTTAAAACTTAAATAGGACGGTCTGGAAATTTAATCCTAAAAAAATGAGTTGCAGGTTATGGTTTGGAACCAGGAGTATTTACTGTACAACCTGCTGAAGCTCTCTTGGTTATAAATGGATGAAATCAATCCACAGCATGTCTACAGCAGGTGAAGAAAGGGAAGAAGCAGGCCTTCTGGGTCCCAGTGTTTCTCTCTGAAGGAGTTCAGCTGATTCTGCCCTAGGCAGAATTCAGTCAACAACAGCTGGGACTGCACAGCTGCAAAGAACTGTCACAGGCAGCTGGTTCCCAAGAAAGTGTTTTCATATAATAACCATTAAAATATTAGTGGCCCCTGAATAATAGTATGCTCTCCATATGTTTACAGCAAATACTTCTATTTGGTAAATGTACAGATTTCACCCTTCCTAGATTCCCCTCTTTCCAACTTTAGTCAAAATATTCTAGTGACATATAAAGCCTGTTTATTTTTCTCTCCTATCAACCCATATTCTGTAAGGCAGAGGTGGGGAACTATGTCCCCTTTATCAGTGGTGGGTTCCTACCAGTGCGGTCCACTCTATAGCACCGATAGCGGCCCGCTGGTGACGTCACAGTACTGGTGCGGTCGGTTGCCGGTGCCTGGGCACCGCCATTTAAAAAAAATTTTTAATTTTTTAAAAATAATTTCTTCTGCGCATGCCCAGAAGCCGAGTTTCTGGCACTGCTCATGCACTGCCTTCCTACCCCACAGTGAGTCCAAGCAGGGGAGGATGGCTGAGGGAACGCGTGAGACGCTGAAAGAACGGGCGGCAGGAGCTATCTCCATTCCCCTCCCTTCAGCAGTCCGAGAAGCCACGAACATGCGGTGATGATCCTAGGCATTTTCGCACGTTTGAGGCTTCTCGAGCTGCTGAGGGGAGGGGGAATGGGCAGCAGGACCTATCTCAGTTCCCCTCCCTTCAGCAGTCTGAGAAGCCACGCCCACTCGGTCACATGGCTGGCAAGCCACACCCACAAAATAAGCCACGCCCACAGAGTGGTAGTAAAAAATTAGGAACCCGCCCCTGCCCTTTATGAATTGTAAACTTCAACTCCCAGAATTCCTGAGCCACCATGGCTGGCTCAGGAATTCTGGGAGTTGAAGTCTATATGTCATAAAAGGTCCATAGTTCCCCACTCCTGCTCTAAGGCCTTGCCCTAGGAGTGATTGAGCCCTATTCACTGGATGTTGGATGTTACTGGAATGTTTTATCTGCTGGATTCACCATCTTGTTCCTTTTCTCTTTTCTAGTTTTAAGGTTTTAAAATTGTGATATTGTTTTTATCTTGCTTAGTGCATTGTGAGCCACACAGACAGTGTTGCTCGGAATTGGGTGACATCAAATTGAATAAATGATTTTTTTTAGATTTAAGCCCACTAAGATATGTACTTATCTTTCATGCTCATTCCTACCGTATTAAGAAATGAACTAAAATCCAGCAAAGACATAAATAAAATACACTATACAAGTTACAGTAATTCCTCTTTTGTTCACTGCTTTCTTTCCCATGTAATCCTAGCCTTCACAAAGTATTTGAACAAGCAGCTAGTTGCAGATCTGGCATCTTTCTCTGTAAGTCATTCCATAGATACAGAAGTACCTATGAGACCTTTCCTCTCATGTAATTTACTGGCAGTGACATATGTCTCTCTTCAAAAATGTTTATTCTCCTTATGCTTCATTGAAATAACTCACTGGGATGATATAAAAAAGCAGACACCTAATTTCCTACTGGTACATATGCACATGCATATTATGTACCTAACTGCAAAACACTCTTAAAAAGGCCAAACAGAGCAAAATCAGCCCATGTCCTATCAGAATTGATTTATACATTAAAAAGCAACAAATCAAGCTTTGCCACTGAATATTTTTAACAGACAGCAGTAGCAAATCCAGTTTTGCTGTCTAGCATGTACTTGCGCTGCACAAATATTTTGAAATCCTGCTTGCAGTATTTATATTTTACATCTTACAGTGTATTATACTTAAACATGTAACATCAGGACAGTCATTAATTACAATAACATATATAGTCTGATTTAATTATTTTGTAGCCCTTTTCTGTGTCTGTGTGCACTTTTGTTATTTATGTATTTAAAATATTTATATGCTTCTGTTCATGCAAAGCGTCTCTGGGGGTGGTGGTTGTCCAACTGTACATTAGTTCATTCGATGTAATATATAAAAATGACAAATGTGTTTGTGTGGCCTGAATACGGGAAAAAATGATGGAGTAAATGATTTCATAAACAAATTTATCATGGTATTTGATATGTCAAGAGTCTGTCAGAGTTACGTGATGTGATTCTTTAGAATGTTATCAAATTAAGCAATCTCCAGTCGTATCCTTCATAAATCCCACATTTTAGGTCTGTTTAAATTTTCTAAATCTATACTATACAGTGTAGTTTCAGTATAAGAAATCTGCTGATGAAAAGAGCTGGTAACACATGTAGATATGCTACTTGGCTCACATTTAGCAATACAAAGCACACTGATGGCTGCATGGAAATGTCCACCTAATTTAATTTAATTTTAATTTAATTTACTGTTCTTATAGGCCACCCAATCCCGTAGGACTCAGGGTGACGTGCAACAAGAGAAGAACAATCAGAAAATACAATAAAAACAGTTTTAAAAAAATTACAAAAGTTAAAAAATCAGTCATCCATGGGGAAATTCAGATCTATATTACCCCGCCTGCAGGAAGAGCCATGTCTTCAAGGCTTTGCGGAAGGCCAGCAGGGTGGGGATAATCTGGATCTCTGGTGAGAGTTGGTTCTAGAGAGACGGAGCTCCCACAGAGAACGCTCTCCCCCGTGGTCCCACCAGCCGGCATTGCTTGGTTGATGGGACCTGAAGGAGACCAACTCTGTGGGACATAACCGGTCGTAGGGAGGTATGTGGTAGGATGCGGTCCCGGAGGTAACCTGGCCCTGAGCCAAGTAGGGCTTTAAAGGTTAAACCAACACCTTAAATTGCGTCCGGAGACTAATGGGCAGCCAATGTCCCTCGGGAGTAGGGCGGCATATAAGAACCAATAACTAACTAACTAACTAACTAACTAACTAACTAACTAACTAACTAACTAACTAACTAACTAAATAAATAAATAAATAAATAAATAAATAAATAAATAAAATGCAGCTGGCGAAGGATAGGTGTTACGTGGGTGTATCTAGGAACACCCACCACAGCTCGCACAGCTGGATTTTGCACCAATTGCAATTTCCGGATACTCTTTGAGGGTAGCCCCATGTAGAGCGCATTACAGCAGTCCAGCCGTGAGGTGATGTGGGCGTGAGTGACTGTGAGTAAGGCCTCCCTCTCCAAGTAGGGTCGCAATTGGTGCACCAGGCGAACCTGTGCAAAGGTCCCCCTAGCCACAGCTGACAGATGTTGCTCCGATTTTAGCTGTGGATCTAGGAGAACACCCAAATTGCGAACCCGTTCCGAGGGAGCTAATTTCTCTCCCCCAAGAACCAAGGAGGGGCAGTCGACATAATCCCTAGGAGGCAATATCCATAGCCATTCGGTCTTGTCAGGATTGAGTTTGAGCCTATTCATTCCCATCCAGACCCTAACATCGTCCAGGCAACGGCACATTATATCCACTGCTTCCCTGAACTAATAAGCCCCAGAGGCAATATATTGTTGAAAATCTTGCTGGAAATCAATTACAGATTGCCCTTGACGTACAACCATTCATTTAGTGACCATTCAAAGTTACAACAGCACTGAAAAACGTGACTGATGATTGGTTCTCACACTTATAACGGTTGCAGCATCCCTACAGTCACATGATCAAAATTTGGATGCTTGGCAACCGGCATTTATATACAATGGTTGCAGCATCCTGGGCACATGTGATCGCCATTTGGCACCTTCCCAGCCAGCTTACGACTAACAAAGTCAATGGGGCAACCAGAATTCACTTAATGACCATATGATTCACTGCAATGATTCGCTTTACTGTGGCAAAAAAATGGTCGTAGAATCGAATGCAACACACTTAAAAACAGCTTTGTTTAATAGTGGAAATTCTGGTCCCAATTGTAATCATAAATTGAGGATTACCGGTAGTAGAAAGTGCAGTTAACCCCATGTGCTGTTCATAGCTTCTCATAAATATCTGGGAAGGACTAGCCGGAGCATTGTCCAGTCCAGCAGAGGTAATCCCATGCATAAGGGGCATGCATAAGCGCACCATTGTGCCTACTGTTCCTGTCCTACTGTCCTATTGCCTAATTTACCTGTACCTACTTTGCTAATGTTTATGTTTATACCAATACCTACTATCTTGTACATGTTTGACAAACAACAAATAAATAAATAAATGGCCCAATGCATTTTATAAAAAGCAACAGATACTCTGTTTTCCTCTCAAGTCCCTGTCCACATTTTCTGCAAAAACAAAAACATCTTTCTAAAACTGCAAACACTATTAAAGGCTGACAATGGGCAGGCTGTGTTTATTTTGATCCATGCCCTCTGAGATAATTTAGTATCTGAAGCGGGTTAAATGAAGTATGAGTAAAGGTAGGTTTAGGGCAGAAAAAAGAAATGCTTTTTTACGTAGCCTTTAAGGAATAATAGTTGCAATTTCCAAGATGCAATCCAAAATCATCTTGCTAAGCCATAGTGAGCACATTATGAATAACTTCAGAATCACCTGGGGTGACAAATATCAGATTCATAAATAGCAATAGCAATAGCACTTAGACTTATATACCGCTTTACAGCCATCTCTAAGCGATTTACAGTGTCAGTATATTGCCCCCAAGAATTTGGCTCCTCATTTTACCCACCTCGGAAGGGTGGAAGGATGAATCAACCATCAGCCTGGTGAGATTTGAACTGCCCAGCCAACAGTTTTCAGAAATAGCCTGCAATACTGCACTCTAACCACTGCACCACCACTGCTCTTGAGAAGACCATTGAAGACCTTCTCTAAAAGAGAAGACCATTGAAACAAGACCATTAAGCTTTGCAAGTCACAACCCACACTCTGTCAAGGACTTTGATGTACTCATTTCAAAAGATCTAAGCCCCAGAGCTCACTGTAACAACATTGCTAAAAAGGCATTAAGAGTTGTCAACCTTATTTTACGAAGTTTTCTCTATGGTAACATTATACTTCTAACTAGGGCATACAAAACCTTTGCCAGACCTATCCTTGAATACTGCTCACCTGCCTGGAACCCACACTGTATTTCGGACATTAATACATTAAAGAGGGTCCAGAGGTATTTTACAAGAAGAGTACTCAACTCCTCTGCTTGCAATAAAATTCCTTATTCCAGTAGACTTGAAATTTTAGGCCTGGATAACCTTGAACTACGCCATCTATGTTCCGACCTAAGCTTAGTGCACAAGATCATCTACCTTAACGTCCTACCTGTTAACGACTACTTTAATTTCAACCGCAAGAATACTAGGGCTATCAATAGATACAAACTAAATGTATTCCGCTCTAATCTTGATTGCAGAAAATACGACTTCTGCAATAGAGTAGTAAATGTCTGGAACACTTTACCTGATCCTTTTGTTAGTTTCTCTAACCCCCATACCTTTTACCTTAAACTGTCTACCGTGGACCTTACACGTTTCTTAAGAAGTCCCTAAGGGGGCGTGCATAAGCGCACCAGCGTGCCTACTGTCCCTGTCCTACTGTACCCATTTGTATGTACTCATTTTATCTGTGTTTATGGCTATGTTTTGCTTCTTTATATCCATTTATTTGTGCCATTTTTTCATGTGTCCTGTTTCCTTGCACTTGTTGACAAATAAAATAAATAAATAAATAAATAAATAAAATAAGTCTTTCCATTCAGCACATCTGAATATAGAATTTTCAGTGTTTCCTCCACCTCAGCAGCTCAAGACTTTAACTTCCAGAATTCCCCAACCTTCATGGGAGTTGGAGTCTACGCATCTTCAAGTTGCTGAGGTTGAGAAATGCTGATGTCTCTATTTTCCTTTTCCTTGATTTCCTGCTTCCTAGAGGCACCTGACTGATTACATTTGGAAAGCAAATACTTTTTTGTACATGTTGGTCTCATCCAGCAAGGCAATTCTCAAGGACCACCTTTAATTCCCAATGCATTGGTTCACAAGATCCATCTTCCGTATACAATGTCAAAGGAGGAAACCTTAAAATAGATTTTTTTCCCTCTGACAGTTATCAGTATTCTCTTTTTTCCCCCTCCTCCCTGTTTGGTCATCACAGGTGTCTAGCTGTATCCTGCTTCCAATAGAAACTCTTGTCAAAACCTGGCATATGGTGCCCTGGAGAATCAAGCCAACCCTTCCCGGTTCCTTTTGACCACCTGTAATATTTATTTATTCTGCAGAATCGCTCAGAGTCTAGCTACCAGGGCCAATCAGGGCCAGCGAGGGGGGGGCAATCCCCCTTCTCAAAATGCTCCAGTTCCCATCGCTGGCGCTTCCCTGTTCGGCAGCCGATGCGGATTCTTTCTGCCTCTCCATTTGATCACACCTCGTTGTTCTGCATCCCTCCGTGCGTATATATAAATAGCATTGCTTCGCTTTCCCCAGCAAAGGGAATCTTCCTACCCACAACACGACAGGGGTATCCCTCCTCCCTTTTCTTGTCTGCACACCGAATTCCCACCCACCCCCTCCCTCACTGCGGTGGTGCAGCTACTTTTTCCATCCCTTAACTGCTGGGAGCTTCACTTACAAGCACACAGATACTTGAGGTAGGGGTAAACAACAATGCTTTGCATGATATAGACTTTCTTAAGAACTTGCTAATTTGCTTAATATGCTGTAGCAGCTATTGGGGAGGGGGGGAAGCCCCCTCCCTCCCTTAATTTCCTCCTTCTCCCCACACTGTTCATCTAGCTGCCAGGTCACAATTCCCTGCTGCAGCTTCCAGGACCAGTTGCTAGGCAACCTTCCCCACTCCCTTTGCTGTGCAGCATGACTGCTACTGGGCCCCTTTACAGAGAGCAGGCAGAAAAACATGGTTTCCCTACTTATATGAAGGAGTAGGCTACCTTAGTCTTATCTCTCCAGCTCCTTTCATTCCATACAGCCTTTCTTTAATTTGCTCCTCTGTTGCCTCGTTGTTTATCACGAGTTTGTTTGTTTTTTCTTTTTAATTCTCCAGATGGAGAGATGAGCGCAGTGGAAGAAAATGTGACGAAAAGCATTTCTTCCTGCTCAGGTTATTGATGGGCAGCGTCTGCTCTATGATCTGTTCTGCCTTCTTGCAATAAATAGCTGATAGGGTTGCTTTTCCTTTAAGATCCATTTCAGTTTCATTTGCCCCCCCCCAAAAAAAGTACTCCTTAACCTACATATATGCTTAATTTTCCAAATGAGACGATTTTAGATCGATGCCCCACCCTTTCTCCAATTATGTAGAGGCAAAAACTTTGTAGGGCAGGAGAAGCTGAGATGGAGCATCCATCTCATAACCCTAGTGAGGTTTGTTTGTGTGTATGTTTGTTTGTTTGTTTGTTTGTTTTGTCAAGTACGTATTGGTAATATACATAGATATAACATTGTTGATATACATAAGATGGGTACTGATAAGAGGGAACATTAGGACAGGGACGGTAGGCACGCTGGTGCACTTATGCACACCCCTTACTGACCTCTTAGGAATTGGGTGAGGTCAACAGTGGACAGTCTAAGGGTAAAGTTTGGGGGTTTGGTGACGAAACCACAGAATCAGGTAGTGAGTTCCAGGCATTAACCACTCTGTTGCTAAAGTCGTATTTTCTACAGTCAAGTTTGGAGCGGTTCGCTTTGAGTTTGTATCTGTTGTGTGCTCGTGTATTGTTGTGGTTGAAGCTGAAGTAGTCATTGATTTATGTAAGTAAATTAATTAAGTAGGTTAAGGGCTAAATGGCAGTTTGGATTTAGTTTTGGCTTGAGGTTTATTCAATGTAATGCTATTTTACATTGCTGTTGCAATGTAATAGCAAACACCAGTAGCTCAAGGTCAGTTTGTTGTAGCATTGGGATTCCCCAAGTTTGATTTTTGAGTCGCGCACATTTTCATGATCCTTCCCATTGATAATGGCATCAATGGAGCATTTCTGGGGGATTCTTGGCAGGATTCTTCTGCATTATTGGTTTGGTGTGTGCTTAGATGCCGACCTATCCAAGTAGAATAGAATAGAATAGAATAGAATAGAATTCTTTATTGGCCAAGTGTGACTGGACACACAAGGAATTTGTCTTTGGTGCATATGCTCTCAGTGTACATAAAAGAAAAGATACATTTGTCAAGAATGGGAAACAATATGAAAATAAATCGTAAGGATACAAGCAACAAGTTACAGTCATACAGTCATAAGTGGGAGGAGATGGGTGAGAGGAACGATGAGAAAAACTAATAGTAATAGTAATGCAGCCTAGTGAATAGTTTGACAGTGGTGAGGGAATTATTTGTTTAGCAGAGTGATGGCGTTCGGGAAAAAACTGTTCTTGTGTCTAGTTGTCTTGGTGTGCAGTGCTCTATAGCGACATTTTGAGGGTAGGAGTTGAAACAATTTATGTCCAGGATGCGAGGGGTCAGTAATTTTTTTCACAGCCCTCTTTTTGACTCGTGCAGTATACAGGTCCTCAATGGAAGGCAGGTTGGTAGCAATTGTTTTTTCTGCAGTTCTGATTATCCTCTGAAGTCTGTGTCTGTCTTGTTGGGTTGCAGAACCAAACCAGACAGTTATAGAGGTGCAGATGACAGACTCAATGATTCCTCTGTAGAATGCACAGCAAGCAGACAAAGCAGAAAGTACAATCCCTGACAACCAATGAACTTCACTTCTCCAAAAGCTCCTATGCTGAAGGTGTTATGTAGCAGAATAATGAGATATCTGCATCTCCAAAACCAAGCTTGGGGAATGGTAACATGCTAGGAGCCTATTTTGTGCGGATTGTTTATGAATCTATTCTGCAGTGAAAAGGCACTCAACAGATACTTAAACTCTTTCAGAGCCCGAGAGATCTTGACTCACGCAGTTACATAATGAAAAAGAGGTTAATAATAATATTTATAGCAGTTCTTATTAATGTTATTAATGTATGCATCTTCTGCAGTTAATTTTCCTCTGATCACACTCTTATGCCCTATCCCCACCCTCCCTTTGTATGTATATATTCATAAATCACAGCAACACTTCATACTGCTGATGAAGCAGGCAGAAGTCTGCACAAAAATAAGCCTTAACACATTTATGTGTTTAAAGTGCCATAAAACTCACTGATGCTTCTTTGGCAAGTAGATTAATAGAGGCTATCCCTCTGTAAGCAGTAGATTTATTTAAACCACCTTAGTAAGCAAGGTAAGGGATGCCTGGAGCAACAGCGGCGTATGAATAAGAAAAGCTTGTAAAGTTAAGTCTTATTAGTATTTTACTTAATTCATCTATTGTGGTTGATATTTGTATTTAACTTATAGAATACACTGTTATAAGGTGTGGCAATATTCCACAACAACCAAAACTTCTACTTAGTGGCAATATACGAAAGCCTCGGGTGCAAAAGACAGGCTGGAAAGATGAGATGATAGAGGATTTCTGATACATTAGTACTTATGTAGTCCTTGTCTTACTTAATCATTCAAAGTTATGATAGCAATAGCACTTAGACTTATATACCGCTTCATAGTGTTTTACAGTCCTCTCTAAGCTTTTTACAGAGTTTAGCATATTGCCCCCAACAATCTGGGTCCTCATTTTACCGACCTCAGAAGGATGGAAGGCTGAGTCAACCTTGAGCCTGGTGAGATTTGAACCGCTGAACTGCTGAACTAGCAGTCAGCTGAAGTAGGTTGCAGTGCTGCTTTTAACCACTGCGCCACCTCGGCTCAGTGGTGGTACTGAAGAAAGTGATTTACAGCCAGCCTCACACTTATGACCATCTCAATGTTCCCCATGATTACATGATCAAAATTTGAGTGCTTGGCTACTGGTATGTATTTACAATGGTGACAACATCCTGGGATCACATAATCATCATTTCCAATCTTCCCAGGGGGATTCCAACAAACAAAGTCGATGAGGGAAGTTGGATTTACTTAACAACTGTGTGATTCTCTTAATGACTGCAGTATTCACTTAACAGCTATAGCCCCCCAAAAAAGGTCTTAAAATTGGGTGCAATTCACTTAACTGCATTGCTTGGTTATAGAAGTTATAGTCCCAATTGTAGTTTTAAGTTGAGAACTACCTCTATTGAGACAGGATTCTGGTCATTATGTCCATACTGATATACCTAGCTAGTAATGGTAGGAATTAAACCATGGTATTTGGTTTTTCACTGACTTATATCCATGTTCCCATATTCAACCCAAGGATAGGTTGCTTTTTCTGGGCTACAGTCAAAAAAGTGGTGGACAAAACTGTACTGTAATTCATTGATTGATCACATTTTTACACTAGCCATCTCACCTAAATGCAATCAAAATATAAAAAGTGGTGTAAAAGCATAAAGAAAACAAAGTTAAAAGAGAGTTAAGAACAAAGTTAAAAGTTTTAAAAAGGCGAAGGGGGCACCCTCACCTCACCAGTCAGCCACAGAGCTGAATATCACTCTTCGACCCCCATGCCAATTGACAGAGCCAGGTCTTAATACTCTTTCAGAAAGCCAAATGAGTGGGAGCTCTGGTTCACTTCTGGGGATAAGATTCCAAAGGGCAGGAGAAACAGCGAAGAAGATTATCTTCCTGGATCACATTAACTGTAATTCTTTAACTAATGAGATTTGCAACATGCCCTCCCTGCTTGACCAGGTAAGATAAGGAATGATGCGTTTGGGATAAGACAATTCATCAGGTAGTCTAGAGACCATGCCATGAAGAGCTTTAAAAGTGATGACCAACACTTCAAATTGAATTCAGAAGCAAACTGGCACCCAATCCATTTTACATAACAGAGGGGTTTCATGAGTTTATTTCTTGTAGATTTGCCTTTAATCAATATTGTTTTATGTTATTATTTATTCCATTTGTATAGCTGCCCATCTTACCAAGTTACTCTGAGTGCCAAGCAACATTTTGAAAAATAAAAGCAATTACAATAATACAACATACGCAACAGCTGAGAATAAATCACACATCCTAATTACTAAATTAAAAACCAGTTCCAAGGGACAGTCAGATTCCCAGATATGGGCACAGAACCAGGTTTTTAGGGTCATACAAAAGATCATCAGCATTGGAGCCATCCTGACCTTCAGAGGCTGAATGTTCTATAAGGCAAGTGCTTCATCAGAAAAGCTATGTCTTCTAGGCGTCACCAACAGGCATTCTTTGGCCAATGGGATCGGAAACATGCGGATCCTGACCAGATCAGACAGGTAGAAACAACTGGGAGAGAAGGTCCTTCAAATAATTGTTAATGGTAATGATAAACATAAACTTGAGTCAAACTTCATTTGAAATGATGTGACTTGACAAAGACATCCAAGAAGTTTCCTGTTGAACTTTTCCAAGATACCTTAGTACTTTTGCTTTGTCTATTGCCTCCAGCTCTGGAATTTACTTCTGGTTTCCTGGCCAAGTGCTGTCTGGATCCCAAGCCTGTTTCAGTTGACAAACTCAGACAAACTCAGACAGACACTTCTACCCACAGGAACCAATATTACAATTTTATTTATAATCTCTGCCATTTAGATGAAAAAAAGTATTTTAAGTTATGGGTGGAGGTGAATAATCATTTTGGAAATATAGTACAGGTAGTCCTCGACTTACAACAGTTAATTTAGTGACTGTTTAAACCAGAGGTCTTCAAACTTGGCAACTTTAAGACTGTGGACTTCAACTCCCAGAATTCTCCAGCCAGCTATGCTATGCTGGCTGGCTGGAGAATTCTGGGAGTTGAAGTCCACAAGTCTTAAAGTTGCCAAGTTTGAAGACCTCTGGTTTAAAGTAACAAAGGCACTGAAAAAAGTGACATGACTGTTTTTCACACTAACAACTACTGCATCATCCCCACGATCACGTGATCAAAATACAGATGCTTAGCAACTGACTAATATTTACGACGGTTGCAGTGTCCCAGGATCATGTGATTGCTTTCTGAGGCCTTCTGATAAGTAAAGCCAGACTTGTGTGTTACTAACTTAACAACTGCAGTGATTCACTTAACAACTGTGGCAAGAAAGGTCGTAAAATAGGGCAAAATTCATTTGACAAATGTCTCATTTAGCTACAGAAATTTTGGGATCAATTGAGGTTGTGAACTACCTGTCTGAGATTCATTTATTTTTTGGCATTTTTCAAACTTGGTAATGATGAAATTGGCTATCATATAATGGGGGAGTAGGCACAAATACACATTTAAAGTCTTGAAGATATTTTAGGAAGCCAAAGATTCTCAATTGTTTTCTGGTAATGTGACATCCGGGCAGGGGTGGGTTCCTACCAGTGCGGTCTTCTCTATGGCACCGGTAGCAGCCAGCAGATTGTGAAACGGCTCCGGTGCCGTCCTCGCCGGTCCGTCACGCAGCGCCATCTTTTTTTGGGAATTTTTGGGCTTTTTTTGCTTCCTGCGCATGTGCAGAAGCAAAATCTTGCAAGGGAACGCACGCGTGCGTGAGATTTTGGCATTTTTTTTGCTTCTGCGCAATGTGGCGATGCGCGCGCAGCACACTGGTAGCAAGGTAAGAGCAACCCAGCCCTGCATCCCGGTACATTGTAACCAGGATTCAGTGGTACCACAAGAAGCCATCATTTTTAGTAGCATCTTTAGATTGTTCCATAAGGGATAGGATTGGAGACTCTGGGGAAAAAAACAATGCTCTCTCCCTTGCCTTACCAGCCCTCTATAACACCTCACTTGGAATTCCAGCACCATTAGTACTAAACATTTGTTCCTCAGCATTTTTAGCAATGCTGGATGAGTAATTCCATCTGGAGCTGTGGTTTAAAATTCTCAGGTGGCACAGCACAAAGACCACCAGACAGGATTCAGCAATGATTTTCTTCACACTGCAGCTCCTAAATTAGATGGCTGCAAGCGAATCTAAGTAGGTGGGCAAAGAACAAGAGTTAACCAGCAAAATTTAGCAAGGTTTACTCTCCTCAGAAAAAAACCTCTCCTTTGTTGTACATTTGGCTTCTGACTCCCCACAGGATATTTTTTGTTAACTTGCACCTTAGTATATTTCCAAAGCAGCTTGCATTTCTTCCAAGTATCCTGCTTTTAAGAACAAAACACTATATTTTGTCTCTAAGAAATTGTGATTTTTTCGGCAACCACTGCAGATCACTTAGACTCCTCCAGAATAGTTTATGGCATCAACGAGCAACAATTCAATATTGCTGTGTCATCCATTGCTTTCTATTGGGTATTCAAACTAGGCATGCTATTTTTTTAACCACTGTTAATATCTTTGTACTCTGAAGTTCAACTTCTTGCAAGTAGAAATTCACAATTAGAAATACAGGTAGTCCTCAAAACATTTGCGCCCAACATTTCTGTTGCTAAGTGAGACACTTAAGTGAATTTTGCCATATTTTACGACCTTTCTTCCCACAGTTGTTAAGTGAATCGCTGCACTTGCACAGTTGTTAAGTGAATCTGGCTTCCCCATTGACTTTGCTTGTCAGAAGGTTGCAAAAGCTGATCATGACCCCGGGACACTGCAACCGTCATAAATATGAGTCAGTTGCCAAGCATCTGAATTTTGATCACGTGACCATGGGGATGCTGCAATGGTTGTAAGTGTGAAAAATGGTCATAAGTCACTTTTTTCACTTATGTTGTAACTTTGAATGGTCACTAAAATGAACTGTTGTGAGTTGAGGACTACTAGTATATTGCTTTTGATTTTTAACCTAAAAGAATGATAGGGTATTGTACTACTCTTGCTGAAAAATTTCCTGGAATATTTCCCCTACAGCTAAATGCAATCGGTATGTGTTGAAAGTGGATTCTGTTAAGAGACCACCCATTGCACTCTTGTTTTGACTTTCCATATCTTCATGACTTAAATTCTTGTGTTTTTATCAAATGAACTACAGGCAGAAATTTAGGTGCAGGTGCAGGTGCACCTTAACTGGTAATGTGAAAAGGTTGCACATACTGAATGGCTATACCCTTCATCAGAAATTGCAGCCGCTAAATTCCAACCTGCAATGTATCAGCTAAATAAGAGGTAGTGATAAGCTGACAAAATTCCTTGTCTATTAAAAGTTGCATGCATATGTACTGGGGACAAAATGAGGGGGAAGCCATAGATACAAGTCCATGGATGGGGAAGACATGTATGCAAATAATAATTATTTTTTTAAATTAACCCAATTCCCAATACACACAAACAAGAGGTGGGTTCCTGCCGGTTTGGACCGGTTCTATAGAACCGGTAGTAAAAATAGGGACTGGTTCTCCGAACTGGCAGTAACGGCAGCCTGGCCATGCCCCCAATCCGGTCCCCGCTCGCTCATCCTGCCCACCCGATGCTCGCTCGCCCTGCCTGCCCGCCCCGCCCAGCCACTACTTGCAGAATCTAGCCGCGTACTTCTGTTCATCTCACCGCTGCTGGCAAAGGTAAAGCCGAAGGGCAAGGGCCAGTGGGTGGGCAGGGGAGGGAGAGCTGGCAGAGGGGTGATACCAATGGCGGGTGGACTGATGCACGTGGGGAGGGAAGCACCCGGCAGATCGTGGCACCAGAGCCCTTCCCATGTGTTTCCCCCAGCCAGCCTGGCCTGTGAAGGAAGCACACAGCAGATCCTAGCTGCAGTTTACTCGTGAGCAACATTGGCCGGGAGAGGCAGGGAGAAAGGCCAATGTTGCTCACAAGTAAACTGAGGCTCCTAAGGGGGGGTCGAGCCTCCCCACTCACAACATCTGTGATCGCTGAGGGCATCGCTGGCAGCCGCTTCCTGTGCCTCCCGTGCTCTTCCCGCTGCTGCTCGGCCTCCTCGATGCACGGAGGCAGGAGGCAGCGATTTCTTTCGCTGCCTGGAGATGCCAGTCTCTGGTAAGATGCGCGTCTCACAGTGGAGCGCAATTTGGAGGTGGCAGGTGGGGTAGGGAATGGGGCGGGAGGGCCGCAAGGCCTGTATCTTACCGGAGACTGGCAGCTCCGGATCTTGCGGCTTTTTCAGGGTTTTCTTTTAAAAAAACCCATCTCTCCAGCTGAGCTTGAAACCTTGCTTCGGGAGGGGGCAGTCGGGTAGCGTTTCTCCCCCCCCCTCCCTGGGCACCTGCAGCCTCAGAGCCTGCAGCCTTGGAGCAACTCCTGGCTCTTGCACAGTAAATAAAAACTTCTCGCAAGTGCGAGAAGTTAATTGCCTCGCACTCATGAGAAGTTTTTATTTACTGTGCAAGGACCAGGAGTTGCTGCAGGCTCCCAGGCTGCAGGCACCGAGGGAGGGGGGAAACGCTGCCCGACTGCCCTCTCCCGAAGCAACCTCGGAAGTTTTCAAGCTTGTCTGGAGAGGCGGGTTTTTTAAAGAAAACCCTGAAAAAGCCGCAAGATCTGGAGCTGCCAGTCTCTGGTAAGATGCACATCTCATGGCCCCGCCCCACCCCACCCCAATCAAAAGCAGCCGTTTTCTCGGGCAGGCAGGTCAAAGGGGCAGGTGGGACCCAGCTGGAAAACCTCTCCACATGGAAACTATGGCAAAACAGATCTGGCCAGGGAGGGGAGGGATGCAGAGAGGATGTGGGGGGTCGGCTGAAGACCTCTCTGTCCCAACCCCGAAGCTGATCTTTTTTTCACTGTGGTTTGCACAACTAGGGGTTTTTATGGGGGTTTTGTATGCATGTGTGTGCCATCCATATGTGTGAATATAATGGACACACACGAGCAACTTTATAGAGAGAGATGCATGGAGTCGCTTGCGTTGGTTTGTCGTGCTGTTACTTGGTCCTGATATTTTAGGGATCCCCTCCAATATTGCACCAATATTGTTCCTAATAGGAGGAACCTGAGGTGGGTGGGGGCAACATGCATGACTGCAGGGCACAAGCGCGTGCGTGCAATCCAGGCTGTGCGGTTTCCCACAGCTCCCGCCATGCCTGGGGGTGTTTTTGAGGGTTGCAGTGAGTTCCTCCTCCCCCCCTTGTCCCGAGCCAGGATCGGGTGAACTTTCCTCCCTCCCTCCCGCCCTGCTTGCACAGTCCAGCGCCTCGCCTGCATTTTTTCCTATCTCCCACCCTTTCCTTCCCAATGTCTCCCCCCCCACTTGCCAACCGGATTTATAAACATAGGCGTGTCCTCCGGGCTGCAAAGTTGAATGCTTTGATTCCTTCTAGGAAATTATGGCTTTCCCACACCCTAAATCCTCCGGCGGTCTATTTTAGGGAGTTTTCCCACTTTCTCTCCCCCCCCCCCCCGCTTCCCTCTGTCAGAGTCCCCAAAATTTTCTCCACCGTTTTGGTGGGCGTGGCTAGGTGGGGGGGGTCATGTGACTGAGTGTGCATGAGTGATGTCAAGTTGGCCACACCCACTCAGTCACATGCCCCCACCTAGCCACGCCCACAGAACTGGTAGTAAAAAAAATTAGAATCCACCCCTGACAAAAACACGCCACAAAGTATTTCCTTATGTTATCTACTCTGAACACTAGCAACATATTCCTCTTCAACCTATACCTAAAAAGCACATGCGAGAAAACAGGACATAAATTATATATACCGTTATACATTCCTCAAGCAGGATTTCATATTCTGCTAAGTACCCTTGCAGATGTTATTTATTTATTTATTTCAATTTATATAGCTGGATATTGCAGAATCTATTAGCCAAGGTATTCTCACATCTCTCAACAGAGCCATTGTGCAGGCTGTACCACACTCCTGGGCTCCCATGCAGAATGGTAAAATACATCTTTAAGGTCTTACAGAAAGGGCCAATCTGATCTCCAGAGGATTGTTGTTCCATGAAATGGAAGACACAACAGAAATGGGTCTCTTGCTCAGCCCCATCACACAATACTCCCTAGCTGACGGGACCTGGAATATGCCAAAAGCATTATAGGAATTTCGATGAATTCATTGGAAGCCACTATGGTCTTCCTGCAGTTCAAAGCAGAAATAGGAAATCTTTTGTTGCAAGGTCCTATGGTAGAGGCATTACATATACACAGATATCCATTTGGGGAAAATGGTGACATGGAGTCTGTTAAGGAGTTATTGTGCTGTTAAGCACATACACAGCGAAATGTGTTGTAGTAATGGTGTTGCAGTTTGATATGAATGCTATTCAGTCAATAAACAGAATATCTTTAGTATGTACAAAGTAGTTTTTACTTGAATAGTAGCAAAGTTAAATAGGAAGTCCAAGTCATACACAGTTATTCAGTCAATGCGTCTTGCCTATCTTTGTTTTAACTCACAAAGATTACAGCTATATCTCAATTCTATACTATCACAGATAGTTACTCTTCTTTTCACAGCAATTCCACACAGTCATAAAGTAATCTACTCATCAGTAAAGCAGCAGAGAGTCTTCAATCTGGAACACACCATCAAACACTACTCACCCCACTAAACCACACTGAACCATAAACCACCAACCATAAACCACACTGAGTATGCTCTCTTGCTTGCTTATATAGTAATCATCCACAATGCATTTAAAGCAATATACACATAACAATGATTTGTGGCTTAATCATATATTAACACACCCAATCGTTTGAATAGGGTTCTAACAGAGTCCATCTTGTGCTCTTTTACTCAGCTGATGAGCTCTAGAAAAGACCAGTAATCATTCTAAGATACTTGAGTACTCTATAAGAAAACCTGCCAGTCATTCCCTGATGATGATGTTGCTTCTTCTAGCCAGACAGTCTGGCTTATTATACTGGAAAAGCTTCTTCTGTAATGAAATATTACTAGTCAGATAATAGGTGCAGGAAAACTATGTTTGGCTGAGCCTGATGGAGAACTGAAGATGAGTAAAGCAATGAGCCAGGCAACTGAAAGTCATTTAGAACTAGTACTAATGTTTATTTAGCTATTGTAAATAAACTAAGTTAATGTTGGGTATTTCAGAATCCATAATAAGTATCTTCTCCCAGCCTGGAAATAAATCCTTCCTGGGAGCTGAACCATTAGCTGAGGCTGCTGAGGAATGTGGCATGGCAATGGCACATTCCCAGAAATGGCAATTTCCCAGAAAATGAGGCATGTGTTTGTGAAAAACTGCATAAGGAGAGGTGCAGAGTCTGTTTGTTTGTTTGTTTGTTTGTTTGTTTATTTATTTATTTATTTATTTATTTATTTATTTATTTATTTATTTATTTATTTATTTATTTATTTATTTATTTATTTATTTATTTATTTATTTTGTTCTTATAGGCCGCCCAATCCCACAGGACTCAGGGCGGCATACAACAAAAAGAAAGAACAATAAATAAAAACACAGTAATAACAGTTTAAAAAAGATTACAAAAGTTAAAAACCAATCATCAATCATGGGGGAATTAAGCTCTATTTCACCCTGCCTGCAGGAAGAGCCATGTTTTCACGGCTTTACGGAAGGCCAGCAGGGTAGGGATAGTCCGGATCTCTGGGGGGAGTTGGTTCCAGAGTTGGTTCCATTGTGTCCTGTCGTAAGGAATATCCTTCTGGGTTCAGTTCCAAGTGGGGAAAAAGACACTGGATTCATGGAAGTTGCTTGGAAAGAAGGTTTAATGGTGGACAGGAGCACATGGCATAAGCTCCTGTACAGAAAAGGTAGATTACATGCTTTCAGGTGTGGGTGAAGAGAAAAAAAGGGAAGAAGAGATGCTGAGTCCCTTGGTTTTATAACCTCTGTTGGGTCCCACCTCTTAGTTTCCTGTTCCTGTGTATATAATGCACTGATTGGTGGTCAGGCTCCCAGGAGGCCATGCAGTGGCAACTCTATAGGCTTTTGTCTGTCCCAGGCTTGGCTGAATGAAAGGGCCTTGGGCAAATCCTAATATGGCTATGACTGAAGGAGATAAATATTTGTTATGTAGAAGACTGCTTCAGGCTAGGTGGGAGGAATGTGGCAAGGGTGGGGGCAGGGAGCTGCAGGAAGCTGCTTTGTATTTAAAACATGTTTCTCTTTTCCTCATTCAGGGAAATATATTCTTTCCTTTTTCAATATTTCCTAGGATATTTCATTTTTCTAGAAGGGGGTGACTGCTAACTTCCTACAATCCATTAAAAAAAAGTGGTCAGCCTTGGCTAAGGTGACCAGATTTTAACATTGGTAAAGACCGGGGTGGGTTCCTGATTAAAAATTATTTATTTATTTATTTTTGGTCGTTTTTGTATGCCGCCCCACTCCCGTAGGACTCAGGGCGGCCATACAACTTTCTTTCTTTCTTTCTTTCTTTCTTTCTTTCTTTCTTTCTTTCTTTCTTTCTTTCTTTCTTTCTTTCTTTCTTTCTTTCTTTCTTTCTTTCTTTCTTTCTTTCTTTCTTTCTTTCTTTCTTTCTTCCTTCCTTCCTTCCTTCCTTCCTTCCTTCCTTCCTTCCTTCCTTCCTTCCTTCCTAACTTTTCTTTCTTTCTGTGTTCTGTCTTCTTCCTTCCTTCCTTTCTTTCTTTCATCTTTCTTCTTTCCTAACATCTCTCTCTCTCTCTCTCTCTCTTTTTCTTTCTTTCTGTCTGTCTGTCTTCTTTCTTTCTTTCTTTCTTTCTTTCTTTCTTTCTTTCTTTCTTTCTTTCTTTCTTTCTTTCTTTCTTTCTTTCTTTCTTTCTTTCTCTCTCTCTCTCTCTCTCTCTCTCTCTGTGTCTCTCTGTGCGTATATGTGTGTGTTTACTAAACCCCTTTCTGTTCCTCCTGGCTCTAGTCTGTCTCACTTGAATGTTACACCTCTTTCATAGTGTGTAGCAACATAAATTTTGGGCTCAATTCTGGTTGTAAGTTAAGGGCTACCTATATTTTTCTCCTAGATGCCTGCTATCCTTCTTCAAGTTTGTATCATCTGTAAATGTATTTTTCACCTCTTATCTAATCTATTTATAATGAAATTGAACAGTGTTAATCCTAAAAGGGAGCCTTTCAGTATACCACTGAACACATCACATAAGGCCACTAAGATATATTTTGGGAGAAATTTATTCATTTGGTTCTCTTTCATTTTATGGAAAATGCAGTAGATGTTCCACCTGATCAAGATCGGAACAGGAAGAAATCAAAGTAAGATGGAGTAGCTGTTAATTCAGAAGTTACTGACTCCAGGACTATAGTATCTCAGTCTACACAATATTTGACCCTTGATAGGGGTTGTGTTTCCTCAGATACAGCAGGCTGCCAATCTGAAGTCCTGGACTCACATCTGTTAGAGGAGTAGGCAAAGACCTATGTTAGGTGTTCTTTATTCAGCTTTGGCTGGTATATCAGTTATGACCTTACCTGAAATAGAAACCACTGAAGACAGTCACCCACATCCTTGCCATATTATTAGGTCTGGGAACTACTAATCCAGAGTATCTTTTTAAGGTTTATTGTTAATATGCTGGCCTTTACCAAAATGATTACAGCATCCAACCAGTGATCAGACACAACTAAACTACAAGATAGTGAGGAACAGAACTGGGCTGAGTGGGGTAAGGTAGAGCACAGTGACACAAGGTGACACAAAAATAAACTGTTGTTTAAATAAAGAGTGAAACCTAAATAGAATGAAATAAGAAGAAAATTCTTTACAAAACTTTTATTTTAGAAAAATCTATGTTTACACTGTCTTCTACACCTTTTGATATTCGTAACATTGCATCTTATTACAAACATTGTGGGCATGCCTTTTTTTTAGTATCCCACAACACTTGTATATAAATCACTATAGTCTGAATATAACTATTTTAATTAAAATGAAGAACAGAGATAAAATTTTGAAGTGGAAGCTTTCCATAACTTTTCTTTACACAATGTGGGAAAAACTTCTATGTGGTTGCTAAGGTTCACTATTCAACTTGATATCACATAATATATCCAAATTAATACATTCCCATAAGAACATTTTCAATTTGCATTGCAAAATATTTTATTTCTTAAATGCCTTCTAAACAGTAAAATATGCATAATGAAAAAATTAAGACAATATACACAGAGGTGTTAAACTGGTGGCCCGTGGGCTGGATGTGTCACATGCAAGCCATGCCCACCCCAGCTCCGTTAATGGGAAAAACATCATGAAATGTCATGTGATGGCAATGTGAGGCCGCGAGTTTGACACCCATGATATACAATATTGGATGGTTAGAAAACATTAAGTCCCTTTTACCTGCAAACAATTATTCTGTGATTGTGCAATATTAGCCAAGTTTGATTGATGCAAACTTTAAAAATATTCAAAATCAGAAATATTAAATATTAATTTCAATCTATTAAGTTTGATTACTTTTTCAATTGGCACCTATTTGCACCTATCAAATTAATTTATTAAACAAAATACGTCTAGCCTGTATAAACATTTATATCAATGAGTAATCCTACTTCTCTTATATGCAAAGCAAAGCAAAACCATACATTGTCCCAGTTTATCTCAGTGAAATCAAAATCATCCCAAATTAACAGTATTACAATAAATGTATTTGATATAAAAACAATGAAAACTGTTTTTATAGACTATGCTGATTTTTTTTTTTAGAAGAATGAACAAAACCTTTAAATTTTCAACCTAACAGGAGCGTTTCAGAAAAGGCAAAGGACACAAGATCAAAAATATAATGTAACCAATAGAGAAAGATACATGTGCTGCAAGAAGAATTAAAGAACCAATCCTGGTTCTGTAATTATCAGCTGCAAAAGTTCATATTTTGGACATGTGACAAAACTGTGTGTACTAGAAAAAATAGCTACCCTGCTTGGCAAGATTGAAGGAAGTAGATAGAGAAGACAGAAATGAACTCATCGTCTGAAGTGAGGATGACTTCAATGTGCTATTTCTTTAGCATTTGCAAATGTGTTTACAGTCCTTTTATTTTTACAGCATACTTTTAAAAGGGACACTCTCTTGGTATTTTTCTTTGACCGATTCATTGTTTCAAATAAAAAAGCCTTTAAAAAAGAAGGTGGGGTGAAGAAAGCCTTCATGCAACACACTTTTTTCTTCCCTCCACCCTGCCCCAAGCCGTTGCAGGGCTCTCTGTTGCGTCTTCCAGTCATTTGAGTCAAAAACGAGCTCATTTGAAGGAACGAGAAATATTAACACATAACACACACACACACACACACACACAGAGAGAGAGAGAGAGAGAGAGAGAGAGAGAGAGAGAGAGAGAGAGAGAGAGAGAGAGAGGAAATTGTTCTGCTCGGGGCTGTGAGGAGCAGGAAGGAAAGGTGCAACTGCGAGGTTATAGGCAGAGCTAAACTGGCTGAAAGGGCAGAAATGTGTATTCAGTTAATTACCGGAGTTGCAGAGGCTGACGGCAAAATAACAGAAAAAGAGGGAGAGAGAATGAATGACTAGCGTTCACGTCCCTGGGCCGTTCAGAAGGAACAAGACAAAACCGAAGGTGCTCCTGCATCTTCTGGGAGGCAGGCTTCCTGCCAGCACCCTAAAAGAGCTGCAGCTTCCTTGAGGAGGAGCAAGGCGAGACGCAGCGGCTGACAACTTCAATCAGAATAGAGCTGGGAGGGACCTTGGACTAAACGTCTGCGCTGCAGTTGTGGGTTTTTTTAACTCCCCCCAGTCTCGCACGCCCCCCTTTCAGGCTGATTTTTTGAAAGAATGCCCTAGTCGTGCATTCTTTCAAAAAATCGGGACTTTTTAGAAACGCAGCGGGACGCGGGACAAATCATTAAAAAGCGTGGCTGTCCCGCCAAAATCGGGACGTCTGGTCACCTTAGCCTTGGCCCAAATTTTAACCACCCCTAAAGCAGGAGAAAGGCCATTTCTTTGCTGTATGGAAGACAAAGGGCTAGTTTGGATATTACAAATCAATTTTTGTTGCACAACCATCCTGCTTTATTTGGAGAGAGACACTCCCAAGCAGTTCGATATTCCTCATAAAACTTTCCCATCTCCTCTGTAAGCCTATTTAGAATTTTGCCAACATTCCTTTAAGGACGAAAAGTTCAAATTGCTGCCTGATGCCTTTTAAGTGGTGAGCTATTCATTTGAAGCACCCCACAGTTTTTGCATGTGTTTTTATTTTTCACAGAAATTGGTGCTAAATTATATGGAAATTACTAGTCGTGAATAAATATGGATCGATTGCTAACACAGCAACCTGGAGGCCTTAGGCATAGCTGGTCTTTCCCACCTTTTTTTATTCTCCTCCTGTTTCACAGTTTGTTGACATAAGCATTGCAAAAACTGCCTTGTCAGGAGATTCAGAAATTTGAGCTCCTTTTTTCATAGTTTTATTTTTTTAAAAAATCTGTTTTCTTGGGTCATTTAGGTTGGCCATACTAAAACTATTCTCTTTTATAGACTCACCTGAGTGTAAACTCCAGAGCACTTAATGGGATATATTTACTGAGCAAAAGATGCATGGTTTATATTATAAATCACTAGGCAAAAACTGCTAGTTGTACCATACACCAGCTTTTATTAAGATACAAGAAGTAATGCGAAAAACTGCATTACATGATAGGGAATGGCATTTGAGTGCTTTTTATTTTATGTATTTTGGCACTTTAAGGCATTTTAAGATTTACACATTAGTGAATAGCTATATATATTTTAAATGTGCAGGTATCCAAATGAATTATTGTCTTATTAATATTGTAAATGGATTTGGGTGTAACATTTAAAGCACACCAAGGATTTTATTGATTTCCCATCAAAGATTTAACTTCAACTACTTTTGGTTAATGGGAAAAAACATTTGGGGCATTCAAATAATAATACTTAATGTACAGTATCCATGTCAAACAGTATTTTAAATATTGTTTTCAAGATACATTTCCCTGCCACACCATTGGTTCTTCATTTTGTTTTGTACCAGAATCCAATGTAATCCAATGAAATAGCCGGGTACCTATTCTCACCTTGCCCCTCACTTCCCCACATCATCAGGAGAGAGGGTTTGGACAGAAGTTCCAGATTCAAACCCAGTATAAAAAATTGCAGAGTTTTTTTGGACAATTTCTGAGATACAAGGCTGCTCTTGTTCCTAATAGTCACAGTCTGCATTGTTGGACTTAGTGTGTTGTTTGTGCTTCTTGGCAAATGATAATAGAATACAGTCTATTGTGGTCGTAAGTCGTCAACTTACGACCACAATTGAGCCCAAAATTTCTGTTGTTAAGCAAAACATTTGTTATGTGAATTTTGACTCATTTTACCACCTTTCTTGCCACAGTTGTTAAGTGAATCACTGCAGTTGTTAAGTTAATGAAACAGTTGTTAAGTGAATCTGGTTTTCCCATTGACTTGGCTTGCCAGAATGTCACAAAAGGTGATCACATGACCCCGGGGCAGTGCAACCATAATAAATATGAACCAGTTGCCAAGCGTCCAGATTTTGCTCACATGACCGTGAGGATGCTGCAGCAGTCATAAGTCTGAAAAATGGTTTTAACTCACTTTTTTTCCAGGGCCGTTGTAACTTTGAACGGTCACTAAATGAACTGTTGTAAATCGAGGAATACCTGTGGAGAATAAAGTAAGTTCTCATTGGTAGGAATACACGGCACATTTACATTTTGAGTTGTCATGCAGGATCAGTCATGTTAGTGAGTTATGCAAGCTGAACACTATAAGCGCTTCTAAGGAATGTCTTGTTTCCTTGGGTAGGAAAATGCCATTTTAAGGCAGTAAATAAGTCAGGAAGAAGATGGGTAAGATTTTCAGCTCCATTCCTCTGCTAAGCCACTTTTGGTTCAGTCAGTCCTGCCCACATATCTGGAATAGATTGGAAAATAGTCAAGGAATCAATTTCTAGATCAATTTCTCTTTTAAAACGGATTTTGAAGAGTTGAGACTGGTTGTCTTAAGGAATTATTTGTAATAAAAAAGGTAAATAAAATAGTAAAATATATTTTGGCAATATTTATCGATTTAGCATATGGCATATCATACATGGACTAACAATATATATTAATATTTCACCTAGATTAATAAAACACAATAAAATATACATGTTAAAAAGAACTGTGTTCAAATACCAATGTCTAGGCCACTGAAGCACAGCATCATTTATACTGTATATATTTAAAAAAAACAGATTCTGGATTGGTAGATGCCCTCAGCTTACAGCTGGTCATGATGTGATCTACAGTTTGATGTGGGACCCTGCAGTCACCCTGAGGGGAGTAAACTATGCCCCATTTATATAGCGAGTCCTGGCAGAGACCGTGTGAGGTGCGATTCCTATTCAGGATTGTCCATTGCTTGTGTTATAGTTTCTAAGTTTGACACCTTTTTTTGTGGGGTCATTTATATGTCTCCCTATGTCTGGGTGTTCAGTGACCCATTTGGCTTTCCGTAGGGAGTCGATGTTAAAGTTGTTGGCAGATGTTGTGAAAGTGCTAATGGGATTTGAGTCTTCTGGCTGATAAATTAGGAAGGTCGGCGTGCACTGATAGGAGTGATTTTTCTGTATTCTGCCACTACTGCCTCTTGCCTTCGTAAAGCTGATGGTGCTACATGGTGCAGAACAGGAAGCCAGCAAGTTGGAGTGGTATTGTTAAGCCTGGCATCTAACTTACTAGTATGGCAGCTGTTAAGCCATACAGGGGCACAGTATTTTGTTGCAAAGTAGAGCAGTTCTAGTGTTGATGCCCTGAGGGTGGCAGCTGAGGCTCCCCATTTAGTTCCACATAATTTCTGAAGTATGTTGTTCCTAGTATTGATTTTTGCCACAGTATTCTCTGGATGTATCTTATAGGAGAGAGTTTGGTCCATTGTTACTCCAAGGCACTTTGGATGGAGGTTATAGGGGAGTAAGTTGTTTAAGTAGACTTTTGGGATTTCATATGCTAGTTTGTTGTTAAGGTGGCAGCACATAGATACCATTTTGCTGGTGCTAGGAGTAAGCCCCCAGTCAGTGAAGAATTTCCCCAAGATTTAAGATCTTTGGACAGGAGATTGTCTGCCACCGCCATGTGTTTTTCTTGTGCTGCTGTGGCCAAGTCATCAGCGTTCCCTTGTTGCCAGCATAGCTGATATGTATAAGTTGAATAGTGTAGGTCAGATGTGTCAAACTGGCGGCCTGCAGGCCGGATGCGTCACGTGCAGGCCACGCCCACCCCAGCTCCGCGAAGGGGGAAAATGTCACAAAAAGTCACGTGATGGCAATGTGACATGGCGAGTTTAACATCCGTGGTGTAGGTGCTGTTACAGAGCCTTGTGGGAAGCTGTTGTTTAATCTTACCTTACTTATGTTGTCCCTCATTATTATCTGTCAGGACCTATCACTCAGCATGTTATTAATTAGTTGACAGAGTTTTTTTTCAGGGGATAATATGCACAGTCTGTATAACAACTGTTCTTCCAAACTGTGTTGTATTCTGCAGCTACAGTAGGTCTACAAATATGGCTGTAGTTTTTAGGTTTTTGACGATACTGATCAGGCAGGATGAAAATATCCTTTAATATCAACATAGCACTAAATATTCTTGCTGATTTGTCCTACACTGAGTCTTTGGGTGCTCTTAAGAAATAATAGGTCTGTATTTCTGGCTCATCTCTAACTGTCAACTGTTGTGGTTGAAAAACTTTTGCCATAACAAGTAGGTATTCACATCGATAGCAAACAAACAAACACAATAGCTGGACCTGATCAATTTCTGAATCATGTATAGCAGGGGTGTTAAACTAGCTGCCCGCAGGCTCGATGGGTCACGCACAGGCCACACCCACCCCAGGTCCGCAAATGGGAAAAATGTTGTGAAATATTATGTGACGGCAACATGATGCCGCAAGTTTGACACCCGTGATGTATAGGAATAGTTTCATTCTTTTCTGCATTGATCAGACCTTACTTTGGATACTGTTGTTTATTCTGAGTATCACAGTTGAAAAATATTGAGACTCACATAGGTCCAGAGAGGGGCAAGAAAAGTGACCTGGGAACTAGAAGCAATGTCCTGCAATAAAAGATTAAGGGAGCTAGATATTTATAAAATGTTAAAAATGACTATGTGAAGATGAGGAGGATAATAACATTTTTCAAGTATCTGAAAGATTATTATCCTGAAGGCCATAACCTGTATTTTATTGTTCCAGAATATGATCCATGAAAACTTACAGCCAAATGATGGAACCAGGGGTGGGTTCTACTTACCTTCCCCACCAGTTCGCATCACGATGGAAGTGCATGTTTTGCGCATGAGTGCTTCTCTCTCGTGCACGCATGTGTCCCTTCCCAGTAATGACCCTCTGCACATGCGCAGTACTTTAAAAAAGCTTCTGCGCATGCGCAGAAGCAAAAAACAAGATGGTGCTGCAGTAGAGAACCGGCTCGGGGGAGTGGCAGGCCTGGGTCGCTGCCGGTTCCAGCAACCCAGGCCGCCAAGTTACTAACAGTTCTATAGAACCAGGCTGAACCGGCAGGACCCAACCACTGGATGGAACCAGCATAAATTTAAATTGGCATCCTTTCTCCAGATTGGGGGATGGGTGACTTTCCAGATATTGCTGAATAATTAGAAAGCACCCTGATTTGTGGCCATACTGGCTAGACCTCCTGAAAGTTGTAGTTCAGCAACATCTCCAGTCCTCATTGTTTCTCATCTTCCAAAGCATCCTTACTACTGCTGGGCTTCTACTTTCTTTGACCATTGATCAAAAAGCAGGACATGTGTTTGCTCATAGAAAAATCCAGGCAATTTTTCTCTCTTGCTAGGAGGGAGTATGCCGATGTGCAAATACATTGTTTTCCAACACTTTTAAAATTATCCATGCAGAAATAAGCACACATGAAAAGACTCAACCACAACTCCCATAGCAACACTATTCCATACATTAATAATTACTTGGTCGTTCCTATGTAATTCCTGAAAATTGATTACCATGGAGAAAAACAGCTCCGTAGCTTGGAGTGCTAATTGGATAGCTCCGAGAAGGGTTTAGGCAGAATATTGAAGCCTCTTTTCAAGAGTGGTGTCCTGTCCGCTTTGACTGTGACCTATAAAGTTCCGTTTCTGATCTGCTATGGAAGTCATCATTTGTCGCCTCACTTTATCCTTATCCTTCTTCTGCCCTTGCTGTGCTTTGTTGTCAAAGCAACAGGAAACAGAGCTATACAGAGGCACACAAGCATGCTAGTTTGTTCCCTAACCAACCAGAAGCTGAAGGAAGTGCAGATAAAAATCAATAAGCTGTTTTGTTCACTGATATACTCCAGAGGCATATTGTGGCATCACATCTACTTCCTGGATCTAACAGTGATGACTTCAAAATGAACTTCAGGCTCCATGCTGATTTTAAATCTTGCAGGTATTGCACTTCTGTAGGGAAGTGATTTTTGCCTTATAACTGAGTCTATTTAATTTAAGGTGATCTATCTAGCATTCTTTCTCCAGGTCTCAAGTAGATTTTTCCTAGATCCAAGTGAAGATGCTAAGGATTGAATGGGGAACATTCTACAAATCTACTTGTTCAGCTATCAGCGTTTTGTTTCTGCACTTTTTTAAAATTCTGGAACCCCTGAACTAGGAAGTATGCCATTTATATCAATAATAAATGTGTGAATGTTTCTTTAATGTATAAATTACAAGCAAAGGGGACCAATCTAGTCTGCCACCTTGACATGGTGGTTATTTATCCCTTGTTGTGATCTATTACAGATCAGTCTTTTTGGCCAGACCCATTATTTGTATTCAGAAAAGAAGACATGCGTCTGAGAATAAGCATGCTCTCTGCCCTCAATTCCAAGAGCAGGGTGTAGGGCCTTCAATCTTGATCAGAAACCTAGCAGGATGCAAAGTATAAAAGTTTTCCTCTCCCAAGGTCTGTAAATCCTTCTGAACTTGCCATTTACTTTTTTAAAAAGCTATTTACCCGTTGCTATATGTACAAAATAGGCTGCATCCAGTTTGGTAGCATACATTTCTTCAGTCTGGAGACATACCATATTATGAACTGCTTCATAATAACTTACTGGTCCAAAATCCTACTTAATTCCCATGTACCAGAAGTAGAGATGGGGGGGGGGGGGAACAGTATCAAGAAAATAGCATATATACAACAGGAAATAAACAAAGGAACAGAACAGCATTGCTGGATTATTTCAAAGCGTCATTCTCATTCCCTGAAATATGCTCATGTTTCTCATCCTCTGGTATTCAGAGGCATATCATCTGTGATCTTGGAAAAAATAGTATGCCTAACTATTCATGTTATAGTCTTAATGATCTTCAGGAGACATCTTTTAGAGAGCCATGCAAAGTACTTTCATTAGGAAGCACTAAAATTTATCTCTTCCCCCTAATTGAGTCTACAATCTTGATCTTACAGCCAAAAAAAAAGTTTTCCAACCCCAATGAGAAAAAAGGTTGTAAGTCTGCACAGTTCTGTGTTTTATATCCTAGTACCTGTACGGCTGTAAGAAATAAAACTGAGTTGCTTGCATTGCAACATGATCCTACAACAAAGCACAATTTTATTGTAGAAAAGTTAATATACTGTATTTCTGATCTGAAATAATAAATGGAGCTCCCATCATTATGCTCCCAGCTGGCCAGCTAGCTTTTGGCTCTTTTTAAATAATGTATCAATGTTAATAAGTGCTAAAATTGGGCCTTATGCACTCCATCACCAGCTAGCTCAAGTGGTCATTTTGGGAGGTCTTGGGCTGGATCTTGAATTGAAAGTCTGTTTATTACAGGGGTGGGTTCTACTTATCTTCCCCACCGGTTTGCATCGCGATGGAAGTGCACGTTTTGCGCACTCAGCCATATGACTGAGGAGAGATTGAGAACTCTCCTGTTGTTGAACAAGTTCCAATCATCCTATATACCGTATTTTTCGGACTATAAGACGCACCTTTTTCCTCCCTAAAAGTGGCTGAAAATTCAGGTGTGTCTTATACTTCGAATGTAGCTTTTTTTTCCAGCCCTAACTAGGTGCTAACAGATCTTCCCAGCTCTTACCTTGCAGGCTTTTTCATTGTTACTCTCTCCAAAGAATGTTTTTCCAGCCCTAAGTCTTTGCAGGTTTTTTTTTCATTGCTCTACTTGCTCCAAAGAAGTTGTTTTCTAGCCCTAACCAGGTGCTAACGATCTTCCCAGCTCTTACTGGCTTGCAGGCTCTTTCATTGTTACTCTCAGAAGAAGGTTTTTTTAAGTCCTAACCAGGGGATAAAATAATGTGCTGAAGCTGACCAGACTAAGGATGCTAGCCAGATGAATACCTGGTAGGCAGATTGTTTTCCCCTATTTTCCTCCCCAAAAACTAAGGTGCGTCTTATACTCTGGTGCGTCTTATACTCCGAAAAATACGGTACTCTCAAATGGTAACATATTATCTCTAACATAAAGAAGAATGATAACCAAGAACTACCTAAAAACAGACTTTTGCCTCTTGCCCAGTTTGGTGTAGTGGTTAAGGTGCTATCCTAGAAACTGACCCTTAGGCATGAATGCCAGCTGGGTGATTTTGGGCCAGTCTCTCTATCTCAGTCCAAGCCACCTCACGAGGTGGTGGTTGTGAGGAAAATAGGAGGAAGAAGGAATATTAGGTATATTTGCCACCTTGAATTATTTATAAAGTAATCAAGGGGGGATAAAAATCTAACTAAGTAACTAATATTTCTTTGCTTGTTCATATTTCTACTTTAAAACGAGGGCTAGTGTACTTTTGAGCAGAAGCCCTAGGTTCAGTGGGGAGTTAACCCCACAATTAATCTCCTTGCTCCAGGGGATGGTTTGGACAGAGTCTTTGGAGAGGTGATGAGGTGGCCAGTTTTTCTGGCTGGATCCTGCATTGTTATAGTCTTTGAAGGTGAAGGGTGTTCTGGAGCCATGAATCCATTACTTACACTTTTAGTTGCCTCTGCAATGAGGAGATAAGAGTCAATCCTCATCTTTTTGTCTGCTTTGTTAGACTTATAGTTCCCAGTAACATTGTTAGGGTTGGTCGGTGTTCTTTTCTTGTCTCCGGGTGCCATTTTGGGGGCATCGGGTTAAGCCAGAAGTGATAAGGCCTGTTGAAAGCTGGGAGCTTATTTCAGTAGCTGCGAGTGTGTGGCAATCTTGGCAGTTAATATATGTCGGTGTTATTTAGACCCACAACAATCCTGACTGGTGTAGCAAGAAGACTTTGCTAAGGAAAGTTTTCAGGGTTGGTTGTGCCCCAACCAACTGTCCAGTCCCCCAGAGATACAGTTGCAGGGATTGATGCACCTTTGCAGGGACATGCAACAGTCATTCTCTGACTGTTCTGCACTGTCCAGTCCCCAGAGATACAGTTGCAGGGATTGATGCACCTTTGCAGGGACATGCTAAAGAGATGCTGCACAGCAGTTTCTTCTTTCCTATGGTGAGATACAGCCGGCCTTTTGAAAAACAAGCCAACCTGATAAGCCCAGAAAGCTAATAGAAGAAAAGAAGGGGGTTCTGCCAAGCTTGGTGCAGGAAGAGTTTTGTATGCTGTGAAAGAGGGGCCAGGTGGAAAGTTAGCTTAATTAGAAGTATGTTAGGGCTGTTGTTGTTGTTGGGGGTTTTTTTGTATTTAAACTGTTACGTGAGTGGAAACTTTCTTTTGGTGTCTATGGAGATTCTCAGTCATCCAGGTCATGGTTGTCCCAAAGGTGCTTTTTCAAAAGGCAACTGGACTGTCTGGTTTTTCTTTGAAGACGTTTCGCTTCTCATCCAAGAGGCTTCTTCAGCTGAAGACGTTTCTTTTGATGCATTTCATAAAGTTGATTTTTGTTTCAATTGGCCAGTTGCCATCTATTGCCCATCTCAGCTGGGCTGAATTAATGACCTGACTTTTTTATTTGGTTTCTTTTCTGTATTAAACCAAACTTGTGTGGGGTAAAGATTTCCCTTCCATCCTATCTGGGTTCCCCCCAGAATGCTAGTGTGATGGGAGAAATCAATTTATAATGGTGGGTAGTTGGTATGGCATCAAGGAGATCTCATCTTCCACTCATTGATCATCCATAAATGTGGTTACCTCAGAACAGAAGGGGCTGGTCCATGAGGGTGGCTTTTCTCCCCTCAGTATACTTCACATCACACAGTGGTGGTGTGTTAGCAAGAGCAGGTGATCACACACTATGCTCAGATAAGATTATTTTTAATGTTAATTTTATTAAATATTACAATTAAAGGATGTGGTTAAATGTGGTTACCTCAGAACAGAAGGGGCTGGTCCATGAGAGTGGCTTTTCCCCCCTCAGTATACTTCACATCACACAGTGGTGGTGTGTTAGCAAGAGCTGCTGACCACACACCATGCTCAGACAAGATTATTTTTATGTTAATTTTATTAAATATTACAATAGGATAAATAAGGATAAAAACTAATACATACTACGAAGAATACTATACTATACTACTAATACTACTAATACATACTATACTATAAAAGAAAAAATAGAAAGTTGAGAAAAGAAAAAAGAAGAAAGAAAAATAGAAAAGGAAGAAAAGATAAAATATAGTAAATAAAAAGAAATAAATTTATAAAGAAATGTCTTTCTCTTTCCTCATAACAAGTATAAACAATTTTAGTAACTTATCAGTATAACAAATGATCTTTTCTTTCCATATCACATCACATCCCTAACCCTAACCTTAACCCATCTCTTATCTAAAAACAAATCCTTAAAGCCTCATTGTTCAGTCCTGGTCAGCAAAAATCTGTTAAAGGTTATTAGAGACGGCATCATATCTATTTTAACCTTGGTCAAATAAACTACCGGTAACTTTATATTCTTCTTTATACTTTTCTCAATCTAAACCTTTAGTCCCTTCAAATAATGTCCTAGAGCTTGATTTCTTTTCATTTTTGTCTTTCTCCTTGCAACTGTTTCATTGCTTACAATTATTTTGCTTATTCTAATTTCTAATAAAAACAACATGGCAAAGATTAAAGCATCTTTTGCATTAGGAAAAAAAATCAGCAGGGGCATGAAGAAGCATGAAAAAATTCTGTTTTCCAATCTGGAAAAATAAAATGCATACATTTGTAAACAAAAAGCATTAGTCACAGAGGTGGGATTCACATAATTACCCTACCGGTTCGCCCAGCAACGAAAATGTGAGCGCGTGAGCGCACGTGCACGCTCGTTTCGGTTGGTCGCGCGCACCTTCCACACATGCGTGTCACCTTCCGTTCATGTGCTTTACTCTCGCACACGGCTTGCACGCATGCGCGCAGCTTGAAAACGTAGCTAAATAGGACGGCATAGCACCGGGGCGGATGGGCAGGCCCACCCGCAGGTCGCTACTACCGGTTTGCCTGAACCGGTCCGAACCGGCTGAATACCACCTCTGATTAGTCATAAGAAACAGTTTGGTTACCCACCCTCCAGACAATCTCCTAATTTCATAAAGGATTCTTTTTTTAAAAAAAATGACATAGTGTTTTAAAGCAGGGACTCTCAAGGATTCATGCCAGATTTCCAGTTACTATATATTATTGCAGCTCCTTGGGGAAGAGCACACAACTGAGTTGTGTTAGATGACAGTAACAGCCTCTAGCTCACTAAATTAATGAGGCTTTTCAGAGGCTTTCGGTGACTGGTTGCGGTGCTAAAGTAGCCCTGAGGTGAATTCCCTTAGTTTTGGACTCCAAAATGTAAATGTTTCTTTTAAAACAATTAATTGATTGATTCAGCCAACTGGTGAAATAGATATGTGTAATTGTGCCTTCAAGTCAGTTTTGACTCCTGGAGACTGTCTGGCCTAGTCCCTGCAGTTTTCTTAGCAAGATTTCAGAAGTGGTTTGCCCTTGCCTTCTTCTCAGGGCTAAGAAAGAGTGACTGATCCAAGGTTCCCCAGTTGGTTTTGTGCCTCAAGCAGGACTAGAAGTCATAGTCTCCACCCTCTAGGGGTCTCCAACCTTGGCAACTTTAAGACTTGTGGACTTCAACTCCCAGAGTTCCTCAGCGATGAGGAATTCTGGGAGTTGAAGTCCACAAGTCTTAAAGTTGCCAAGGTTGGAGACTCACACGTCTAGTCCACTACACCAATTTGCTTGGTAAGATGTTAGCTATGTAGTCCCAATTTCTTGGGATGTATTCTTTCTGTGTCAGTTATACTTTTTCATGGTCTGACACTAAGCATTCAGCATGTGCCAATTTATGACAGGAAGCTTCTAATACTTGGCCAGATGCCCTAAATAACAACTAAGGTTAGTGCTCATGCTACAAACAGAAATGTTTAATTGGATGTGATCTGTGGACATATTAACTGATGGATTTGGGGTATAATGTTACTGCCTTAAAATTATGAGACTTTGTTTTAAAGTGAGAGGGATAAAGGTTGAATATCGGTTTATCTGCTTATGCGCAAAAACATTCTGCTTTCACCAACTGCTCAGTAATTCAGAAAGATTAGTGACAGTAGTTGTGATATCAGAACACACATAACTAGGTTAGAGAAGACCTAACAGCTACATTTGCTTGTCATGATAAATATATTTAGTCTTTTCATTGCTTATGTTACGCAAATCTAGCTAATTTGGTTGGGTGTACTAGTTCAGTGTACTATTCAGACCAGTATATGAATCAATTTAGTAACCAGTTAAGTACATTGAGTGAATGTAGAGTTCTGTATTTGAATTTTAGCAGTTTATAACTCAGTTAGTTAAACGTGAATAAATCATATTTTTATCATAACAAGATATGTATATAGAGTGATATGTTATACAAAGGAGAAAATGGAATAAACAGAATATTGAATCTAACTTAAACTTTTGCAGAGAAGACCAGTCGGAATCAGTGGATCTACTAAATCCAACTTAAATGTTTTCTATTTACAGTATCATCCAGCTATATCAAATTAATCATATACAGTATTTTATTATGCTTCACTTTTCCACTACATATTGCCTTTTACTCTAACTTTCACTGACTGAAATTAGGCAATAAGTTTTCCAGGGTAGTGCCCTGTCAAAAGCTGAGATCTAGATAAGGGCACAATGTCAATTCCCATGCAAGATTGATCTTATGTTTTGGTACCAAAATTGTTGAGCAATTCCTGTGATAGTGGTATTCTAACCATGGAAAAATTACATCCATTGCAAAATTCCATGGTATTACTGCTTTACCTCTATAAGGATTATCTGAGTTCTAATTGGAGAGATTATTATCTACCCCATTTCCCACCTTCTATGATCTGGTCATAGTAGCATGGTGGTTAGCAAAAGAATATGCAGAATTGCTGGTATGTCAGCAGTAGAAATGTTGAAGACATCAGAGGTTTGCCATAGGGAGGGGGCTGTATAAACCAAGGAATACAGCAATTTATTATAAGGGTACAGAAAATATGTTTCGACTTGGGCTAGAAGGCGTAAAGTGAGGTACTCATTTAATAGCCTGGAATTATTGTGATCAGTTGTTGGCTGGCTGTTCTCTGGCAGTTACAGATATATAAATATGCCTGTGCTTGTCATGTTCTAATCACCAAATAGATCAGCATTTTATATTGTATTCAGACAGACAGAAATGCTGGCATTTAGAAGTGTCCTAATAAAATACTCTGGCTGTATTTACACAACATTGTAAACTAAAATATGGTTGCTCACTTGTGCTGTGGATTGCAAACAAAGCTGCTGCACACTATTATTTAAAAAAATAGAAAAATAATGTGTTCGGCGCAGAACATTCCTTACATCATTGCCAATGCATTGCTGTTCATAAAAAAGCTGATTTTCCTGAGAATGGATTCGATTTATTTAAAAGATATAAGAAAGAGGAGGAAAACTGATTGCTAAGAAAATCAATAAATACATTGACAAGAAAGCCCTATTCTCCCATTTGCAACCTAGCCATCCCTGAAGAAAATAATAAGCAAGCGTAATTTCTGTGTTGATCCAGAGAGCATGACACTAATTTTTTTATATGTTTTTCTGTATCCTAGCATTTTTTTATGCATGGGGCACATCTGTAATTAAGAGCTGCAGGATGAAAAGATGGCACAGTCAGTGCTGGTACCACCAGGACCTGACAGCTTCCACTTCTTTACGAAAGAGTCACTGGCAGCTATTGAACAACGCATTGCCGAGGAAAAGGCGAAGAAGTCCAAGCAAGAGCGCAAAGACGTCGATGATGATGAAAATGGACCAAAACCGAATAGCGATTTGGAAGCTGGCAAATCCCTGCCCTTTATTTATGGAGACATACCTCCGGGGATGGTGTCTGAGCCATTGGAGGACCTGGACCCATATTACATTAACAAAAAAGTGAGTCCTCTGCTGGGATTTTAACAGGATTTGGGAGGGGGGAAATTCTGCAGAGTCCTCTTTTAATCAGTAGATTGGAGGACAACTTCTATACCTCAGATTATTATCTCATAAATATGGATTACTACTTTCGTTCATTTATGCTCACAACTAAAGCATTACTTGGGGAAAATATTACAATACTGTAAATATTTTATTCCACACACCCCACCCCATTATTGTGAAGCAGTTTTATTATATCTTTCGTATTCACACATCTGGAGGAAAACGATTGGGAAAAAGATACTTAACAAAAATTACATGACATTTGCAACAAATCTTCACTTTACAGAGTCAGTGTTTTAAAAAATGATTGAATCTGTTTAGCAATTGCCCTCTGATCTAGCTCTTCTTTTCATACCAGTAAGGATCTAAATGTTTGATTTGGTTTCTGTACTATCCTACAGCTATCTGGGTTGCTGTTAGATCTGTGGCCTTAGAACAGATATCTTCAAACTTGGCAACTTTAAAACTTATGGACTTCAACTCCCAGAATTCTCCAGCCAGTTGGCTGGAGAATTATGGGAGTTGAAGTCCACAAGTCTTAAAGTTGCCAAGTTTGGGGACCGCTGCCTTAGAACAACCTGACTCTGACTCTGCTGTAAAAAATAAAATAAAATAAAATAAAATAAAATATATTCTTGCAGGCAGAAAATCCTGCTTTCAATTTAACTTCAATTAAAATAATTCTTTGGCCTGGACATCGCCAGCCTGGTATCCTTCACATGCTCATCTCCCAGAATTCATAGCCAGAAAGGGAAAGGTCAAGTTTTTTGGGAATTCCATATGTTAGCACAGCATTTGGAAAAGGCCACTGCAAGCCTTAAGAGCAGAACATTATTCTTCCTTGTAATTTTTTCTATAAGAAAATATATAAGAACAGCAAGATACATGTTTTTATACCCTCAGAAGATGCGTATCAAATATTGCTCAATGAGTAGTTTCCAAAACTTCATTCCACTGCTTTATTCTGAGTAGAGCTCTTTTGCTAATGACTAAACAAAAAGTAAAAGTTAAATAAGCTTCCTGTTTATACAACTCAGTTAGCAAGATGTTTTTTTAAACTCCAATAGATTGGAGTTAATCTTTTTAACTCCGCTGAATAGAACAAGTAGAGGCTTTTTTTTTAAAGCATATGATCATGCACATAATCAACCTGACAGACATATGTTTGACCTCATCTTTGAGGCGGCATACAAATCTGTTTAAATAAATAAATAAATAAATAACTTAGAATAATTAGTATGTGATCTGAATATGGATGACATTACACTGAGTCCTTTAACATGGTCAGATCACTTCCTGGTCCAGATGATATTTTCACTGCTCATACCCACTACGGGGTAAATGGGCCCATGAAGAAGGTCTTTCTGAAGATCTAATGGGTCTTGATTGATTCTGGAAGGTTCCTGGTGAGTTTCATATCATTTGTCAGGCTGTTCCACTGAGTGCCTGGTGGACCTCTGGCATGAGGTGGTAATTGGGATGCTTGGTATGATTCTTCTCAAGCAGCTCTTTCTATACTGGTTGATACTGGGATTGGAGTTGGGGGTATTCTTTGTTTTACTAGGACTTATGGAATAAGACGTGCAACAGTTGAAGTGTCAGTGAAAGGAAAGTAGACTAAAATGTAATCTGACTGAGCTTGAGTATGAACTACAGGTAGTTCTCACCATAACTGAACCCAAAACTTCTGTCCCTAAGTGATGTGGTTGTTAAGTGACTCATGCCCAATTTTATTATTGTTTTGCCATGGTTATTAAATGAATCTCCACAGTTGTTAAACAAATCTGTTTCCCCCATTACCTTTACTTGTTGGAAGCCCCCTGGGTAGGTCACAAATGGTGATCACATGACTCTAGGCCATTGCAACCATTCTAAATACATGTCAGTTGCCAATTCTAATCACATGACCAGAGGGATGCTGTGGCGGTCATAAATGCAAGAATCAGTCTTTACATTTTTTAAAGTACTGTCATAACTTTGAATTGTTATTAAATGAATGGTCGTAAGTCAAGGAAAACCTGTATAATCAAGCCTACAACCTGTGACTTTAAGTGTGGGGAGGAACTTGTTTAAATTTGACTGCTTCCTGATAGAGAAATAGGAGCAGGAGAAAGTCTTGTGACTTATTAGTACAAGATTTTGCTATTAACATTGCTCACGTTCTCTGTAATCTTGATTATTCAATCAGAAGTGTGTGCCTGAAGCGCCACCAGCAATATTATCTAGGACTCCTTTTGATCTGATGAACTCTGATGAAGTGAATGGGGTGCTCATATTCTCAGTTTGGATTCAGTTATGGAATGAAAATGCATTTTATTCTGATGGATGACCTTCAACACTTTGAGGGAATGCATCCATTCTGGTATTTTTATCTCCCTCAGGGGTATTTAATACTATTAGCCAGGTTATCCTGCTAGACTGTCTAGAGGACTGGGAGTTAAATGTGCTACCTTTTATTTTCTGAAGGAGTGGGTCCAATCTGTGATGGATGGGGAATAGAAATCAGCCCATCTGGTAGTCACTTGTGGATATCCTTCCTCTGCTGCTGTTCATTATATGCAGGAGACTGTGAGGAGAGGTCATTGATTCATTGGGAGTGAGATATTATCAATATGCAGATGATACCGAACTTACCATCTGTCTACATCTTAGTAGGATAATTGTAAATTTAAATTCATACCGATGGGTTCTAGTTCATGGATGAGAGCTACCAGGAGACTTCCTGAAGATTAAGCAAATGCTGTATCTGTTACATGCCCCAACTTATCAATTCTACACAACGAATAACATCTCTGGGTAGGTTATATAGAGTTTTCTTCACTTCTTTCAACGGGAAACACAATCATAGTTTCCCTATCATATGCTAACAAACTACAGAGCATGTCCCGAAATTGCTGGAATTTGGTGGGAACCTCCAATGGAAAGCAGAATATAATCACTATAATTTTTCCCAAGCTCTAGTAAAATTAGAGCGCCTATCTGCGTTTATTGGATTTGCAGAACACTCCACATATTGCATGGGTACATTTTTACAGAGATTTTTGGAAGCATAACAATTTTTTAAAAGTATAGCCACACTTACAAGGTGAAGTATAAGCATGGTGCACCATATATATCATCTTTTCTTTATGAAGTTTTCTCAGATATACAAAGTGACCAAGTGCAGCTCCACAAGAACGCATACAATACCTTTTAGTTGTTGAGACTCATGTCCTGATAAAAAAAAAGTTTTTAATGAGCTTTGCTTATTTGGCGGTGAACAACTCTGCAGCATTACTAGACTTGTCTAATCCATTGATCTCAATAGATTAAGATGTTGGGTGTGGGGGAGGAAACTGCTGGGTTACTGATGCTGAAGCTGGTGAGAAACTAGTCTACAATTGAAGACATAAAAGGAAAGAGCTTTTCTCAGGCTGTCAAAATCTAGGTTTTGCTCCTGAATTTAGTGGATAATATTTAGATTTTTATCTGGTTGCATAAGTCTGGTTCCATGTTAAAGAAAATATCTGCTTAGTTGATGAGCCCACTTTGAATCATAAATAGATATGATTGAACCAAATTAGATAGGGGGACAGAGAGATTACCTTCTATATTTGTAATTGCTACTTTAATGAAGTCTTTTGTATATATGATAGATAGACCAATGCAGAACTCATTTTACAGGTTCTGAATCCAATTTTCTCCATTAATTCTGTTGCTTTTTTTCTAGACATTTATAGTATTGAATAGAGGGAAGGCAATATTCCGATTCAGTGCCACATCTGCTGTGTACCTGTTAACTCCGTTCAACCCTCTTAGAAAAATAGCTATCAAGATTTTGGTACATTCATATCCTTTTTGAGTTCTTAGCTCATAATGATTGAAATAATGCTATTTCTGTTTTCAGTAAGTTGACTATTTAAACCATGGGGTTTTTGTTTGTTTACTTCCTGCTTTGCCCTGTTCATCTTCTCTTTTTGCCTTTTACCCATTTCTTTATTTTTTATTTCATTTATTTACCCATTTCTGCCAATGTAGCCCTCCACCTATTCATGAAGTACAGAGCTTTAAAAAATAGATGTTAAAAAGCCTTCCTTTTTTTTCTTCTGTTTTTCCCCATGATTTCTTGTCTGCAGCCTTTATTTCTCTTATCCTGCTTTTGAATTTTGCTTTATTAGACTAAACACCAGCGATTTGGACTCTTGACCCTGTGATTTTTAGATGGTTATCAGAAGCTCCTCAGTAAAATCAATAAGGATATGCACCTTTTCTTAAAATGAATTCATCTGCCAATCATTCTTTCCCTGCAGTGAGATAAATGGGAGATTTGGCTTATATTGGAAGAGCCATTTCCAATTCCTGGGGCTCTAATTAGGCATATCAAGACAAATCAAATTTCCACATGAACCGAGTGTGCCTCTTGAAAAATATCCCTGCATTTTCTGCTAAATTCTCAGGATCCATGCTATATATAAACTGATTTATTAGATATTTCACAGTTATTTTCAGACAGTTAAAAATATAAATTTGGAGCAGTCTAGGAGTTACGCCTATTGAAACTCATCTATAACTTGTAAGAAGCTGCATTCTGTATTCATTCAATAAATCATGAGGATGTCTCCTTGTTTTCCACTGCATAAATGACGAACGTTCAGTAGATGTTCTAAGATGTTCCATGTGTTTTGTTCTGTATATTCTAATAGCTCTCAAAGCATTGCATTGTGACTCAAGGCTATCAACTACAGCTTGACTTTTTCTATGAAAAAAAATTATAGTTGAAGTTTGCTTGCTGTATGTATGTATGTATGTATGTATGCATGTATGTATGTGTGTGTGTGTGTATACATATATGTATGTGTATGTATATGTGTGCGTGTGTGCGTGTATGTGTATATATATATATATATTTGCACAAAAGTTGTACAAGCATTCAGTACAAACTTAAGTCCAAATAGTAAGTCTTTATATTTTCCTTTTTATACAGAATTAAAAATATTCCTTTTCAGGTAGAAAGCACTGGTATGTTTTCATGTAATTTTAATATGGTATAATTACTCTGAATCTATATTTCAATTGATCTTGAAAATCGTGAGGGAACTCTGAATACTGGTTCTTAGATAAATTAGAGCAAATGTGATGTGGAGAATAAAATTATATTACATTCATATGTGAAGTTTGCAAGATATTGTGCAAGGCAGTTTCTTTCCAATTTCAGGTCACACAAAATATTAATGAACAGCAAATGCTCATGTCAAGCAGCATGGCCTTCAGTTTTTGCAGTTTCTATACTCTTAATCTCAGTACCTTACAGTGGAATCCTATGCACATCAGATCCACATAGACAATTAATATGTTTTATTGATTTATGTATGTCATGTTTTTTTTACTATTTGAACATGTAATACACTGGACTAGCTCCAGAGAGTGAGTAGATTCCATTGTTTCAGCACAATCAAACACATGCCTATTTTAAAATGTCTCATGTATTCCATGTTAATTATTCTCAATGTATAAAAATGTGTATACAATTCCAGATGAATTCATATTTTTATGGTTTTGAGCGCTCTTTTTCACAAATATTCTTTTGAGCCTTACAGCCACATTCTGGTCCTCAATGGCTACATTCTAGAAAATTCTTAATGAACAACTTTGATTGTACCTGTGTGGGGAATGAAACAGACTTAAAAGGGAAACATCTTATAAAAAACTAAATGTTAAGATTCTTATTAGAAGGCAGGCCCCGGTTCCATTCTTTACATCCCCATGAATTGTCAGGAAAGGCCTCTGGTCCTTGAACCAGTACTCCTTGGCAGAAGCCTCCTTTCGTCCTAAGAATCATCACGCTGAAAACCTTTATCAAAATCTGAATAGAAATTGTGCACGCTAATTCGGCAGTTCGTCCCAATAATCCTTTGTATACTATTGTGAGTACCCAATAGGAAGGTGAAATGCACATGTAATACCCAGCCCTTCAAATAAAGCAGCTCTCAACATGTTTTATTTTATGCTGCCATCATGTGGCCATTTAATGCCTCATGTACAAGAAAACTAGTCTAGTAAGATGGTGACAGGGAAGAATTCTAACACAAACCTTGAATTATTCTTTGCATGACTCAGCCATTACCTCAGGAAGGAAAGCAAAAAAGGTCAAGATGACGGCCACGCCATCAGTGTCCTAACCTTTTTTTTACATGTGTCACAACACACATTAAAAAAAGAAGGTAGAGCTTTAACCACCTTTCTGTGGCCACATTTTTTTTTTACTTTTTTTGATCCTTTGCAGACACTCCTGGAATTGCTGTTCTTCTTACCTTCCCTTTGAGCAAGTCTTTCAGGCAGGCAGCCCTCATGGCCACAGCACCACTTTCTTAAGCTCTTCCATTAATAAGCATATAGCTGTTTTGAAGCCAGTCACATGTTTGTTGCATTCTCCCTAAAAGAACAAAAAAAAATTGATCTGATTATTCTACCAGGACTCCTAAAAGGGGTGGGGCTAGTATGAAGTTGCCTTTGGAAAGTATAAAATTTAACTTTAAATCAGTTTATAGAAGATAAAATATCACACTGTATTTGAGCCTTGAAACATTAATGGTTCAGAATAATTAGTGCTCACTAATCAATGTCTTACAGAGCATAGGTTAGCTCTTTAAAAATGCAGTGGATATTTAGCTGAATACTATTTTTCCTCCATATCAAAATGTTCTTCCCTGGTTGCCTGCCCTTTTTGTTTGTGGCCTGGTCAACTTATTTGCATTCTGGTGTTATACTGGCCACCAACATCTTGCTGCAACTACCTGATTTTACTTTTAATAAAGAGGTAACAACTTGTTTCCATCTTTCATGGAAATTCTCTTTGAGTATTATCTAAATATAGAAAAGGTTACTGATTCTGGAAATAAGCCAAAATGCATTGTTGATGGGATAATTTTCAAGAAGTGTTTTCCAGTATGTTTTCCTTAACTATTAATACATTATTCAGCATGCTTATAATGTGCACTATTTTAACCAACTGTGTATTTATGACCATGAGTAATCCTCCAGAATGGACGAAGAATGTAGAGTAAGTCAAATTTTATTTCCATTTAACATGTTAACAAAGCCAGAAACCATGTTTTTATATGCAGTAATCAAGTGACTTATTCTAATGGCAAGCAAACTTCAATAATGAGTTTCATAGCATTTTTTTTACAAATTATGCAAACTCTCTTGGATTACAGTATTTAGTGCCCATTAAGGTTATGCATGGAAAACATGATATAAACTGGGCCTGAAACCAAGACCAATGTTCTATACCAGGGGTGTCAAACTCGATTTCAGGGTTGTGTTTGACCTCGGGGGCCGGGGTGGGAGTGGCCAGGGTGGGCATGGCCAGCTCGACATCACTTGTGTCGGGGGTGCCTGTGGTGGCTTGAATGCTCTGCCAGTGAAAATGAGCTCCCAAGCTCCATTTTCGGCTGCCATGGCCTCCTGCAACCCTCTGCCATCGAAAACGGAGCTTGGGAGTGCCGAGCTCGGGACAAATGACTGGCCCACAGTGCTCTGCCAATGAAAACTGAGCTTGGGAGGGCTGCATGTGGCCTTCCCGAGCTCCATTTTCGCTGGCAGAGCACTGTGGGCCGGTCGTTCGTTGTTTCCAGAGTGGCCCCATGGGCCAGATCTAAGTACCCCATGGGCCGGATCCGGCCCCCAGGCCTTGAGTTTGACACCCCTGTTCTATACCACTGGTGTCAAACTCGCTGCGTCATGTTGCATCACGTGACATTTTGTGATGTTTTTTCCCTTCACGGAGCTGGGGGGTGGGCCTGACTTATGCGTGATGCATCTGGCCCACAGCCCGCCAGTTTGACACCCCTGTTCTATACAGTGAGTTACAGTGCACTACCTTCATTTCAAGTACTTCCGTTGGCATGATTCTTACCAGTGGAGATATATGTATTTTCTATAATCTGCAAGCTTATATTTACTTGCCTATAGCTTTTATGTATATCCTTGCATATTAGATTTTAATTCCTCGCAGCTTCCTTCTGGTTTGGTGTACCTCCAAAAACTTCACCTGTGAAATATAACATAAAATGGAACTGTTGCACCCATCTGCTTTTTGTCCTTTTGAATTATCATCAGGTCATTTCTGTATTCCCCGGAACAGAATCATTTGCTATTTTAAATTTCTGGCATTTTCTCCATTTTAATATTTTATTGGTAGCTTTGAAAGTGTTGTCTATATAATTGTTATAATTAACAATTGTTTTCCTTTAATTCTTGTGCTGAAATTTTCCTCAGATACACGTTCACTGGAATTTATACCTTTGAATCACTAATAAAAATTCTTGCAAGGGGCTTCTGTTTAGAAGGTTTCACATTCCTCCGGGATCCCTGGAATTGGTTGGATTTCACAGTTATAACATTCGCGTAAGTGTTTCATTGTGTTCTGATTATTTCTCTTGAAGAATTTAATAGGGAGTGATCTCAGGAGAAAAGTTTATTCAAGAAGGAAAAGTATTTTGAAAGGTTTCAATAACAATAAATCTAATCTTGCTTATTCGTGTTATTTATTTATTTTAGCATGTCAGAAGCAGTCTGGGCTATAGAGGCAAAGTAGTGTGTTTGGCCACTTGCTTATAATAAATTAATACACTTCTCAAATTCCCAAATTAATTTTCACTAATAAAAAACAATGTGATTTGTGCATTGACTTATTTAATTTGAAGGTCAGGAAAGCATATTAGTAAATGCAAGGCTATTGCAGCAAAGAGAGACAAGGTGTTAATTAAAGACCCCCCAGCAAGTAGCCTAAGCTCTGCCTCAATTCTGAATAACTGTGGTTTAATTCTACAGGTATGTAACAGAATTTGTAAACCTAGGCAATGTTTCAGCTCTTCGAACTTTCAGAGTATTGAGAGCTTTGAAAACTATTTCTGTAATCCCAGGTAAGGAGTGAGTGGCTTGACGAAGTGCCAGGCCCCTGGTATTTCCAGCTGTTTTTTGTGTGCTGTCATTGTGTTTGTGTGTGAACTCCCCTATTACAGATATGTGACAGAGTTTGTGGACCTGGGTAATGTCTCAGCGTTGAGAACATTCAGAGTTCTCCGGGCATTGAAAACAATATCAGTCATTCCAGGTGAGAGCTAGGTTAAACCCAGAGGCTGACTTTTTAGAACTCCATGGAAGATGAAATCACCTTTTTAAGCATAAGCCATGTTGCTCACTGCACAGTAGAAGCAAAAAATAAAAAGCAAGAATCGAAAACATTGCTTTCAGTCTAATGTGATTCTTTGCTTTTTAAATATTACAGCTTAAGTTTTCTTTCCAGTCCAGCCTTTGTGTTTAACACATTCTTGCATGAGACATTTGCAGTAGGTGGCTATACAATTTGCATCCTATGACATCAAGCTTTCCACTTTTAAATTAAAGGCCAATATAGTGAGGCTTTCATGTTGATGCAAATTTTATCATTTTTTGCAGGCACTTCAGACAAACTTGTGATCTGTTGTTTATATGCTTTTTTAAAAATGCAATGCGTTAAATATGCAGAACACGAAATATAGCATGGGCCATGCATGGGGATTTCCTAGAAGTTGTCTGTCTTTTCCAAACCATCACCTGTTTTATACCATAAGATTTAATCCAGTATCATTCAAATAGCTTATATCATATACACTTATTAATAAACATAAACTGAGGCACATTGTTGAATACTTTACAAAGTGATCTCACAATAATGGTTTGGGCAAGAAACACAGCAAGTGAAAATAATGTGCTTTTCCATAGAGATATAGCATGGATAGCAAAATCATATTTTTTTGCTTAGGCCAAGTGTTCCTCTGATTACATAGAATGTATATTTATCTATAAATATAGATCTATTTTATTTGTATATAAAATTTGAGATCAGCATATACTTAACAGCTTCTCATTCATGTTCATAGGCAATCAGGCTTTTCATGAAACGGTCACAAAGACAATTCATTTCATTGCCATACTGCATGAAAAGTTACTTAAATCAACACATTCTTATGAAGTCTTGAACACTATATCAAAACTGCTTTCTTTCTTTTTTCTTGGCTTGCAGGCCTGAAGACGATTGTAGGGGCACTCATTCAATCTGTGAAGAAGCTTTCAGATGTCATGATCTTGACCGTGTTTTGTCTGAGTGTATTTGCACTAATAGGGCTCCAACTTTTCATGGGGAACCTGAGGCATAAATGCCTGATTTGGCCACCGGACAATTCTACTTTTGAAATAAACATCACTTCCTATTTCAATAGCACAATGGGAGAAAATGGTACCTTTGTAAATACGACAGTGACCACTTTTAACTGGGAAGATTATGTCAGTGATGACAGTAAGAACTAGTGATTTATTTAATTTTATTTATAAAATGTATTGGCAGCCCATCTTACCATAGGGTAACTCTGGGCGGCTTACAGTTACATCTTAATTAAAACATAGAATGTTAAAACCAAACCTTCAAACTTACGTATTCTTTATGTTTTAACCTTTCTTCCAAAAGTTTTCCTTAGCAGAAATGGTACATTGTAAGCAAATACTATAGTTGGTTTGCTAGTTCACTCTGATTCCAACCCAAGGAATTTTGGGTTTGCTCTTTTCTACTACAGGTAGTCCTTGACTTATGACCACAATTTTGAGCTCAAAATTTCTGTTGCTAAGCGAGACATTTGTTAAATGAATTCTGTCCCATTTTAGGATCTTTCTTGGCACACTTGTTAGGTGAATCACTGCAATTGTTACATTAGTAAATAGTTGAGTAAATCTGGCTTCTCCGTTGATTTTGCTTGTCAGAAAGTTGCAAAAGGTGATCATATAACCCCAGAACACTGCAACCATCATAAATATGAGTTAGTTGCCAAGCGTCTGAATTTTGATCATGTCACCATGGAGATGCTGCAACCGTCATACGTGTGAAAATGGTCATAAGTCACTTTTTTCAGTGCCGTTGTAACTTCAAGCAGTCACTAAATGAACTGTTTTAAGTTGAGGACTACCTGTACTAGTATAAACATTAAGAAAATATGTTAAATTGTGGTTTAAATTGTGACCAATTGCATTGTGTACCATCTTATATTGCGGATGACTTTTTTTTTTTTAATGGTGACACATTCCAGAAAGATTGCCATATCAGTTTAGTAAAGCACAAACCAAAAAGTGTGATTTGGGAGCCTTTAAAAGGCCTTTCCTTTTTGCTGATTTTGCTGAAATACTAACCAGCCATTCTTCAATCAGCAAAAAGTGATGCCAGCATGATATTCCTGCCACCATGGCTATTGTGCTTCTCTTGCTTCTGCTCCCAGTCACTTGGATCTTCCTCCCAAAATGGGAAGAAAGCACGTGAGTTGGGCAACCACTGTCTCCAAGGGGAAAAACCTAATTGCTAGAAAAATTCTACTCACTCTGACATCCAGCCAAAAGCGAAATGTTGAGATTGGAGATGGGGGACGAGGAGAACATCCTTCAATGAGCCAATTGAAGGTCACCGGCCTCCCTTAGGACCCAGGATGTTTCTTCGGATGAGGGCTTGTTCCATTTTCCCAATGATGAAAACAAATTTGATCTGGCTTTAGCTGGCCTCTGTGACAGTCTAGCACTGAACTGAAGGCTTGCTTTCTCCTCTACAAATAATGAGTAGGCCACTTTGATATGAGGATGAAGAGGACATGTGGGAGGCCACTTCCAGTCTGTTCATTTCCCTGAAAATTAATGGTGGCAAAGCCTAATGGTTTTTGTACACTTTAAGGTTATCCTTAGATGACATCAGAATACAGGAAAACATTTATACAGCTAAAGATGATATATTGCAAGCACTCATCAGCTAGCAATGTCTTGAAGGCAACATCATACACGGGGGGGGTGGGAGGTTGCCATGGGAAAAAAATTTGCCATAATTAGATGCAATTGAAAAATATCTAAAGATTTACAGATTTGTTCTGACATGTAGATGGACACTAAGTCCAGCAGATGCAAAAATCAAAAGGGCTCCGGTGTGACCTTTTTAGACATTGCTGGCAGTTGTAGCATCTACCGCATTAGTGGGAGAGCAATGTCCCTCTGGGTGCTGCATTGAACAAACAGATCAGACTTTATGCACACAAAAATTAATGGACACAGGTTTGACAACAGGACTCAAAACAAGGAAAAAGTAATATCAGAGCATTTTAAACTCCCAGGATATTGATTACCGATATCAAGGTTGCTGATTTGGAGCAAAGAAATGATTCTTCATAGAATGAGAGAGGCTGCTGAATTTCCATATGTCAGGCTGTTTCCCAAAGACTTTACAAACAAATGAGTGTTTAACCCATTACAATTCTTAACTGTAATCTGTTTCACATACAATCTGCATCTGAATAACCAGAGGTGGTATTCATCAGGTTCTGACAAGTTCTGGAGAACCGGTAGTGGAAATTTTGAGTAGTTCAGAGAACTGGTAAATACCACCTCTGACTGGTTCCGCCCCCATCTATTCTCTGCCTTCTGAGTCCCAGCTGATCAGGAAGAAATGGGGATTTTGCAGTAACCTTCCCCTGGAGTGGGGAGGGAATGGAGATTTTACAGTATCCTTCCCCTGCCACGCCCACCAAGCCACGCCCATAGAACCGGTAGTAAAAAAATTGAATCCCACCACTGTGTATAACCACTTTTCTTTTCCTCTTCCTTGCTTCATGTTTATTCCAATCTTACATCAGTTTAATCACCCTACGCATCTCACGAAGAGAGTTGTAGCTCAGAAAAGCTTGTGCCTTTTAATAAAATGTGTTAGCTTGAAACAGTGCTACCATACTTTGTTTTTTTAACTACCATAGACTTGCACAGTATTTCTCCTATAACATTGCTGTAATATATTTGTTAGTCTTTAGGATTCCACAAGTCTATTTAGCTTATTTGTGCTAACAGTGACTTTTAGTGTAAGTAAATATAGCCAATTCTCTTTCCAAATAGGTCACTTTTACTTTTTGGAAGGACACAATGATGCTTTGCTGTGTGGCAATGGTTCAGATGCAGGGTAAGAGAATAATCTGATATATACATATACATATACATACATACATAATACATACATACATACATACATACATACATACATACACACACACACACACACACACACACACACACACACACACACACACACACACACACACACATATATATATATATATATATATATAGTTATTTATATAATAAATTATTTGTTTGGAAATTGCTGCTGAAATGATGGTTGAGGGTAAACAGTTTAACTTTTTTTTTACTATCTGAAGTGTTTCAAATTTGATAATGTGGAAGGGGGGCAGACATTTGCTGCTTAAATATTTGCAGCTAACTTTAAGCCGTAAATATTGGAGATTCTCTTTATCAGACTAACTTTATTTATCTTAAAACTTGGAAACATTTCTAAAGTCAAAATAAGCCTCTTTCTTTTTTTCTGGTCTTGAACTGTTATTTAAAGAGATACTGATCTGGTAGGACTGCATCTTATGATACTGCCTTAAGGATGTAGCTTAGCCAATCAATAATTTTCCCTAGTTAATATTAAAAACAGACCAGCCTTTCTCAACTTAGTGCCCTCCAATGTTTTGCATTTTAACTGGTTTAATCCTTCATCCCACATTGCCAAATTAAAATCCATCATTTTGGAGGGCATCAAATTGTGGCCAGTCTTTGTGTGTAATTGGTATTCTTGGATGATTTCATAATACATTTGCAAGTGAGTATAATTTTCATTCTATTGAAAATTGATAGGCTGCTTGCTCAAGCCTCAGTCTGTAGTAAAGCATACATTGATTAGGATAATCTTTAAAAATGGCAATTTTTTCCTTTTTCTAGTCAATGTCCAGAAGGATATATGTGTGTAAAAGCTGGTAGAAACCCCAACTATGGCTATACAAGTTTTGATACCTTCAGCTGGGCCTTCTTGTCACTCTTTCGGCTGATGACTCAGGACTACTGGGAAAATCTTTACCAACTGGTGAGGGTCTTTGTAAGCAGGAAGTACCAGTAGTAGCACCGAGGCTGACTGTGTAAAGCAGCATTTTAATATGAGCACCTGAATGAATTGCAAACAAAAGTTTACAACTGTTATGCCATGATGAACTGTTTCTGAAGCGTAACAGTTGTATACTCAAATGCTCAAATAAAGAACTTCAAAGTTTCCTTATTTCATTGAAAGTTAAATGTATACAACAAGGTCTTAATTTTCATCACACGAGAGCCACTGTAGGCATACTGAGGCCTGCGGTGGGACTCCAAATTGGTGATCATTTTGAGAGGTTGCAGAGTATGGGAGACAAATAGGGGTCTGCAATCTTGAGGCATTTTTCCCTTTTGATGCCCAAATTCTCCACAATGTAAACAAATGCCCAATACTTGTCCCTATCCTCTGTGAGTGACTTGCTCGTCAGAAAAGGAATAATGATAGGCTACATGCAGCCAGCACTTTTTGCATCACTGGTATCCAACTTTGGTAACCATTTTGGCATGAACATTGGAACTCTTGGGCAACAGAGAACCATTCCAACTTCCCTTTCTCAAAGGAATAGCAATAGCAATAGCAATTAAACTTATATACCGCTTTACAACCCTCTCCAAGCGGTTTACAAAGTCAGCATATTGTCCCCAACAATTTGGGTCCTAATTTTATCCACCTCAGAAGGATGGAAAGCTGAGTCAACCTTGAGCCTGGTGATATTCGATCTGCCAAATTGCAGGCAACCGGCAAGCAGCAGAAATAGCCTGCAGTACTGCACTCTAACCACTGCGCCACCACGGCTCATGGAACTGTATTGGACTCCTTCATGTTATTAACCCCTATAGCCATAAAGATTGCTGAGATAGGGATTCTCTTACCAGGAGATACCAAGGAAATGAACCCACAATGTCATGGAGTGCTGTAATCCCTTCCCTGATACCAGGAGCTATTACTGGATTGTGGGATCTTTCCCTATAGCCCTGTAGATTATGGATAAAATACCCAAGCACAGTGTTTTGCATATGCTCAATGGATCATGTTATAATGCATCGTTATATTTACTGTTGGTTTCCCCCCCCCCCAAAAAAAAGACAAACATTACTTTCAAGGTCAGCAACTTGAAAACTTCAAATGTTCTCATAAGCTGAAGAAGGAAGAGAGGAGAGAAGGAGGAAGAAAGTAGGAGAAGGGGAGAAGCCCAGTGGGAAGGGAGTGACTGAATTTGATATGCTAGGTCAGATAAGCAATTTTAGTAATGATAGAAGTTAAAACACTATATTTGGATATTGAACATTGGATATATAACAAAAAAAATTGTTATGTTAATTCTTGATAACACATCATGGTATATATATGGATATTTATATGAAGAATATTAAAAAATAAAATAAAATAAAAGTTCTCATAAGCTCTAATAGCTTTTATAATTCTTATAGCTCTCAAAGGGGCAAGGTAACTTGACTATCTACAGGGCACCATGTCATCTATTCCTACATTGGCCCTATAAAGAATTCATTTCACAAATCAGATAAAAGTGAAGGGGTAAGATAGTATTCTCTGCCCAGTTAAACATCCTCCAGATGAACTCCATAATCTTCAGACAGCATCTTATGGATAGCTTACTCACTTACTCTTAAGTGAGTAAGAGGAAGTGAAATAGAGGACATTGGCCAGCATCCCATTGCTCTCTACAAAACAAAGTTTCAGTGTATTGCCTATGCTCCAACTCACCATACTGCTCAGTGTAGTTAGTAAAATGCCAAAAGGGTACATTAGACGAAAGCATAATATTGCACAAGTACAGAAATAACAGATGGGCTGTATTTATGCAATATCCTTGGCAGGGTCAGGTAACAAATGCATTTGCTTGAGTGACATGTTAAGTTTGGTTAGTGTTAATCTTCATTGTGGCTTAGCAATTTGGTTATAAGGTTAAGCAAGTTAACCTTAACACACCCTTTCTAATTTGGTCCCTAGCCAGTAATTGTTGATGTTAGCTTGAAACACAGTTGAGTGAAGCAAAGGTTGGTAATCTATACTTCCATTCCAGATATTACTGAACTTCAATTTTTATTGTTCCCATCATTGGTCACCCTAGCTACTGATGGTACTGAGTTGGAATTTAAGTAATGCCCATAGGGCCATACATTCTTCCCTGCTGTCTTATTGTGCATGTTGACAGAATTGGAAAAGCCTCAAGTGGAATGTCCCAATTTTCCTTAATCTCTTCTTTATGTTTAAGATAGCGGAAGTACCTCTGTTTCAGTGAGGAAGGGAGGTGAGTTCCAGCTGTACTAGCTCAGTAGCCCAAATGTGTCTTATCTATGATAGTTACAGCAACTGTAGGTTCATTTGTAGATTAACATGCAACCTTGTACATAAACTCACACATGTACCCAATAAAGTCAAACCATCTCATAAGATGGTTTGTCTTATGTTCACTCCCTAGACTATAAGAAAAAAGGAGGCTAATATATTTCGGAGAACTGTTTTAAAATTATGTATTCTTTATTTTCTTTTATAGACACTACGTGCTGCAGGCAAAACGTACATGATCTTTTTTGTCCTGGTGATTTTCTTGGGTTCTTTCTACCTGATCAACTTGATCCTGGCTGTGGTTGCCATGGCCTATGAAGAGCAGAATCAAGCCACCATGGAAGAAGCTGAGCAGAAAGAGGCAGAGTTCCAGCAGATGCTGGAACAGCTGAAAAAACAGCAAGAAGAGGCTCAGGTTACTTAATGAGTGGAACACAACTTTTATGTTTTGTCCTGTACTTACAAAAGATGATATGTAAAGTCATGGGTTTACTATATCAAATTTTGTGATTTCCAGCTGGTTGACTCCAGGGTCATGGGGAACTGGATCTAATGGGCATGAGTATACATATATTCAAACATATGTACTGATGACCATTGGAGTAGGAAGAAAATTACCACATGTCTTCCTTCTTTTGTGTCCCACAATATTGAACCATTTGAAGACAGGAAACTAAAAACTTGGTGCATTAAGTTTCCAATAGAAATGTACCTATAAAAAATGAAAACTACTTGTCCTCAAAAATTGTTCTCCCCAAAAAGAAAAAAAAGGAAGCATTGGACCCTAAATATCACTGCTGCCTACTCCTTTTGTCATTATGCCACTGTTCAATCCATTTTTTTTAAAAAAGGCACTTCTGTCTTGAGGCAAAAGTTCAACTAATAGCGCTAAATGAAACTCTATTCTTCCTACAGTTTCAGAATGAATTAAATATCCCTCCATCAGAAATAAAATATAGTTACGGTATTTAGATATTAAATATATATCTTCCATATACCATTTAAAACCCTAATAAGATTTTGTTTCATTTTGACCTGTCTACTAAAAATGAATCAGTGAGTCCTATTTGCTTAAAAAAAAAGTGGACAAGGTTCATTCATTTTGATGCTACCTAATGAAAAAGGCAAGGAGATTTCCATCTTCCTCCCTCCCTCCCAATATTCCCCTCCTTTTATGGCTGAAACTTCTGTTTTTAATAAGGCTGCCTTGACCATCCAATAAAAGGAAAATGTCCTGTCCAAGCGTTTTTTTTTAAATTGAGGATAGCATATAGCAAGAGGGGTAGCAATAATCCAAACAATTACTAGTCATGCCCAGAGTAGTAACTGCATCCTATCCCCCCCACCCCACATCCTTACATACAGGCCTTTATCCTCTGCCTCTTACTAGTCTTTAAACCACGTTGTTTATTTTTAACATAGTTAATGAAATTTAGCTGCAACTAGGGAGGAAGCTGGAATAAACAGAAATCTTGGAGCAAGACAATTGCATGCATCCCCTCAGCCAGAAGTTATTCACCCATGCTTTTTATTGACCTCTTTTGCCCAGGAAGGCTGTATTTTTAGTGATTCCCCAGTTCTTTAACCCTTTTTGTTGCTTGATCTTTCTGCTCAATACTTATTTATTTATTTATTTGTTTGTTTGTTTATTTATTTATTTTATTTGTTTGTCAAACATGTACAAGGTAGTAGGTGTTTGTATAAACATAACAAAAGCAAAAAAGTACAGATAAATGAGGACAATAGGACAGTAAGACAGGGACGGTAGGCACAGTGGTGCGCTTATGCACGCCCCTACTGTACTTCTTACTATAGCAAAGACTATACAGTAAACTGAACAACTACCTCTCTTTTTACACCATTGAGAGGTAGTGGATGAAAGCAAAGACTGGCATTTCAAGATTGCCATAAGGCTTTCTAAATTGTTGATGTCCTGGGGGTTCAGAGCAGTGCCCTTGGTGGAAAAAGATTGAGCCTGATATACAGTACTGAGGTAAATTTAGTGAAATTAAGGTATGCTTCATATTCATTTAAACATGCCGTGTTATTTGGCAAGTTCCTTTTTCCTTGAAATGTAGGCTTACTATAATGAGCATCAAAGTCACCTGTTTTATAAAAAGATGTCCTATCCATTAACATATTGGTATGATGTATCTTAAATGTACTTAACTTTCAGGCAGCAGCTTTAGCCGCCGCAGCAGGTGAATCGAGAGAATTTAGTGAAGTTGGTGGTGTAGGTGGGTTCTCAGAGAGTTCTTCAGCAACATCAAAGTTGAGTTCCAAGAGTGCTAAGGAGAGGAAGAACAGGCGGAAAAAGAGAAAACAGAGGGAACAGTTTGAAGGAGATGAAAAAGACGAGGATGAATTTCATAAATCAGAATCAGAGGACAGCATCCGCAGAAAAGGCTTTCGATTCTCTATTGAAGGGAACAGATTAACCTATGAAAAAAGATTTTCTTCCCCACACCAGGTATGGAGAATATATGTGGGCAAGGTAACTCTGGAAGCTCAATACACATTTCACTGCTGTAGGGTTTTGGATCACTTTATGGGCTATGCCTCAATAACATCCTGGGTTTCTTATTTCCCTTTTTCTTCTCATGGGTCTTCTTAGTTGGTTACTTTTTGGTATGTAATTGTGTAGAATTAGAATTCATTTCTATGTTTTATATCAATTGCTGTGCAAGCCTCAAGAAAAAAAACTTACTGAATAAATTGTAAAGTAATTCTTTGGGGTACACTTTAAATGAGAAGAATATGCCTCAATCTCCTGGCAATTTTTGCCATTCTTGTTCGTGTTTCTCTAGCCTTATTTCCTGCTTGCTTAGAAGAAGAGAATAGCAAGACAGCAGCTGCAAAGAGAAGGAACAGTGAATGCTAGAGAGCTCCAGGAATGACCAGTGGCCTCTTAAAAGGGGATGGGGGGCTTGGCTGGTCCCACAAAATACCAACCTTTGAGTTGCACAATAAAGCTGACGCGATGAGGATTTACGATTAGAGGCGAGAGGATCTTTTTCCTTTGAGTCTAATCCTTTGTCAAAATAAAGCGCGAGAGTAATTCTAGGTAACAAAATATTTATTTCAGTATAAAAGAATATAAAAAACACAATAAATCTTAATAACTACATCTCTGCAATCTAAGACGTCATTCTTCAACGAAGGACAGCAGCAGAAGAGAAAGAATGGAATGTTGCACATGCGTAGTACAGTCTTATCATGTGTCTGCTTGCTAAGAAGTCTGGGTACCATATATATTAGTGTATGAGCACAGCTGACAATCAAAATTCACATCATGACAAAAGCAAATGCCAAGATGATGCAAGCAGGGATAAGTCGGGATTTTACTAATTTATTTTTCACATTTCTGAACCGCCCATCTCCCTCAAAGAAGGACCCTTTATGGTTTATTACATATAGAATGTAAAGGCAAGAGAAATAGTGGCACTAATTTAGAAATTATTTAATAAATATTTATTTAATATATATTTTTTAAAAAATAATGGAGGTTGTTCCTGTACTCTTTGAGAGACCCAAAAATATCTGTGTTCATTCATTTCCTTATACTTAAGAAGGATCTTTAATTTTCCCATTGCCTTTCAATCTGTTTATGGATGTTTCTGATCTTGCATTCCCTTACAGTCTTTGCTGAGCATCCGCGGATCGCTGTTTTCCCCCAGGCGCAGCAGCAAAACGAGTCTCTTCAGCTTCAGAGGCCGAGCAAAGGATTTTGGATCAGAGAATGATTTTGCTGACGATGAGCACAGCACTTTTGAAGACAACGAGAGTAGGAGAGATTCCCTCTTTGTTCCTCACCGGCACAGTGAGCGTCGCAACAGTACCATCAGTCAGGCCAGCCGATCATCTAGGGTGATGCCTATCCTTCCAGCAAATGGGAAGATGCACAGTACTGTGGACTGCAATGGGGTGGTTTCCTTAGTTGGCGGGCCTCCTCCTCTTATGTCACCCACTGGGCAGCTTCTTCCTGAGGTAATAAGAGATCAGAATAGCAACTATCATTGGCACAAGGACTGTGCCAAACTTTGCCTAGCATGTGAAGAAGGTTGGGCCAATTTTGACAGGGAGATGCTTTCGGGAATTTTAAGGGATGGAATGGATTTTTTAGGCACCTGTAATACTTAAGGCATTCATTTGGTCTGTTAAATTCCCCCGCCCAAGCCACCAAAACAGCAAAAAGGGGGTCAGAAATTCCAAAAGGACTGGTGGTAGCTTTCTGCAGTGGACAAAACAGCATTGACTTGAAACTTAAATTCAGATCTACGTGCACTTTGGCATCGGAGCAGTTTAAACTAGAAATGCACTTGGCTACTATATTAGCTTGTAAATTAAAATAAACTTTAAAAAACCACCTCAAAGTAGGCTTTCAGAAGAATGCAGGAGCATATCCTGTTAAGCTAAATTTCAGAGCTTTCCTATAATAAGGAATCTTGCATAAGAAAAAATCTTGATTGTAGGGTGAATTAAGAGAATTTCCTTTCAGCTTTTTGAAAAGAGTCATATCATCCCAGGTTATTCCAGCTGTGTTCTATCAACACTGAGTGGTTATAGGTTTTCTGCTTCTGCCAATGAGGTTTTGGGTGGACATACTACTTCTACTGTTTCTATTATTTAGTAGAAAAAGGAATACCATTTGCCTATTTCATTCCACCTCCTCTTTCATTTTAGGTGTTGCCATCTCTAAGGACAGGACTTAATTTGTCAATACTGTCATTTTCTTGCAGCCCTAGTTGACCTGGAGGTTGTTATCAATCTCTGTGTCTAACTTCACCCCACACTCAGGGTTTAATGCTCTTTCAGAAGACTGCTAGATTCACATTCAGAAATAGCCCAACTCACAAAGCCAAGCCCAGAGCAGCTGCAAACTATTAGGTGATTTGATTGGTAGCCTGGTGTCCTATTCCAGGCCCCTGCTTAATCCTGCCCTGCCCCACTTTAGGGGGAATGATTGTTGATAGCAATTTCCCTACCGGAAAGCAATGTTTGATAGGATGGGAAATGAAGCTAGGGAAATTGACCAATTGCTTTCCTAAATCTATCTTTCATCCAAACAGTAAGAGCAACATTTATTACCCAGCCATATTACTTTGGCAAAATAGAGCTTGACAATTGAGACAGCAAATTTTATTCAGGCATAACTTTTCTGGCAACTCAGAGGCCGGTGGCTAGTTCCTTAATGTTGCTATCTGACTGGGCATATAGACTGAGAAGATTGAAAAAAATGTAGTTTAAATAAAGGAATTTTGTTTCATTGTGTTCCTGTTTAATTTTTCAAAGGTTGTAAGCACAACTTGGAACACTGTGTTAACATGAGCAGTGCTTCAGCAGTTTGTCATGTAACTAAATCAAAGACACATTAACATTACTAGAACTCTCTTGAAGTGAGATTAAGAGATTCATTATTTCTCCCTAAAGGATACCAGTCAGTAGCCATCTTTCTTTTTAGTCCAGAAGAACAACACTGTTGATGATGATGCATTGCTCTGATGGGAATGTTCTCATTTATTTAAAAAAATGTTCCTGAGAATACTGTATTTAACTCAAGGGCAGTGTCAGAGCAATGCTGCTTCCTCATATAATATGATTCCAACTGCTTCTGATTTTTAAAAAAATGAAAATCCAGGCTGCACAAATTAAAATAGCCACTAAATGGCAGCAAAAATACACAAAAGGGACCCTTTTGCTGCCATGTCCAGATTGTGCAGATTTATACAAAGTAGATCTACCAGGTAGTAGCTTTAGCCATTAGTGACAGTTGCTAGAAGGGATAATTATTTTTATTTATTTTATTTTATTTAGCGATTCTTATATGCCGCCCTACTCCCTGGGGACTCAGGGTGGCGTACAACATGTGCAAGAACAGCTATAATACAGTAAAAAAATACAACAATAAAATAACAATTTAAAAGAATAAAAACAACACAAGCAATACATACATGGGGGAGACCAAGATATTCAACGGTCTCAATCACCCCGCCTGCAGGAAGAGCCATGTCTTAATGGCTTTCCGGAAGGCCAGCAAGGTGAGAATAATTCTGATCTCGGGGGGTAGTTGGTTCTAGAGAGCCGGAGCCCCCACAGAGAAGGCTCTCCCCCTTGGTCCCGCCAACCGACATTGTTTGGTTGAAGGGACCTGGAGGAGACCGACTCTGTGGGACCTAACTGGTCGTAGGGATGCATGAGGTAGGATGCGGTCCCGAAGATAACCTGGTCCTAAGCCATGTAGGGCTTTAAAGATGATAATCAACACCTTGAATTGCACCCGGAGACCAATGGGCAACCAGTGCAGCTTGCGGAGTATGGGTGTTACGTGGGTGTATCTAGTGACACCCACACAGCTCGCGCAGCTGCATTTTGCACTAGTTGCAGTCTCCGGATACTTTTCAAGGGTAGCCCCATGTAGAGCGCGTTACAGTAGTCCAATCGAGAGGTGACAAGGGCATGAGTGACCGTGAGTAAAGCCTCCTTCTCCAAATATGGTCGCAATTGGTGCACCAGGTGAACCTGTGCAAAGGCGCCCCTAGCCACAGCCGTAAGATGTTGGTCTAATTTTAGCTGTGGATCTAGGAGCACCCCCAAATTGCGAACCTTGACCGAGGGAGATCATTTGTCTCCTCTGAAGACCAAGGAGGGACAATCGGTATAATCCTTAGGAGGCAGCATCCATAGCCACTCAGTCTTGTCAGGGTTGAGCTTGAGCCTGTTCCTTCCCATCCAGATCCTAACATCGTCCAGGCAATGGCACATCACATCCACTGCCTCCCTGAATTTCGACGGGGTGGAGATGTACAGCTGACCAATGAGCCTCATACCAGACTTTTGTTTCTCTGCTCTTAAAAAGCCTCTCCTCATTTTCATACTATACAAATAGGATGGAGAAATGAAAAGGGGGAAATTATAAGCCTAGTTCACAATAAATTTGAGCATTATAAATGGAAGTTGATGTAACTTTTTATTTGTATGCAAATATAATTAACTAAACCCTTAAAGTCCTTAGATAAATCCTTAAGGCATCTTTAAATGGATTGCTTCCTTAATTAGGAATATTTGAGCTGCATATTATCGTATGACAGATGGCTACAGAGAGTTAATGTTTTCGGTAACTACTTCTGGGGAAACTTTTGCAAACAAGGATTGAGCCAAGATGCACTAAGCTTGATAATAGAAATGATTGTTCAAGCCAAATTATCTCTCTGACTCACTTTTTATATGCGGAAAATATATCAAAGAATTGAATATTGCCACCTTTAGTATTCTGTTCATGCGTGGTCTAATTCTACAAGTCAAAAAATAACCATATTCTTCCAATTCATAAATCCTATACTTTCAGGGTACCACTACAGAAACAGAACTAAGAAAAAGACGCTCCAGTTCCTACCACATGTCAATGGATTTTCTCTCTGATCCTACTGCAAGGCAAAGAGCAATGAGTATAGCTAGCATACTTACCAACACAATGGAAGGTAAGCATCCCATGTAAACAACGCTTCTAAAATTCAGAGGGCAAAAGCTGAATTTCCATTTCAAAAACAAACATCTTCATATTCCTTAATTTAAATGTTATTAATTTGTTGGTTTTTGTTTTCCCAATATATTTAATTTGTTGGTTTTTATTACCAGTACAGTATAATGTTAAGACCTAAAACAAAATCTAATAAAGACACCAGATTTGTTCTTCTAGGACAGGGGTAGGCAAAGTTGGCTCTTCTATGACTCATGGACTTCAACTCCCAGAATTCCTAAGCTAGCATGATTGGCTCAGAAATTCTGGGAGTTGAAGTCCATGAGTCATAGAAGAGCCAATTTTGCCTATCCCTGTTCTAGGAGATAATTCTTAATGTTCTAATCTTCTGGATTATTTAGTTCAAAGAGCCAATCAAATGGAGGAGAACAGTGCTTCTTTTCTGCTTTCAGTTTTCTCTCTTTACTCTGGTTTTCATGCTGCAACAATTTCTTCAGCTAAAACAGGCTTCTAATTAAATCTTGCCTACTCCAGTTTTTCATAATGTTCAAATGCAAACATAACAGCAAAGCACGGTTAACATGAATATAAATATGATTTGCAAAGCAGCTTCAACTTTTTCTGTAATTTGGCACAGATTCACCATAACACCAACCATGGGTCGGGTGTGTGGTGTCAGTTCAGAGTGTAGTCCTATTTCCTAAAGGCCAATTGATACTCTTAACTACAGTAGGCCTTTTGCCAGAAATGATGTGTCCTGTCTCAACAAAAATGCATGCAGTTTACCTTGATAACGGGGTTCCTGTTGCTTCATCACTTCAGTGTAATCTTTTATCTCTTCCTCCTCTTTGCCTCATCCTGCACTTGCAAAAACTAGAAGAGGGGTCAGGATAGATAGCACAGGTATACAGAAGCGCCTCTGACACTTCCATGTACAGAATCCTCTTTCATATTCCGAAAGTGCCAGAGAAGGTTGCAGGAGTCCTGGAGGAAGCTGTAGAAAAATCTTCTTGTGGACTTTATAGAGGTAATGCAGCCATTTTGCTGCACTGCTACAAATAATGTGGAGCTGTTTGATGAAGCAACTTTGAATGGATTCTCTTCTCAGAACTTCGTCAAAACAGGGCATCTCTATGGAGACTTATAATCAAGCAAGTTAACAGATAACAGATTAGGAAGGGACCTTGCAGGTCATCTAGTCCAACCCCCTGCCCAAGCAGGAGATCCTTACATCTTCCTCTACCTAGGAACGAATTCACAACCTCCTGATTGTGAGGCAAGAGCTCTACCTCTAGGCCACAGCAGCTGGATCATCATTGATATGTGGCTACAGAGAGGAAGACAGAGGAAGATCCCTTGCCCCACTGCACACAAAAGAAAAATATTGTTAATATGCCTCTTCTTTCAATCCATGTTTAGTAAAGAATAGTTATTTGCATTTTTCTGGCCATTTGTAAAAAAATAAGATGAGCCCTTGTTCCAGAGGGAAGTTATTCCTAGAATCCCCGTTGTGCTGGTTTCTTAATGTATGTGTTGAATGGATAAATTGCGTAGCTTTTTGAACATTCTCTTTCCATATGTTTTGTTTTCACTCTTTCTAGAACTTGAGGAATCCAGGCAGAAGTGCCCTCCCTGCTGGTACAAATTTGCTAACATGTGCTTAATCTGGGATTGCTGGACTCCTTGGCTGAAAATAAAGCATATTGTTAATTTGATTGTGATGGATCCATTTGTTGACCTTGCTATTACCATCTGCATTGTTTTAAATACTTTGTTTATGGCAATGGAGCATTACCCAATGACTCAACAGTTTAATAATGTACTGTCCGTTGGAAACTTGGTAAGTCTTCCGCAGTCCCATAAGAGAGCAAAAAATTATATTTATTGGAAAGATTGCTGAATTTTTGGACTCTGCTTAGATCTAGCTTAAGTCATTCTTCAGGGTTCCATTCAAATCAATATGCCATGACTGAAATCCAGTTGATTTTAATACTAGTAATATTTTGAATTCTACATATGAAGCTGAAGTGCAGGGAGAGCATGAGATCTGCTGCTTACAAAATCTGGCAATTTCTAGAGGGATTGGTATCAAATGTTTTCTTCATTGCTGTTCCCAACAGCAGCTACAGGGGAGTCAGGAGGACAAATGATGAACACTGCAGAATAAGAGGAATTTGATCCAATGGACGTTTAGCTGCCCATCAGAAATCCTGTCTTGAGGCAAAAAACCCTACTAATGAAGCAACCTATTTTTTAATTGTAAATCATCCAGGCAGACACAAACAGACAGGCATTGTTTTTCTATTGCCAGTTTTACAGTTGGTAAAATGTAAAGGATGTGAACCCATAATTTGATTTTAACTCTTTTATTACTGAATACATTGTGGTGAGTTGGGGTTGTAAAACTGTAACTTCTTTAGAAATATAAATTCTCACAATCACCTCTTCATAAGAAGCTTGATTGTAAAGACCTTGCTTTGCATGCTTATATTCAATCCAGGGAATCACCCATTTAAAAGAAAAAGTAGTGAATAATTCTAGAGATGCACAACCATATAAAATAGACAAGAAATGGACATACTTTATGATTGGGGTCTTTGGCGGGAGGGCAGAGATCAGAATCTAGAAGTTCCAGCAAAGAATTCAGAAACAAAATAATGGCATACACAGATAGTTAAAAGAATAAAGTACATAATAAATCTGAGTACTTTATACTGTATATATTTAGTCCAGGAATTTGTGATGAATATCAGAACTAAATTCAAAAGTTCTCTTTGCACAAATATTCATTCCCATTTTTCCCTACTTTTTGATAGACCTTTCTAATAGTTGCTATTGCTAGTGGAGGGAAAGTCAATCAGAAATGTAAGCTAATTTATTATAGGTGCCCAGAGATTTACCTATAGATCCTGATCTGTCTTCTACTAGATAAAGAATACTGGGGGAAATTTTTTTGGGATAGCTTCCTTATGAATGGGGAGTGTGTGAGACGGAATCTTATCCCTAATGGTAAGGATATACAAAAATAGTGGTATGCACATATCAAAATACATGTTTCCGTTTCTCAAAATAGCAAACTGTTCAATTGGAAATACTTTTTTACATTTTCCTTTATCTTTCTCAACAACATGTTTATGAATAGACTGTTCACTGTTATTTAGGACTGATGACAAATGATTTTTTTTTGTATGTAGGTGTTTACTGGCATCTTCACAGCAGAAATGTTTCTCAAAATAATTGCCAAGGATCCATATTATTATTTCCAAGAAGGCTGGAATATTTTTGATGCCATCATAGTCAGCCTGAGTTTGATGGAGTTGGGTCTTGCAAATGTGGAAGGATTGTCAGTTCTAAGATCCTTCAGATTGGTAAATATCCATAGGAGGTTTCAAGGAACATTTGATTGTATTATGTATTCAGAGCAGGGGCGTGTTCCTAATTTTTTTACTACCACTCTGTGGACGTGGCTTATTTTGTGGGTGTGGCTTGCCAGCCATGTGACCAGGTGGGCGTGGGCCTCGGGAGCTTGGCAGCGGCCAGAGAAGTGGGGGGGCATTGCCCACCCGCAACGCAGCCCCCTGCAGCGGGAGCAGCAAGACCGCGACAGCGATTCTTCTAGGAGGCTCCGGCCGGCCTGAATGCTTCTCCCCATTTGATGATCCTAGGCTCCTGCCGCCCGTTCCCCCTCCCCTCAGCAGCTCGAGAAGCCTCAAATATGCGAAAATGCCTAGGATCATCACCGCACATTCGTGGCTTCTTGGACTGCTGAAGGGAGGGGAACTGAGATAGGTCCTGCCGCCCATTCTTTCAGCGTCTCACGCGCTCCCTCAGCCATCCTGCCCTGCTTGGACTCACTGTGAGGTAGGAAGGCAGCGCATGCGCAGTGCTGGAAGCTAGGCTTCTGGGCATGCGCAGAAGATAATTTTTTAAAAATGTAAAAAAAAAGTTTTTTTTTAAATGGTGGCGCCCAGGCACCAGCAACCGACCGCACCAGTACTGTGATGTCACCAGCGGGCCGCTACCGGTGCTATAGAGTGGACCGCACCGGTAGGAACCCACCACTGATTCAGAGTAATCAGATTGTGAATATACATACTGTATTCTGATACCTGAATGTTATGCAAAAATAAAATAAGTCTGCAACTAACAGCATGAAGAATATGACAGCAGAATTTAAGTATTGATCAATATTTTCTTAGGTATTAACTTCATCAAGACTAATAAGATCTTTTCCAAAATAGGTTTGTACGCATCTTGAGTCTCAAACACAATTACTTAAAGCTACCAATATGTATTGACTTTACATACTCTGGAGAACCCTCACATGGATTTCTAAATCCAGTGTCTATTTTCAGGAGCAGAATTTCTGCACAAGATAACTTTTTTTTATTATGAATTAAAAGTAATTAAAATCAAAAATAATTAACAGATACTGATGCCTGTGTGCTTTTATTTTTTCAGCTTCGAGTTTTCAAACTGGCAAAATCTTGGCCTACATTAAACATGTTGATAAAGATTATTGGCAATTCAGTAGGTGCCTTGGGAAATTTGACTTTGGTTTTGGCTATCATTGTCTTCATTTTTGCCGTGGTTGGAATGCAATTGTTTGGCAAAAACTACAAGGAATGTGTCTGCAAGATTTCCAATGACTGTGAACTCCCACGCTGGCACATGAATGATTTTTTTCATTCTTTCTTGATTGTCTTTCGAGTTCTTTGTGGAGAATGGATAGAGACTATGTGGGATTGTATGGAGGTTGCTGGACAACCCATGTGCCTTACTGTCTTCATGATGGTCATGGTGATTGGTAATTTAGTGGTACGTATCAAACAATTGTCCATTTAAGACAAGTAGAGCATTACAACTGGATTCTTTAAATATTGACATTGAACAATTGGCATAAATTTAAAATGTAAACCAGTTTTGATAATTTTTTTAACTTTTCTATTCTAGTCAGAAGGTAATGCAAATACAAAATATAAGATATCCCTGCCTTTCTGTACATGTAGAAAAATCTTTCTATTTCAACATTCAAAAATACTAAGGTAAAGGTTCCCACACACCTGCGTGCTAGTCATTTCTGGCTCTAGGGGCGGTGCTCATATTTGTTTCTAAGCCAAAGAGCCAGCGCTGTCCGAAGAAGTCTCCATGGTCATGTGGCCGGCATGACTCAACGCCGAAGGCGCACGGAGTGCTGTTACCTTCTCACCAAACTGGTCCCTATTTTTCTACTTGCATTTTTTACGTGCTTTCAAACTGCTAGGTTGACAGAAGCTGAGACAAGTAACGGGAGCTCGCCCCGTTATGCGGCACTAGGGATTCGAACCGCTGAACTGCCAACCTTCTGATCGACAATCTCAGTGTCTTAGCCACTGAGCCATCACGTCCCATCAAAAATAGTAGGGTGTTGTTGTTTTTAAGAGCAAAAGGTAAAGATTTTCTGTCCAGTGTGTCCTACTTGAGGTTATGGTACTCATCTCTGTTTCTTGGCCGAGGATGCCAACATTGTCCAAAGTCATGTAGTCATGTGGTCATGTAGTCAGCATGACTATATGCCAAAGGCACATGAAACACTGTTACCTTCCCACCGAAGTGGCACCTATTAATCTACTCATCTTTGCATGCTTTTAAACTGTTAAGTGGGCAGGAGAGTACTTTTTAAGGATACTTTTGTTATAATTGTCATGGACTTATTATCCATTTTTATCAGGGAAACACAGGGACCTTACTTTATATGAAGTTAGATCACTGATCTAATTAACTCTATGATGTCTATGCTACATGTAGAGAACATCTTTTTTGGCTCTGAAAGATGCTAATATTAGATACAAGTGCAAATCATGATTAGGAAATCTGAATTATTATGTTTAGTCAGTAACAGTGTTAGAGAATCTTAATCTTAATTGTACAGGCATCTGATGTGATTTTGCCTAGCTTCACCTGCTGCTTCCTTTCTGTTAGGAAGCTTGTGATCCACTTACAGGTACCTGAACACACTTGTAAGTGGATCACAAGCTTCCTAACAGAAAGGAAGCAGCAGGTGAAGCTAGGCAAAATCACATCAGATACCTGTACAATTAGCACAGGGGCCCCCCAAGGCTGCGTACTCTCACCACTTCTCTTCTCTCTATATACCAATGACTGCATCTCAAACGATTCATCTGTTAAACTACTGAAGTTTGCAGATGATACAACAGTGATTGGCCTCATTCGAGACAATGATGAAACCGCATACAGACAGGAGGTTGAACAACTAGTCTCATGGTGCGACCGGAACAATCTGGAACTGAACACATTCAAAACCGTAGAAATGGTGGTAGACTTCAGGAGAAACCCTCCCATCCTACCACCTCTTACAATACTAGACAACACAGTATCAACAGCAGAGACCTTCAAATTTCTAGGTTCCATCATATCTCAAGACCTAAAATGGTCATCTAACATCAAAAACATCATCAAAAAAGCACAACAAAGAATGTTCTTTCTGCGCCAACTCAGGAAGCTCAAACTTCCCAAGGAGCTGCTGATACAGTTCTACAGAGGAATCATTGAGTCTGTCATCTGCACCTCTATAACTGTCTGGTTTGGTTCTGCAACCCAACAAGACAGACACAGACTTCAGAGGATAATCAGAACTGCAGAAAAAACAATTACTGCCAACCTGCCTTCCATTGAGGACCTGTATACTGCACGAGTCAAAAAGAGGGCCGTGAAAATATTTACTGACCCCTCGCATCCTGGACATAAATTGTTTCAACCCCTACCCTCAAAACGTCGCTATAGAGCACTGCACACCAAGACAACTAGACACAAGAACAGTTTTTTCCCGAACGCCATCACTCTGCTAAACAAATAATTCCCTCACCACTGTCAAACTATTCACTAGGCTGCATTACTATTACTATTAGTTTTTCTCATCGTTCCTATCACCCATCTCCTCCCACTTATGACTGTATGACTGTAACTTGTTGCTTGTATCCTTACGATTATTTCATATTGATTGTTTCCTGATTGCTTACTTGAACCCTATGACAACCATTCTTGACAAATGTATCTTTTCTTTTATGTACACTGAGAGCATATGCACCAAAGACAAATTCCTTGTGTGTCCAATCACACTTGGCCAATAAAGAATTCTATCAGATTAATACATCTTCTGCTAGAGAATATAACCTAACACAGGAGTGGGTTAATAAGAATGCTGATCTATTTCAGTGTTGGTTCCAGTGGTGGGTTGCTACCGGTTCACACAGGTTCGGGTGACCGGTAGCAGCGGTGGGAGGCTCCGCCCACCCGCCCAGACATTATCAAACACGCTCTGTGCATGCGTAGAAGCGTTGCGCCCACGCAAAGCACGCCCAAGCACCCACGTGCTCCCGTTCATGAACCGATAGCAAGGGTAAGTGAAACCCACTATTGGTTGGTTCCTTATGTTCAAAAAAGATATTGGATTAGGAAGCAGAACATAGAATAGTCTGATATAAGAGTAATCAAGAAGAAGCAACACTTACATCAAAATATTCAAACATTGTGGCCAATAACATGATAAACTGAGTGACCCTGTTTTTCTTTTAATAGGTTTTGAATCTTTTTCTGGCCTTGCTCCTGAGCTCTTTCAGTTCAGACAATCTTGCTGCTACAGATGACGATAATGAAATGAACAACCTCCAAATTGCAGTGGCTAGGATTCAGAAAGGAATAGATTTTATAAAAAGAAAAGCTGATGAATTTGTACAAAAGGCGTTTGTGAGAAAACAAAAGGCTTTGGATGAAATCAAGCCCCTTGAAGAACTAAACAATAAGAAAGACAGTTGCATTTCTAATCATGTGATAGTAGATATTGGCAAAGATTTTAACTATCTGAAAGATGGCAATGGGACTACCAGCGGCATAGGAAGCAGCGTGGAAAAATACATCATTGATGAAAGTGATTACATGTCATTCATAAATAACCCAAGTGTAACTGTGACAGTACCCATTGCTGTTGGAGAATCAGATTTTGAAAATTTAAATACAGAGGAGTTTAGCAGCGAGTCAGATCTGGAAGAAAGCAAAGAGGTAAGTCCTATGTAATACACAACACACATATTGTGGTGTTCTTTTCAAAAAATGATTTGCACTTATTAAAATGTTAAACTGACAGATACTGTTTTCATACGTTTTCAACTAAATCCACATATCTTAATATAGTACGTATTGAATGCCAACATATTATAATTGTCCATTAAGATCACTCTAGATATGTTGGCCTTTCTCAGAAGTTTAACATTAATGTCATTAACGTCTTTATTTTCTAACAGAAAAAATACAAGTTTGCAATTAAATGTTTGTTATTCATAGCAAAATTTCAGGAAATACAAGATGCTCCACAGCTCTTTAGCTTACATTATAAGTGTCCATTCAGAGGCCTCTGTGACTCAAGAGCCATTCTGTTCTTCGGCATTTAGAAATTGGCTCAAATGGGATAGAAACTAACTTGCAGCATTAAATGTAAATCAATCATGTTCTCAGTATTAATTTTATACTTTCTAAATGAGCTATTGATGACTTATGTTTGATGAAAATTGCAGTATTCTGCACACTCATACTAGCATTCACATAAAAAGTGGGTGCACTTATTTTACTTGGTTTGTTTTCTATGTATTATTTTATAAATCATTAGAGGTTGAAGATTTTTTAATGAAGGATCAAAGTATTGCACAGTCTTAAATCATACCAAACCAGCTATAAAGCCATTTTTCTTTTCTTAATTTTTCTTGGTGAAGTATGTCTGCCATTGCCATTGTGGTTTCAATTGGATTTATGGTATTACTTTGAAGAGAAATTTCAGTGTGCTTCATTGAAGCCAGATTTAGAACCTGGTTATTTATGATTTTTTTTAAAATTGAGGATAGAGAACTTTTTCATTCCAGAGCAGTAAGGGATGTAACTGAAATAAAATTACTCCTTGGGCTAGGAAAAAACTGAGCCATTTGGTACTCACAGAAGCCATTTATAATTTACTGATATGTTTATAAAGGGTTAGATTAGCAACCCCAGTTTTTAGAAATACCAAATGACATATCATTTGATAATTAATTAGCTATTTTATATAACTTTATTCTACTTTCATGGCAAAGATTTTCCAGAGCAACTTATAAAGTCATTATAATTGAAATAATTGAAAAATGGTAATTGAAATAAAATAATCGAGATGGAAAAAACCCAAACAAAATAATAGTTCAAACAGTTTTAGAAACCTTAGCAATTTACAGATGAAAAGCTAAGTACTCAAAGCCAAAAAGGCTTATATTCCTTTCCTTTAATCTAGTATTATATTTCAGGCAATATAGAAATTGTGGTAATTTTATTATCAAACCACTTCTAATATTTTAATTTGTAATCCAGAGAAATTTAAATTTCCAATCTCATTTATTTCCACGGAAGAGTTGAATAATTGCTTAAATCTCTCTCTTTTAGATTTAAATTTTTATTTTTAGTCATGATGTTTATACTTTTTTACACTTTATACTTTTTAAATTTAATTTAATAAGTTTCCTTATGCTGATCTGACCATAATAAAGATTTTATCAGATTTGTTTTCATACATTTGTGCAATGAAAAACTTTAATTGATTCTAAACATGGCTATTTGATTTATTCAGGGTTTTTTATATATTGTTCATCAGAATCCATAAATATTTCACTAACTATATTACGATATTTTTAAAAAGCCATTTACTATTCCTTAAGTTTGAACTTCTTGAGTTCTTTATCGCCATCAGTCATCTTCTGTTAATATTTATTAACATATATATGATATAATTGCATTTTTAAAAGATTTTGATATTGTTTTAAGTTATTTTGAAAATAATTTGTCCATCATTTCATAAATGCAATTCTTCAAGCATTGAATTTTAATACTGCTAAATATTGAACATCTAAATACTGGACATCTGTAAGATAAACTTTTGAAATTGCTGCCATCTCCAGAGGTGAGAAAAAAGGCAATATTCATTTATTCATTCATCCATTCCAATACAGTAATTCTATACCAGGGGTGGGTTCTACTTACCTTCGATACCAGTTCGGGGTCGCGCCGGAAGTCCGCATTTTGCACACTTCCGGTTGTTCCCAGGTTAAACTCGTCTGCACATGCGCAGGAGGCTTTGCGCATGCGCAGAGGGTTATTTTCTTGTACATTTGGCTCTGGTGGACGGATTTCAAACCGGAGGACCGGTTCGGGGGCGTGTCCAGCCGGCTATCGCTGCCGGTTCGGCGAGCGGGGGGAAATTCCCACTACCGGTTCTAGAGAACCGATCCGAACCGGCAGGAACCCACCTCTGTTCTATACCACCCAACTTCTCACAACTCAAGATTCTTTTATCCTGAGTTCCCAGCCTCTCTTTCCACTTACCTTTCTGGAGCAGGGTTGTTTTTCCCCCCTATGTACTTGGGAGGCTAAAGAGACAGAGAGAAAAAGAAAATAATGTTTCCACACAAATACTTTCAATCAATACTTTTTGATAAATTAGAAAGTTTCCATTCACCATTTTAATCCTCCTATCATTTCTCACTATTTCTCCCTTTTTTTTAAAGAAAACCTCTGTAAATGAGAAAATGAAAATAACTGTGCATTCTCTTCTAATTACTACTGCTACTTACTACCACTGGGTCTCTCCATTCAGAGTCTCTCAAAAACAAAATCTAATAACATTAATTATCCATTCTGAAGATTGTTGATGGTAAATCTGTCCTTGCTTTCCAAAGGAGAGATTTAGGCCACAGTTTCTTTACAGGAATTCTCTATAAGAACAAGGAAAGATTTGGGAAAGAAGGCGCTACCACTCAACTCATAATATTACTCCTCTTACTGAGATGTTGTAGAGTTTCATCAAGGATTGTGTTTCCTTTTACTTCTGACTGGCATTGCACCCTGTGTGGTGACAGGCTTCTTATCAAAAGAAAAGCCTAGTGGGATCTTAATATCCTCTGAGAAAGCACAATATGACCTTTCATGTTCCTCATCCACAGAAAGTACAATGAACCCTTAAGCTCGTCCTTAAATTTTACAGAGACATCAGTGAGAAAACATGCAACTTTCCCTTCATACATACATTAATTAGATTTAATTCTGATTTTTGTTTTCATGCAAGTTAAAAAAAATGATCAAAATTGACTTTTCGGACTCATGCCTGACTCTGTGCTTCTGTAAGCTATTAATCTATGGCTAATGTGTGTAGCCCATGTTAATAATAACAAATAGTTGGAACTGCCTTGGCAAGTATTTCTGGCTATAAAATGTGTGGCCTGCTGTTAGAAAGCTCAGTTATGCGAAGTTTTCCATAATTAATTTGTCATTATGTAAGTCAACCCTTGTCTTGATTTCTTGATCTTAATTTTTTAAAACGTTTGTTTAAATTATTTATAAAGTCTCCTCCTCGCCCCCCCCCCCCCCATTTCACAGGGTAAGTTATTTTGGCGAGCAAGGAGAAAAGTGAAGTCCACTTGCATTAACTCCAGTGTGCACACATCTAAATCTGGATCCAATTCAGATTTTGGATGATATAAGATGGATAGAAGACATTTGTTTATTGAGTTTGATTGTGAAACTCTAGCTCATGTTTTATGTTGAATACTAAGAGTAAGGCTAGGTCTTTAAAGTACACATGAATATTCCTGCATGATTTTCAAACAAATTTGCAAGTCTTCAAGTAAACTTTCCAATTCAACAAGTCAATATAATTTTTGTCTTAAAATTTCACTTCCATTTCGTCTTGGTTCCTTACGATGAATTCTAAGACTGAGCAGCGCATGCTTCAAGGCCTATCTGGCCATTCTTCATATAAAAATAAGCAGTTATTTTTTTTTGTTTTTATATATATTTTTTAAGAAAAATAGTCATATTGGTAAGTCAAATCATACCACCTACCCGGAGTTAAACGCCAAGATAACTGTATGCAAATTTATTTCCTACCATTCTTACTTCTCGCAGGATTAAAATCAAGCTGGATCATTCAAGAATGCAACTCTGGTGCTTTTTTGTCAGACAGCAACGAACAGCACCAATATTACACAGGTTACTTAAGCAAGTTCTACCTCTGAATGATATTTTTTTAAATGGGTACTGACTGGCCTGCATGCTACTCTGCCATCTCCCTTCCCTATTCATTGCAATATTATAGAAACCTCACTGCTACTCCTTGCTGAGTCACATGACTCACACCATAGCATGGTCAGGCAGTACTGGCAACTAGTACATTTGTAGGATTTCAGACTCTAATTCACCTGTGTTTCTTTACCATACAATTTTAGCAATGCGAACAAGCTGCATGTAATGTATTCAACTTTGAAAGCATTTGTTTAGCTTAATTCTGGACAAACTAAAGTATTCACTATTTAATCAAACTGGAGTGAACTTTATTCTACTTACAATTATACATTGTTGGATTATCTTCATGCTTTTTCTTTTTAATGAGGATCATTTAATAAATCTGTATGCCACATATTACCAATTTTCTGACATTCAATTACATATTTATAAAAAAGAAATCACCTCAGCAATGCTAGTTTTTTCCAATGAAAGTATGTTGACAAGGTGGTAACACTGCCAACCAAGCCCACAATCATGACAGTTCCCTCTCACTGACTTTGGAAGTAAAAAAATTGCAGTTTTTTGGGGCCAGAGAAATTTTAATTAACTGTAGCACAAATGATATTGTCTCATGATGGCCTTCATCAGGTCCCCTCTGGTAGATTTTTAAAGCTTTAAACTTACTCACAAATGTAAACATTCACCTCCTTGTTCATAGGAATGGTGATTTGGACATGAACCCAAGACTCATCCCTGTGTCCCACATTTGACTTTTTTTCTCTGCACATATCTGCAAAAAAGTCACATTTAACAAGATACAATTTGGCCCTGAGACTTGTATACCAATCCAAAAACTGTCAGTTCTAGACAAAATTAATGGGCAACTGTGAACACATTTAGAGAGATTCGTTGAAAATCTGGTTCCACACAGTCCATATAAAGTAACACATACTCTTCCAGAGACATTATCCTTAGTACTGGAATGCATTTCTCTTTCTCATGTGTGGAAATATAACAAGCATATACTTCAACTAAAAAGCATGCACAAATTTGCTTCTTTATGCTCAAAATTTTTAAGAATTTGATATGTTGTTTTATGTACTGAAAGAAAAGTCTTCCTATATACACCAGAGATAATGAAATAATGTCACTTCAAAGTTTATAATGACTATAATTTAAAAAAGAAAAAAGGGGACTATTACATTATTTTATAAACGGAACCACTTTAAAACTATTAACTATATTGCTTGCCCCTGCGTTGACAATTCATAATTCAAAAGTTAACAAACTTGATATACTGTATAAACAATTGCTCCAAATCAAATTAAGATTTTTTCCTTCCCTTGTAGTGTTATAATCATTAGCCGCCCTTCATGCTGAGGAAAAAAATCTCCACTAGTTTACATAATGTTTATTTTTTTGGACTGCAACAAAAACTAGTCACAACATGGACAGTCCTGACTTTTCTTGGTGTGATATACAAGAAGCTAGACATTGCCTTCATATTTTGTCAACTTCCTAGTCTAATCTGGGTGTTCCTAGAAGATTCCTTTCTCGACTCCTATCCAGAGTTGATCCTGCTCAGATTTCTAAATTGGCTAAGTGTTGCCCTCAAGCTGGGTTAAGAAAGAATGATTTCCTTTAAGTTAAGATTCTTCTCCCCAGATATGATGATAAATATAAATAATCAAACAGTTTCTTCTAAATCCCATCATTCTGTTGTAGTCCCCATTTAGCCGTTTCTCCCATTAATCCCTTTCTCTAATTTCTAATTTTAATTTTAATTAAAGAATATAACATGAAGAATTCTTTTTAACATTTTGCATAAAATCTTATTTAAAAAAAAATCTTTCAAAGTGATGAATATGAATATGAATACAACTATGGGAATTTTATATACAAAAAGGGCACTTTCAGAACGCTTTAATTAGGCTGGTTCGCTGCTTTCTGAAACTAATTAGGCTGGTTCGCTGCTTTTCTAAAAGTATTCCCTGGCAATCATGCTTAACTCTGATATTAGCTTCACTTTTCTAAACTGAAAAGCGGTTTCCTTTTGCAATGTCATTTTGCTGAATGAATGAAAGCATGATAACAAATTTGATGTGCATTTGAACAAGAATATTTCCTAATTGTATCTGTGTATCTTTTATTGGTATATGACAGATTTCTGAAAATTAAAGCAACAATTAAAATATATCAGAATATACTCATTACACAATTAGCAATGTATAATCTGATGCATTTATTATGTAGAAAGAAAGAATATGTTAATATTTATATAGCCTCTGAACTTTAATAACATTTTTAATGTGGCCTATTTCCCATAGTAAATTGTTTGGGTAAAATGCCAGTCATGGCATGTTTCATAAAGAATGGTGGAGGTTGACATTCTATTTTAACAATTATTTTAAAATTAGAGGGTGGGGAAGACAGCCTTTGGAAGGTTAACAATGCAATCCTATGTTTTTATTCTTAACTAGTAGCTGGATACCCGTGCTTCGCTATGAAACTCTGTGATCGGGTTTGATAAATTGACAGTTAAAGCTTGAAAATTAATGAGTAGTTATGATCTGGCTTGATACATTGACACTTAAAGCTTGAAAATTTATGTAGAATGTGTAACTCCTTAGCATCAGAGCGTGTTAATATAAGGCAACTGGCAGTTGGAACAGAGTTATTTTCAGGTGGGGAGGGGAGTAGAATGTCTAACTCCTTAGCATCAGAGCATGTTAATATAATAATGTATAAGAAATAGTAATGATCTGATGGTCATTTCAAAAAATCCTTCTTAGTGCTCTAACCACTGCGCCACCTCGGCTCATGGCAGGAATGTAACCTGAGTAAATGTCTCATATGAGACATTCCCTACTTTTCATGAAGATAAGGAAAAGGGGGAAAGCACATTAAGATTTGCCAGGTTTTGTTATATAGCTTTACAATAAAAGTAGTCCTACAACTCTACATAATATTGGATCCCTAGTTTACCTGAAAGGGTGACATCAACAATTTCAATCTTGTCTGGACTTCGCAATCTGTCTTTTAGAAGTTTCTAGATTAAACTGCCAGGTCAACTGTATATGCTCAGTAGGTTTTGATGGCTTTGTGTAAGGTGGCATATCAGTCTAATACCGTGATAGCGAACGTATGGCATGCGTGAAGCCTGGGGAGGCCGAAAAACGGCCCAACAAGCCTACTGGAAGTCCGGAGGCTTCAGTGATAAAATGAATAGGCTTGAATCATAGAATGATTGTGTAAATGTGAAATTGAAAATTGGATGCAATCAAAAGATACAGATTGCCCCACCATCACAAAAGAGAGAAACCTCCTTCACTTTGCACTGAAAACATGCAAAAAAACAAGCCAGAGTTTTGCCTCTTAAGACTGCCTATGTAGGGTTCTCATTTGAAAGTAGAACATTTATTAAAATTCTTATGTTGTAACTTTAATTTTCCTTCTAATAAGTATTACCAATCAGCACTGGGAAAGACTTGCTTTTACTTGGACTGTTTCTAATCTAGAGAGAAGTTTGACAATGAAAGTAAACATATATGAGAAAATAATGAAATGCTTGGTGAATTGTTCAAAACTTGAACAAGGCAAAAGACAGGGAAGTCTAATGTCTCTTTGGTTGTTTAATACGTGCATGAATGTATAAGGAATGCTTGTAGTGAAAACAAGGGTGTATTGCCTAGCAACATAAATGCGAATGTACCTTTGTATGCAGACGACAGCATGTTGTTGGCAGAGAACCCCAATGATTTTAGATTTAGATTTATTATTAGAGTTGGAAGGGACCTTGTAGGTCATCTAGTCCAACCCCCTGCTCAAGCAGGAGTTCCTACATCATTTGAGACAGATGGCAGTCCAGTCTCCCCTTGAAGGTCGCAAGTGTTGTGGCTCTCACAACCTCCGCTGGCAAGCTGTTCCATTGGTTGATCGCTCTCACCGTCAGAAAGTTTCTCCTCACTTCCAGGTTGAATCTCTCCTTGGTCAGCTTCCATCCATTATTCCTTGTTTGGCTTTCTGGTGCCATAGAGAACAGCCTGACCCCCTCCTCTCTGTGGCATCCCCTCAAGTATTGGAACACTGCTATCATGACACCCCTGGTCCTTCTCTTCGCTAGACTGGCCAAGCTCAGTTCCTGCAACTGTTTTTGTATATTTTATTATCCAGACCCTTTATCATCCTGGTTGCTCTCTTCTGCACTTTCTCTAGAGTTTCAATGTCTTTTTTGTAGTGTGGTGACCAAAACTGGATGCAGTACTCTAGGTGTGGTCTGACCAAGGCTTTATAGAGTGGTACTAGTACCTCTCTGGTCCTTGATTGTATTTATTTATTTATGCAGCTCAGGACTGCGTTGGCCTTTTTGGCTGCTGCTGCACACTGCTGGCTCATATTTAGTTGGCTGTCCACCAAGACTCCGAGATCCCTCTTGCAATCGCTGCTATTGAGTGTGGTTTCGCCCAGTTTGTATGTGTATTTTTGATTCTTCTTACCTAGTGTAGAATTTTACTTTTCTCCGTGTTAAATTTCATTTTATTGGTTTGGGCCCAGTGTTCGAGTCTGTCGAGGTCCCTCTGGATTGCAGTGAAAGAGATTATACAATGCATCAAGAAATATGAATCTGCCAATCAATTACTCAAATACCAAGGTAGTCATGTTGAAGAGGGGAAAACTTAAGATAATGGTTGCAAGTTATACATTGTAACAAAACCTAAAGCAAATTGTTGAATTTATGTACTGTTGGTAAAAATATTGACCAAAGTTAGAAAAATGAGTGGAGATGTTTTAAGGTGTGCAAATGCTGGCAGCGGGTAGTGGATTGTTTATGGTTTGTTGTGAACAATGAATATTGGTCAGAAGAAGCAAAAGAGTCGGTGTGTGAAGTATGTTCTTGTCTACTTGTTGGATTAAATGAGAGTAGGAGAAGTCAGGAGAAATATCATGGTAAGCTGAATGCAGTGCAAACAAGAAAAAGAAAAGTTAGGGTCAAGAATGAACCAGTGGTGAATGAGTGTAGAATGAATAGAAAGTTGAATATTAGTCTGAAATAAGCATGATGAGGTGCTTTGGTCATATTAAACAGAACAAAGGAGGCTCTAATTACAACAATATATAAAGGAAGAATGAATGAGTCAAGACAAAAGTGAAAGCAGAACTTTGTGGTTGGATAGGTCCTCAAAAAGAAAGAGACGACAAGTTTAACAAGCAAAAGTCTATGTTTAAATCAGTCTATGGATGTACAAAGATCACTTGCAATATTAGAAAGTACAGAAAGGTAGAATGAATAGTGTATATTTCTTTTTTCTTACTTCATGTTTTTAATTCATTTGGCTTACTCTCTCTTAACCCCTTTCTGCATTCTGCAAGGAAAAATGTGATACATATGTATGAATATATGGCACTATGTTCACCTGTGCTATGACTTGGTTATCTTATTTTCTTAATAGCTGTCCTGGTCCATAGCTCCAGCTGAAGTGTTTGAAGATGGGTAGTTGATCACCCTTCTCCTCTGTACTCTTTCTGAGTTTACAGCAGGGCTATGGAGGCACCCCTCCAATTTAATCATCTCTATCGGTCAGTAGCATGAGCAGAGCTCAAATGCTTGGGGTCTTTCATTTTCGTAATGGTTTGGGCTCTATGCAGCATCTAATTCAGATGTTGTGGTTATTATGAAAACACCATCTTTTCCACTGAGAATAATTTTTACAAGCCTAAATTTGCAATTCATTAATTGTAAATTCCTAGGCTAGATGTAAGAGTACTTACTTGCATGATATCAGTTTCTCTAATTTTTCCCTGATCTTTTTGCTTGCACATGAAATACCCAACATACTAATATAATGAATGACTTGCAGATGAAGGATATTAAAGAAAAAAAGAAAAGAAAAGGTCAAATTTGGATCTGTGGTTTCTTTTACCTCATTGCTTATGAAGCAATATACAGAAAGTATTTTACCACTTTATTGAAATGAATATGTGAAAATATACCATCTTTTTTTCTGGAAAGCAAAAAGATGCCTGTTGTTTACTTTGATTTTGGCTTTTGTGCTCCTATTGCTGTAACAATAGTGCTATAAAGCAGGGATGAAATGATGCAAGCAAACTGTTACACAGTTCTAAATTTTTAAATACAAGATGATTTGATGTTTAAACATAAAATATACATAACTAATATTGTAAAACCAGATTGGAATTTATGCTTCAGTCCAACAATGGTCATGGGCATAAGAGTTCTCATTTAAATAGAGAAATTTGGTGCATCTGAATAATCTCCATTTATTGCAGTTTTTATATAAGAGATTGCATCTGGCATTTACTATGCAAGTAGATTGGATTTTTCTAGTAGAATGAATGAGGTAGTGGATGCTATAATTCCTGTATATATTTATTTCATAAGTTGTGCACTGTCCACTGGAATGTTTTTGAGTTGCTTGAGATATGCATACACATAATTGTACAGCTTTACCTAGAAGCCAGACACTGGTTTCAATATAATACATTATAAATTTATATTATAGAAATTTCACTCAGGACGAATTTCTAAGCATGGTAGAATATGTCATTTATTATTAGCATTAATTGATTATGTGCCATCATGAGTATAATATGTGCAAACGATTCTTATGCAAAACCTATTCTTGGATGTAATTGGAAGGCAAAGAAACAGAATTGTTATAACCATGTGCTTCACAAATGGTGATGTACAATAAAATATCAAAAAATTCTGAATACAAATGTATAATGAAACGGACTCTCAGAGTAATATGATTTTTTGAAATGTTATTATTTTGACTGGTTTTGATAATATGCCAGTTGATTACAGAAGCCTGCTTGGACCATGTGATCAAGAAGTTATATTCTAGTTAATTTTAGTTAGACCATTACTGGTAATTAAAGCATAATTCTAGATTTCCATAACTAAAAACTCAATGGAAAGTATCAAAAATTGTAAATTTTATTATGATTATTTTTAATACAATCAGTATAGAATAATTATTTGTACTCTCAAAAATATATAATCATGAATGAATATGCATTGTTTGTATTTCCATGACATCTCTGCTACATGACATTAATAAGGTTATTTTTTTAAGTTATCTATAATTCATACATGTTATGAATGCAGTAGCATGTTCTCTAAGCAATGTCTACTTTGTTTACTGATAGTGAAATATTTTAGAAGTTGATTTTCTTTGTAATACAAAATTAATCCCCTAATATTGGTTTACATAACAACTAGGAGAATTGAGCTTGAAAAGTGCCTTCAGACTAGTTCTGGTTTGTTTCCTACTGTAACATTTCAAAATTCAAGTAAAAATAAAGTCTTGTTTATTGCGGTGTGTAACTGCTTGAAGCCTTCTAGAAATAGATTGCGGTAACCAACATGAAATCCTAAATATTTTTCAGAAACAAATGTTCAATCACAAACTGGCTGAAATAAGCCAGGTATTTTCCTCCATAACAGAATAGACATGCTAACAGAATAGACATTATCCTTGAGGTGGCAAAAAATTAGACACATGTTTCGCCCTCATCATGATTCTTTCCTGCATCTATTGCCTGTCTTTAAAATCATTTGACCACTTTAAAAAGACACAAGAGCCACAGAGGAATACATTTTACATACCTTGAGGCTCCCCTTGGATGGTGTCAGAATAAAGGGCAGGGGGGCGGGTGATATTGCTTTACCACTGGTACAGCAAAGAAAGGCTTAAGCTGTCTCTTTTCAGCGGGCGAGGGTTAAGATGCAAGCATTATCCTGGGGACACTGTGTAAAAAAAGAGATTGCCTGATGTTTGTGCTGTGGTTAGGTACAAATGGGAAGAGACTACAAACACCTGCTTTTATTGGCAAAAACTGCTTGGTTCATCCAAAGTACTTTCAGTAAGTTTTAAAAGGTAACTAAATCTTTCTGCTGTTTATAAAATTAACATCTCAAGCTGGAGCAGAACAAAGATGGTGAGGTACTTTCTTCATCAAACTAATATTTAAGCTGGTTAGAGTTCACGAAACCCACTTGATGGCTATGAATAAATGCCTATAGTTTTACCTTATTTTTTTAAAAAAGACTGATACAAGTATGTGACAATTCACCATCTGCTTACATCATTCCCACATAAAGTTAGTTACTTACCAGTGCAGCCAATTTGTTAATGTTATACACGTTAATAACATTGTACAAGGCTAAAAATGACATGATCACTACTTTTATTCACAATGGTACTCATATTATCTTCATGGGGCACAACATTCATTTCTCTGAATAGGATCAGGAAACCAGTTGAAAGCTTAGTCGAAAGCATTTCTCATCATGAGGGAAAAAGCCTTTCTTCCAAAACAGGTCAACTTTGCATTTTAAATGCTATGCCAAATAACATACATGTACATTTCACTATGTACTCAAAGGACATATATGTGTACCATGCAAGAATAAAAAGTAGTTTTAAAATGCACAGTCGTTTGTGCAAGTGCATTGCCAAATGAGAATGCAAAATAATGGCTCTTGCTCTGAAATTAATATGCTGCTTTCCTTTCTGAATTACAGAAACTTAGAAGTACAGTACACACTGATAATTTGTGTTTCATGTCAGTGGGAAGTAACCGGTTAAATATGGTTTGCTGCTTATGCATATTCTATCTGCATCAGACATGAAAATGCTGCTTTCAGTTTTTGGTTGGTTTGGTCATAATTTTGGGGAAATGCTACAATTCATACTGCTCTTATTTTACCTCCTTTGAATAATCAGCTAGCTAGCGTTCATGCTAATAAAGCATTTCTGAATTTTTAATTCTGTATTTGGCTCACGGTGTTAACAAATTTGGTTCCAAATTGTGATTCCTAGTATGAATATAACAATGCATCATGGAGAAATCCATGTGAATATAATTTCTTATGCCTTCATGTTCAGAAAATAAATTGGTATTCATATATGCCTAGGCTAATTTAATTTTCATTTCAAAGTCCTTAAATAAAAAGAGAGCATTCTGGAATGTACTAAACACATCCAAGGTCATAACAAGCAAAACTGTAATTAACAGTTTTCTATTCATTTGCAGAAACTAAATGCATCTAGCTCATCTGAAGGTAGTACAGTTGATGTTGGACTTCCCCAAGTTGGAGAACAACCTGAAGCTGAACCTGAAGAATCTCTTGAACCAGAAGCCTGTTTTACAGAAGGTAACTAATATAAAATATTGCAAATCTTTCAGGGACTCTCTTAAGGGCCCCAGATCTAGCAAAGGACACAACTGGCATACAAAAGGAGTTGTTCAAAGGCCTTCCTAGTCACAGCTGACTCTTCAAGCAAGAGCTGTGAGTCTAGGAAGACACCCGTATTGTGTACCAACCTTGAAGGGAGAGGTGAAACCCCATTCAGGATAGAATATTTCCAAATCTGGACATTTCAAATACCCATAGCCATATCATCTTCATTGGATTGAGTCAGAGACAGTTCCTCCCCATCCAAACCTCCAGGAACTGGGACAGAATCTTGAATCACCTGAAATACATGTATACAAAGTCTCAGTTGTGATAAATAATTTCCTTCGGGCATCGTTGAAACTGTCCTATGAAAACTGATTTTGACAATATAGTAGATTTCCAAAGCGTCTTTTCAAATATAGACCAATTAATTTTAGAATGAGAACGGGCTCCAAAACCATCTGCTGGTTTAAGAGTATATTCTGCTCAAGACATGTAGTATTATAACTATTATTCTGTTTTCATTTGCCATATCATTTTGCGTATTTTGCCAGGCTGCATCCGGAAATTCAAGTGCTGTCAAGTCAGTGTAGAAGATGGGAAAGGAAAACTGTGGTGGAATCTTCGGAAGACTTGTTACAAAATCGTAGAACATAATTGGTTTGAGACTTTTATTGTCTTCATGATTCTCCTTAGCAGTGGTGCTCTGGTAATTTTTAGAACTTGAAAACCGTTCATTATCATAGAGATTTAGCGTAGGAAATAACCCAGACACATAATTATCTGAAAACCTCTGAATTTTTAGTAGGGATTATCTTTTGTATGAGTCAGAGCTATTCCTAAAGTAGTATGATTTTATTACTTAATTGTTAGAGTTATATTCCACCTTTCAGTCAGGAACTCAAGGTGCTACCCGTAGCATTCTGTCCTACCATTTTTTTTCTCAATTACACCTCTACAAGTATATTTGACTGACAGAGCAATTAGTCACAGTCACAGTGAACGTACAGTATGTAGTTCAGGGTAGTCTTGAAGCTGGGTTTTCTCAGTGCAAGTTAAATACGTGGCTTTCTGTACCAAAGTGGTTTTCAATACACATTTCCCCTTTAAATTGTTCCATATAATATTCCTACAAAAAAGATGGTTGATTTTTGATGCTGTTTTAATCCCAAATAGCTTTACAGAGCAGATGCATGCTTCTATTGTAAAGATTTTTTTTCTAAAAATGAGATCTGTTAATCCCAGTTAAGCAATATGGTCACAATAATATTAGGTTTTTAAATTGTTCCAAATGGGATAGCAATTCATACTTACATATTGGATTCATACTGGAACAGTCTGGTTACTGCTCTGTGATGGATTAGAGTGGGAAATGATCAGTTCAACTTTTTTTAGGTTTAGGACTGGGTCTAAAGTCAGAATTAGCATGACATTTGGCTTTGCCCACCTTAAAAATTTTTTTTGTGTAACTTTATTTTTCTATGGAATGGAACAGAAGAAACATAAGGGGCTGCATAGGATTAAACAGCTTTATTTAGCTTAGTTTGTGAAATTTGGGAGTAGAATCCCAAGAAGATAACTTAATTTAATTAAAGATGCCAATGATTGAATTTGCACTACATATAAAACATGTCATCAGCCACCAAGGTATGGTTTCTACCAGTAAACTCTATAAAGTAGACTCTATAAATATCAAAACAAGATGCTTTTGATATTTTTATCATATTCTGATTTAATAAAGATATTGATTAAAGTGAAGCATTTGAGCCTTTCAATAGAAAGAGGGGAAGATTGGTTTTTAGATCTAGAATTGGAAAGCAAACAATAAATAATACTAAAACCAGGGGTGGGGGGGAACTTCTGTCCCCAGGCTTTCGAAGACATATACATTGAGCAGCGCAAGACTATCAAGACCGTACTGGAATACGCAGACAAGGTCTTCACCTACATCTTTATTTTAGAAATGCTTCTGAAGTGGGTGGCTTATGGCTTTCAAGTCTATTTTACAAATGCCTGGTGCTGGCTGGATTTCCTCATTGTTGATGTAGGTATTTTTTCTTCTTCTTTAACCAATTAATACATTGTAGCATGAATTTTTTTAAGAATCATTGGATATACAATAAACTCACTACTTTCAGAAAAGGAAAACTTCTGTTTTCAGCTGGGTGAATGGTGTTCAGTAGAATTGCCACTGAGCGGAGTTCCCTTGGTGAAGCAGAACTTCTGGAACCGGAAATCTACAGAGAGGTAGAAGTATCGTGCCCCTATCAGCAGGAAGCTTGAAATGAGATGTGACAGGACATCTGTAGATCCACAAAAATTAAAAACTTTCTTATTTCCTTGATAATATTCGTGGAAGGAAGTAAAGAACGACCAAACATTTCTCCTTACTTCACTACCTTTGCTCATTTCAGCCATCTCAAGAGTGATATCCGATTCCTTTTCAACTAAGCATGTGAGCAGTGGATAGGAACAGGTGGGCAGGCACGGGGAAAAAAGCCCACTCTTGTGCAAGTAGGACCAAGGAATACTTTACTCCATCCTCTTTGGAAAGGAAAAAAGATACAAAGCTCAAGAGATCTAAAGGTTCAAAACTTCTCTCTTTGGAAAGAGAAAGAAAGAGGGAGAGAGGCAGGACAAGAACAAGATGGTGTTGGAAGAAGGTCTAAAAGAAGTGGTCCGTAACCATGAACCGCAAAAAAGTAAGACTGCACATTCTAGAACAGTTAAAGCAGGGGTGTCAAACTCACGTCACGGCGGCGTCACGTGTTGTATCGGGACTTTCCCCCCGTTCTCTAAACCAGGCGGGGGTGGGGCCAGCACGTGACGTATCAGGACCGCGGGCCACAAGTTTGACACACCTGAGTTAAAGGAAAGTCAAAGTAACTTTGTCTCTAGTTTCATATGTGCAGATTCTGATTTATATAATTCTCTTTTTTTCATGCATCTTTGAACCTTATTAACCAAGATGCTTCCAAGCAAGAGCAGACCATACAATCTTATTTTTCTTTTGTACTATTTTTAGGAAGAATATTTTTAACGTCATGTTTTAGGAATATTTTCCCAGCAGCCTCTCATGTCACAGGAGGCTGATTAATCTGAAAGAAAAAGGTTTTATATTTTTAACAATATTTATCACATTTATATAGCCGCCTATCTCACATGAAAGTGACTCTGGGCCACCTACAGCACTTAATTAATAAAAACAATTACATAAAAACTTCACAATTAAAATAACAAAAAGGCACATAAAACAGGGGAAAAGTCATATTAACTGCAGTAAGGGAGCTATCACAAAAGCCATTGCAAAATCTCCTTCAGCCCTTGGGACCTCCAGGCCTGATAACATTGCCAGGTCTTGAGAGACTTGCAAATGTTGAGAGGGATAAACGGTTACCAGTATAAATGATTATGATTGCCAGTAAGTTTAACTTATAATTAACACTTGATTTATTGTTTCGACTCCCAGGTGGCTTTTCCTCTAGCACATGTCTCAAGCTCATATTAGTTACAGGAGACAGCACTATAGATTTTAGCTCACCTTAATCATTCTCTCATTTCTGTGATTTACCAGTACGGACTATGGGATTCGTATCTATCCCACGCACTTGAGTGAAGCAAAGAGATAAAGCTGCTGTGCTAAAGCAGATAGACAGACCAGGCAGTATAAAAAACAAAGGATTTTCAAGAGAGAAGTGACCTCCTCAGGAATTGAGCACTTGCCATTTCAAATGTCCTGATGAGGACATCATAGTTCTGGTTCCTGCAAGCAGGAGTCAGGAACATGTCAAAAACTGAAAGGCGTGAGCCAGAAATACTTAGGGGTTGGTGACTCCTCCATCATTCCATAAGAGGTGGTTTATTGAGTAATAACAGAGTTACTCTATGGTAAGATGGCTGGCCAGTAAATGTTATGGTAAACAACATAAGATGGTCTAATTCCATAAGAAAATAATGCGAGAGGAACAAAAAAATAATTTCTACTTGTCTATTGTAACTGTTTCCTGCACAAATCCATTTGAACTTCAGTTGTGGTAATTTGGCCAGGGTGATTTTGTTTTTTAATATTGCGATATTGGTCAAATTGCTCATTTAGGACAACAGAAGGCATAAACTAGCATAAGGTTGAAAAGCAGGAAATTATTAAATCTGGTAAAAAAAATATTTATTGCTGTATCTTCCTATAATTGATTTAGATTTGTCAACTGACTTTATGAGAATTTAAGTTTGGAGCAAAATTTGGAGTAAACTTTGGAGTAAATAGAGAACCAGTTTGGTCTAGTCCATGGGTGTCAAACTCGCAGCGTCACATTGCCATCATGTGACATATCACAGTGTTTTTTCCCTTCACGGAGCTGGGGTGGCCATGGCCTGTGTGTGATGCATCTGGCCCGTGGGCCACCAGTTTGACACCCCTGTCTAAGGCTACCAGGGCTAGAAAGCCAGAGACTGTGAGTTTTAGTCTTTGGTTTAGCCATGAAAGCCAGCTGGGCCACCTTGGGCCAGTCATTTTCTTTCAGCCTTACTCACCTGCAGCCTTGTTGTGGGGAAAACAGGAGGAAAGTGTGTTGGATATATTTGCTGCCTTGAATTACTTGTAAAAATAATAAAGGCAGGCTACAAATAAATAAATATAAAAATTATAAACTTCAGAGTAGGACCAAAGATTCTTTAGTTCGTTTTCTTGCTGTCTCTTTCTTTGATATCGCTCATTATACTCCTCTGAACCAGGGGTGGGTTCCTGCCGGTTCAGACCGGATCGCCCGAACTGGTAGCGACCCACTGGTGATGTCACAATGATGTCATGGATCCGGTTCGGTCGGTGCCAGTCCGTGAGCGCCGCCATCTTTTTTGGAGATTTTTTTCCGGGGGAAAAAATTTTGGGAATTTTTTACTGTTTGGAAGTTTTTTCCTCTGCTGCTGCTTGAAAAAGGGCCCTCCCCCCCCCCACCCCCGGGTTTATACTTACCTTTATTCCTTCGCCCAAAGCACAGCTGATCAGCTCCTCAGCTGTGTTTCGGGCTGAATCCAGCTACTGAGCATGCACGGAAACATAATTGCACGAGGGCATGCACGCGTGCGCAGAGTGAGCGCGCACGCACAAAACGTTGCAATGCGAACCAGTGGCAAAGGTAAGTGGAACCCACCCCTGCTCTGAACTAGTTTGATTTTGTAAGATAATCTTCAGCAATGACAGACTGGGGAGAATAGCAATAGCAATAGCATTTAGACTTATATACCACTTCACAGTGCTTTACAGCCCTCTCTAAGCGGTTTACAGAGTCAGCATATTGCCTCCTACAATCTGGGTCCTAATTTTACCCATCTCTGAAGGATGGAAGGCTGAGTCAACTTTGAGCCTGGTGAGATTTGAACTGCCAAATTGCAGGAAGTCGGCAGTCAACAGAAGTAGCCTGCAGTACTGCACTCTAACCACTGCACCACCACGGCTCAGTGGCATTAGCAGAGATTTCTTGACATGCTGACTATTATTCACACAGTAAATTACTTTCTTTTCTTTTTTATTCATGTGTAGGTCTCTATTGTTAGCTTAACAGCGAATGCCTTGGGCTACTCTGAACTTGGTGCAATTAAATCTCTTAGGACTTTAAGAGCTTTAAGACCTCTAAGAGCCTTGTCACGGTTCGAAGGAATGAGGGTAAGAAAAATATGAAATAACATATGCTTGAAGCAAATTATTTTCTTAAAGGTATACTATAAATGTGTATCTCAAAGCCACTAGTTTAAATTTCATTTAGAGTGGCCCTGAGCAACATGCTACTTCTATTCCCTTAGCCTCTAGGCAACATGAGAGAAATAATTCCAGCATATCTAGGCAATGTCTGAAGGCAGTTATTTACCCCATTGTCAGATTATTTATTTTCATTTAAATCTGAAATGGTGGGTATCCCAGACTAAAAAAAGCAAGCAAAAAAGGGCTAGCTAAAATTGTGCTTCATTTAATCCTGTCTGTTGTATCCTTGCCCCAATTTTTTTAAAAATACATCATTTAAAGAAACTCCTTGATTCGAAAAATCAAGAGGTTGCATGGAGACAAGCTCCATGGTTGATGGCCAACCCAAATCCTTGGATTAAATTTATATTTACCGACAAAGAAATTAAGGGAGACTAGTATAAATCTATTTCAAGCTATTTAGCTCTCGTCAGCTAGCCATACCCTTCTGGGATTTGAACCCGGGCTACTTACATATTAGATAGATGTATTAACCTCTAAGCCATGGGCTCTCCTCACTTTGTTGGCTATTCCAGGCGAGATATTAAGTGTTTTTATTAGGGCAACTTGGTCTACGAAAATATGGGACAGAGCATACTGCTTCCGTTTTTACCTTTCAGCCCCAATCCAGAAGCCTTCACAGGCAGTCGCTTTCATGACAAACTATTTTTGTGTTAAATTTATATTTACCGACAAAGAAATAAAGGGAGACTAGTAAAAGCTAGGAGAGCCCATGGCTTAGAAGTTAATACATCTACCTAATATGTAAGCAGCCCGGGTTCGAATCCCAGAAGGGTATGGCTAGCTGACGAGAACTAAAGGCTTGAAATACATCTATATTAGTCTCCCTTTATTTCTTTGTCGGTAAATATAAATTTAACACAAAAATAATTTGTCGCAAAAGCTGCCTGCGAAGGCTCCTGGACTGGGGCTGAAAGGTGAAAGTGGAAGCAGTATGCTCCATCCCATAACTGGGTAGACCAGATTGCCCTGATAAAAAAAACACCAAATCCTTGAAGTTCATATCCCAGCCCAGGATATATATTAACGAGAAATAACCACAAACCAATTATTTCCAGATTAGTTCCACAGATCTATCTAGGCCTTTTTGCTACTAGTAAAGAAAATAACTGAAATATTTGGAGAGCCCATATGCATATGTTTCCAGGCTAACTCGGAACTGCAGCTACTTGCTTTCTTGATGTGTTGTCAAGGTAACATATTAACTGGCTGGAAAATTATTTTTCATAAGCCTCTGTTGCTTCATTATGGCACCTGGACTGCCCTTCCCACTTGGCTACAGAGACTATAATGAGGAGATGATTGAGCAGTGTAAAGATGATAACATTGAAGGTTATTTGATATTTAGATGCTAATATTTCCTTATAATTCATTTTCCTCTGACTTCCAACTTGGTTCTCCAAATGTGTAAGAAAAGAGTATTTTTAGGGTTAGCGTACTGATAGGGTATTGCACTGGAGCTTCAGTACATGTTCTACCACATGTTATGGTCCTTCCTCTTTAATTTTGTGAAGCTAAATTTTGGAAAATCTTTCTTCCTTAAAGCTTTCCTTAAATTTGCAATTTTCTTTGTTCAAACTAGTGTTTATACCTGATTCCTGATCTTTTTTTTTCATAATCTATTATTACCATTACTGCAGAGGTGGGTTCCTCCGGTTTGGACCGGTTCTATAGAACTGGTAGCGGGAATTTCCCCCTGCTCGCCGAACAGGGAGTGATGGCCGGCTGGCCATGCCCCCAAACTGGCTCTCTTGGCGGCACCATAGGCAGCGGCATCTTGTTTTTTGCTTCTGCGCATGCGCAGAAGCTGAGTTTTTAGCACTGCACATGTGTGCGGACGTACACAATGTGTGGCGCGTGAGGAAGCAAACCAGCAGCGAGGTAAGAAAGAACCCATCCCTGCATGGCTGCGTTCAGCTAAGATTAAATTGTGGCACACAATGGCCAAGAAGCAAAACTGTGAATTAGAAATTCCCCTTTTCATGTCTCACTTTAGCAAATATGTTTTCACTTCTTTGGCTTCATGTGTTTATTTCTTTGTATTACAGGTAGTGGTGAATGCTCTCTTGGGAGCAATTCCATCTATCATGAACGTGCTTCTTGTATGTCTTATATTCTGGCTAATCTTTAGCATTATGGGAGTGAATCTGTTCGCTGGCAAGTTCTATCATTGTGTTAACACCACAACGGGGGAAATGTTCAGCATTGATGAAGTTGACAATCAGACTGAGTGTGAGAATCTCATAGAAAGAAATGAAACAGCCAGATGGAAAAATGTAAAAGTCAACTTTGATAATGTGGGACTTGGCTACCTCTCTCTGCTTCAAGTAGTAAGTAGTTATTTTACTGTATATAACCTATATACTTATAAAATACACTTATGAAAGTTCATTATATACTATAATGTAAAATTCAAGGGATTATATAATTATTTAATAATAGAAAGTTTTTGTTTCTATGTTAAAATTTGAACAATTTTATTTCCTCTCTCTTTAGCAGGTTTTTCTTTTATTAGAAAATTCCATCAATGTGAACTGTCAGTCACTTTACAAATGATTCAGCTGCCAGGTTTTAAAATTGATTGATTTGCATCAGGGGTGAGATGCTCACTTACCCAGACCGGTGCGCTGCTCCGCGGTCCTCCATGCTTTGTGCGCGCGCACGCTACGCGCGTGCGCCCCCTCGCACGATTTTACTTCTGAAATGTGAGGAAGCAAAATCGCGCCAAAATCTCGCCAGGGGACGCGCGCGCAAAATCTCACTGAAATCTCTCTCTCTCGCGCGTCCTCTCGCAAGATTTCAGCGCAATTTTGCTTCCGCGCATGCGGAATTCCGCGCATGCGGAATTCACAAAGAAAGATGGCGACGCGCGCAACTGCCCAGTGGAGACGGTACCGGAGCAGTCGCGTGCATATTGGGGTATCGGCGGGTCCCTACCGGAGCTCCGCACTGGACCGCACCGGTAGGATCCCACCTCTGATTTGCATCATAGGTGGCATCCCTTAATCTTTTTCTTCTAAGCTCTTCTCTAAAATACACCTGTTAGTAAACTTTTTGTGTACCATATAAATCATATCTTATACATGAACTAAAATGATCATTAGTAAAATGCAGATGCACCTGTGTTAGGTCATTTATTTATTTCACTACACATCAAGCAATCTCACTCACCCCTATTTAATAAAGGAAATTATCCATAACCAGAGAAGAGACAATTGGATAGAGAGAATTGCTGTTTTTCAGAGCTATACTAGCCTAGCAATGGAGGCTAAACAGAATGCAACTCTGGGTGAAATTCAACACAACCTGATGGGAACCAACTCCTCAAGAATTCTTCAGAATAGAATATATATGGGTTGAAAGGCTGGATGGACATCTTGTATGCAGCTGTAGATTCATGAAATGTAACTGGCAGGGGGGCATGGAGTCTTCTAAAAGACATTTAGAATTTACACAACATGAACATTTAGGAATTATGTACTGTATGCTTTTAGTCCCTTGCTTAAAATATAATCGCCTGACTTCTGCTTGCAGGCCACCTTCAAAGGCTGGATGGACATCATGTATGCAGCTGTAGATTCACGAGATGTAAGTATGCTATTGGGTAGGGAAACCAGTATTGGACTGCAAAAATACGATTGACTACAAGATGGCAGAGAAGAGATACATAACATTTGCTTTTTTGGTACTATCTTGTAATTGCTTGTAGCCCAAATGCGATGGGTTTACTACATGGATACTTGCATCCATATCCTCCATCAGATCAGCAAGTGTTTCCCTAGAAATGTTTCTGATTCTTTTTCAAATTAAGGCTAGTAAAGTAGGATTACAGCAAACTTGCCATTGATCATAGTGTTTGTCTGCTTTCTTTTCTTTTTCAAAGAGGCAAGGCAGGTAGGATGCTGGGATGAGAGATAGGAGTGAGCAGGTTATGGCTGGAAGATACTTCTGTGTGCTTGTTTGGTTGGTTGTTTCCCAGTGTATTTTACCTTAGGGGAAAATTTAAGAGGTAAGAATGGAGTCATAACCTCTCCCCAGAAACAGGAAAAACAGTGGTGGAAATTTTTAAGAGGTAAAATGGATGCCATAAAGGCTTAAGGCACCCATTTTTGCTATTAAATCTTCCAACCCTTGCCCCACTCCTTCAGATTTAAGCAAAGATTTAAAAAAATGGGTCTCAAATACTCCAGTGTGCTTAAAGCCCAAGAGGAAATACAGGAATCCTTTCCTATCAAAGGAAAATGACTAGAAGTAATGAGAACATATTGCCCTATGCTAGTTATAAAAATAGCAATGTATCTTTTAGTCCAGTTTGATGGTCAACCAGTGCAAGTAAAAAAGAAATAACTCAATCCAGTCATACTCTGCTGTTTAAAAAATTAGATTATCTTAGCCGTACATAATTCTCAAATTTTTTCATTAGAATGAAGACTCTAATTTTTTCATTGCAATAAATAGCAATAGCACTTAGACTTATATACCACTTTACAGTGCTTTATAGCCCCCTCTAAGCGGTTTACAAAGTCAGCATATTGCCCACAACAATTTGGGTCCTCATTTTACCGACCTTGGAAGGATGGAAGGCCGAGTCAACCTTGAGCCTGGTGAGATTTGAACTGCCAAATTGCAGGCAGCCGACAGTTAGCAGTAATACAGTACTGCACTCTAACTACTGCACCACTGAGGCTCAAATGAGTAACTGATGCAAAACATTCCCAGTATAGGAACTAGATGAATGCATATTTATGGAATTTATCAGGGCCGCCGAGAGGATTATTAAGTGCTGGAACAAGACTAATATGGGCCCACGCTGCTTTTTTCCTCCTCCTCCTCCTCCTCCTCCTCCTCAGCCTCCTCCTCCTCAGCCTCATCGGCATCGACTTTTCCATCCGGTCGCCTCCAGTCCCTCAGGCGGCGGTGGCGGCGGCCATTCGGCCTCCAAGTGGCTGCTACTGCTTCTTCCTCCTCCGCCTCCAGACCCCTCTGCGTGGGCGGAAAGTGCATCAGAAGGGGAGGCCGCGGCCACCACCAGGCTCTCCTCGGTCTCCTGCATTGGAAACTCAGGCTGTGCAGCCTCCCCACTTGCCTCACACACGCCACTCGGAGAGGCCTCGGCCGAAAAGGAAGGGAGGGCACATACATGCACGCACACTCAGGAGAGGCGCCCCCACCCACTCTGGCCGGGCCATGTGTGCGAGAGCACTGCCGCTGCATTTAACGCCAAATTGAAAAAGCGTTTGTCATACCTTTTTATTAATCTCATCACATTTCTGTTTTTCCTTGCGTTTTTGAGCTCCAGATCTTTGAGATGACATTTCATAACCATTCATAAACTGAAATGAAATATAAAATATATTCATAAACGAAGAAACTCTTTCTTTTTACAAATTTGGTTTTGTAAAAAATTTTAAAAAAAATTTCCCCTTCATGGGCTCCCTTTGAGCTCCATGGGCCCCCGAACAATGTACCAGCTGCAAACCCCCCCCCCTCTCCTCAGGCCTGGTATTCATCTGTAACAACAATACAGGTCAAGAATACTTAAAATACAACAAGATATAGGTACGATAGAAATTAAGAAATAAAATCGAAAACATTTGCTTTGCACATTATTAAGATCAGTAAAAAGAATCTATTTCAGATGCCTTTTATCTGATAAGGTTTTCTATAATAATTTACTCTACTATCCTATTTCCGAGAAGAAAAAAGAAAAAAGAATCAGATGTCAAAAACATACAGACACATACACACATCAGCCTATACTTTTTCTTTCGTTATACTTTTGTGTATATGTGTAAGTGCAGGTAAGCAGTTGCAAGAAACCAGGTGAGTTACAGTTCCATAGCTACAAATTACACAACCTAATAGGAGATCTCCTTTTGTTGAAGACTCTTTTCCAAGAAAACAGTAAAACACTTTCCCAATGATTGGTCCCAATGAAAAACTGTGGCTACATGCTTAAAGCTAACGTTTTTAAATGCATCAGCACATTGTGAGCATCATAATTAGCAAACTGTATAGGCAGCCTTCTATCTCATCAAGAAAGTCTGTTTCATTCATTTCCATTCAGTTTCTTCTCACTTTCTCCTAAGCTCAGAATCTGTCTTTCTTTTTTGCTATTTCTTTGAATATAAACACCTTAATTGTCTATTAGCAAAAGCCATGTACTCTGGCATGAAATCTACATCAGTGGATTTTAGAGAGAAGAGCAAATAGAGAAAAGTGAGTAATAACAGAAGATAAATGCTTTAGTTGAATAATTGTACATAGATACTCTATGTAAACTTAAAATAAAAATTGGTCAAACCCTTCTCTATGGCTGTTCTTAATAACGGTATCATATAAAGACTAAATATGATAAGGCTTGACCCAGGGTTCATACTTCATAAAAATAATACCCATACATTTTATAGAATTGAATATATTTTTCCACACAGTTTTCTATTTCTAAATTTGTTTCCCTTGCAGTTGGAACAACAGCCACATTATGAGGATAACCTTTATATGTATCTCTATTTTGTCATCTTTATTATCTTTGGATCCTTCTTCACTTTGAATTTATTTATTGGTGTCATCATAGATAACTTCAATCAGCAAAAAAAGAAGATAAGTATTCTATGACGGTGATTTCAGAGACTATCAAAGGTTTTATTTTAACAACAACATTGTGCTTTGTGTAATTCTTCTGGTTTTTCTTTCTTTCAAATATCAATTATTATTTCAATAAGTTGTAAATATTAATTGCCACTGTAAAAAAGGAGCATATGGTGTGTTAAAACCAATACATGAAATGAAAGATTTCCACCATGAGTTAGTTTTAAAGGTGGGAGATATAAACAATTACATTGTAAAATAATGCACTACTTCATATAAATATGCATAAAGATCTCATAAATCTAAATAATAAATAGTTACTCTTAGTAATGATTTTCTGGAAACTAACAAAAGATGAACACTTCTGGAAATCATTTGGGATATGATCCTTTTCCATAATTATCTTTTCTATCATGCTTTTCATTTTTCAATATGGGCTTTGGGTTTTGTTTTGTTTGTTTTGGTTTTTTAGTTGTTGAAGATATGAGAGCTGAAAAATATTTTTTTCAATTGTTAATTTATTTATTTCTTAACCTGGATGTTTTACTATCTTTGAATTTTTATCCAACTATGGATGTTTTTATTTTATGGTATTTTATTTTGATGTAAGATACAGGAAATTTAGACAAAAATTTAATACATGTTGATAATGACGGCGACAGAATTGATAGTGGCAGTGCTTAGAGACTACTGTAGTAGCTATACTTTTTTCAATCTGCTGCAACTTTGCTGAGATTAAATTCCTGGCCCTAGCTGAACTATGGAAGAAGGATGCACTGTTCTCTAGCCATTAGGGAGCCATCCAGGGGTGAAATCCAGCAGGTTCTGACAGATTCTGGAGAACCGGTAGCGGAAATTTTGAGTCGTTCGGAGAACCAGCAAACACCACCTCTGGCTGGCCCCAGCGTGGGGTGGGAATGGAGATTTTGCAGTATCCTTCCCCTGCCACGCCCACCAAGCCATGCCACGCCCACCAAGACACGCCCACAGAACCAGTAGTAAAAAAAATTGGATTTCACCGCTGGAGCCACCCCTAATGAAGGGAAGGGCAAAAGTGTGGGTGTGCTTCCAGATTGAAACTCTGCACACTTGTACATCCATGCATACAACATCAACACTTGTACAAAGGAGCAGAGCTTGTATTTGGGGTTGCTTCCACCATTTGCCCCTCGCCCACTTGTTTGGCTTTTGCTTTATTAATAGGCAGCCCAAGGAAAGAGATTGCCCATCAAATATATAAGTCAATATATAGAAAAACAGAAAGAAAAAGAGAATCGAAATACCTGGTTGTAACTAGTTTTCGTTTCTCCTTTTTACTTTGGAGGTCAAGACATCTTTATGACAGAAGAACAGAAAAAATACTATAATGCAATGAAAAAACTGGGCTCCAAGAAACCACAGAAACCTATACCCAGGCCAGCAGTAAGTGTTACATGTGTGTTTTTTTCATCGTTCTCACTGTTTTTGAAAATGTGTACTAGAGTTGGAAAACAATTTACACCTTATAATCCCCCAAAATCTTTTGAAACTAGTAACTGAGGAAGGGGTGGGTTCAGAAAAAACAATATATCTTTTAAAAATTAATGTTTTTATGAACAAAGCTAGTTAGTTAAGTAACTGAGATGGACAACAGATGACATCATATTGTTATTTTCCATTCTGGAGAGTTGCTTCTTCTTTTCTTAAACTATGTTAAACCTATTTATAGGGATTATGCCAGCGGTCCCCAACCTTTTTGGCTGCATGGACCGGTGATGGTGGCTCAGGGCGGCAGCAGCAGAGGGGAGGGGACAGGTTTGCACGTTCAACCTAATCCCATGCATGCGCAAATGAAGCTTCATGTGCTTGTGCGGCCCTATTCCCAACAGGCCATGACCCAGTGGCAGACTGTGGTTTGGGGGTTGGAGACCCCTGGATTACTCTACAGTTTTCAATGGTTTCTAGTTTAGACACGTTGGAAAAAAACATGTTACAGATTTTCGATAATTATGCCACCAAAATTATGCAGTACAATCAGAAGAGCTCTGAAGGCTATGTTCCTTATATTTAAATGGGTTTGGGGCATTAACAAATCTAAACAGGGTTACAGCAGTAATTGTTATGGTATTCCTACCTGATTCAGGTATTCAATGAGACTGTGAAATCCCACAGGAAAGCTATTAATGGATTTGATTCATAATGCTTCGTATTTCATAACTTCACACTTATGGAGTGTTAACTGACTTTCCGGGAACATAGTGATATTCTTTTCTTGTTGCACCGTCTGTCTATGCAGTTTGACTAGTATACTGTAGCATGAGTTTATAGAAGTTTCAGATCATAAATGATAATTATATAGATTACAATTGTCTATAACTGATCATGAGATACATGAATAATCCTTATTTGTTTTGACTACAGAACAAATTTCAAGGCCTAGTCTTTGATTTTGTAACAAAACAAGCCTTTGATATCAGCATCATGATTCTTATCTGCCTTAACATGGTTACCATGATGGTAGAAACTGATGACCAAACTGATGCAATGGAAACTATTTTGTATCGAATTAATTTTATCTTCATCGTCCTTTTCACTGGAGAATGTGTCTTGAAACTGATTTCACTCCGCTATTATTATTTTACAATAGGCTGGAATATTTTTGATTTTGTGGTTGTCATCTTATCTATTGTAGGTAAGAAAATTTTAATTGTAGTAAAAGATGTAACATATTATAAACGAAAACAATGAGAAATTAACAGATGATTTTAATATTTAAAATAGGTTTCATTCTTTACATTTTCATGCAAGATAGTAATTACATTCTAATTAAAGTTTTAAATCTGCATTTCAGATTAATAGGCATTTAATGTTTGTTTATAGGTATGTTCCTCGCAGAGATCATTGAGAAATATTTTGTGTCCCCCACCTTGTTCCGAGTAATTCGACTTGCCAGGATAGGTCGAATCCTGCGTCTAATCAAGGGGGCAAAGGGAATCCGCACTCTGCTTTTTGCCTTGATGATGTCTCTCCCTGCCTTGTTTAACATCGGTCTCCTGCTTTTCCTGGTCATGTTCATCTACGCCATATTTGGAATGTCCAACTTTGCCTACGTGAAGAGAGAAGTTGGCATTGATGACATGTTCAACTTTGAAACTTTTGGCAACAGCATGATCTGCCTCTTTATGATCACCACCTCTGCTGGCTGGGATGGCTTGCTAGCACCCATCCTAAACAGTGGGCCTCCAGATTGTGACCCTGAGATAGACCATCCGGGTAGCTCAGTCAAAGGAGACTGTGGCAATCCTTCGGTTGGGATTTTCTTCTTTGTCAGCTACATTATCATCTCATTTTTAGTTGTAGTAAATATGTACATTGCTGTCATTTTGGAGAACTTCAGCGTGGCTACCGAAGAAAGTGCTGAACCTCTGAGCGAGGATGATTTTGAGATGTTCTATGAAGTCTGGGAAAAGTTCGATCCAGATGCAACCCAATTCATAGAATTTGCCAAACTCTCTGATTTTGCAGCCTCTTTGGATCCCCCTCTTCTAATACCAAAACCAAACAAAGTTCAGCTTATTGCAATGGACCTGCCCATGGTGAGTGGTGATAGAATTCACTGCCTCGACATCTTATTTGCTTTCACCAAACGTGTCTTGGGTGAAAGTGATGAAATGGACGCCCTCCGTATTCAAATGGAAGACCGGTTTATGGCTGCCAACCCTTCAAAAGCCTCTTATGAACCAATTACCACCACATTGAAACGAAAACAAGAGGAAGTATCCGCTCTTATTATTCAGCGAGCCTTTAGGCGCTACCTCTTAAGGCTAAAAGTTAAAAAAGTTTCCAGCATGTTTAATAAAGATAGAATTAAAGAAGGCAATGACACAGTTATCAAAGAAGATATGATCATTGATAAGCTAAATGAGAATTCTACCCCTGAAAAAAACGATATGACCCCCTCCACCACCTCTCCACCTTCCTATGATAGCGTTACAAAGCCCGACAAAGATAAATATGAGAAAGACAAATCAGAAAAAGAAGATAGAGGTAAAGATGTCAGGGACTGTAAAAAATGAGCAAAATGAATTATTCCTGTATGACAAATTGTTTACAGCTTGAGAAAGTAAAGTATTATTTCAAAAGGACTCCTGTAGGAGGTTTATGCCAAACTGACTGTTTTTGCACTTAAACAGACATACACACACATAAAAGTATCTATAAATAAATATATATATGTGTGTATGTATATATATATGTATATATATATACACATACAAATGTTAGCTATATACTTAAGGTCAGTGCCTATTAACAAGATAGTGACCCCTTGTCAATTCAAATGCTGCTCTGTAAAACAGGATGGCACTTTTGACAGGCATCTCCTGTTGGCATTCCCAGCTGACACCGCTGAAGGGGAAAGAAAAATGGCTATCCAGACTGTAAGGATCAGTAAAAGAGGTGCAAACCTAGAATTGACCTGTGTTGATTATAAAACACTCAGAAACAATAATTGTATCCTCTGTTTGCATTCCAACTGCCACACGTTTGCCATATTTTTACAAAAAAAACCCATGTTGGTGAAGTTGTCGTTTTTTTAATCCACAGGTTGTTTACTATTATATGTGACTATTTTTGTAAATGGGTTTTATGTTGTGGGGGGTGGGGAGGGAGATTCCAGGGTCAAGGGGGGAATAGGAGGACCAGCAGTCCTGTCTTGATTCTCTTGTAATGTATAGGCAGAAGTGATTTGCATGAAGGCATGCTGCACTTGTAGACCATGCATGGAAAACAAATAGGACTTCTTTGCACAAGAGTTTCGAAGACTTCTGTGTTTCAGGATGGCTCCAGATTCCAAGGTGCTTAAAAATAATATAGATCTTTATGTCTCATCCTGATAATTCTTATGTGCCTGTAAGTCTCATAAAATCAACAGTTTGGTTCAACTCATATGTTTTTCCTCCCCACTCCTTCCCCTCACCTCCTCCTCCAAACGATTCCATTATGAAGGTGACACGAACATTGACTATAGTGTACATCCATGCATAGATACTTGATCATCATTCTCACTGAGTTCAGGGGCCATACTTTAGAGCAGAGGTCTCCAACCGTGGCAACTTTATGAGGTGTGGACTTCAATTCCCAGAATTCCTCAGCCAGCATGGCTGGCTGAGGAATTCTGGGATTTGAAGTCCACACCTCATAAAGTTGCCAAGATTGGAGACCTCTGCTTTAGAGGAAGAACATATATAAATTGTACTCTTAATTGTAAAATTGGGTGGAGATATGGGAAGAATCGTCTTAAGAATCCTGGAGCATCCCTTATATTAATCTGGAGCAGGGGACGGGGGAAGTCGGACATCTGTAAGTTAGTTTTTACTTTCTCCTGCAGTATTGTTTAGCCATCTTTTGCTCTCAGCAAGATTGACATTGTATGTGTCAATGAGATAAAGCTGTCTATGTAAATAGTTACTTTAACCCTGTGGTGCATGTTTGAGCAAAGGAATAAATGACCTGTGCACAATATTTATTGCATCAAATATGTACCACAATAAGTGTAGTTCGCAAACCTTGAACAGGAAAATATGATGTATTCTGTACCATTATAAGTAGTTTGGAGGCTATCACTGATGCATGTTGTTTATCTTGCCTTCGCTACTGTATTTTTCTTGGATTTGTTCAGAAATCTAATATGGGAAGCCATATGTTGGTGGTAAAAGTGAAACAAAATTGTTCAATTCAGACATCATTCCTCATTTCATCAAGCAATAGTTTGCAGCTAGTGGGGGTTGGGGTTGGGAGGGAGGGAGGGAAGCTTTTTGCTCTGCCCTGACTTCTTTTATTCTTCTCTGGAATTTTCTGTGAGTATTATACAGTGCGTAGCCAGCTGTACCCTTCATATTGCAAACAGTATATATAATCTGTTCAGAATAACTGGTTAAACATTTTCTAAGGAAAGATATAAATAGTGTACAAATTTCATTCAGTTTTATTTTTCAGCATTTTGTAGATAAACAACAAAACTGATTTTCAGGTCGATGTCACAGAAGGTCCTTTTATTCATAGCACTTTTTAATTGAAGAATTTCACAAAGTGGAAAAATACCGAAAGAAGGGTATGGGGAGAATGTTAGGTTTCCGGGTTGCTTTTTTTTTTTTAATTAGTACTGTATTTTTGCACACATCTTAATGTGATTTTTTCCAGACTGAGTCCAAAATGCACTTGCTTCCAAATAGCTATAACTTGTAATTGAAATGTGGTGGGAAAGATTTGTTTGAAATTCTAGCACTGCCTGCATCAGCAGTTAGTCTTATTATTCAACATCCTTAATCTTTTCCAGTGTTTGTTTACATAGACTATTCTTCTTCTTCTTATTGATTCATGCTGCACTAGAAGTCTTTTAAATATTATACGCAATTTTGCGATTATTATTTCCCCCCCATACATAAACAAAATTAAGTAGCTAACTTGTATATCTGATCCCATCAGGACATATTTTTTTTTGTATTCCATCCACAAAGAAAAATTAAATGTTAATTCCTCCTTTTACTGAAACTGTTGACTTTGTGTCTTGGTGAACTGCATGCAGGGAAAATGCTATTACCATAAAGAACGGTAAGCCACACTACAGTTGAGCCAAAAGAATAAAGACTTCTTTTTTTATTTTATTTTATTTCATGATTCTGTCATTTTTTAATGTGCTTTCTGGCCTTAAATATGTGCTCACAAACTGAATAAAAATGAAAACAAATTGATGTTTCAATCGTAAATACATTTCTGGGAGCTTGTAGCATATTTGTCAGTGGATTGACCCTGAACGTGAATCCATTTCTCAGTCATAAAGCATAGAATAACTTACCATATTGCCATCAACTCCAAAGTAGTAGTAGTAGCTTTGAGAACAGGTTAGTTTCACTTTTGAAAAACCAGATGTTTCTCTCCAGGTTGGGTCATACACATAGACCACATTCTAATGTTTCATCACTTGACTTGATGACTTTGGAAGGGATTCATGAATTGATTTCATTGGGATGGACTGTGTCTGCAGTAGTATGAAAGTCTTAGCCACATAATTTGTTGATTTATCTGTATGTTATAACATTATTGACCACTTCAGCTGAAAAGCTACCCAAACCATAAGCTGAATAAAGAAGAACAAAATTCCTGCACGCAGCCGACTAAAGCGGGGGGCGGGGGGGGGAGGTGAGGAAGGAAGAACAACATATATCACATTGCAATTCTTAAAAGTGGCAATATTCATAAGGATCAGCAATAAGTGAACAAAAAAATCAGAAAGACGATCAAAATTGTTTCTGCTGGTCTTCCTCTACAATACTCTGCTGACAACTCTAAATTTAGTTGGGAAATGTTTGAGACATAATTGTCCCAACTGGGCAAACAAAAACAAAAAAAACCCACTTCAACTTGCAATGACAAACTGATAACACATGCCTATGAAAAGGAACCCAGAAATGCAAAAATATGTGTGTGAGTGAGTGTGTGTGTGTGCACGTGCGCACAAGCTTTTATACTCTTACGTACTTTTATTATTCTATGTGAAATAATAGTGGGCAAAAAAACCCTTTCACATGACAGTAATTTTTTTTATGTATAGAGACTGCATTCATATTTTCTTATTCCAGCTAGTATCTTGATTAATTTAATATTAATTAGTTAAAACAAGTCTTGCAAGACATTTTTGATTGGGTAACTTCCTTAATAGATTCTGAAATTGCTATAGACATGGTCTATTCTGATTTCAACAAAGCATTTCACAGTTACCCCAGAGCATACTGAGTAGCAATCTAGTTAATATAGGTGGGATGACATGACAATTAAGAGGCTAATTTCTTGAAAGTCATACTTGAATGCTCATCAGCAGATGAAAAGGATCTCAAGATATGGTCCAACAAATATCAGTCCTGGGTCCTCTACCCATCATTAATAGGAATACCACTCCACAGTGCTTTATAGCACTCACTGAGCGGTTTGCAAATGTCAGCATATTGCCCCCAACAATATGGGTCCTTATTTATTTATTTATTTATTTATTTATTTATTTATTTATTTATTTATTTATTTATTTATTTATTTATTTATTTGTGAGATTTATATACCGCCTCATAGTGCAAGCACACTCTAAGTGGTTTACACCATTAAGCAATGTATATTTACATTGCCCCCCAACAATCTGGGTTTTCATTTTACTACCTCGGAAGGATGGAAGGAACCCTGAGCTGGTGAGATTTGAACAGCTGAACTGCTGAATCACAGTCAGCTAAAGTAGCCTGTAGTACTGCACTCTAACTGCAGCTCTTATAATTTTACCAACCTTGGAAGGATAGAAGGTTGAGTCAACTTTGAGCCGGTCAGGATCGAACTCCTGGCTATGGGCATCATTAATTATTTGGATAAAGAATGGAGGGAATGTTTAGCACAGGGGTGTCAAATTGGATTTCTTCGAGGGTCAGATCAACATTGTAGTTCTCCACTGGCCGGAAAGGGGGAGATGGAATGGACGCCTCCTGCAGCACCCTGCCAGCCAAAATGAGGCATAGGGGCCCCCGAACCCCATTTTGTCTGGCACAGTTCTGCAGGAGGCTGTCCAGGCCGAAAACAGGGCATGGGGGTGCATGCGCCCCCCCCGTTCCGTTTTGGCCGGCAGAGTATTGCAGGAGGCCATCCAGGCTGAAAATGGGGCACAGGGGGGCCACGCATGGCCTCCCTCACCCCGTTTTGGCTGCCAGAGGCACCACGGGCCAGTCCTTTGCTATTTCCAGGCTGGCCCCGCAGGCCAGATTTAAGCACCCCGCGGGCCTTGAGTTTAACACTGGTTTAGCAAGTCTGCAATTGGTACAACAATGAATGGGATAAATAGAAAGAAAATATCTTGAACGGTTAGAAAAATAGTAATGAAATGTAATGGAGAGTATTCCAAAGGGTTTTATTTAGTAAACTAAAATAAATGTGCATTATAGAAGAACTATTAATGCAATGTGGTATCAAGTTTGCAACTTCTATTTAATATGTATAAGTTTCAAAGACCATAATTTAAATAAAAACACTTGACATTGCACATTCCCTTAACCATTCTATCAGGTAGCAAGGTTTCCTATATTATCTAAACACCCATAAAAACCCAAAGGTGCTTTTTCAAAAGGCAACTGGACTTTCTTTGTTTTTCCTTCAAGATGTTCTGCTTCTCAGAAGAAGAGAACTGAGGAAGCTTCTTGGATGAGAAACAAAACATCTTCAAGGAAAAACAAAGGAAGTCCAGTTGCCTTTTGAAAAAAATACCTTTAGGACAACCATCAACTGGATGACTGAGAATCTCCATAGACATCCATAAAAACGTTAACAGCTCCCTTAAGGTAAACTTCTCGTGACTTCATGGATACGTCCATATAGTTTTCCCTGCTACAATACATTCTGGGATTTCCCCCTCAAATTCACAGTTCTAATCTATATCTTAAAATCCCAGCCAAGTACTAATCAGGTGTGACCTTGCTTAGCTTCCCAAACATGGTTGCCAGGTGCTGCTGTTTGAAGTAAACCATTATCTGGCTACCATTATCCACAATGTGAGGACTAAAATATCTGACCGGTGGTGTAAAAATAGCATACTCAAAATATTAGTCTATCATTTTTCTGAGTTAGTTTCCAAATGATAAGTTTTTTTGACAGGCCACCTCCTCTGACTCTTTTAAAAATGTATATGGTTTATTCCATATTTAGGTGGAATGCATTAACTGCTTCCTACCTGTATGTCTTGTTACAGCAATGAGCAATAAAGACTCCCCCCCCCCAGGTTTTATCAGTGATAGAATTTGATTTTTCAGCCATACCATTAGAAGTTACATGTTGTTTTTCCCCACCACTAATAAAACCCTGAGAGAAATGTTGCATTTCTCATGTAGAAATTAATCTAAATGCATTCTCTACTGAGTTTCCTCCCTGAGAAACTGCTTTGCAAAAATTAGCCAAGCATTTCTGTTCTGAGAAATATAGGCAACATTAATAGCAAACCCATTGCATTCTAACATTGGGATATGATCACTGACTTTTTGCAGTTCCTATGGTAACCATAATTTCTGATCAACCACGAATAAGGTCATGTAATATTCTTTTCTTTGCAAAAAAAATGTTGGTTGATAGGAAAATTAGGAAGGAGACTGCAATTTTCTTTTATGATTAATTACAGCAATTTAAATATTGAGCTGTGTTTCTTTTTCCAAACAGGTACACGAGTACCACAGAATATTTCAAATAAGGATTTCAGTTAGTTACTCAAACCTTCAAACAATCCAGAAATAATGTGATAATGATATATCCAAATTCAACTTCAATACAGATGAAACTTAAACTATTCCCAAATTTTTCCTCTGTATTTTTAGTGCAATTCAAAAATTCAGGTCAAATACTACTAAAAACGCAGGTCAAATACTACTCATTTGTGTTGAAGCTAAAATGAAATAAAGTATTGCGGCACTATGAAGATGAGTGAAGGTCTGATGAAGTCCTCTTTAATATCAGTTTTGGCTCAAGTCACCACTTGAAGGACTAGCAAGTGATGCATCGGATATGACTGTGTCTATTACATTATCATGCCTGTGTTACTTTTCAAGTGATCATTGACCAATTACTTTCAGATCTTCCCTGATCAGCTCTGCTTGCTGGCTTTTATTGCTCGGTTATGGTTTATGACTCAGATCAATTCTTCGGTTGTTCACTGTCCAATGGCATCAAAGCTTTGGACTACTCCATCTCCACCCAATCGTGATTGTACAGGCCATAACTGGCAGTTATGCTGCTCCCTCCCTTTCAGTTTGTTTCCTGGGACAGAGCGGTGATAATGATGATAGCAGAACTTCCTTCTCCCACAAAAATCCTGCACAAATTCTATGAGCTATTGAAGAGCTCTTCCCTACGACCCAGGTGTGATGGCCCAGTTGGTGAAAATAACAGTGATCAAATTGTGATTTGGTGATCAAATCTAAATTGTGGCTTCTTTGCTTCGAGACAGCATTTCATGTTTTGGCAGAGAGCTTCAAGTTTAGACGGAGATTAGTCTTTAGGAAACATAAGTTTTATCGGTTTTATATGTACTGCTGCATTGATATTACTTAAAACTGTGATAATTTTCTTTCTCTTTTTTTTAAAATTTAAATAAAAGTATTTTACTAATAGGATTGCCTATTGTCAGCCACTCTAATAAAGGTTGGCACACAGCAATTTACTTTTATATCCACTAGAGCCATTAATTATTTTAGCACTCCCATTGCAATAATATGCTAAGGTATAAATAAGCATTTACAGACAAGTCTAAAAATACATTTGGACAAGAGCCTGACTATGAAATCAATCTTATTTTAAGGATCTTAATTTCAGTCTCAAACAACAATTTCCAGAAAATTTCCAAGACAGAAGACTACTTGAAGAGCTTTATTGAATAAGGCCAAAACTCCATTCCATCATGACTTCTCTTCTCATACAGGCATTTCAGATTCATACTCAACGAGTAGTCCTTAATGGGTCTAAGTCCATCTGGAGAGAAGTAAGCAGTGGGGTACCACAAGGCTCTGTCTTAGGCCCAGTACTCTTCAATATCTTCATAAATGACTTAGATGAGGGAATAGAAGGGGAACTTACCAAATTTGCAGATGACACTAAGCTGACAGGAATACCTAAGACCCTAGAAGCTAAGACCCTAATAGCTAAGACCCTATTTATTTATTTATTTATTTATTTATTTATTTATTTATTTATTTATTTATTTATTTATTAAATTTATATACCGCCCTTCTCCAGGGGACTCAGGGCGGTGAACAGCCAAGTAAAAAACATTAAAATACATTTAAGCCAAGTAAAAAACATTAAAATACATTTAAAATAAAATATTCAATACGGCCCTAATTTAATACAATTAAAATTTAGTAAAATCTTAAAATTTTAAAAACCCCAAAAACTTTTTCACGCCAGCCCGGCTTGATAAAAATAATGCGTCTTGAGGGCACGGCGGAAGGTGGACAGGTCGTGAATTGTTCTTAAGTCTGGAGGGAGCTGATTCCAGAGGGTGGGTGCTCCCACAGAGAAGGCCCTCCCCCTGGGCGTCACCAGCCTACACTGCTTGGCTGATGGCACCCTGAGGAGGCCCTCTATGTGGGAGCGCACTAGTCGATGGGAGGCAGTTTGTGGCAGCAGGCGGTCTCGGAGATACCTAGGTCCAATGCCATGGAGCGCTTTAAAGGTAGTAACAAGCACCTTGAAGCGCACCCGGTAGACCACCGGAAGCCAGTGCAGCTCGCGCAGGAGGGGTGTTATATGGGAGCGCCAATTAGCCCCCGAAACCACCCGCGCGGCCACATTCTGGATCAGTTGGAGCCTCCGGGTGCTCTTCATGGGGAGCCCCATGTAGAGAGCATTACAGTAGTCCAGACGCGACGTGACCAGGGCATGGGTGACTGTGCACAAGGAGTCCCGATCCAGAAAGGGCCGCAACTGGCGTATCAGGCGGACCTGATAAAAGGCCGCCCTGGTCACAGCTGTCAGATGGTCCTCTAAGGACAGCTGTGGATCCAGGAGGACACCCAGATTGCGAGCCCTTTCGGCGGGGGCTAGAGACTCGCCCCCGATAGTCAGAGATGGAATCATCTGACTATATCGAGACGCTGGGAACCACAGCCACTCCGTCTTGGAAGGGTTGAGCCTGAGTCGGTTTCTCCCCATCCAGATCCGCACAGCTTCCAGGCACCGGGACATCACTTCAAGGGCATCATTGGGGTGGCCTGGGGTGGAAATGTACAGCTGTGTATCATCGGCGTACTGATGGTACTTCACCCCAAAGCCACGGATGATCTCACCCAGCGGCTTCACATAGATGTTGAACAGAAGGGGCGAGAGAATCGACCCCTGGGGCACTCCATATGTAAGAGGCCTCGAGGACGACCTCTGCCCCCCTGCCAATACAAACTGCGACCGGTTGGAGAGAAAGGAGGAGAACCAACGAAAAACGGTGCCCCCTATCCCTAACTCTTCCAGCCGGTGCAGCATGATACCATGGTCGATGGTATCAAAAGCCGCTGAGAGGTCTAATAGGACCAGGACAGAGGAACAACCCCTGTCCCGAGCCCTCCAGAGATCATCAACCAATGCGACCAATGCCATTTCCGTGCTGTGCCCGGCCCTGAAACCCGACTGGAACGGATCTAGGTATGATGATTCCTCCAAGTACTGGGGAAACTGTCGTGCGACCACACTCTCAACAACCTTCGCCACGAAGCAAAGGTTGGAGACAGGGCGATAGTTAGCTAAAATTGCTGGGTCCAGGGAGGGCTTCTTGAGGAGAGGCCTCACCACCGCTTCTTTCAAAGCCGTGGGGAAGTAACCTTCCCCCAAAGAGGCGTTAATAATTCCCTGGAGCCAGCCTCGTGTAACCTCCTAGATAGGCTCAAGATCCAGACGGATCTTGACAGACTTGAGCGCTGGGCCCTATCTAACAAAATGAAATTCAAAGTAGAAAAAAGTAAAGTCCTACACTTAGTTAAAAAAAAACAAAAGTATACATATAAACTGGGTGAAACCAGGCTTAATAGCAGTGACTGTGAGAGGGATCTTGGAGTCCTAGTGGACAACCAGCTAAACATGAGCCAGCAGTGTGCAGCGGCAGCCAAAAAAGCCAATGCAAACCTAAGTTGCATTAACAGGGATACAATCTAGATCAAGTGAGATACTAATACCACTCTATAAAGCCTTAGTTAGACCACACCTGGAGTATTGCATCCAGTTTTGGTCACCACACTATAAAAAAGATATTGAGACTCTAGAAAAATTGCAGAGGAGAGCAACCAGGGGACTGGAGACTAAAATGTATGAAGAGCGGTTGCAGGAACTGGGCATGGCTAGTCTAGCGAAGAGAAGGACCAGGGGAGACATGATAGCAGTGTTCCAATATCTGAGGGGCTGCAACAGAGAGGAGTGGGTCAAGCTATTCTCCAAAGCACCCGAAGGACAGACAAGGAATAATGGATGGAAACTGATCAAGGAGAGATTCAACCTAGAAATAAGGAGGAACTTTCTGACAGTGAGAACAATCAATCAGCTTGCCCTCGGAAGTTGTGGGAACTTCATCACTTGAGACTTTCAAGAAGAGATTGGACTGCCATTTGTCAGAAATGGTGTAGGGTCTCCTGTTTGAGCAGGAGGTTGGACTAGATGACCTACAAGGTCCCTTCCAACTCTATTAATCTGTTAAAAGGTAGCTCACCATCTACTGCAAAATTAAAATAACGCCTCACATTTATTGTGGAGAAGCTTGTCAGATACGTAAGATATAACTACCATGGCTAGCAGCCTTTAATAACCTTTAAAAGCCTTCAGTGCTGGTGGCTACCACAACTTTTGAGAACGGATATAAACACTAGGTTGCCTCTTCTACTGGGTTTATTTTGTATGACCATCTCTGAACTTACGCAGGAGAGTTGTTGTAGGTATAGGTAGTCCTCAACTTACGACCACAATTGAGCCCCAAATTTCCATTGATAAGTGAGTCAGTAGTTAAGTGAATTTTGCCCCATTTTACGACCTTTTTGCCATAGTTGTTAAGTGAATCACTGCAGTTGTTCAGTTAGTAACACAATCATTACATGAATCTGGCTTCCTCATTGACTTTGCTTGTTAGAAGGCCGCAAAAGGCGATCATGTGACCCCAGGACACTGCACGTGGCATAAATATGAGTCAGTGGCCAAGCGTCTGAATTTTGATCATGTGATCATGAGGATGATGCAACAGTCATTAAGTGGGAAATATTGTGTCCCAGCACAGGAACCCCCAGAAAGGACACGCACACAACCGTTTGCAAAAGAAATCAAGGAGTTTTACTAATAAATATTCGTAGTAAAAAATCAGGGTTTAAAGTCCAGAAACAAATGGAACGAGAGTCTTGGTGAATATTATCTTCGTGAGCTTTTTAGCCAGAGTTCAAATGTCCAAAACAAAGCTGGCAATTACGTCGTGCTTATCTTTTTACTCACTGGAGATGGCAGGAATCCTGGAATCCAAAGCAAAGGAACTGATATTTCAAAATACAGGACTCGGAGCGGAAACACTGATGCAAAGAAGCCTTGAGTGCTAATAGAACACAGTTGTTGCTTTCAGCAACAACTCAGGCATGCTCTAGGACTTAAATAGCCTGAGGGCATGGCCAATTAGCCCTCAGCTTTACATGCAAGGAGACCTCCGTCTGTAAAGCCATTCCTGCTAGCTGCTCTCCGTGCCCTAGCATTCAGCAGAGGCTCCTCCTCTTCTGATGACCCACTCTGCACCAGCTGAGAAGGTGCAGAAGGCCCTGGCTGGTCTTCCTCCTCTGGCACTGAGTCCTCCTCGCTCTCAGACTCAGGTGCCAGGTACACGGGATGATAGTGCCGCACCACAGTCGGCTCTGGAACCTCCGGATCCGCTACCAGCTGTGCTGGATGCGGGCAAGCCACAACAGGAAAATGGTCATAAGTCACTTTTTCCAGCGCCATTGTAACGTTTAACTAAATGTAAACTATTGTAAGTTGGCGACTACCTGTTAGGATAGAACAACAAACTGGCTCTTGGCTTTGCAGGATGTTTTCATGGGGCAGGGAACCTGGCTGAGCACCAAAGAAGATCTTGCCATGTGTTGGAGGAGATGCAGGACAGGTAACAATGCTAATGACGGGAATTTACCTCCTTAGAACAGTTTTGGATCCAGCCCTCTTCATATGGTTAACCTATCATAAATTCAATAAAGGGTTAGGAGGTAAACCCACACATAGAATACATTCAAACAGAGGTGGGCTTCACATAATTTAACAACCGATTCACCCAGAATCGAAAATGTGATGGCTCGTGTGCGTGCCTTGCACGCATGTGTGCTGCGTCAAAAACACAGCGATTGTATAAGACAAGATAGAGCTGGGGCAGGTGGGTGGGTCCAGCCGCTGGCCGTAACTACCAGTTCGCCCAAACCGGTCTGAACCGGCTGAGTCCCACCCCTGCATTCAAAACTATATGCAGGTAAGCAGGCAGGCAGGAGACAGAACATTACACTGTTTTGAAAAGCAATTCTTTTTCAGTCTAAATTCTGAAAAATCCCGTTGGACCTACATCTACAGCCAGATGTTTTGTGGCATTATTCTTCCTCTCGCAACGTGTGCAAATCATGGACTCTCGGGGGAATATAAAACGCAAACCCTCTTCATGCGTGGGAGAGGGGAAAGGCATCGCTTTTAATATGCATGCACAAAATGTTCTCTCTCCCCCACCCCATCACCACTCTCCGCAACCCTTCCTTTCAGATTGGAGGGGGGGGGAACCCTTTTGCTTCTGTAAATTGAAGCTTTGGTTTCCACCCAGCGACCCACTTTATTTATACATCAAATTTAGAAACCGCCCACCTCACTCTCAGAGCAACTCTGGGCCGTGGCATTCATAACCAAAAACAATGCCAGGAGTTGCCACGTTATCATTCCCTTTTAGGGAACACCATCAGGTTAGTGACCCCCCCCCAGCTATCGCTTTACCCTGAGAGCAAATTGGCAACAGAACAAAACTGTCCTTCTTTGCAAAGGTAAATCCTATCCCCCCCCCCACACACACAGACACACTGCACACAGAGTTACATTTTGATATTCATACCAAAGATGGAATCAAAAACTTTTTTGAATGAAGGCGAACATATGGGTCCCAGGATAATGTTGCAGGATCCAATCTGGGTCGGTCACTGGGATCAGAGGTTTTGTCTTCTGAGCTTTCGGACTCTTGCTGGAACCCATCTTCAGGGAACTTCTCTCTAGCCTTCTCTCTTCTAGCTAGCTAGAGAGAATTTCCCTGAAAATGGGCTCCAGCATCAGTCTGAAACAGGGGTGAAATGCTACCGGTTCGGCCAGGTATGGGCGTACCGGTAGTGACGGCTGCCGGTGGTTTGGAGAACTGGTAGCGAAGGCAGCTGCCGGTGGTTCAGAGAACCGGTAGCAAAGGCAGCATGAGGCAATCTGCCCGGACGTCGCCATTTTCTTTTTTTTAACCCTCTGCGCATGCAAAAAGCGTTCTGCGCATGTGCAGAGGGTGAAAAAGCATGCTTGCGAGCAGAGCGCGGATGAAAAAGCATGCATGTGCAACAAGCGGAGCACGCGCACGCGCATGAAGCATGCACTTTCAAACCGATAGGGAAGGTAAGTAGATTTCACTGCTGGTCTGAAAGCTTGGAAGACAAAACCTTTGGTCCTGGTGACCGACTCAGATTGGATCCTGCAAAAACTTTTCGTCAATTCAATTTTTTAATATACATATATATATTAACTTGTGAAGGAAAAAAAACAGAACAAGCTAAATAGTTTGTCTGGAGGTATGCAAAAATAGTTCAGCTGAGATTGACTGCCTTAAGGGGTCTTTGGTGCTCTCTGAGCTTGGTTGTTGTTGTTGTTTTTTGCAGATGTTTCATTACCCAAACTGGGTAACATAATCAGTGCCTCAGACTAGTACTGATGATGTTACCTAGTTAGGGTAATGAAACGTCTGCAAGAAAAGAACCAAGCTCACAGAGCACCAAGGACCCCCCATTTCAACCCTGAGCTACAAATATTCTTTTTTTTAAAGTTTCTTTTATTTACACAAACAAACATTAAAAACATTGGACACTTTGTGACCATCCTGTTTAGTCATTTCTTTGCATAATATTTACATAACAATAAATACCATTATTGTTCAATGTACATTGCTTTTTTTTACCTATGTATCGCTCATCACTATTAATTTATATCCGAACCTTCTTTTTGTTTCCCTTTTTCCAATTCTTACTCTCTATTTTATCGATCGTTTTTCTTTTTATCCATTGATAAAATTTATCCCATATTGCATAGTATTCCGTCTCCCCCTTGTCCTTCATTTCCAGTGATAGTCTATCCATTTCTGCACACGGCAATATTTTTTCTATTATTTCTTCTTCCGATGGAGTTTTTTCATTTTTCCAATATTGCACATATATCAATCTTGCTGCAGTTGTTATATGTAGAATTAAATATATCTGTCCTTTTTCATATTTCTTACGAGTAATTCCTAGTAGAAACAGTTCTGGCTTCATTTCTATGTCTCTGCCTAGTAGCTCTTCTAGCCACATCTTAACCTGATTCCAAAATTTCCTTGCTTTGTTACATAATCACCACCTATGGTGCAAATATTCTTCTTTATTAGTGACTGTCTTGAATCTGAAGTAGGCTATTTTCATTTCAACAGTATTCTGACATTCTGCTTCCATCCCAGAAGTTCTCAGATTGAAACAGGACCTTTTGAACTCAGGACAATTCCAATAAAGTCAGACCACAGCTTGTTTCAATTTCCAGACATTTAGCAGATTCCTCACTTTGGTTTTCTACTTTTTTTCAAACTATAGGTAGTCCTCGACTTATAATAGTTCATTTAGTGACCATTCAAAGTTACAACACACTGGGGAAAAAGTGACTTATGACCATTTTTCACACTTACGACCGTTGCAGTATCCCAACAGTCACACGATCAAAATGGATGCTTGGCAACTGACTCATATTTATGACCGTTGCAGTGTCCCAGGGTCATGTGAGAATCTTTTGTGACTTTCTTATAATTAAAGCAATGGGGAAGCTGGATTTGCTTAACAACCATGCTACTAATTTAACAACTGCAGTGCTTCACTTAACAACTGTGGCAAGAAAGGTCATAAAATGGAGCAAAATTCACTTAACAAATGTTTCTCTTAGCAAAAAAAAAATTGGGCTCAATTGTGATTGTAAGTCGACAACTACCTGCACTGTTTTCCAGTGCTTTACAAGTATTACAATTATTCTACTCAGTCCTGCTTAAACTGACCACTAGATGTCCTTCTGCCACCGTGTCAGATGCTACGTGTATGTATAAACCTGCAATTTGAAGATTTTTTTTAAAAAAAATTCTACACCTGGATCTTTTATTTATCTACTTACTCATTTATTTGTTTTACAAAATATGTTTACTGCTTCAATCAAAGATTGTTCAGGAAGGACTCTGACAAGTAGCCTAACAGAACAATTGTAAACAAGATAAAAGGCAGTAGCTGAAACCAGGGGCAGGTTCCTTTTACCTTTTCCTACCGGTGCACATCGTGATGTTTCGTGCGCATCCTGGCGCACAATTATAGTTCCATGCATGCGCAGAGGGACAATTTTACTTCCGTGCATGCTCAGAGAGCCGAAAAATAGCCTAAAATTAGGAAAAAAATATGGCGGCGCACACGGACCGGCACAGAAAGCACCGGAGCCGTCACACCTAAATTACATCATCAGCAGGCTACTACCAGAGCGCCCGCACTGGACCGCACCGGTAGGAACCCACCTCTGGCTGAAACTTTATGTTTGTACGCAGGAAATATTTTAAGTAGTGTACTTATTTTTCCTGCTGATCTTCTAGAAGTATGGAGCATTTAGAAAGGATGGTGTTGTTCATCCATATAATTTGGCCAACATTGGGAATACTATTTATTTATTTATTTTGGTCTCTTTGAATCAGTGTTGATTCCAGGCGATTGCCTGGGTAAACCCATGTAGTTTTTCTGCCGAGATTTTTCAGAAGGGGTTTGCCATTGCCTCCTTCCTAGGGCTAAGAGAAAGTGACTGGCCCAAGTCACCTAGCTGGCTTTGTGGCTACTGCAGGACTGGAATTCACAGTCACCCAGTTTCTAGCCTGGTGCCTTAACCCTTACACCAAACTGGCTCTGTGCATTTATCATAGGATGGTCACAGTCTGTTTATTATTATTTTTTAAGTTCTATCCTTTAAGGAAAGGCAACCCAGCACAAAATGCTCATCAAAATACACGCCAGCCAATAGGAATGGAAGTGTTTATCACTTCATTGCCCTGCTTGCACCAGTGAAAGGAGGCGATGCTAATTTGGACATAGAGCAAGAAAACTCAGGAAGTGGCCACCTTCTCAGCAGCTTAGGGTAGAGGTCAGGGGTGGGTTCTGACTTACCTCGCTGCCGGTTAACTTCCTCCCACACCACGTGGGTGCGTGCATGAGCGTGAGCGCACAGTACTGAAAATCCAGCTTCTGCGCATGCGCAGAAGCAAAAAACAAGATAGCGCCGCCTATGGCGCTGCCGAGAGAGCCGGTTCGGGGGGGGTGTCCAGCCGGCCATCGCTGCCAGTTTGGCAAGCGGGGGAAATTCCTGCTACCGGTTCTATAGAACCGGTCCAAACCGGCAGAACCCATCTCTGGTAGAGGTAACAATAATGAGATCTGGTCCTGCCCTTTCAAAATGGTAGGAGGTCCATCCTCATGCTGGAGAATATACAAAAAACAGAATCACAAAACTAGATGTTGTGATGGCTTTCATATATGTAGGATATGGTTGACACCATAACCAAGAATTTGCATTGTGTCCAACGGTACTGGAGACCATGATAACTCTTCAGCCACTTCAGATGCAACTTCCTCTATCTCTACCTTTGTTCAAGGGGTGGGTTCCTCCCGGTTCGGACCGGTTCGGGCGAACTGGTAGAAACCCGCTGGTGATGTCACGATGATGACCCGGTTGGGTCCGGGTGACCGACCCGGTTCAGTCATCTTTTTTTTAATTTTTTTCAATTTTTTTTCAATTTTTTTTTTAAAAATTCTTCTGAGCATGCGCAGAAGTCAAGTTTCTGGCACTGTGCTTGTGGTCGCAATCTTGTTTTTGGCTTTTTTATTTTTATTTTTTCAGATTTTTTGGTACTGCACATGCGCACATGTATGAAGTGCACGGGTGCCCATGAGGCGCACCCACGCAGCGTGGGAGGAAGCGAAGCGGCAGCGAGATAAGTAGGAACCCACCCCTGCTTTGTTCCCTCACATTGGTCAATATTCAGGCAGAGCAAAGTAACTAAATAACAACACTAAATTTATTTTATTTATTTTATTTATTTATTTTATTTATTTATTTATTTATTTTGTCAAACATGTATAGTAGTAATTTGTATAAACATAAGTAAAAAGTAACGATAAACGAGGACAATTGGACAGTAGGACAGGGACGGTAGGCACGCTGGTGCGCTTATGCACGCCCCTTACAGACCTCTTAGAAACGAGAAGAGGTCGACTGTAGTCAGTCTAAGGTTAAAGTTTTTGGGGTTTGGGGAAGAAACCACAGAGTCAGGTAGTGCATTCCAGGCATTGATCACTCTGTTGCTGAAGTCGTATTTTCTGCAGTCGAGTTTGGAGCGCTTTACATTTAGTTTGAATCTATTACGTGCTCGTGTATTGTTACGGTTGAAGCTGAAGTAGTCATTAACAGGAAGGACATTTTGGTATATGATTTTATGAACTACATTTAGATCAGATCGGAGGCGACGTAGTTGTAAATTGTCTAATCCCAGTATTTCAAGTCTGGTGGAATAAGGTATTTTGTTGTGAGTGGAGGAGTGAAGGACTCTTCTTGTGAAATATTTCTGGACTCTCTCGATTGTATTTATGTCTGATATGCAGTGCGGGTTCCAGACAGGTGAGCTGTATTCCAGAATTGGTCTAACACATGTTTTGTATGCTCTGGTTAGTAATGTAATGTTGCCAGAGAAGAAGCTACGCAAGATTAGATTAACAACTCTTAGTGCCTTTTTGGCAATGTTGTTACAATGGGCTCTAGCATTTAGGTCATTGGATATGAGTACTCCAAGGTCTTTGACAGAGTGAGGGTCATCTACAAGTTCGTTTCCTCCAAGTTTGTATTTTGTATTCTGATTTTTTTTGCCAATGTGTAAGACAGAGCATTTGTTGGTTGAGATTTGAAGTTGCCAGTTGTTTGACCATTCTGCTACATGGTCAAGGTCCTTTTGAAGGGTAGCAACATTGTCGGTGGTGTTAAATAGTTTAACATCATCAGCAAAGAGAACGCAGTTGCTTATAATATGATCACAAAGATAGTTTATGTAGAGTATGAAGAGTGTTGGTCCTAGAACACTGCCTTGAGGGACACCACTGTTGACAGGAGCAGGATTTGATATGGCACTTCCTATTTTGACCACTTGTTGTCTGTTAGACAGGAACGCAGTTATCCAATTATGTAGGGGTCCAGAAATGCCATAGGATTTTAGTTTCAGAAGTAGTTTGTCGTGTACAACTGAATCAAAGGCTTTACAAAAGTCTATGTAAATTGCATCTATTGTTTTACCTTGATCAAGTTGAATGGTCCATATGTTTTTGCAGTGCAAGAGTTGCAGATTACAGGATAATTTTTTCCTGAAACCAAATTGTTTGTTGGAGAGTAGGTTGTTAGTTTCTAAGTGGAGCGTAATGGATTGGTTTATGATTGATTCCATGACTTTGCAGGTGACGCAGCCCAAAGAGATTGGTCTGTAATTTTCAACGTTACTTGGATCTCCTTTTTTGAAGATAGGGATGACCGTGGCTAGTGACCATAGGTTGGGTAAGGAGCTAGTTCTGAAGGATTTTTAAAAAATTATGCTTAGAGGTTCAGCCAAGGTTGTGGAGAGCTTTTTTAAGAAGTATGCACATAGTCCATCAGGTCCAATAGATAGAGATGGTTTTTGGTTGCGTAATGCCTTTCTAACGTTATCTTCTGTAAAATCGATTTGTGTTAGATCGTTGCAGTTAATTGTGGTATGACTAGGAAATATTGGGCATGAGCCATTGCTGTTTACAAAGACTGAGCCGAAGAATGTGTTAAAGAGGTTGGCTTTAACTGTTTCATCATTATAGTCTTTACCATTCGGTCCTTTAAGGGGTGGGATGGATCTTGAGTCTTTGAGTTTGTTGTTTACAAAGTTATAGAAGGCACGTGTGGACTTTGTACATAGAAGGTTTTCTTCTTGATTGATGTGATAATTGGTGCATTCAGTCTTTATTTGGTGACACAGATTTTTGTAGCGGCTTTTAAAGTTTGCAACGTGGCCTGTTTTATTTTTTCGCCAAAGAGATCTTTTTTTGGATTGGAGCTTCCTTATTTTTATGGGTAATTTATTTTTCTTGGTTTTGGTGATTATTAGTGGTACATGTAATTTAATGACTCTTTGGATTTCGAGCAAAAATATATTGTAGTAGTCTTCGGCAGTATTACAGCCAGAGAATAGTGTATGCCAATCAAGAGATGAGAGGTCGGCTTCTATGATATCATAGTTGGCTTTTTTAAAGTTGTAATTGGTTCTCCCATTATTGAGATGGTTTCTGTAAGGACATATATTGAGACAAAAGTCAATCATGCTGTGGTCACTGTTGGAAAAGGGTTCTTTTATTTGTAGTCCGTAAATTGAGTGTAAGTTGTTGCAGAAGATGAGATCAAGACAATTGCTGAATCTAGTATTGTCTGTTACTAGTTGATCTAGCCCTAGATTGGTAATAGCATTGTAAAGGGTTGAATGTGTGGGTTCAGTTGTACATTCATTTAGGCAAACCTAACCTGTAATGACAATAAACGAATACAATCTATTTTGGAGTAACATTAAGGAAGACTACAGACAAAACCTTCTAGTTTAACTATTATGCAGAGATTTCATATTTCTCCTTTACTAAATCTTCTCAGCACAGTCAAATCGCTGCTGCCAAATCACTGCCACCAACTTGCCAGGGTCAACTCATCACAGAACAACTTACCACAGGACAAGAGCTACACTAATATTGAAGAAATGGTGGAACAGAATCATTAAAGAAAGGGTGCAAAAGGAAGGAGAAAATGAAATGTGAATGACAAAAATTAAAAAATTTTTTAAATTATTTTAAATACTTAAATTGAATTGTTGAATTGTCCCACAGCAAATTGTCCCACAATGAGATGATCACAGTGACTTATCTCGTGGCAAGTTGGCAGTGCCAAGTTGGCTGTGGTGAGTTGGCCACACCAAGTTGTCCATTCCGGAAAGTCAGGGTGTACTGTAGTTAAAGTGTTAGACTAGGATTGGCGAGACACAGATACAAGTCCAGTTATAATCAAGGCAGAGGTGGGATCCTACCTCTGATTGCCGGTGCGGTTAATCGCTGAGTGCGCCGCAGAGCCGAAGACGCTGCTCGAGCCTGCTCCCGTTCGCGGAGCGGGAGCTTTCCCCGGGCGCTTTTCCCGCCCGCATGGATGCCGCCAATTGCATTCTTTTGCCCTCTGCGCATGCCCCCATGTGCAGAGGGCAAAAGAACGCAATTGGCAGCATCCATGCGGGCGGGAAAAGCGCCCGGGGAAAGCTCCGGCTCCGCGAATGGGAGCAGGCTCGAGCAGCGTCTTCGGCTCTGCGGCGCACTCAGCGATTAACCGCACCGGCAATCAGAGGTAGGATCCCACCTCTGAATCAAGGAAACTCACTAGGTGAGTTGGGCTAATACACTAAACTGTCACAATCCAATCTATCTCACAGGGTTATTGCTATGGGCATAATATTAAAGGAGATTTCATGTAAGCTGTCTTGAGCTTCTGGAGGAAATGTAGATTATAAATCTATCAAACAAATAATAAAGACAATTTCATATTCCCAGAAGGTTAGATTGTAACCTTGTAATCTAACCTTCTGATCTTTAAAATCTGATAGTCATGGTACTTATCAACGGTACGTATCAACATATCAATTTATCCCACCTGTGATTTCTATTTTCAAACTCAGTTTAAATTATATGCCTTATGGCTACAATATTTAGTCTTACTTCAAGACTTTTAACATTTTTCCCCTCCATCTTGTATGTTTGGATCATAATAAAGTTAATGAAGAGTTCTGGAGAACTTGAAAATTCAAGAGTGCATTATTGAATGTTCGCATTCATTTTGGTTGTTCTTTGGCACTGATGCGGACTCTGATTTTATTCCAACCTCCTTAGGGGCATGCTGAACATTGGGTGTAAAAATAAAGACAAAAATATAGAGATTCAAAAACTTCACAGCCAAAATTAAATCTCATTGAGAGACATTTCAACGCATGCTTACATCTATCAATGAACTTAATAGGAGTTAACTTGAAAACACCCTAATAGGGGATTCACAAGGAAAAATGAGATGCCGAGAAGTGTTTAGTCCATTCAAGGCTTTTCCTTATCTTTTCAGTGGGATAATTAGGGCTTCCAATATGGGTTACAAAAACCAGGGTAATCACTAGATGTCAGCAAATAGTGATAGTTTTCCAGCCAAGATTGAAGAATCATCCATTTTAAAAACATCTGCGTGAAAATGAGTATTGTCAGTAACAGATATTCTAACACAGGGCTGTCAAACTCGCGGCCCGTGGGCCGGATGCATCAAGCGCTGGCCCCGCCCGGTTTAGCGAAGGGAGGGAGTCGTGATGATGCCGCCATGACGACCCGAGTTTGACACCCCTGCACTAACAAGTCAGATCTATCAGCCCAAATGTATCCTCTTTATTTGACTGTAATAAATCATTCATGCAAATCAAGTAAATCACAGTCATAAAACAGACTTGCCAGTGAAATCAAATATAAAATATTTAAAACCTGAACATAAATGCTTCTTTCTGAAGACATATTTGATCTAGCTCCTTGTTTTCTTTTCTGTAGATTGCGGAATTGGGTGACATTTAATTGCATCTCACACTATCGGCTATTTATAAGAGTTTTCGTGTCTCCCATTTTTCTTATGCATGCCAGCACGTTGTTAAATATGGTGACCTTTGTAGTCCCTTTAATTTGGAGTTCAAGTGGCTTTCCATGTGACATCCTGCATTTAAATCTGTGCATAAAGGTATGCATTATTCCACAGTGGTCTGTGGAGAGTTATTACACATGTCTACTTTTGCATTTATATGGAAGAAACCTTTAGTTTGATATATGCAAATATCATATATCATATGAAAGTGCTAAACATTGGTGAAACCTTAGCAATGGACATTTGTATTTGTGGCAAAGTGGAGTGCAATCATATTCATTTACTCAAAAGGAAGTCTCTCTCTCTCTCTATTCAGAGGTTCTTGCTCCTTAGTCTTGCCTTCTACAAAATAATTAAACATTATTTCCCATCATATCCAACCAGGATAATCAGGGTTTCTGCTGATTTGGTATAATGGCAGGTTAGTCATTGTAGAAGGTACCACATGAGAGAGGGAAGCAGTCTTAGCATGTTTCAAATTATAGCCCAATCGGGCTGCCTAAAAAGATGCCCTCTATTTCAATCTAAAAAAATTTCTACATGGTTTTTTAAATTGATATTGATATTATTTCTAGGAGAATTTGAATGCCAAACGACTCCTCCATATGGAATTTTATTTTGATACGTTATTTTGATATGTTTATAAAATACTATGGAACTTGTGGCTTATATATAGAAGAACATAGGAAAATTCCCTTCACATTCTGATGAACAATATCTCTGTCCTTGTGTTGTTGCTCATGTGGAGGGCATGATTCATTATATAATCTGCTGCCCCTTTTACAATGGGATTAGGGCCAAATTATGGGAGGTGAACATGAAAGCTTAGACTTCAAACAGCTGAACTTATCTTCTTGCAGATGTGTGTCCAACTCTTAACAGTCAGATTTCTACATTTGCTCTGCTGTCATTTAAAATTATTTAAGTCTAAGAAATAAGTTTAAATGGCTGCGGATTTGTTAGTTGTAGCTCTGGCTTTATCTTGTTTTGACTTTCTTATATCTAATATTCTTACGTCTATTATTCTATTTTATAATCTAATGATTCTACTGTTATTTATTAATATTCATGGTATTTTAGGGTATACTACACATTATGACTTGCAGTTACAATAAATTGGTTTACTTACTTACTCATCAATTGTTCATTAAACTGGACAGAGGTATCAAGTGGTGTGCCAAGATGCTCAATCTCGGGACCTCTGTTCTTCAACATAATAATGAGGTAGGGAGAATGGTTAACAAATCGACTTAAGATTTGGTAGAATAGTGTCATACGCTAGAAAACAGAAATAAAATTCAAATTGACATTGTTCAGGTACAGAAATGGTAGGATGAGATTGAATTGAGACATTTCACTCAGGAAATACAAATAATGATATAGGATGAAACTAAAGAGGGTTCCTCACACCTCTTCTCCTGTGGACTGATATACCTTTTACCTGCCAGTTGTCCAGTCTGTGGATCTTCCTCTTGTCTCTCAAGGCTATTCCCATATACTGTTACAATTCCTTTGTCCATTCTCTCAATAAAAATTAATTTTATACACACACACACACACACACACACACACACACACACACACACAATTTTATTTTCTGTGTTCAGAAGATAGCAATATTTTTCAAAATGATTAAACCCTACTGGTTGTTTATGTGATGTAACATTCAGAAACAAGAGCTGAAATGTCATCTTGGATTAAGTTTAAATAGTTTTGATAATGGTCAGTGATATTTTTCTCTACTACAGATAAGATCAATGGCTGGTTCCCACAATAACACCGAAGTATAATGTGGCTGAGGGGAAGGGGAGATTGGCTTAGGAAGATGAGCAAATCCCTCTTATGGAACACTTATACATATAGAATAGAATAGAATAGAACTTTTTATTGGCCAATGCAGAAATTAATACTTACCAGTTTCTGTGTAATTTGTAAGAAAATAACTTGATATTGAAATGTAATTAAATGAAATAGCTGTTGAAAAAGAAATGGGTGACTCAATCCATGGAAAATAGAACTTTATGTGATATTAAGTAGAGGTGATAGTAATGATTATGTTATTGTAATTTATAAATACTTAAGAAATTAGTAAGGAGAAATTGTAAAAAGCTGTAAAGGAAACTTGTTAATGTTGTGCGCGGCGTATTATAGATGTTTGTTATGTTTATGTTGTATGTTTTTGTACATTGTATGTTTGTTTTTTAAAGGAAAACTTAATAAAGATTATTTATATATAAAAAAGAATTTGAAAAAGAAAGTGTGATTGGAGACACAAGGAATTTGTCTTGGTGCATATGCTCTGAGTGTACATAAAAGAAAAGATACGTTCGTCAAGAATCATAAGGTTCAACACTTAATGATAGTCCAGGTACAAATAAGCAATCAAATCATATTAGGACCAGTCAATATAAATTGTAAGGATACAAGCAACAAAGTTACAGTCATATAGTCATTAGTGGGAGGAGATGGGTGATGGGAACATGAGAAGATTAATAGTAGTGCAGACTTAGCAAATAGTTTGACAGTGTTGAGGGAATTATTTGTTTATCAGAGTGATGGCATTCGGGAAAAAACTGTTCTTGTGTTTAGTTGTTCTGGTGTGCAGTGCTCTATAGGCAGGTAGCAGATAAGACATTGTGGGGTCCTTGGTACTCTCTGAACTTGGTCGTTTTCTTAAAGCAATTGTCTTGAAGACATTTCATTTCATAACCCAAACTAGGTGAAATCATCATTACTTATTAGTTTGGGTAATGAAACATCTGCAAGAAAACAGCCAAGCTCAGAGAGCACCATGGACCGACCCCTCATTTCAACCCTGAGCTACAAATATTCCCCTGTATAGATATCACATTGGCAAACCTTTCCAGGGGAAAGCATGGCACATCAGTGTTATCAATAACTTTAGAAAAACAACTTTGAAATAAAATCAGAGGGGTGTCCATTTCCTTGTTATCTCCGGCTTTGCCATTATTTTCCTTAATCCTGTCCTGATGTATGTAATATGTGCATTGACACTGCACCCATGTACCCAAAGGGCAGGGCTTCTATTGTATGCCAGAGTCCTCACCTGGCAGATTATGATCCCACCCTACAGATGACTGTGTATGTACAGCAACAACACTGCCACTGCTTGGTATCGGTCTTAGCTCACTCAGCAAGCTCTTGTGATTCAGGAGAGGGTTTTCATATCATTCTCTCCTCTATCTCGCATGCTGAGAATGGTTCCTTACAGCTAGAATGGCTTTAGCCTGGCATCTAGCTACTGCAGTAGGAACATTTCGTCTGCCTCTCTTCTCCAATCTCCAATCAACTATCAAACTCAGTTCCCCGGCAAGCCCAGTTGCAATTAATAAGCGCAGTGTGGGCGCAGTGCAAGGTAGACTGTGCCTGGCAGCTCCACTAATCAAGAGAAATTGGTAGGAACAGATCTTAGTTCAACACATATTTCAATTATTCTGTTTCCTTGGAAACCCTGTGCTGCAGATGGATTTGCCTCTCTGTGGCTAAAAATATCTAACTGGCCCCTCTTAGAATAACAAAGAATGGAGAAATGGAGAAGGCAGTTGGGAGAAGGTCTCTCTCTCTCTCTCTCTCTCTCTCTCTCTCTCTCTCTCTCTCTCTCTCTCTCTCTCTCTCTCTCTCTCTCTCTCTCCCTCCCTCCCTCCCTCCCTCCCTCCCTCCCTCTTTACTACTATAGGAACAAAGGTCGCCTGTGTGAATAGCAGAACTGGAGTTTCTTATCCACCATTAACTTTCAGTGCTTTTGGAGAGCTTTCATCAGTATTTTTTTGTATTAAGTATTTATGTGAGAGCTGATGGTGACCAGAAGAACAAAAATACATTGCAGCATTTTGTAGAATGCTATGGTTTCCCCTTCTTCCCTCCCCCCCTCAAATAAAGTGGTCTCTTCCTTGCATGAGCAAAATTCTGGCCTTAGGTGTGTGCTCTGAAAGCAGCTCTTGCATCTTCAGTACAGATATCTGAACACACTATAGCTATACATTCACACAGCCGTGCTTTCATCCCAGACTAGTGCCAGCAGGAAACCATGCAGCCTGAAATCAAGTGACCCCCAAATGTGTCCTAATGGTACAGCCTGAATTGATCTGCCTGAGCCCAAGGTCTGTGATTGGTGGCTGGCAAAAGCCAGGGCATGCAAGGCTGCCAATCACCAAGCTGTGGGTCAGGTTTCTTTTCTCCATAGTCCCTTTGACTATATCAAGTAGGTAAATAGTTGAGCATTTCGTTCAACAAGGCATCTCTGCCTCTGGGGAGATCAATTGTGTGGTTCTTCATTCATTCATTAAAGGAGAAAGAAAAGTGGCTGAGGACCAATGGGAGATCTGGTTGCCTTTGAGGACTGAGGAGAAGAACCTTTTGGGAAGAGGCAATCCCACAGGAAATTGGTTGATCCAATTAAACCTGACAGGAAAAGCACCATTTTGTACAAACTCCCTACCGTGCATCAACATGTTTAACAGTGACTCTATTTTCTTGCCAGGGGCGGAGGGGGGGGGCTGAAAAAGGGGAAAATCTGAAAGAAGTTTGTAACAATTGTTTAAAATTAATTCTTTAGGTTTAGAACTTTGCTTTACAAAGGAAAATTCAAGAGCAAAAGGAAAAAAGAAAAAAAATTAAATCTAAAGGTGTCTGAATAAAGGACTGTTCTTTATAATAAAGGATGCTTGATTGCTGTACCTATATTGGACACATAGAGTCTTGAAGCAGGTTAATGCATACTTCTAGTGTAAAGTGCCACAATAGCAATTGCAATAGCACTTAGACTTTGTAGTAAGTTAGCACCTACCCCCCTCCTAGAGGAATGAAATATTTTAGGAAATATTAAAAAGATAGATTATTATATTTCCCTGGATGAGAAAATGGAGAAATATGTTTAGGCAGGAAAAAGACTCCCTCCTAGTAGCCCCTACCTTTGTTAATAGCCTGGGCCAGTCTATTCTACATAACAAAGATCTACCCCCTTCAGGCAGACCCATCTAGCAAACAGAAACTCACCACATGACACCTGGGAAGATTGCATCAGCCCAACCTGGTGGGACACAGACAAAAGCCTACAAAGTTAGCTAAGACCCCCACCCCCTGGGAGTCTGACAGCCAATGGGATACATTTCTTACACAGGAACAGGAAACTCTTAAAGTGGGGCCCAACAGAGGGTATAAAACTCAGGCACTTTCAGCATCTCAGCCCTTCTCTTCTTCTTCAACATCTTCGAGGCATGTGATCCCCCTTTTCCCCAGGACCTCAAACCATGTGGTCCTGCTGTCCACCATTAAACCATCTTTCCAAGCAGTCACCATGTTTCCAGTGTCTTTTCCCCCACTTGGAACTGAACCCAGAAAGGGTATTCCTCACAACAACTTCTATACCGCTTCATAGTGCTTTACAGCCCTCTCTAAGCGGTTTACAGAGTCAGCATATTTCCCCCAACAATCTGGCTCCTCATTTTACCGACCTTGGAAGGATGGAAGGCTGAGTCAATCTTGAGCCGGTGAGAATCGAACTGCCAAATTGCGGGCAGCCGGCAGAAGTACCCTTCAATATGGCAATCTAACCACTGCGCCACCACGGCTAATACAAGCCATGTTCAGAGGGCCGAGAGATGCAGATGGAGGCACAAAGACATGTGCTTAGGGGCAGGTTCACAGCAGTGCAGTGAATCCAAAATCTCTCACATAAGCACCTTTCAAAGCTGTCCGATTCCACAAGAGCTATAAAAACAATATATTCTCAGTTTAGAAGTATTTTAAGAAGTCTAGGACTCACTTCTCACAGAAGCCTGTTGAATGTCCTTGAAAATTAAGGGAAATGAAAGGCATCTCACCATGCTTCATCCAGAAGATCAAAACTTTGCATTAGTGCACTGCTGAAGAGGTGCCAGAAACCCAACCCTTGATGTCACCTAATAGGCATCCAGGTTTTGCAGCCCGGCTCTAATAGCTCAAAAGGTACAAAATACATTCGCCAGACCAATTTATGTCCGATATGCGGTGTGGGTTCCAGACAGATGAGCTGTATTCATCTGTCTGGAACCCACACCGCAAATCGGACATAAATACATTAGAAAGTGTCCAGAGATACTTTACGAGAAGAGCCCTCCACTCCTCTACTCGCAACAGAATACTTACGCAACCAGACTTGAAATCCTGGGATTAGAAAGTTTAGAACTACGTCGCCTTCGGCACGACCTAAGCATAGAGTAACTCATAAAATTTTCTGCTACAACGTCCTCCCTGTTAACGACTACTTCAGCTTCAACCACAACAATACACGAGCACACAACAGATACAAACTCAAAGTGAACTGCTCCAAACTTGACTGTAGAAAATACAGTCTTTAGCAACCGAGTGGTTAATGCCTGGAACTCACTACCTGACTCTGTGGTTTCGTCACCAAACCCCCAAAACTTTACCCTTAGACTGTCCACTGTTGACCTCACCCGATTCCTAAGAGGTCAGTAAGGGGCGTGCATAAGCGCACCAGCGTGCCTACCATCCCTGTCCTAATGTTCCCGCTTATCAGTACCCATCTTATGTATATAAACAATGCTATATCTATGTATATCTCCAATACGTACTTGACAAAAACAAACAAACAAACAAATAAATAAATAAAATAGCAGCTACAGAAAGCTTGCTGGAGATGAGGGGAGGGAGAGAAAAAAAGATACACTAATGATGTTTAAATCATCAAGTTTTCATGACCAAAATCTCAAGAAGCAGTACAGGAGGAAGGAACATTGTGCTGTGTTTTAATGTTTTCAGGTTGCCAGCTGCCACTTGGATTATTTCTAATACGGCTGGGAAGAAGGAAAAAGAAAAATGAACAGGTCAGTCCTTGGGGGGAGCATTATGTATGGATGATTCTGGGATCAGGGAATGAAGAAGGGTATTTGGACAGATCTTTGGGGAACTTTGACGATGGAAGAGCCATACAGTTCATATTCAGTCTGAATCTGGATTGCCCTGGCCCTAAAGCTCCAATCCTGAATCTCAATCTGAATTGGAGTACTACAGCTTTACAACTATACAGCAATAGAAAGCGAGGGAGCGATCAAGAAAATATTTCTCTAACTTCAGCATCTCTGGCAGGTTCCCTTTCCATTCAGAATTCAGCTAGTCCAATGCAGAGGTTGGAAGTCATCTTTGGCTGCAATTTGCTACATATGGCTCTGCTTATTCTCAGTTGGAAAGCTTTCTTAGCAAGTATTTCATCTTATCTACTAGTGGTTTTGGTTTGCTGTTTTAAGAAACTTATACTTGAGTAAAGTCTTTGTTCTGGTTTGGGATTACCTGTAGACATGTGTGATTTTGTGTTGTCAGCTGTGTTTGTCAGCTGGACTCATTTGTTTGGCAGCCGTGTGCTTGAAATCACACCAAGATGAACTTCCTGTTTGAAACACTGAAGATCTATTGAGCTTGTGAGCAAGATATTTGTGCATTGGCAGGAACTCCTGGCTTACTCGTTTCAAAAAGCAGCCTTTCTTCCATTTTGTAGAAATCCAGTTTTCATAAGATCATCTTGTAGGTCTTTTAAATGACGCAGACAAACAGGCCTTGACAGCTGTGCAGTTCTCACTCTGAGCAACTATTCTGGTCCTTTTGCAGATCGCCCAACAAATGCATGCAAGAAGAAGCAAAATGTTAGTGGGTGGATAAGGTCATATCTTCTTTGCTGGAAGAAGCGTTGCATGTTTTCAGGTCAGGGGCGAAGAGGATTATTGTTTCAATCTACATTTGAAGGATCAATGAGTAGAAATAATAGTAGAAACTCTGGAAGCCCCCTTGGTTTGACTGAGTCTTCCACCATTAAAGAAGATCGAGCAATGGTCTTCCCTTGTGAAAAATCTATTGAATCTTGAACCACCACCCCCAAAAGATTGAAGATTGAAAACGCAGTACCGATTCAGATAGATAACAATTGTTGCTAATTTCAGAATGACTGATATAACTTTCAAATGTACACTAGATGGAAGATCTTTTTTAAAAAAAATTCTAGGTGTTTTTTCATAGAGGGGATTAATTTCTTTGGCATGATGGACTGTGTGTTAATGATCAATATGCACAAATTTTCTAATTTTTATATCAGTTTGATTGGCTATTGGACAGATGTTTACATATCTGTATATTACTCAATTTAATTTTTTTTATAAAGACTTTAATGAAAATGTTTGGAAACTATTGTGGGCGATTTCCAATTTAATTTGCCCCAAGCACACTCTCAGTCAATCCCTATGAGCATGCATGCCACTCAGGTCAGCTAACAAAATTATATATAGTGGAGAGAAAGAGACAAATGAATAGGTAAGTATTTATACTATCTATAAATCAAATACACACAATATTTTCCAATAAACAATACTATTGTTTATTGGAAAATATTGTGTGTGTTTGATTTATAGATAGTATAAATACTTACCTATTCATTTGTCTCTTTCTCTCCACTTGTCCCTTTCTCTCTATACTATTGTTTATGGTACAGTATTGTTATGGTACAATACTCTACCATAAACAATACAATTAGCAAGGACAGTCCCAAGTGGAGTAGCCTTTGGTTGTTCCAGTTTTAATCCTTATATACATAATTAGCAGAACAGAGGACACCAAGTGAGCCTTCTTCTAATCCAGGGGTGTCAAACTCACATTGTCACAGCGGCATCACATAATGTATCAGGACTTTTCCCCCTTTCGCTAAACCAGGCGTGGGCGTGGCCAGTGCATGATGCATCCGGCCTGTGGGCCGGGAGTTTGACAGCCCTGTTCTAATCAGCATCATGGAGGAAACAGCTTGGAAGTCAGGGACGGTGTCTCCAACAAAGACAATAGTTTGGTTTTATGGAGATGTTTTTGATTAGCAACTTCAAATAATTATGCAAAATCCATAATTGCATTGCAAACTTTCATCTTCTCCAGAACCCTTCATTGGCAGTTATAATTTGGAATGGAGGAAGAAGGTTAAATCCTCAAAATTAGGTCTCATGCTGCGACTGTGACATAAGTAACTTAAACCTGGCTTGGCAATAGATTGAACTGGTGGTACATTCTGTGCATATTGGATTATACCTGTAGATTAAATTATTGGCACAATAGAATGGCTTTAACTTTAGTTTTGAATTGAAAACTTATTGATCAGTGACTAAAATTTGATGATGGTGATGAAGGGGAAGGGGAAGGAAGGGGAAGGGGAAGAGGAAGAGGAAGAGGAAGAAGAAGAAGAAGAAGAAGAAGAAGAAGAAGAAGAAGAAGAAGAAGAAGAAGAAGAAGAAGAGATAGAAAGAAGGAAAGAAAAAGAAAGATTAGATGATAGATAGACAGATAGACAGATAGACGGACGGACGGAGATAGATAGATAGATAGATAGATAGATAGATAGATAGATAGATAGATAGAGGGAGGGAGGGAGGGAGGGAGGGAGGGAGAGAGAGAGAGAGAGAGAGAGAGAGAGAGAGAGAGAGAGAGAGAGAGAGAGAGAGAGAGAGAGAGAGAGAGAGAGCTATCTTTTTGGAGAAAGAAGTAATGGCTGAAGCCCATCATTCTGGGAACATAAAAATGGTTGTATTTGAGATCTGCCTCTTGAGCAAAGCACACATACTGCATTTCTGGATAGGGAGTAGAAAATGAAGAAAATGAAGATAAAAATGACAGTTTTTATATTAGCAAGACTAGAGATTAATTACAGTTACTTGGGTCCCCCGCCCGATTAACTTTCTGGAAAGATACTGCTGCTTCCTATTCCATTCCTGTAAGTGAAAGACACTCTGATTATTATTTTTTATTGATTAAAAAGAAGAGGATTGCATAGAATTCAGCATGTAAATAAAAATCTCACTGCCATCCGTGTATTTTTCTATAGAAAAATGGGGAGGCGGGGAGATTCTAGGTTTCTGTCTTGCATACAAAATTTTGATGAGATTTTCAACTCTGCCTCTGCAATTAATTATTGGCCACAGATTATTTGCAAGGGATCCTTTATTAATAGCTACTTTATTTAATGAAAGCAACATTTTGATTTCTTCTATATTTTTAAGGGAAAGTTTCATACTATAGTTTTGATTAATTGAAATAATCTGTGTATCTTTTTAAAACAGCCATAACACTTTGTATCAAAGAAGAACAATACTTTATATATCGGAAAAGAAAACTAATTATTCCCAACTAATTTATCCTTAAAATAGGGAACTCACTTTGGATTTAGTGAGAATATAGTAATAGGGACAGATAAATAAGTTTTATTATTAGATGTCCCCCACCTCTTTTTTTTAAATCAGAATTATCTTATAGCTATCATCCTTTGCAGTAAATATGGTGCATTGTAAAAATCAATATGCTAGTTTATTTTTTTTAAGCTTTATAAGCAAATAGAGTAGACCTTCCTTTAAAATAAAAATTGCACAGCAACAGAAGTAATGTGAAGGCAATTAAAAATACCGGTAAGTCTTTTTTCCAATCCAATTCACAAACCAATAAGTATAAAGAGCCTGCATTTAAACAATAACTGTTTAAAGTCCAAAGGATTTGCATGATATTGACAGGTGCCTGTTCTTAAACATCACAATGCAAGCTCTGCCCTTTTGTTATTGAATCACAATGGCACATGTAAGCATGCATGGGGCCATTTATACACAGGTAGTCCTTGAGTTACGACCACAATTGAGCCCCAAATTTATGTTGCTAAGTGAAACATTTATTAAGTGAGTTTGCCCCATTTTACGACTTTTCTTGCCACAGTTGTTAAGTGAATCATTGCATTTGTTAAGTAAGTAACGTGGTTGTTAAGTGAATCTGGATTTCCCGTTGATTTTGCAAAAGCTTATCACATGACCCTAGGAGCTGTCATAAATATGAGTCAGTTGCCAAGCATCTGAATTTTGATCATGTGACCATGGGGTTGCTGAAACAGTTGTAAGTGTGAAAAACGGTCATAAGTCACTATTTTCAGTGCCATTGTAACTTTGAATGGTCACTAAATGAACCATTGTAAGTCAAGGACTACCTTTATTTATATCCTGCTATTATTATTTTTATAAACAACTCAAGACTGCAAACACATACTATACTCCTTTCTCTTATTTTCCCCACAACAAAAACCCCATGAGATGGGTTGAACTGAAAGAGAGCGTATTAGATAGCGGGCGCAGCAAGAAGAGGCAGGACACAGGAAGGCTTTCAGCACCTTTATTTCTAGCCGCGAACAGTACAACTGGCCGGCAGGCTGCCGGGCTCTCTATTTCAAGAGTTCTGACTGGCTAGCCGGCCACTGACAGCGGTTTATTTTTTCCACGCCGCTAGATTAACCAATCAGCAGCGAGCATGCAAATCTGTGCTACGTCCGTCTGTACGTAACAGAACGAGTGACTCAAAGTCATCCAGTTATGCTTTCATGCCTAAAGTGGGACTAGAACTCACATTCTCCTCATTATTAGCTAGGTGTCTTCACCACTAGACCAAACTGGCTCACAGTTTGCATGGCAACACATTTGCTCCATCTTGGTAGGTCATTGGTAACATCTTAAATAGTGCCCTGCTTTAAGTCCTTCAGTAATATGGAGGGGATAGAAGATCTTGTTTTAACGACTAGACTTAATTGTGTGCTTGCTCTGTAATTTGTGGTGAATTTTTTTGGGTTGTAGATACTAAAACAACTGTTGATATTCAGAACTGGCAACACTGTTTAATTGCCACAAGGTGTAGTAATGGCCCCTAACTGGGATGAACTTAAAAGGGAATTGGATAAATATAGGGAGGAGATTCTATCAATCAGAATAGAGCTAGAAGTGACCTTGTAGGTCTTCTAACTAGTCCAATCCCCTGCTCAAGCAGGAAACCCTATACCATTTCAGATAGATAGATGTCCAGTCTTTTCTTAAAAACCTCCAGTGATGAAGCACCCACAACTTCTGAAGGCAAGCTGTTCCACTGGTTAATTATTCTCACTGTGTGGAAGTTTCTCCTTAATTCCAGGTTGCTTCTCTGCTTGATTAGTTTCCATTCATTGTTTCTTGTCTTCAATTGCAGCAGCAAATGTAAATGTTAGCTGCAATGGAACAATAATGGGAGAGGATTATATACCCAACTTTTGCTAGAGAGCATCTGAGATGCAATCAATTAGCTACTGTGAGAAACAAACACTGAACTAAGATGGAATTTGGCTTGATCCAACAGGGTTCTTCTTGAGATCTTTTCTGCCAGGTTTTAGACAGCTTATTTATATGCCCACTAATCTTAGGGGAAAACCTGTAGCTTTGTTGTTGTTAGTTGCAAAGTCGTGTCCGACCCATCGCGACCCCATGGACAATGTTCTTCCAGGTCTTCCTGTCCTCTACCATCCTCTGGAGTCCATTTAAGCTCACGCCGACTGCTTCAGTGACTCCATCCAGCCACCTCATTCTCTGCCGTCCCCTTCTCCTTTTGCCCTCAATCTTTCCCAGCATTAGGCTCTTCTCCTTCCTTCTCATTAGGTGGCCAAAGTATTTGAGTTTCAGGATCTGGCCTTCTAAAGAGCAGTCAGGGTTGATCTCCTCTAGGATTCTAGGTTTGATTGCCTTGCAGTCCAAAGGACTCGCAGGCGTCTTCTCCAGCACCAAGGCAGTAATCCATGAAGGGGCCTGCAACTTAGTTGTCTGCAAAAGATCTCCAGTTCAATCAGAAGCAACTCCAGATGAGACTTTTAAAAAAATTGAGAACCCATGGAAAACACCTGAAGGCCCATCGAGCAATAGATTACCATCATTCATGTCAAAGACAAAGCAACAGAGGATCCAGGAATGTGGGAGAAAGTCTGCCATAGCTACAGTACAAGTGCTTTAGAATTCAGGGGTCTCCAACCTTGACAACTTTAAGACTTGTGGACTTCAACTCCCAGAATTCCTCAACCAGCTTTGCTTTAGATGGTATAGACTTGAATCCCTAGGTTCAAGCTCTGACAAATCTCACATTCCACCTCATCTATATTAAGGAACAGATCTGTCTTCATCCCTCTATATGTTGCTGAAACAGCAGTTCTCAAGTGGCCTGATAGAGGGTCTTCATGCTTTTGCCCAATTTTGCAATGAGGAGCATCTAGTTATTAGCTATAATAAAACCAATGTAGTTTTCTTCTCAACTCCTGGAGAATTAATGGTTCTAGCACTGATCAAAATAAGGTCATGAGATACTAGGGCATTCATTTCAAAGATCTGGCAACCTGAAGCCATCAGCAACGGGAAGTCACAGCCAGGGCCCTGAAACTCACAAAAGCAATTTTGTGTCCTGCCAATTGTAATGGCAGCAACTACTTCCCTGCTGCTACAAATATTTTCAGAGCCAAGATAATCAGCCACATGGTTTATTACACACAGATTTGCTACTATGGAGACTTAACCCCAATTGAGACAGATCAATCTAAGTTGCTGAGAGCTCTGCTGTGAAGGCTCACCACGTATCCAATTCCTTGTGGAGGCCCTAATCGGACTTAATTTCTCTGATAACCCATGATCTGATTTGCTACCTGAAATATTAACTTAAATGGATATTTCTGGTAATGCAGTAGCTTCCCTGATCTTGCAGGATAATTTTATACCTTCATAAATCTACATCAGTGGCCCCCAACCTTTTTAACACCAGGGACCAGTTTCATAGAACATAATTTTTCCATGGACCACGGGGAGATGGTTTTCGTTTCGCTCGCTTGCCCACTGCTCACCTCCAGCTGTGTGGCCAGTTCCTAACAAGCCACAGGTGAGTACCAGTCCATGGCTCGGGGGTTGGGAACCCCTGATCTACAGAACTATAAGCTACCAGCCCACCATTGAACTTCACTTGGCCCCAAGAGTACCTACTCTGCACTGAAAGAAAGGATCCTCAATATTGATATCCAGAAGGATCTCAGTAGAGTACCATTTATGGATTAACAAACTCACTTAGAAGACTTTTCTGCCACCCTATTTAATATTTAACACATATTTTCTACCTATTTCATGGAAGAGTGTTTTTCCTCATTGTTGTCACATTGTGCTGTCTTCATTGTTACAGGACTGATTTTTAAAATATCCCTGCCCTGCACAGAAATGACTCTTCCTCTTCTTATTGGAAGAAGTAGAAAAAAGCTGTCACACAATGTGGTGAATTGATCGAAGGACACTTTCCCCACCCCATTCTCTTAGCATCTCCAAAGAAGAGAAAACTCTCATACTTTTTAGCTGACAGGTCTCTAAATATTTCCAGAAGAATTGCCAAATGTATGGCAATTACTATCGATATTAGATGCTGCCTTGTCAAGCAGTTTGAGGAACTTCATTACTTTTATATTATTAGGTGAGTAAATATTTTGGTATATATAACTTATTTTATTATTCTCCGGTACATTTGTCTAGGAATTCAATCCATAAATAAAATGGTACATTACAGAGTAGAAAAGCCAACAGATTATTTGGTGCAGCATATTTCAGCAAACTAAAAAAACAACAGTCACTGTATAGGATCCAATTTGGATCAGTTGAGGTTTCGTCTTCCGAGCTTTCGGATTCGTGCTGGATTCCATCCTCAGGGAACTTCTCTCTAGCAGTGTGAGAAGTTCCCTGAGGATCGGCTCCAGCACGAGTCCAAAAGCCCAGAAGACTAAACCTCTGGTACCGGTGACCTACCCAAATTGGATCCTGTAACATTATCCTGGGACACGTATATTCACCTTCATTTGTGAATCACAGTACAGCTTGGAGTTTCCTGGTTCTTTGATGTAGAAAATCCCTGTGATTTTTTTTCTCTCTCCCTGATCCTAAAAATTTCTCCAAATGTCAGGACATGGCACAGATATCCACTTCTTATCCAGAATACATATAGTTTTGTACAGTACTATAAGGTTTGTGATATGTATGTGTTCCAGATTTACATTCATTGTTGAAATCCTCAGTGTGGCTAGGATTGGATGTCAAGGACACATTTGAAGACCTATGGCCACAAGAGAACATGAAGTGATGGAACCCTCAGTTCAGTGGTGGGTTTCACTTATTTATTTATTTATTTATTAGTTGCATTTGTATGCCGCCCACTCCACAGAGACTCTCCTTTGCTACCGGTTCGAGAACAGGAGCATGTGGGAGCGCGAGTGTGATGCTTCTGCGCATGCGCAGAAGCTCCGTGATAACGTTCTGCCAGGTGGGCGGAGCCTCCCACTGCCGTTACAATCGGTTCACCCGAACCGGCCCGAACCGGTAGGAACCCGCCCAGTAGTGGGTTCTAAAGCCCTTTACTACTGGTTCGTGCACGCACTCACATGTGCGTGCGAGTGGGCGGAGCATCCTGGGTGGGTGGGCGGAGCCTCCCACTGCCAGTGCTACTGGTTCTAAGAACCGATCCGAACTGGGAGCAACCCACCGCTGAACCCACCACTGCCTCAGTTGGGCCAGCAATATCTGAGTTGACATAGGCTTGTAAGGCCCAGCAGCACTATTAGTGTTTACCACTGTATCCTCGTGTTCTTATTTTTGAAATCATATCCAGTAGCTAGCTTAGTATTCCTCTCATCACTGAAACTCATGATGTGCTTTTTACTTTAGAAATATAATAGATTTTCCTGCCACAAAATGGTGCTTTTATTTTCAAGTAAAACCTGGGGCTGCCCAAAAGCTTTTCCTTCAGCATAAAATAGTTGAATCCAGAATCTAAGATTATCTCGCTGCACCATTAATTACAATATGTGGAATCATTTGGCAGTATGCCAACTACATTATATGGAATTTTTAAAAACCAACCCTGATCTGTATATGACTTTGGGGGGGAGGAATTAGTGTAATTTGCATTTGAATACAAACTTAATTAGTATCATATTTTGAAACAACACTTAAATCCAAACTTAGTATCAACTCATTAAAATATATTGTTTTCCAAATTTTTGCAAAACAATTTGGAGATTTAAAAAAAAATACAATAGGTCCACCTACCTTTTTCAGGTCAACCAACTGATTTGGCATTGGCCATAACCGTGCATATTATGGAAAGCTCCATATGTATGTTCATGAAAATAAAGAAGAAGCATTACGTTAGAAAAAAAATATTTGTGACACTGTGTTCATTAGTCAAGGGTTTTTCAGAAGGTATTTGCGTGGCCAATGTACAACATAATACGAATTTTAGTCTGGCAAAACACTTCTCAAGTTTAACAAAGCAAAAGTGACATATTCATAAATATCAAAAAGAGCAAGAAACCAAAGTCGACATTCATTTATCCTGAACACAGTCACGGTTTCTGGGAGAAATGCTACTTGGAGATCTCTTTCTTGTAATCCTTGCTTCACATGAATGCTTGCATTTACAGTCACACCATGTTATTTGTAGCACCATTTAAATATTTTATTGTTTTGTGTGTGTGTTTTGTGTAAGGTGACCAGACATCCCGATTTTGGCGGGACAGACCCGCTTTTTCATGATTTGTCCCGCGTCCCGCCCGTCCTCTAATAAGTCCCGATTTTTTGAAAGAATGCACGACTAGGGCATTCTTTCAAAAAATCGGCCTGAAAGGGCGGCGTGCGAGATTGGGGGGAGGAGTTAATTGGCCTGAAAGGGCGGTGAAGAGGCGCCTGATGCAGCCCCGCCCTCTCGAAACGGCCGGCGTCGCGGTGGGCGGGGCGGCCCGAGGGAAGGAATTGCATCCAAGATGGCCCTCGGGGCGGCGCTGGCTCAGCCGGCCGGGGCTGCCGCCGCAGCCTTCCCGCCGCCGGGGCAGCCGGGACTGGGGGCCCAGCCGCAGGGGCAGCAGCAGCAGCAGCAGGCCTCTCAGCTCGGGCCGGCCGTGGGCGGCGTTGGCGGCGGGCGGGCGTCCCGCGTTGTTGACTCCTCCGGCGGCGGCTGGAAGCTGGGGGGAGGGGGAAGGGAGGCTGCTCCTCCTCTCCTTCCCCCGCCCCATCCCTAGCCCCGCCCTCGGAGGCGCCGCTGCTGTTGGGAGGGGTGAGGGACGAGGAGCCGTCGCCGCTTTGAGCTTACGAGCGGCGCAAACAGCCCTTCCTCGTCCCCCTCCCCTTTCTTCCCCCCGTCGCCTCGCTGCCGCCGTTGCCCTGGGGCCGGGCGGGCGATCGGGAGACCGCGGCGCTTGGATGCTTGGAGCAGGTAAGCTGCCGGCTGCCTCCTTTCCCCGTCTCCCGCCTCCCGTTCGTTGCTTGCCAGCCCGGCCGAAGGGGAGGCGGGAGGCGAGGAAAGGCCTCCCGAAGGGGAGGTGGGCTCCCAAAAGGCTGCCGGCTCCCGAAGGGGAGGCGCTCCCGCCTCCCCTTCGGGAGCCGGCAGCCCTTCGGGAGCCCACCTCCCCTTCGGGAGGCCTTTCCTCGCCTCCCGCCTCCCCTTCGGCCCGGCTGGCAAGCAACGAATGGGAGGCGGGAGACGGGGAAAGGAGGCAGCCAGCAGCTTACCTGCTCCAGGCATCCAAGCGCCCTCCCTCCTCCCCCCCGCCCCACCTGGATGCCGACATTTGCTGTTTTGCCCTCTGCGCATGCGCAGCGTTCTGCGCATGCGCAGAGGGCAAAACATTTTTTTAAGCGGGACGGGGGGGCAGGCGGGCCCGCCCCCCCCGTCCCGCTTAAAAAAAATATATCTGGTCACTTTAGTTTTGTGTGTGATTAAGAGACTCCAACTATTCAGAGTGAACTGAACCCCACGCATGAACAAAAGCAGTGGCTGATGTTCATTGGAATAATAACCATACATGGTTTGTGGGCGGGGAAACCCTCAAGTCCTGTTTCTTAAGGCTGAAAAAATAATAAATATCTTAAAAGATTCAAAGCAACAGAAATCTACTTCATCCCATGTTTTAGCAATCCATTTAACAAAAAATGATTCTTAACTTGGTGAGATTCAGAAGCTAAGATGGTGCTTGATAGAAACACCTTGCTCATTCTTCCAATATTGCCCATTGAAATTTTGACATTTTATAAATATTTATTAAGATATTATAATATTATGTATGAGGCAGGGGTGGATTCTAACTTACCTCGTTGCCGGTTCGCTTCCTCCCACGCTGCGTGGGCGCGCTGCGTGGGCACGCGCATGTGCAGTCCTGAAAAAGCCAGGGGGGGAGCCGAAAACAAGATGGTGACCACATGCACAGTGCCGGAAACTCGGCTTCTGCGCATGCTCAGAAGAATTTTTTTTAAAAAAAACTGGAAAAAATTGGAAAAAAAAGCCAAAAACAAGATGGTGACCGCATGCACAATGCCGGAAATTCGGCTTCTGCGCATGCTCAGAAGAATTTTTTTTAAAAAGCCAAAAACACGATGGCGACCGCATGCACCGTGCCGGAAACTCGGCTTCTGTGCATGCTCAGAAGAAGAAAAAAACCCATAAATAAATAAATAAATAAATAAATAAATAAATAAATAAATAAATAAATAAATAAATAAATAAATAAATAAATAAATAAATAAATAAATAAATAAATAAATAAATAAATAAATAAATAAATAAATAAATAGTGATCGCATGCACAGTGCTGGGAACTCGGCTTCTGCGCATGGTCAGAATTTTTAAAAAAAAAATTCAAAAAAAATTGGCGGCGCCCACGGACCAACACCCACCGAACCGGGTCAGTGATGTCATCGTGACATCACCAGTGGGTGGCTACCAGTTCGGGCGAACCGGTCTGAACCAGGAGGAACCCACCCCTGGAATGAGGTATTTATTAAGAGAGCTCATAGAAATTTTTATTTTAAAAACTGAAATTTTTAGAAGATAGCTCATTGAAATCTTTAATTTTGAAAATAGAGATATTTTCTGACAGTGAGAGCAATTTATCAATGGAATAGCTTGCTTCCTGGGGTTGTGAATTCTCCATCACTGGAGGTTTTCAAAAAAAGACTAGACAACCATTTGGCTGGGATAGTGTTCCTAGGTTGGACTAGAAGACCTCTGAGGTCCTTTCCCAGCCCGATGATTCTATGATGTTCCAAATCAAAGACATTCTGTTTCTAAAGATTTATTTGGATGACATACACTCGTAGGGTGCATCTGAGGCCGTGCTGAAATCTCACACTGTGATTCACTACGCGTTACAGAAATCGAGAGACAGAGTTTTCAGCCCACCACAATCAGCTGTTCCCATCTGCCCTAGAAAGTCCTCCAGCCTTCCACAGCAGATTTTAAAGGTGCCTCAGGAGACGTAAGAGACGAATTGGAAATTACCTTCCCCAGCACCACTGAGAAAATCAGTTCCACAAGGGATGCGGAGAAATGACATTCAAACTCATCCTAATTTATCCTGGGGAAACGGGGGTGGGGGTGGGGGGGAGCATATGAATACTAGTTGTTGTGTTTCAATAGTAGACATTGTATGGGTATATATCGGTGGTTCTCTCTATAGCTATGCATGGCTTCACATTTGTTCACCTTTCCTGAGCAATAAAGGTAAAAAAAATTAGTCTATGAATAATCGACTGATGAATGGCAAGGGATCTCCTTGGAAAAAAAAAGAGATTTCTACAATTATTTGGTGGAATGAAGATTTCTTTGTGGGCAGTAGCCATGTTTCTGTTTAGTTATATGTTATTGGAATAAGTCAGTACGTTGCTTGGCTATTGTTTTCTTCAGTAAAAGCAGCATTTAAACATCATAGGGATAGGCAAATAATTTTATGTTCTTTTATCCCAGTTCATAAGCTCCAGAGAAATAATCTCTGCTTTCGTCAGCCCTTCGGGATAATCCAAGCAAGAAATCAACACAATGAATACAGGGAGTCTTTGACTTACAACAGTTCGTTTAGTGACCGTTCAAAGTTGCAACTGCGATGAAAAAAGTGACTGATGACCGTTTTTCATACTTATGACCATTGTTGCATCCTCATGGTCACGTGATTTACATTCGGATGCTTGACAACTGACTCACATGTAGAACGGTTGCAGTGTCTTGGGGTCCTTCTGACAAGGAAAGTCAATGGGGAAGCCAGATTCACTTAACAACTGGGTTACTAATTTAACATCTGCAGTGATTCAGTTAACAAATGTGGCAAGGAAAGTTGTAAAATGAGGCAAAACTCACTTAACAAATTTCTTACTTAACAACATAAATTTGGGGCTCAATTGTGGCCATAAGTTGAGGACTACCTGTCAGATGTGCCTCCGTTCAAAACCCAAGAAAGGAAAACCCCAACTCCATGTTTATAGAGAAAGGTACTTTTACTGAGTATGAACTGATAGCAACAAGTTGAAAGCAAGATCTGAGACTAAAGGCGCGAAAAGTACATATTGAAAGCATTCCCAAATCCCTCCCCCCTGGGCTGAATGTCCAATCCCCAACCCCCCAGATGTCGTGTGGGAAGCCATCCAGTTGTTATGCTGGGATGGTTGACCTTGAGCTGGCTGTAATAATAAGTGCACCAGCGTGCCTACCGTCCCTGTCCTAATGTTCCCTCTTATCAGTACCCATCTTATGTATATAAACAATGTTATATCTATGTATATTACCAACACGTACTTGACAAAAATAGATAAATAAATAAATAAATAAACAAATAAATAAACAAATAAATAAACAAGTCCATTCAGCTGCGCAGTAGATGATGAGAACTTTCCTCCCTTCTCCTCCCTATTCAGACATACAAGGAGACATCCCCTCCAGCGCTCTCCCCCCCCCCAAAATACCTTAGCCTCCCCACTCCCCCGTTTCTATGGCAGCTGATAGCAAGCAAGCAAGCAGCATGGAGGCTGACACTACCTGTACTAACACTACCTTTATTGTAAGGTTATAGTAACAGAATCCTGCAGGTCTGAAAATGCATCTCTCTTCTCTTTGCTTTTACTTTCCTGGAGATTAGGGAGGATCCGAAGTGCCTTCAGACTTACAAAACTCTGTTACTATAAGCTTGTAATAACAGCAGTACTAGTACGTGTAACTTTGGTTTCCTAGTCTGGTCTACATTGGAGGACTGACATCAGAAAGGGCAATTGTCATGCATTTTCCTCTTTTTACTTTTACTGTTATTATCCCTTCCTCCTGAGGTCAGATACGTGTGGATGCAGCTCTTGTACTGGTTGACTAGTCTCATCCGTATTCCATGGAAACACATTTGCTGGTCCTTCTTAACAAAGGCACCCTCCCATAGGCACAGAGGGTTTGATCATAGGCTTTCCTATTTCGTTTGATAATAGGCTTTCCTATTTGATAATATTTGATCATGGGTTTTCCTATTTCCCTGGTTTGACGGTGCTTTATTACTTTAGACTCTTGTATGGGGGGGGGGGTTTCGTTCCTAGGATCAAACAGCAAATCTTTGGTTTGGTGAGATCGCAAGTGGTTGCCATGGAAATAATGGGGATTTTTTTGCAAATGCGTGTTACATCCACTGACGGTTCAGAGTGGGAGCCCTGTTTCTGTGGGATATGTTTAATGATGGCATAGAAGAATATCCTGAATAGGCTTTCCCTCTGAACCTTGGGGATCCCCTACCAGACATTCATTGTCTGTCCTCCTCTCAAGTCTCTTTCGCTTCTTCCACTCTTTTTGGCTCTGTGCTGTGACCATAGCAACTCCTATAGCCGATACAAGGCCAGGTTGATGCTTCGTGGCTGCTTCAATCGTTCAGACAAAAATCATGCCGTTTCTCTCCTTGCTACCTCCAATATAAATAGACAGAGGGGTGGGTGGGTTTTGTGTTGTTGTTTTTTTTTGCTTGCCATCTCCATTAGCATTTTCCCCTTGCATCTTTGCTGTACAATGATTTTATCTGGGGAATGTGGTGCCGAGAGACATCAGCATGGGTTATAATTAGCTTTATGCCGGCAGTGCTCAAAAGCTACAGTACTGACAAGTGGCACTCAGGGAAGGTGTAAAATAATTTCTTCCTGTACACTGGAAAGCAGCGAAGGAATAGCTACTAGTGCATTGACTGCTGGGAATGGCTCATAGAAGGATTCTGGTTGATCCCCTGACTTTATATGAATAAAGGGCAGGGGTGGGGTGGGGAGAAATAACCATTATTGTCATATTCGCAATCTTGACTCCACTTCATAAAACAACTGGCCACGAGCACAGCCGGAAATCAATAATTTGCATTAAGAAGCATTGCTTAGTCTTCTTCAAAATGAAAATATTTGTTTCCTTATGTGTAGAGTTACTTGTATGCTTCTATGGGTTATGTCTTTTTTTTTTAAGGTATACGTTCCGTTGAGGCTTTTGTATAAAAGGCAAACCATCTCAGAGGATTCAATAACTGTGGCTGGTCTTATTAATACAATCCTGATAAGTACTTGGGTACTCTATTACTATGCTATAAGATGCTTAAATCAGTGTTGAAGTAGAAAGATGGCAGCTTTATTGGACTGTGGTTTGCCGTGTGAGGCCACACTTTCCTGGGAGTACATGCCTCTGAATATAGTGAGGTGGTTTTTTGGAGTAAACATATCCTGTAAATGGAGCAGCTACACCCCGCTGCACAACTGCCGTGAGGAGATTTTTGCTTTAATAATAGAGCGATGCAAAATCTGTCTTCTCTCTCTTTTACCCCTACCGAGAACCTTAAAACAAGGCATTAAGAGCAAAATAGTCTCAAGAGGCAAATGTTTGCAAATGATCCATATTCATATATATATATATATATATATATATATATATATATATATATATATATATATATATATATATATATATATATATATATATATATATATATATATATATATATATATATATATACACACACACAACACACACACACATAACAATTAGAGGCATTGTGTGTTGCAAGACCTCTTTGAAGCTGTCAGATCAGTAATTAAAGCAATTACCTTATTTAGAGTGCTAGAATTTCAGTACTTGATTGATTGATTGTTTGATTCTGTTGGCTCTACGTCAGCCCATACAGGATTCTGTGCTGTTGCTATGTAGAGGAATATCAATTCCTGACAAGTATTCTCAAAATTCTGTTTTCCCCCAAAAAGGAGAGACACAGATCCGTGCTCGCATGTACTTTCGCCCACCTACATTATACTCTGCTGCAGGAACTGATGGCGCATGAATTCCTTGACTGGCCTTCTGTGCTTTCGCTGTTGCCAAGGGCCAGGCTTAAAGCAGTCGAAGAGAATGCAGGTGCCAAGACTGCCTAGGGCCTGCTTTAGAAATTGGCAACTCAGTGGTTGCTATAAAGCTGGTGCAAGGCAGGAAACATTAAAGTTGTAAAATTAAATCACGAATTATAGGACCCAGGTTATCGGTCACCAACCTTTGCAGCTTGGTGGCCCAACTCGGGGGAAGGGGGAGAGGGGAACCGGCCATGCAAGCAGTGGGCTGGTGCTCATGTGCGCACACCTCCACTCACGCAAGAGAGAAAGAGAAGCCTTTGGGGTGCCGCTTGTGCGAGTGGAGATTCACTCATGCACCAGTCCACCTCTCATGTGGCCCAGTTCTGAATAGACCACAGCCCAGTAGTGGGCCGCAACCCGAGAATTGGGTACCCCTGTCCTAGGGGAAATTAACAGTTAGATGACCTCTCCTAGAATACCTGCTGGTTACAGGTTATAGTTTAACCAGTTCCTCTAAATCAGGGGTGTCACACTTGTGTCGTCACGGCGGCGTCACTTGATGTATTGCAACTTTTCCCCCCTTTGCTAAACCAGGCGCGGGCGTGGCCAGCGCGTGACGCATCCAGCCTGCGGGCCACAAGTTTGACACCCTGCTCTAAATAATGGAGGAGAAAGATGCTAATGGGAGAGGTGGGAGAAACAATTTTGGGTCTAGCTAAGCAAAAGAAAGGTGGATATTTGGAACTAGTAGAGAAAGGGTGTCTCCCTCTGCTGACAGATTACTCACGAGCAGTGGTGGGTTCCTACCGGTGTGGTCCACTCTATCGCACCGGTAGTGGCGGGCTGGTGACATCATCAAGAGGCTACCGACCCGGTGCGGTCGGTTGCTGGTGCGTAAGAGCCGCCATCTTTTTTTGCGAATTTTTCAGTGATTTTTTGCTTCTGCGCATGCACGGAAGCAAAACCGTGCCGAAATCTCGCAAGGGGATGCGCGCGTGCGTGAGATTTCAGCGAGATTTCGCTTCCGCACATGCACGGAAGCAAAATCGTGTGAGGGGCATGTGTGCAGCGTGCACACATGTGCACGAAATGCGGTGATGCACGCACAGCGCACCGGTAGCAAGGTAAGTGAGCAAACCGCCCCTGCTCACGAGTAAGCCAAAGAGAGAGGGCAGGCTGCAGAAGATGGGGAAAAAATTCTAGCAGTATATCCGTGGGCAGCTTGACACAAGTGGCCGATGAAAAGCTGGAAGCTAATGAGCGAATTGTTCTGTGGCTTTGCCTAAGAGTGAATTGAGGCTTGGATAGCCAGAGAAGGAGATGCAGACTGGAGGGTTCCTGAAGAAGGAATCAAAAGAGTGATACCTGAGATACATGAGATTCTCTGCTGCGGATGGGGGAGCTGGGAGAAGTATCTCCTAAGTTTCAAAAATGTGCTGCAGAACCCCACAGCTAACAGTGAGCATCTAGATCAGGGGTGTGAAACTCTCAGCCCGCAAGCCGGATGCATAACGCGCTGGCCCATCCACGCATAGTTTAGCGAAGGGGGGGAAAAGTCACGATACATCACGTGACGCCGCCATGACGCCGCGAGTTTGACACCCCTGATCTAGATCACCATCACCCTTGAGGTCAGTGGCGTTGTTTAAAATCCGTAATGCATTTGTCTTATACCGTTCATGCGTCTATGCCCTGTTTCCTCATGACAGATGTGAACACTATTCACAACAAGAAATTCACAACTAGAAGTGGGAAGCTGGTGGGAAGCTGAGCAACAGACTTAGTTAAAATAAATATTATGGGAGCCGAGCTTTCAAAATCTCAGAGGGGAGGGAATCATCTCTAAAGCATAAGACTGGTTTCTGTGTTATAGCAGGGACTAAAAATAGAGCATGAGGAAAACCAAATTAGATGATACATAATTCTGTGCATTTATGAATTTATGTGCGGTATGTGTTGAGGACATATGTTGGCAGGCAACTTGGAGATCAGTTTTGGAAGTTCTGCTTGTATCCACTCTCAGGTAAGAATCATAAGATTGGCCAGTGCAAAGGGTGAGGTCATTCTACGTAGATGTGCCTATCCATCAAATGTAGAATTCAATCCCAACTTAACTATGTATGGTGTTCTCCATTTAGATCTTTAAACCCATTCTTTACATCCATATGTTTCTGCTCTTGGGTGTAGAAAGAACTTAGATGTTTCTGAACTGATTTTTCCACTGGTTGAAAATGGTTTTTAATCTTTTAAATGCTACAGGTAGTCCTGAGCATACTGCTTCCTTTCGCCTTTCAGCCCCACTCCAGGGGCCATGCAGGCAATCACTTACACGATAAACTATTTAAACTTTACATTTTACTGATAAAGAAATAAAATGAGACTAGTATAGAACTATTTCAAGCTATTTAACTCTCATCAGCTAGCCATACCCTTCTGGGATTCAAACTTGGGCTGCTTGACTGTTAGGCACTTGCTTTAACCTCTAAGCCACAAGTTCTCCTCCCTATCAGCTGAACCAGGGGAGAGATTAAATGTTTTTTCCTTTTGCCAGATCACCTGTATATATATATATATATATATATATATATATATATATATATATATATATATATATATATATATATATATATATATATATATATATATATATATATATATATATATATATATATATATATATATATATATATATATATATATATATATATATATATATATATATATATATATATATATATATATATATATATATATATATATATGGCTAATGTATATATATATATATATATGTAGGATTTTTTGCTGATAAATGAAAATATACACACATATATACATACATACATATACATATACATATACATATACATATACATATACATATACATATACATATACATATACATATACATATACATATACATATACATATACATATATATATATATATAACATATAACACATTCATTCAAGATATTAAAGACATGCATCAAAAAAAAAAGCCAAGCTTGATTTTTAATTCTAGTTCCATTGCTGGGCTGGAAAAATACCATTAACTAGCTAAAAAACCCCAGCAAGTTGTATTTATAAAAAGCAAAAATTGGAAGCTCTTTAGCCCTGCAGCAGTGACTTCAGCAACTTTGACAGACAAATGTTTTAGCTTCATTTCTCCCATCCCTCTGACAGGTACATGTGATAATACTGAAGCCGTGAGAAGAATCTTAATGAGGGAATCTTGGCATCTCCATCCCTCTCCTCTGTGTGGGAATCAGATGATGAAGCGTCTAATGGCAAAAGAGCTGATGAGGGTGAGAATATTAATCTGCCCACTTCCAAACATTTGATTCATAAGAAGCCCAGCCACAGGTGATAGGAATGGTGGACTTACTGTATACCCTTAGCAAAGGGATATTTCTGGTACTGTGTAATGTTTTCATTTTGGTTATATGCGAGCTTTTGAAAACTCAAGGTAGGACAAACAACCTCTAGCCTTCATTTTTTTAAAAAATAATGAGGCTCTTTCCATAATTGCAACAACCCCAAAAAGAGAGGTCCAAACAAACCCTATACAAGTGAATATTATTTTCCTTTCACCCAGTTTTTACATGCAGATTGCATACAGATACAACTGCATCAGGGGTGGGTTCTAACTTACCTCGCCACCGGTTTGCTTCCTCCTGAACTGAATGGCTGCGTGCGCATTGCGTGCCGCATGGCGTTTGCGGCACACGCGTGCATGCGCAGTGCTGAAAACTCGGCTTCTGTGCATGCACAGAAGCAAAAACCAGCAAAAACTAGCCAAAAAAAGCCAAAAAATAGATGGTGGCTGGAAAGTGTCAAAAACTCGGCTTCTGCGCATGCGCAGAAGCTAAAACCAGCAAAAATAGCAAAAAAAAAGCCAAAAAAAAGATGGCGGTGGCCACGGACCAGCACCAACAGAACCAGCTCCATGATGTCACCACCAGTCTACTACCGGTTCTATAGAACCGGTTAGAACCAGTAGGAACCCACCTCTGAACTGCATCCAGTTTTGGTTAACACATTACAAAAAAAAATGTTGAGACTTTGGGAAAAGTGCAGAGAAGACCAACTAAGATGATTAAAGGCCTGGAGTCTAAAACATGAAGAACAGGGGTGAAATCCTCCCGGTTCACCCGGGCCAATCCTTCAGTGTATAGCCGATTGAATTGGTGGCGGTCGCGGCGCGGAGCTTCTCCCGCCCGCTTTCCCGGCCCGGCTGAACGCCGCCATTTGGGTTATTTTTCCCTCTGTGCATGCATGCACAGAGGGAAAAATAACCCGAATGGCGGCGTTTAACCGGGCCGGGAAAGCGGGCGGGAGAAGCTCTGCACCGCGACCGCCGCCAGTTCAATCGGCTATACGCCGAAGGACTGGCCCGGGCGAACCGGGAGGATTTCACCTCTGATGAAGAATGGTTGCAGGATTTGGGTTTGGCTAGTCTAGAGAAAAGAAGTACTAGGGTTCACATGATAGCAATATTCCAATATTTGAGGGGCTGCCGCAAAGAAGGGTGGTCAACTTATTTTCCAAAGCACAAGAAGACTTTTAGGGATCTCCTACTGTGACTGAAGACAAGAAACAATGGATGGAAACTAATCAAGGAAAGAAGCAACCTGGAATTAAGGAGAAAGTTCCTAACAGTGAGAACAATTAACCAGTGGAACAGCTTGCTTTCGGAAGTTTTGGGTGCTTCATCACTGGAAGTCTTTAGCAAGAGACTGGACAGCCACTTGTCAGAAATGATATAGGGCAGTGATGGCTAACCTTTTTTCCCTCAGGTGCCGAAAGCGTGTGCGCGCTGTTGCACATGCGCGCGTGCCCACACCCGCACACCCTGCCCCAGGGGTGAAATGATCCCGGTTCGCTTTTACCTGTCTGTCGTCGGTGAGCCGATCGCACAGGTAGCACAGCGCTCCTCCCACCTGCGGGGACACCGCCATTTGAGTTCTTTTACCCTCTGCGCATGCACAAAGCGTTCTGTGCATGCGCAGAGGGTAAAAGAACTCAAATGGCGGTGTCCCGGCGGGTGGGCAGAGCGCCGTGCTACCTACGCGATCGGCTCACCGACAACAGACAGGTAAAAGCGAACCGGGAGCATTTTACCCCTGCCCTGCCCCCTGTACATGCGCACGCGACCCTCCCCCCTGCAATGCAATGCCCCTCCCATGCACCCTGCCCCCTGTACATGCAACCCCCCATTTTCACCTCACATCCCAAAATGGCGCTGGGGGGGAATCTCCGGAGATCTGGGAAAGCACGGGAGGCAGAAAGTGAGGAGAAAGGTAGCCCCACCCCCGCCCCTGCGCATGCACGCATGTCTCCCGCAAGTAGGGCAGACTTAAAAATCAGCTGGTTGGCGGGAGGTGCGCACTTGCGCTGTGGAGCTGAGCTGGGGGACGGCTCACGTGCCTGCAGAGAGGGCTCCGCATGCCACCTGTGGCACGCATGCCCTAGGTTCGCCATCACGAATATAGGGTCTCCTGCTTGTGCAGAGGGTTTGACAGGAAGGTCCCTTCCTTCCAGCCCTATTCAGATTCTGAATCATGTATTTTGTCGATTTGTCAATGACAAAATATCAGCCTTGGTTGAGTTTGTCAATATGTCATGTCGGGAATGATTGTCTATTTGTCTTGCTTTTAGCTACTTAATTAATTAGGCAGTTAATATAAACACTCAGTCTCAACCCAGGTCAATGTGTACAAATTTTAATAGCATCTAATAAAGGTTTTTTTAAGTTAAATCAAGCCATGCGGTTTACTAATGGGCAAAGTTTTATTAATATAAAGCAAACACCTATTATTTCAAATATTCTTTCTCAGTGAAGAAACCTGTAATATCAAAGCAGAGTAAATAATCACTTCCGTTAGCAGAATTTATGCTCAGCCTCTCCAAATATTATGTCATTCAGTTCTTCCAAACTGAAGACTTGTCAAGATTCTTCTTCTGATTAAAACTCACATTTTTTTCTAGAGAGATAGTTCAAAGTTAACCTGATGAACTGCCATTGGCCATCATGATTATTCCTGATCAATTTCTCTGCTGATATGGATCAGATGGTTGCATGACTGATGATGATACTCTTGATCCCCTATTTGGGACAGGAAGATTTTGAAGTCTATATAATTATTATTTTATTTGCAGAATATCAAAAAGAGCCTATAATTTTGTTGTTGTTGTTGTTGTTGTTGTTGTTATTGTTATTATTATTATTATTATTATTATTATTATTATTATTATTATTATTATTATTATTATTATTATTATTATTATTATTATTATTATTATTATTATTATTATTATTGGAGAGAGGGTGATGGAAATCAGGACTTCAGTGTTATATACCGTTTTAAGCATGTTCCTTATAATTGTGACTGATGTTATGGCTTTTAGATCTCAGAGTGACTTGGCTTTCCACTCACATTTACCCAAGCAATTTTGACACAAAACCCCCAGCTAGTGAGTGATTTCCCAGCAGATCTTCCCCATTATGCCACTGCTATGTCATGACTGGCTTTCCACTTTTTGCTGTTTCCATGACAACCATGATCTTTGATCTGCAAAAGAATAATAATGCATCACTAAGAGGTAGAAAACATTTTTGGAACCTAAAGTGTAGTTCCCTGAAAGGAATAGATTGCAGACAGCAGGGCACTTACCATTAATCAGTAGCATAATTGCAAGAACGCAGGATAAATATGAATTCCTATTGACGGCAGACAGCAAGCAATGTCTTTTAATTTTCTAGGCTCCACAGAAAAACTTGAAAATACAGGAAGCCTGCGTAAAATAGCAACAACATTAGCCAACATTCAACTCCTGCTGTGCCTAGCTGCTACTGTAAGTAGTAATGAAATTATAGCACAAAAAGAGACCTTGCTGTAAATAGAAGGACTAGGACAACTTGAGAAAGATTTAGGGGCAGCTGAGAAATGGATGTTGGTCTAAGTATCAGAGGGCAGGAAGAAGTGTTTACTACCAGGGGTTTCTTGTACCATTTATTTTATTTATTTATTTTGTCAATCTCGTATTAGATAATACATATAAGTATATACCGTATTTTTTGGAGTATAAGACGCACCTTTCTACCCCCCAAAAGAGGGTGAAAACTTGGGTGCGTCTTATACACCGAATGTAGCCCCAGCCACCCCCACCCTTTGGCCTCTGTCTTCCAACAATTTACCTGTTTGCAGCAAAGAGGGAAGAACCTGTAAAGCCAAGCAAGTCACTAGCAGCTTCCCGACCTACAGCTGACTTGCCACCTGCTAAAATGAAACTGAAACTGAAACTGCAAAGAGGCAAATAGCTGGGAGAGACACACAGATTTTTATTTTTGCTGAACTGAATGGAAGGGGGTAAGTGAATAACTATAAATGCCTATAGAATGTTCAAATTATTACACTTATTTTTTAAAGACTGCTTTATTATTGTTCTAGAGCCAGGGGTCTCCAACCTTGACAATTTTAAGACTTGTGGACTTCAACTTCCAGAATTCCACAGCCAGCTTTGTTAGCTTTGCTGGCTGTGGAATTCTGGAAGTTGAAGTCCACAAGTCTTAAAGTTGCCAAGATTGGAGATCCCTGTAAATCTAGACAACTTAACAAAATAAAGAAGCTTTTTAAAATAAATGCTTGCTCTGAAGAGGCCCAGTGCTATTGAAACTTCTTTTAAATAATAGAGAATAATGTATACTTCCAGAAATTTTAATTAATTTTAACAGCTCTGTACAAGTATAGTCTGAAATGTAACAGTGTCCTGTTTAGTATTAGAGTTTAGTTACCTTGGAGTAGATCTATTTAAACAATTGGGAGGAGTTAGTGTGACTACATTTAAGAAAACTTTCTGGAATAATATACATTTCTCCAATTCTTTGCTATTTCTATGGGTCAAGCACACATGCACAGAAATATACAGCAAACAGTGTATATCATCTGTGCTGTTTGCTGTTTGCTGTTTGGTAAATTGCTTGGAGGCAGAGGCCTTTTTTCCTTGTTTCCTCCCCCAAAACTAAGGTGCATCTTATACTTCAGTGCGTCTTATACTCCGAAAAATATGGTACATAATTTGAATACATGAAATGAATAAAAGTAAAAGGGAACATTAGGACAGGGACGGTAGGCACACAGGTGCACTTATGCATGCCCCTTACAGACCTCTTAGGAATGGGGTGAGGTCAACAGTAGACAGTCTAAGGTTAAAATTTTGGGGATTTGGGGATTTGGGGATGAAACCACAGAGACGGGTAATGTATTCCAGGCATTGATCACTCTGTTGCTGAAGTCGTATTTTCTGCAGTCGAGTTTGGAGCGGTTGTCCGGGTCACATTTGCTAATCTGAGATGTTTCATTACTCATCCAAGTAACTTCATCAGTCAAAATAAAAAATTACAGGTAGTCCTCGACTTACAACAGTTCATTTAATGACCGTTCAAAGTTACAAAGGCAATGAAAAAACTTACTTATGACAATTTTTCACACTTATACCGTTGCACATCCCCATGGTCACATGATTTACATTTGGATGCTTGACAACTGATTCACATTTATGACTGTTGGGATGTCCTGGGGTCATGTGATCGCCTTCTGCCACCTTCTGACAAGCAAAGTCAATGGGGAAACAAGATTCACTTAACATCGGTGTTACTAATTTAATAACTGCAGTGATTCGCTTAACAACTGTGACAAGAAACATCGTAAAATGGGGCAAGACTCACTTAACAAATTTTTCACTTAACAAGTGGGCTCAATTGGGGTTGTAAGTTGAGGACTACCTGTAGTTAGGCAGGGAGTCAGAAAGTCATTGGAATATACTAACTCTTGCCACACCAACTTGCAGGGGTTTCTGCCCAAAATGTGTTGCAATATATACTGTTAATGAAGAAACTTTGAGGTCCTTGTGTTTCTGACATCAAAATTTCAATGACCATAGAGGTGAAAAGAGGACGATTGTTGGACATGTTCTGGACAGATAAGGAGAAACTTGGTTATTATATTTCAATCCCTGCCTCCCCCGAGTCATTTCTCCATGGTGAGAGCAGACAATTAGAGAAGGGGTTGAGCCTTGGCAAAATAATTTGTCCTCTACTCTAGAAAGGAAGTTAGGGTCCTAACCATTATCAATAATAGCCAGTTTGATGGCACATTATTAGCCAGTCAATTGTACTGAAATTTCACATTTGGGCAGTATACACTTTGAGTAATACTTTTAAAAATATTGATAGATAAGAGCCAATCGCAGTTAATATATTTTGGGGGTGGGAGTGATAATGGATCCTTTTTGATGGTGACAAATTTTGATGGTAGTAGATTTCTTGAGTTTTCACAAAATGCTTGTGGGCTGCATAGCAAGCCTGGCCTACGGGGCCTGACTTTTGGTGCAGCCTGAATTTTGTTTTCCATGAAGACACTACTCATATTTAGGCAATCATAGTTTTTAATGGCATAATTAATTGGTCTGTGTGATCAGATACTTTAGGCATAAAATCAAGGAAGAAAATGGAGTGCAGCAACTTTGAAGGATGAGTGATACACTCTAGCACAGAGTTGTCTAACTCGCGGCCCGAGGGCCGGATGCATTACGCACTGGCCACGCCCACACCCGGTTTAGTGAATGGGAAAAAGTCGTGATACATCACATGACAACACCATGATGATGCGAGTTTGACACCCCTGCTCTAGCATATTCTTACTGCAACTCATCTATTTGCTGCTGTTTTCTGCTAGCTTTCATCAGCCAACCTTATACAACATCTAAAGCTCTCTAAGGATTAGGTAGCCAGATGACCAGTATACAATACAACTTACTCGAGTTTGGTGTCATGTTGACTTAAAAAGGTTCACAAACCAAGAATCACACTACTGCTTGCATTTGCAAGGGACAAGCCGCAGTGCCAAGATCTGAGTATCTGGTTATACGTGTTTGTTTGTTTGTTTGTTTGTTTGTTTGTTAAACATGTACAAGATAGCAGGTATTGGTATAAACATAAACATTAGCAAAGTAGGTACACGTAAATTAGGCAATAGGACAGTAGGACAGGGACAGTAGGCACAGTGGTGCGCTTATGCACGCCCCTTAGAGACCTCTTAGGAATGGGATGAGGTCGACTGTAGACAGTCTAAGGTTAAAGTTTTTGGGGTTTGGGGAAGAAATCACAGAGTCAGGTAGTGCATTCCAGGCATTGATCACTCTGTTGCTGAAGTCGTATTTTCTGCAGTCAGGTTTGGAGCGGTTTACATTAAGTTTGAATCTATTATGTGCTTGTGTATTGTTGTGGTTGAAGCTGAAGTAATTATTGACAGGTAGGACATTGTGGTAGATGATTTTATAAACTACATTTAGGTCAGATCGAAGGCGACGAAGTTCTAAGCTATCTAAGCCCAAAATTTCAAGTCTGGTGGAATAAGGTATTTTGTTGCGAGCAGAGGAGTGGAGGATTCTTCTTGTGAAATATTTCTGGATTCTCTCGATTGTATTAATGTCTGATATGCAGTGCGGGTTCCAGACAGGTTAGCTGTATTCAAGAATTGGTCTAGCAAATATTTTGTATGCTCTAGTTATCAGTGTAATATTGCCAGAGAAGAAGCTACGCAAGATTAGATTAATAACTCTTAGTGCCTTTTTGGCAATGTTGTTACAGTGGGCTCTGGCACTTAGGTCATTACATATGAGTACTCCAATGTCCTTGACAGAGTGAGGGTCATCTACAAGGTCTTGTCCTCTAAGCTTGTATTTTATGTTCTGATTCTTTGAGTATTGAATTTCAGATGTTATTTCATTTTGTACCAAATATATTTTAATTTTGTTCGGTGCCTAGGGATGGCATTCATAATAGGATAATATAAATAAAGTAAAATATATTTAAAAGGACTTCGTTAACTCTGAATGGAACGATTCATATGTGCCATGTTCTCAGAGACAATTCTTTTAATATTATGTAGCAGGATCGGGGAAGTTTAAAAATCTGTCCCCTTACTGTTTTATTTGTGAATTTCTGCCATACAGAAAAAAAGAAATCCATTTTGTGAGAGGGCAGAGGTTTTTTTTAACTCTCCCAAAGAGCAGAAGGCAATGAAGACCTAAAATAAATAAACAATATGCACAGTTTCAATGTTTCAAATTTTTTTACTAACAGTTCTGTAGGTATGGCTTGGTGGGCGGGGCGGGGCTTGGTGGACGTGGCTTGGTGGGCGTGGCAGGGGAAGGATACTGTAAAATATCCATTCCCTCCCCACTCCAGGGGAAGATTACTGCAAAATCCCCATTTCCTCCCGATCAGCTGGGACTCAGGAGGCAGAGAATAGATGGGGGCGGGGGCCAGTCAGAGGTAGTATTCACCGGTTCTCCGAACTACTCAAAATTTCTGCTACCGGTTCTCCGAACTACTCAAAATTTCCGCTACCGGTTCTCCGAACTACTCAAAATTTCCGCTACTGGTTCTCCGAACTACTCAAAATTTCCGCTACTGGTTCTCCGAACTACTCAAAATTTCCACTACCAGTTCTCCAGAACTGGTCAGAACCTGCTGAAACCCACCTCTGGTACATACAATGTTTCATGCAGCTATACCGTTCTGAAAAGAGAGGCAGCTGCTTTAATGAGCCACACAGGCAAGTATGACATTCTTATTCCTTTCCAAAGCATCCTCTCCTCATTTTCTCTTAATTCACCTCAATATAGAAATCCTCCCCCACAATGTGATTTGTCTAATCTCTTTAAAATTTTGGACTTGTTTTTCTACATTTTTCCTCTGTAATATTCCATGACTCCATCTAATCCAGGGACTGCATTAGGGTTGTGTTTGACTTGTGGGGGCTGCCTGGCCAGGGCATGGTCAGGTGGGTGTGGCTGGAGTGGGCGTGGCCAGCTTGACGTCACTCGTCGAGGCTCCGTTTTCGGCCGTGGCAGCCTCCTGCAACTCTCTGCCAGTGAAAATGGAAGTCAGGGAGCCCATGTGCGGCCCTCCCAAGCTCTGTTTTCATTGGCAGAGGCAATGCGGACCAGTCCTTCATTGTTTCTAGGGCGGCCCCATGGGCCAGATCTAAGCACTCCATGGGCCGGATCCGGCCCACAGGCCTTGAGTTTGATACCCCTGATCTAATCCATGCCAACAACGTGGATCTGCAGGCATCTGTATGTAAAGTGGGAAAGGACCTGTGATCTAACTCAGGTGCACTTGATGTAGCTGTTAATTGCAGCTGAAGAAACTGCACCTTCAGCACTGTGAAGGTACAATAAGTGCACTCTCACTGGATCCAAGTTATCATTCCCATATCAGACCCAACTATCTGCACATTAATGGTTAGCAATGTAAAGTCATTTGAATGAACAGTCAAATACCTAATATCAAAGCCAAATACCTACGCCACTGTCAATATCTAGTTGAGTTCATCTCAAAGCAAAGCTAAGTAGGGTTGGATCCCTTACAAGCTGAATTAGAATCTGTCAGGAAGATAGGATAGATATTATTGTAATACTGATTCTTGTCTAACAACTCTCTGAAATTCTTTATTGCTTCCCCCCCCCCCCCCGAGATCTTTGTCTTTCTTGGCTTTGGCTTTTCTTCTCTTTTTGGCAATTTCTACCATTTGTTCATATCAATTGCTTTCTTCTGCTTCTTCTTCTTTAGAAGTCTTTTTCATCCATAACAAGCTATTTCATGACATTCCGTAGTTCCTCTGGTTCCTTATTAATGAGATTCAGGACTTCAAAATAATGATGTCTGCCGTGCAAATGGTCAGTATCTGGTCACGTTCATGTTGAGGAAACTGGTTGACTTTTTTCTTCCAATTCTGCTTAACTTGGAACTTGCTCGTGAGCAGTTTGTGATCTGTTCCACAAACACCATGTATTCCATCTGGTGTATTCCATCTGGTGATATCCATGTATATAAGCATAGTTGGGGTTGTTTGAAGATTGTGTTAGCAACGAAGAAATCATTGGATTGGCAGAAATTAAGTTTACTACCCTGTTTCCCCCAAAATAAGACATCCCCTGATAATAAGCCCAATCGGGCTTTTGAGTGCATGGCAATAAGGCCAAGCGCTTATTTCAGAGTTCAAAAAAATATAAGACAGGGTCTTATTTTCGGGGAAACACGGTATTTCATGTATATTAATTTGTACTGGGTCTACTTTGCAAGGAGTAAATCCCATGGAATTGAGGTGAAATGTTTACATTTGAGTAAACATGATCAAAATCATATTGCTAGTCTGTGGTTGTCCTAAACGTAAGTTTGTTAGCCATTTTTATTTCCTACATTTGTATCTATCTTGTAATATATAGATATTCTTATACCATTGGTAGCACTGTAAGCAGTGTGTGTGTGTGTGTGTGTGTGTGTGTGTGTGTGTGTGTGTGTGTATTTGTGCAAGTGACGGGCATGCATACCCACTGCTCGCACAACTGGAGCTGTGCTTGTGCGTTCATCCCCCATTTCTGCGGTTCTAAATGGGCTGCTGCCCACTAGTGGGTTGGAGACCCCTGTTCTATTCCACACTGATCTATCCATATTAAATTAAAGGACTTCGTATACAGTTTCACTATTCAGATAATTTATTATGCAGTATTAAATGAATTGCATTGATATCCATGTTGTACCTAAGCAAATAATTAGCATAAAACTTCCAATTTTCAGAAATTGTGGGTGGGTGGAGATTTGAGTTTTGTTTAACCTAGATTAATGTTGGCAAATGAAAATAGATTGATGAGCAGTTTTCTAGAATTTCCAACAGGCAGAAATCCCAAGAAATCTTCCAGTGGGTTGAGTCTATTTGCTTTTGACTGCTAGAACGGCTCATTCTCTTCACATGCTAAACTGAGAACAAACAGATTTGCTTCAGGAATTGTAAAGCCTGGGAGAATGAATAAATCTAAAAGAATCTCTCTAGCTGCCTTACTCAAACAAGGATCCTGTTTTGGCAGCTCTCATATTCTTTTCTTCTTTCAACCAATGTGCTATGCTATGGTGTAATTGCATTTGTAAACAATTTACATATTCCTGGTGTTCGCATGTAATATTAAACCATGGTTTAAGTGATTTGCATACATAGCTTATAATCCCTAATAAAGTCTTGTCTCTTTCACGACTTTTCTTTTCCTCCCATTCAGCTGAGAGCACTAATAAACAAGATTTGCATTGCTTACCATATTTTTCAGAGTATAAGACACACCTTAGTTTTGGGGGAGGAAAACAAGGAAAAAATGCCTCTGCATCCCAGCAATTTGCCAAACAGCAAACAGAAAACAGTACAGATGATATACACTGTTTGCTGTGCATTTCTGTGTATGTATGCCTGACTCATAGAAATAGCAAAGAATTGGAGAAATATACATAATGCCAGAAAGTTTTATTAAATGTAATCATACTAACTCTTCCCAATTATTTAAATAGAACTACTCCAAACATGACTAAGTGAGGGTTTAACTCAGCTGCCTTATCTTAATACTAAATAGGACACTGTTACATTTCAGATTATACTTTTACAGATCTTTAAATTTGATGTGGCTTTCTGGAAGTATAGTTATTCTCTGCTATTTAAAAGAAGATACAAAAGCACTGGGCCTCTTCAGAGCAAGCATTTGTTTTAAAAAGGTTCTTCATTTTGTTAAGTTGTCTAGAACAATAATAAAGCAGTCTTTAAAAAATAAGTCTAATAATTTGAACACTCTACAAACATTTAGAGTTATTAACTTACCTCCTTTCAGTTTCAGGAGTCCAATATTGCCAGCAGTTCATCTCCCAGCAATTTGTCTCCTTGCAACCACCGTAATTAGTTTCATTTTACCACGTGGCTGCAGCCTCTCAGCTGAGAGTCGGCAGGCAGATAATCACTTCCTTGTGCTAATCAGGCTCTGCCCTGTTTGCTGCAAAAAGGTAAATTGTTGGGAGGTAGAGGCCAAAGGGTGGGGGTGGCTGGGTGGGGCTACATTCGGTGTATAAGACGCACCCAAGTTTTCACCCTCTTTTTGGGGGTAAAAAGGTGTGTCTTATACTCCGAAAAATACGGTATATCTTAGCTTGCCATTACATACAGGTATACTTACAACAGTTCATTGAGTGACCGTTTGAAGTTACATTGGCACTGAAAAAAGTTATTTATGACCGTTTTTCACACTTATGACCATTGCAACATCTCCATGGTCACGCGATTAAAATTCAGACACCTGGCAACTGAATCATATTTATGACAGTTGCAGTGATCCCCTTTTGTGACCTTCTGACTAGCAAAATCAACGGGGACATCAGATTCACTGAGCCATGTTACTAACTTAACAACTCCAGTGATATATTTAACAATGGTGGCAAGAAAAGTCGTAAAATGGGGCAAAACTCACTTAACTGCGTTGCACAGCAGCAGACATTTTGGTTTTCAATTGTGGTCGTAAGTCGAGGACTGCCTGAACAAATCAGGAACTGTGACTTGAGACAAATCGTAATTGATTGCTAAATAAGCCCCTGAATATGTAAGACTCTTGCACTGGAGAGTTTCACAATCAAGGTCTGGGGTGTCAAACTCAATTTCATTGAGGGCCGCATCAGGTTTGTGTTTGACCTCGGTGGCCCATGGTGGGCATGGCCAGCTTGACAGTACTTGTGTCAGTGGTGCCTGTGGTGGCCCGAGCGCTCTGCCAGTGAGAACAGGCATCCGAGCTCCATTTTCGGGCGCAACAGCCTCCTGCACCCCTCTGCCAGCGAAACTGGAGCTCGGAAGGGCCACAAGCGACCCTCCTGAGCTCCATTTTTGCTGGCAGAGGCACCACGGGCTGGTCCTTTGCTATTTCCAGGGAGGCCCTGAGGGCCAGATCTAAGCACCCTGCAGGCCAGATCCACCCCCCAGGCCTTGAGTTTAACACCCCTGATCTAGATTCTTGATTTAAACATAGGGACAAGACTGAGTGAGAAAATTTGAATCTCATTTAGACTCCTCAGCTAGCAACAGGGAAAGAAGAAAGGGCCAAAAAAGTATCCCAACCACCCTGCCTGTTTGCTTGGGATTCCAACTCTAGTTCCCAAAATGCTGAACTGCCATCTTGGGCACCATATACCAGCTGGCCTGGATCCTATCTTTTTGCAACTTGCTTTTGCTCTTGCTTAGTTATCAACTGTGCCATCATTGTGACATGTGCACGCGTGTGCAGCCCAGATCTGCTATTCTGAATTTTACAGCCACCTTTCTTTCTTGTTATTTGAATGGTTTGCTCAGTGTTGAGAAAGAGTGCAACTCCCCTCATATTATGCTGCCTGCATTCTCTGAAGAGATGAAGGCTCAGTCATGTGCCTTCGTAACCATGGTATTCAGACCATATTCTCCTGCTATCCTGCTAAAAGTTGAGTAGTTCAGCAGTGCAGCTTTGAAAAATGTGACTCAGCCTATGACGGCCCCTCCAGATCTTCTCAGAAATGGTTTTACTCTGCTCAGTAAACCTGATGAGTAATAGCCTTCTCATAAACTACTAGTGTGGCTTTGCGGAGTATTGGAATAAGGTGGGGAGGTTTAAATCGTTAACATGAGGGCATGCGGGGGCTCTCTTTCCCCCATCTAACCTAATTTACAAGATTTCTTTGAGGATAATGCTGGGAAGGGAATAAAGAAATAACAGAGTTGGAAAGGACCTTGGAGGTCTTCTAGTCCAACCCCCTGTTCAAGCAGGGGAACCTATACGATTCTGGATAAATGGCTGTCCAATCTCTTCCTAAAAACCTCCTGTGATGGAGCACCTACACAAGCCGGAAATTTCTCTTTAGTTCTAGGTTGGCTCTCTTTTTGCTTCCAAAAGATGTATATACATCAAGCCACTAGTAACCCAGTGAAAATTGTGTGGGAATATCTGGACTGCCAAAATTCAGCCAATCACCGAACTACAGCAAAGCAGACATTTTCTGAATTTATTTAGCATATTTGTATAGGATTTGTACATAATTCATCTAGTGGGCTTCCAGATTCTCTCAGCTAAAATAATTTGCCTAAATTCCATGTCAACTTTTGTCTGTTGGTTTCTACGATAGAAACTACTGTTTTCCTGTATATTTTTCAGGACACAATTGGTTAAGAGCGTCTCATCATTTTTAAGCGTATTCATTGTTGCAAGATGCAAGGAGTGTGGGGTTTTGTTTCTTCTTGTTACACATCTGTTCAACTTCCCATACTTCCCGATTCAAACAGAAACCAAATCAAAACAGCATTTAGGAGGAGTTCCCTCACTATTTCTTCTTATGGAAATAAATGGAAAAGTGGGAAGCTCACTTTGGATTACTGTGGAAGAAAGCCCAGTGAAAGTCAAGATACTGATATCATCTTATAGCTGAGATACAAAACTCTCACATCTTACCCTTGAACTTTCCTTCTTCCCCTTAAAAAAAATAAATAAAAGCAATTTCTTTTCCATCAGATAAAGGAAAATGGCTGGAGGGAATTGAAACACCAGGAAACCTTTGCATGGGACTCAAAAGAACGTGCTGAAGGGAGAAAAAGAAACAATCTCTGAAGGACTAGACAAATAGAATTGTGTTACCAATAAAGAAGAATGCAGATAGTTCTTGACTTATGACTACAATGGAGCCCAGAATTTATGTTGCTGAGTGAGAAATTTGTCAAGTGAGTTTTGCCCCCCCCCTTTACGAATTTTCTTGCTATGGTTGTTAAGTGCATCACTGCAGTTGTTAGATTAGTAACATGGTTGTTAAGTGAATCTGGCTTCCCCGTTGACTTTGCTTGTCAGAAGGTCACAAAAGGTGACCATATGACCCCAGGACACTGCAACCAGTTGTCAAGCATCCCAATGTAAATCATGTGACCCTGGGGATGCTGCAATGGCCATAAGTGTGAAAAATGGTCATAAGTCACTTTTTTTAGTGCCCTTGTAACTTCGAACAGTCACTCAACTGTTTTAAGTCAAGGACTATCTGTGTTTGTAGCTGACATTTGGGTTGAAATTTGGGATCCTTGGTGCTCTCTGAGCTTAGTTGTTTTCCTGCAGACGTTTCATTAACCAAGCTAGGTAACAGCATCAGTGCTAGTGTTAAGTGTTACCTTTTCCTTGTCAGATAGCTTCTCCTTCAGCATCCGCACCCTGTTCACCATATGTCATGGCAAACTCTTGTCCCAGATATAATGGTGTGCAATAGATTCTGTTTTCTTCTCCCTTGTGGATTGGCCTTCTGCAGAACTGTCAACACCAATCACTGATTTAATGGTATGTTAATCAGAGAGTTAAGGGCAATCAGAGCTATTCTCCGATGTACGAGATTACTTTTGATACACACACTCAGTCCCTCAAACTGAAACCTGTGCGCCTTGATTTCCTTCTCTTTTTATTTTTACTTCCTCCAGCATCACATTCTGGGATTGGCAGCAAAGCTCGGGGTCGTTGAAAGATATGCAGTACGGATAATTATACAGGTGCTGCTTCTGCTCCACATAAAAGGGAGTAATTACTAGGTGATTAAAATTCTCCTTCTCCTCACACAGTTCTCCCCCTCCCCCTTCCCCAGTCATGGAGTAAAAGGAGCATTTCTCCTTCAGGCTTGGCAAGCTTTCAAAAAAATGAAAAACAAATGAATTTCAAAATCCAGATAGAAGCTTGAGAGATAGAAGGGCAGAAGGGACGAAAGTCCATGCTCTCCATCTGATTATTTCAAGTATCTGGAGTGCACATAGCCAACCCAGGTCTTCTTCCACAGTGGACTCAAGATGAGCCCCAGCTGTTTTCTACCGCCATTTAATGTCATTTAATCCTGCTTCGCTGGTGAAGAGGGCTGAATGGGAACTTTCTTAAGTTCCTTGACCTTGCAGCTGGCAAGGCTAACACTACTCTACCTTGACAATGCAAAAGGTTTCTGGGATGGACCCACAACTCAAATAATAAGCAGGGATGGGCTTCGCTAGACCTTTATGCTGCCCAGAGAGGCTGAAATGGCTTGTCATTTTGCTTCAGGATCTTAGAGGCAGAACAGGTGGCAGAAACAAAAGGAAGCAACAGTGTAAAACCTTCCAAATCATCCAAGAGAAGTGGGGTTGGCCAGCAACATGGCTCCTTATTTTACGTCTTTGGTCTCTTTTTGTTTGTGTACAGAATCAAAAACGTGATGAGTCACAAACAAAATATGTTACCCTGTTTTGAAGTACTGGCTTTACTCCACACTTAGCCAAGATTGAAAGAGCTTGGATTTACAAGAGGGTGTGTGTGTTGGCAATAGAATTGCACCTTCACACAAAAAATGCCCCACCCCTTTTCGACATGTGTCCACCCACCCACAAGAATTGTGCCGGTATCCTTTTTGCTTTTGTAAGAAATGTTGAAAGCAAGTTCTCTTTCATCAAAATGAATACAGGAAGAATTGTGATGTCACCTTGGCTTGTACTTATACATAAGATCAGCCCTTGGCTGATTTTTATTGATTTCATTGTGAAGCTCAGTGATTCCTGTGGTGGCGCAATGGTTAGAAGGCAGTATTGCAGGCTAATTCTGCCAACTGCCAGCAGTTCGAGTTTGAGTGGCTCAAGATTGATTCAGCCTTCCATCCTTCCAAGGTCAGTAAAATGAGGACCCAGATTGTTGGGGGCAATATGCTGACTCTATTAACTGATTAGAAAGGGCTGTAAAATGCTATGAAGCGATACATAAGTCTAAGTGCTGTCGCTATTGCTATTTAGTTACCCACAATTCAAGTATTGTGGTGGAATGTCCAGTGGATCATCCCAAATGTGCTTTTTCAAAAGGGAACGGGACTTTCTGGTTTTTTCTTTGAAGACGTTTCGCTTCTCATCCAAGAAGCTTCTTCAGCTCTTCTTCAGCTGAAGAAGCTTCTTGGATGAGAAGTGAAACATCTTCAAAGAAAAAAACATAAAGTCCAGTTGCCTCTTGAAAAAGCACTTTTGGGACAACCATGACCAGGATGACTGAGACTCTCCATAGACATGCCCAGTGGATCAGTTCAGGGTTAAAACATTTGAGCCTTTTTTTTGTCCTTCAATTCTCTTACCCTTGAACAGGGAAGTATTATAATATCTCTCGGATTGCCTGATGAAAAAATCAGAAATTCAATATCCCAGTTTGGCAAATTCTTGCTTTTTTCAATCCATCCTCAAGTTGGATGGATTAGTTCTTGAGGCTTTCATAGGAAGGACTCCAGTGAGTTTGGGAAGGTCAATATCAGCCGGCAAATCAGGTCAGAATGGATTTGGCATTCTTTTTTTTCTCTCTCGGAGGTTAGTATTCAGCATGCAGAGTGGTACCAGCAATAGCTTGATAAGCATCTGGGCTGATAAGAGAGGGCTTTCACTGAGTAACAAAATAATGGCCTGATGTGATAGATAACCATCATTATTCTTTCCCATCGAAAACAGTCCTTAAAACAGCCTTTGCAATAAATAGGCGTGCTGTGAATTGTTTGGAAAAGTTGTGCTGTTCCCTAAACATGTAAAGGTCATATACTATTTTTTCATGTAAAAAAAAAGTTCCAATGTAATTAGCATTGTCTACTATCTCGTTTAGTCCAGTGATGTTGGCAAGGTTTTCCAATTGTGGGGGGAAAGGCAATAGCAATAGCAATAGCACTTTACTTATATACCGCTTCATAGAGCTTTACAGCACTCTCTAAGCGGTTTACAGAGTTCAGCATATTGCCCCCAACAATCTGGGTCCTCATTTTACCCACCTCGGAAGGATGGAAGGCTGAGTCAACCTTGAGCCTAGTGAGATTTGAACAGCTGAACTGCTGAACTAGCAATCAGCTGAAGGTCGCAATGCTGCTTTTAACCACTGCGCTATCTCAGCTCCTTGAGGCATTTGCTCTCAAGAATGGTTCCTGCCTAAAAACGAATAAACAAACAAAGAAACAAACAAATAAATAAATAGAAATAAATATCCTCACACTGATGCTGGTTTAGTGGATGACAAGAAGTCTGTCATTACAGACAGGGCGACACAAGGAGCCGGTAGTGGAAATTTTGAGTAGTTCGGAAATACCACCTCTGACTGGCCCCGTCCCCATCTATTCTCTGCCTCCCGAGTCCCAGCTGATCAGGAGGAAATGGGGATTTTGCAGTAACCTTCCCCTGGAGTGGGGAGGGAATGGAGATTTTGCAGTATCCTTCCCCTGCCACTCCTACCAAGCCATGCCCACCAAGCCACATCATGTCCACCAAGCCACGCCCACAGAACTAGTAGTAAAAAAATTTTGAATCCCACCACTGGTCTAAATGCTATTGCTACTCCCCATGCCAAGGATGGGCAGGGCTTGAATGAAAAGAGGCAATGGAAAGTACTTTCTCCATGTCTAAGGAATGAGAACATCCCAAATGGTCCCAAAGTTGTAGCCCTCTTTGCTCCTTAAAAGGCATCTCCTTACCTCTTATGCCAGTGTACAGGAAACTGGAAGTGTATCAGATAAGGAAGGGGTGGAGCAAACTGGTACCTGTAATCTTGTGTGCTCATTTTATTTATAGAAGTAAAGCATTCAAGAATTCAACTTTTTAAAACCTCTTTGCGAACGTCCACAAGCTGCACACGGACGTTTATGCAGTTTGTATGCTATCTGTGATCAGCTCCTGCTCAGAGTAACCTGAATAATGTATCAGACAGACACACAGACTCAAACCACAAGTGAAGCAGGATATCTACGATTATGGGTTTGTTTGAAAACCTTCCCTACTTCCATACAGATGACAGTTAAGGAGAGTTAAAACTAATTTATTTGGTCTGGTAGATTGAGCATGCTGCAAATCCATCAACCAAGGAATGTCAGCTGGCAGGGACCAGAAGGTGCGTCTTCTCTGCTGTAGCCCCAGCCCTTTGGAACAGCCTTCCTTCAGATATTAGGGTGGCCCTGATCCTGTTTTTGTAAGTCTTTTTCAAAGCTTTTGTAAGGATTTTAAAATGTGGGGTATGTGCCCTGAATGTGTTTATTGGCTATACTGTTTATTGGCTATACTGACAATTATTATGGCGATTTTCTTGGTTGCTGTATATATTTATTTTTGTGCTGTTTTTAATTGTCTCTAGAATTGCTCAGAGTCATTGGCTTGAAATGGGCAGCTATAGGAATTAAATAAATAAATAAATAAATAAATACAAATTGGGCAACTACCAGTTCTGTCAATAATTTCTCATATTAGCCTTTCCAAATTAGAAAGATTAATGCAATTAATACGCAAGACATGCCAATGCATGCTAAAAAGGTATATTATTTCCACAACGTTTAAAAATGCAGTGACTCGGAACATCAAGAAGTCAAGCATCCACAAACTTTGCTATGACATGAACACTAAAATATCAGATGCAACTGTCCTTTCTCATTACTTTGACATCAGAAACTTAGGAATCCATTCTAAATAATACAATTCAAGCAAGACTGTATTGAAATCCTCAAGAGGTTTTGGAGTATAAGAGTGACGGGGGGGACCCCTTGCACATAAAGAATTCCCTTTGAACTGGATGGCATTTCTTCATAATAAAAGAGTAGAAAATTTAGCTTTAGTTTTGCTTTATTCAAAGAAAGGTAGATGACAGGGGGAATACCTTATTTTTCCTCTAGAAAAACTCCTCTAGAGTGTGGATGATAATGAAACCCTTACAGAGAATCAGTCTGTCTGCCTGTCTATCTAGCTATCTCTATCAACCTAACTAGTTATTTAGATCTCTCTCTCTCTCTCTCCCTCCCTCCCTCCCTTCCTCCCCCCCTCTATCTATCTATCTATCTATCTATCTAGCTATCTATCTAGCTATCTATCTAGCTATCTATCTAGCTATCACCTATCTACCTACCTACCTACTTACCTACCAGGGGTGGGTTACGGATTTTTCTACTGCTGGTTCGCTCAGGGATGTGCCGCGTGGGCGGGCACGTGTTGCGTGCCGTGCGCATGCATGCACAATACTAAAAATAAAGCTTCTGTGCATGCGCAGAAGCAAAAAAACAAGATGGCGGCGCCTATGGCACCACCAAGAGAACTGGCTTGGGGGCATGGCAGGCCTGGGTTACTGCCGGTTCCAGCGACCCAGGCCGCCAAGTTACTAACGGTTCTATAGAACCGGTCTGAACCGGTAGGAACCCACCTCTGCTACCTACCTACCTACCTACCTACTTACCTCCTACCAGTTACACATCCCTGGTTTAATATAATAAAATTCTCAGCAATTTTTATATCTGGATGTGCTTATTTAGTTCTCTGGGCACAAAACTGTATTCTATCTACTCAATTAAAACTAAAAGTGTGGTTAAACACACACACACACACACACACACACCTCAGTGGCCATTGAGTAGATGGAATACTATTTTGGGCCCAGAGAACTAAATAAGCACATCCAGTTATAAAATTAGTGAGCATATTTTGCCCATAAAACATAATAAAGCACATCTACTAAAAAAAAAAAAAACAGAAACGCTAAGGCCTAGGATTTTCAGTAATATTGGAGCTAAGTTGTAAAGTCACATTTTTCCCTGCTCCACCTGGACAAATAAAACTCAGAACACAGTCCTGTGAAGGTTCCTGATTTGTCTGTACATACCAAGCCTGATTCCTCTCTGATGTTGATTTTAATTTGGCGTTCAACACAATCATTCCTCAACATTTGGTGAACAAACTGGGCCTATTAGGTTTTAACACTTCTTTATGTAATTGGATACTTGATTTCCTTATTGATAGGCCCCAGTTGGTGCAAGTTGGAAGAAAAGTTTCCAATTCCATCTCCTTGAGTACAGGTTCCCCACAGGGCTGTGTCCTGAGTCCGTTACTGTTCACCTTGATGACCCATGACTGCTGTGCCAAGTCTGCTATGAATCATGTTGTGAAGTATGCAGATGACACGGCAATGGTGGGCCTTATCCGGGATGACAATGAAGACTCTTATATAGGGAGGAGGTGAAGGCTTTGGTGGACTGGTGCAATAAAAATAACCTTGTTTTGAATGTTAATAAAACAGAGGAGATGATTGTTGATTTTAGGAAGAGCCGGCATAGTCATACTCCACTTTGTATCAGGGCTGCAGCTGTGAAGGTGGTCAATAGCATTAAGAATCTTGGGGTGCAGATCATGAACAATCTGACTTGGTCTCTCCACACGTCATCCTTAGTGAAGCGTACAAACCAGCATTTGCATTTCCTGCATTGGATGAGGAGAGCACATCTTTCTCCTTCTGTCCTGGCCACTTTTTACAGAGGCACGATTGAGAGCGTTTTAACAAACTGCATCACTGTTTGGTTTGGTGGGTAGTAGTGCCTCAGATAGAAAGTCCATACAGAGAGTGGTGAGGACAGCCAAGAAGATTATAGGAAGCTCGCTTCCCGTTATTCAGGATACTGCTTATAAGTGCTATGTGCTTAGAGCTCGAAGCATTGTTAGAGACCCCACACACCCACTTCACGGTCTGTTTCTATAGCAGGACTACAAGATTGTTAAGTGAGTTTTGCCCCATTTTCTGACCTTTCTTGCCACAGTTGAATCATTGCGGTTGTTAAGTTAGTAACCTGGTAATCTGGCTTCCCCATTGACTTTGCTTGTCAGAAGGTTGCAAAAGGGGATAACATGATCCAGGGACACTGCAAGTCTGCAACCATCAGAAATTGCCGATTTTTACCACGTGACCATGGGGATGCTGCAACAGTCGTAAGTGTGAAAAACAGTCATAAGTCACTTTTTTCAGTGCTGTTGTAACTTTGAACAGTCACTAAAAGGACTGTTGTAAGTTGAGGACTACCTGTATAAGAAAACTGCCCAAGAGTACTTCTGAAATCATTTCAGCATTTCATGAAGTTTTATACCAAGCTGTGAAGGACTCCTTAGCAGACTGAGGTAAAATGAACCCCACAGCTTATCTAGAAGAAGACATTATAAATAAAATGCCATTTTAAAAGAATCTTATTTATGTTTTGCAGAGGTCAATGTCAGATATATTAACAGGCAGCTTTTTATATTCTTGTTTAAATTATGACATTGAGGATGTAATCAAAAGTGAATTATTTCTTCATTCACACTGTATGTATACTTCTCAGAAGCAAAACAAACTCCCATAACACTTCTGAAAATACATTTAAGCAATTGTTGGAAAGATCCAGGAATGGCCTGAAGAGTATTGCTCATGATTTTGAAACATCTGTTGCAATTCCTTGGTGGCTTCATTGCAGGAGAGAGACTTACAATTACATTAAGAAAATCTAATGTCAATTCTAATATTGAGGGGAAAGCAGTTTCATAGTGAGGAGAAGAGGCCTATAAACCTGGACAAAGCTTACGAAGGTGTTATTTCTTTCCTGCCATTGCCTGGAGCCAGGATTAGAAATGGGATTGTGAAATGTTGACAGGAAATACAATATAGTTCTTGATTCAAGACATGGAAAAGACATAAAGGCCCTGATGAGGTATTCTACCCGGATTAGGATTTAACCTACTTTGTAAAATGATTTTAAAATGCTATTTATAACATCTTTTATTGTTATAGCAATATATATATGTATTATATATATATATATATATGTATTATATATATATATATGTATTTTATATATATATATATATATATATATATATATATATATATATATATATATATATATATATATATATATATATATATATATATCCACCTCCCGATTGGACTACTGTAATGCGCTCTACATGGGGCTACCCTTGAAGAGTATTCGGAGACGACAATTGGTGCAAAATGTGGCTGCGCGTGCTGTGGTGGGTGTTTCAAGATACACCCACGTAACACCCATACTCCGTCATTTGCATTGGTTGCCCATTGGTCTCCGGGTACAATTCAAGGTGCTGATCATCATCTTTAAAGCCCTACATGGCTTAGGACCAGGTTACCTCCGGGACCGCATTCTACTTCATACTTCTCTTCGACCGGTCAGGTCCCACAGAGTGGGTCTCCTCCAGGTCCCGTCAGCTAAACAATGCCGACTGGCGGGGCCTAGGGGGAGGGCCTTCTCTGTAGTGACCCCTGTTCTCTGGAACCATCTTCCCCCAGAGATCCGGATCATCCCCATCTTGCTGGACTTCAGAAAAGCCATTAAGACATGGCTCTTCCTGCAGGCAGGGTTCTGAGACAATTTTACATCTGAGGTCTCCCCCATGTATGCATGGTGTTGTATGTCTTTTTTTAATTTTTTTAAAATTGTTTTTAATGATTTTATTGTTTGGTGTTCTTTAAAATGCTGTACGCCACCCTGAGTCCTTAGGAAGTATGGCGGCATAGAAGAATTCCCAAATAAATAAATTAGCTGCCCTTTTAGGTCCTGAACTGTAGTTAATTTGTTTTCAACCACAATTTTTTCAATCTGTTTTTCTCTTCTCCTCAGGTAGGTAGCCAAGAAAACTTCCTTCCTTCCTTCCTCCCTCCCTCCCTCCTCCCTTCCTTCCCTGGGACAAATATATATGTTTATTCAATTGGACAATTGATTAAAAATGCAAGCTGCATCCCTATAACCCTTGGAAAACTCAAAGCTCAGAGGAGAAATCTGATACCTCTGAACAGATTCCTTCCCACTATCAGTAGAAGTGTTTGCAGGATTTTACCCCATGGTAGTCTTGTTTTTAGATTGACCTGGTGTAAACAGCAGTGGATATTCTTGGCCAACCAGACAGGCTTTGTATCTGGAAGAACCTTCCAGTCTCCGGATACTCCCTTTCATATGGCTCAGAAACTCTTATCTCAGATCAGGACTGGAACTCCCTTCTTCTGACAGGAGATTGGTTCTGTGTTCACTCACTGGGCAAGCAGAAACGAATGGGAACTATGTCCCTGGATTCTAAAGATAATATCAAAGTGCCATGCGCACAGTTAAAAAGGGTTGATATTACAGCATAACAGCTCCAAGATAAAACAGCCCTTGAACATTATAGCCAAAGCAAGGATGGCTTTAGTATTCAAAAGGAATCCTTAATGGTGTGTTGCGGGAGGTGGAAACATTCAGCTGTCCTCTTGAGGAGGCCCCTGAGAAGCAAGACACATCCAAACAAAGGAGATGTTTTGTTGCCAAGTCCAGTTGCTTAATGGAATAAAGGGAATAGCATTTCGCTTTCTGCATTGTATCAGTGGTGAGAGGCTGGCACGCTGCCTTCTTTTTCAATCAAGGCACATAAAGCAGGGCTAGCGTAAAGATGGTAAGAAGCTAATTTCTTCCTTAGCAACTTAACTGCATTCCCTTAGGACAACCCTTCTTGAAAACATAGCCTGAAAGAGAAAGAATAAAAAAAAATGTGAAATATGTAAAGGAATACACAGTTCTGTCACTGAATGTTACAAATGGGTAAGTTCTTTGCTTAAATCCTGTAAATTGATGAATGCTGAGAGTCAAGCCTTTTGCTATTGCCTTATCATCAACAAAACAGCTCCTCTTCAAGTTATGTTATCACTTGTCCGTTGTGGCAAGGAGAAGCCAATTCCTTAAGTGATATCCGTTGCAGCAATTTGATGCAACAGAAGAATATAAGTGCCAACGTGCCAGGATGAAAGATGGTAAACAGCAGATGGGGGCATTATGCCCTAATTATTTTGCACAGTAGTGACACAGCTAAAACAATGAATCAGCTGTGACTTCATAAACAGTATCTGCAACTATTCTTTGCTACCTGGCGACATTTATTATTGCCACTATGCAGTGTCTTTGGTTGTTGCACATTGTTTTCTATCTAAAATTATCTATCTAAAATTAAATGATAAGGAACAGGCCAAGTTAGAAAGACTTGCATAGCAATATAGAGAAGTCTTTCCAGATTTCATCACACTGAATTTATTGGACTTTCACGTGTGCTGTGCATGAAGCTGAGTATTTATGGCAATCTAATTGAATTTTACCTGCATTTCAGGACAATGCTTTGTAGCTCAATTTTTGTATTGCGATACTTCTCCCAAATAGTGCATTCACATTTACTATGATTACTAGTGGCAGCTGTCTGTAGGAATATCATCATAGTACTATAAGACCATGCAGTCATAGGAAGCTGCCGTACACTAAGTCTGATCATTTATCCTGCTATCCCAACAGCAATCGTGTTATTAGACTGGAGTGTCCCCAATCTTACTAGGGTTGCCGGGGATTGAAGCTGGGCTTTCCTCCTTGCAAAGGATGATGTTGGAAGAAATATCCATCTGTTTCAGTTCCAAGCCTGGAGAAAGACACTGGAAACATGGAGGCTGATTGGAAAGATGGTTTAATGATGAAGTAGAACCACATGGGTTTTGGGTAGCTGAACCAAATGGAGTTGAGAGTGGGGGGTATTGATACCTTCTCTTGGGGCTTTGAACTTGAGCTTCCTGTTCCTGTGCAAGAACATGTATTCTATTGACTGTTGTAGGGGGGGGGTCATAGCTGGCTCTGTAGGTTGTCTGAGCCAAGCTTGGTTGAAGCTTGGTCTGCTGATGCAATGAAGAGTTTGTTGGGCAAATCCTATTGTGGCTGAGGGCTAATCCTACCTTTGTTCAGACCTTGCTGCAGGGAATTTGCTAAGGAATCGAGCTACCTAGATCTCAATAAGCTCTTTATGTCTTAAATGCTGGCATCTGCTGAGGGCCATCAAGAAAGGTGGGGGCTGCTTTCTGTCTCCAAGAGCATGTTTCTCCATTTCTCATTCAGGAAAATATAATATTCTGCCTTTTTAATATTTCTCAAAATATTTCATTCTTCTAGGAGGGGTGGGTGCTAACTTTTTACAGTGAGGATCCTGTTTGGCCCTTGAGTTGTGATTCTCCAGCTACTAAATGACAACTCCTAGCAACCCCAATTAAGATAATTGGGGCAAATGGTAGTGAGTTCTGGGCATTTTACTTCAGGATTATTTGGAGATTTACAAGGGTCCCCATTTCTGTTTTAGCATTGGTCTTTGTGGATTGCTTTTTGAAGAAATCAGGACAAACATACCCTTGTTTAATGGCCAGCCTATTATTGAATAATGCTTTGGCTTCCAAATTTGTCCACCCCTTTCCACTTTTTCTGGTTGGAGGGAATGAAACTATTCTTGGCTATCACAACTATGGGATGCTGTGAAGGCTTTCCCTCAATTAATAAGATTTGCTGGGCAGCTGGATGGAGGAAGCTGAGTGAATTGGCAATCAAGGTGAGCTTACTGGGGCTTTCCGACAACTAACTCACATTTTTTTAATTAACTAGCTCCCTTCCCAGCCTGACACTTCAGAAAACCTGATCATCCACAGTGTTGTTATTTTTTTGATAGATACAAGAAGGCCAGAAGAGGCTCATAAGACATTCATTCCAGGACAAATCTAAGCAATCACCACTCATATATTGAATTTCTTTTGCAGATGGATGAGAGGTAGGGGCATGTAGAGTGGGGTAGAAGAATATTTCAACACATTGGTTTATAAGTTTTGCATATATCTGTAAATCGTTACTGGAGGAGAAATGCATTCATGAAACACATTCCAAACAAGGAGGAACTGAACTAATGAACTGGGTATTTAATAAATCTGTTTGAAAATTTATTCACATTTTCTTTCCTTTAATCTTTCAGCTGATGTCTCCCAACCTTTTTAGCTTGCATCTACTCCCATCTTTAAAGCAGCAAATTTCATACATTTAAAAAATGCTGATCTTCACTTTTTTATGTACCTTCATTGGGGTACCTTCAAATAATGATTTTATTGTGCAGTTGTTATGTGCCTAATTCACAGAATTGTACATGAAGCCCAGGCCTCTTTCCCTCTTGCATTTGAACGTGGCACAAACATCCCAGGCAACCAATTTCCTGCCACATACTCTTGACATTTCCTACAATTCATTCACAATCCATATCTGCTTAAAATCACACTTAGGTGTTCCATTGTTAAAGTACAAATACAAATACAATGTTCTACTTTAAGCTAGCAAAAATGTGTGGCAGTTTTCTCTATGGATGCAATCTGATATGTTTCACAGTTCGTTTGATTTCACAGTCAGGTGACTCTTAAGAAGTGATATCAGCCTAGCAATTATTGATCACTTTATGCTGGGATGCACATGACCCCTTCTCTCCTTGGACACTGGAAAAGCCCTCCCCCCCCCCTCACTGGCTCCTCTCCCATATCCATTATGCCTCCAAGCCAGTTTCCAGCTCGGACACCAGTATCAACATATAGTTTTTGAATGTGATTTCAGTGCTCTTCTGGAATGTATATCTAGAATTGATATTCTTTTGGATATAGAAGGTGGTCAGGCTTCCCTTGAATACAAGTGGGTTAAACAAGTATGCCAAACCAAAATTGATTCCCAGACTCTTTTTAGTCATGGGTTTACTGCTACCTCTTTGAATTCACCAATGTAGGACCCTTACACTAAATCTACTAGTATAGCTATGTTTCAAAACCTGCCCTTTCCTCCAATCCCAGCATCCTTCTGAGTTAAGGAGTATGATTGGAGGATGTTCTTCCAGTGTTTAGTGATATTGGATCGAAGGTGAAAGAAACTATGCTTGGGGGAATTCACCAACATGATCTCTAATGTGTCCAGTAAAGCAGAGGTGGGTTCCTTCCGGTTCGGACTGGTTCTATAGAACTGGTAGTAACTTGGCGGCCTGGGTCACTGGAACCAGCAGTGACCTAGGCCTGCCACGCCCCCGAGCTGGTTCCTCTTAGTGGTGCCATAGGCGCCGCCATCTTGTTTTTTGCTTCTGCACATGCGCAGAAGCTTTAAGTACTGTGCATGCGCGCGTGGGGCGCGCAACACACATGTGCCAGCGCGGCGCATCCCTGAGCGAACCAGCAGCAAAGAAAACCGGAACCCATCCCTGCAGTAAACCATTTATTTATTTTGTCATATTTATATAGTTGCCCATCTCACTGACAAGTGACTCTGAACAGTGTACAACAAAGATAAAAACAATTATATACTGACAAGTATTAATATTACTATTAAAATCTTTAAAATTATAAAAGGCACCAAACTATACACACACACACACACAAACATACACATGCACACATTTACATATGTATATATACTATACATACAGAGAGAGAGAGAGAGAGAGAGAGAGAGAGAGAGAGAGAGAGAGAGAGAGAGAGAGAGAGAGAGAGAGAGAGAATAAAATAGAATAAAACTTTGTCACTTTAAATGTACACTAATCAGCATACATTAAAATGAAATTTCATTGCATTCAGCTTTCAGAAGTTAACCATTATGCATATAACTACATGCACATACAACTATAACACAGAGAAACATCACAGTCTAGTTCGAATGTATACATACTGTATACATGGTGGAGGGAAAAGAATTCTGAGAGTTTACGAGACGGATAGCATAAGGAACAAAGCTGTTACAGAATCTGGTAGTCCTGGTAGAAATACTTCAAGACCTCCTCCCAGAGGGGAGCAACAGAAACTGACCATGAAGCGGGTCTGTGTCAGGGGTGGGTTCTAACTTACCTTGCTGCCGGTTCACTTCCTCCTGCGCCGCGTGGGCACGCCTCATTAGTAGTACTCATTAGTACCGAAAAATCCAAAATAAATAAATAAATAAGCCGAAAACAAGATGGTGACGCATGCACATGCTCAGAAGAAAAAACAAATTCAAAAATTCAAAAAAAAAAAGGATGGCGCCCACGGACCGGCACCGACCGAACCGGTAGGAACCCACATCTGGTGTGTGGGTTCTTTAACAATGCTTTGAACTCTAAGCACCTCTCTGCTGTCCTTACCACTCTCTGTATGGACTTTGTATCTGAGGCACTGCTGCCATGAGAGAGAGGGGGGGGAGAGGGAGGGAGGGAGGGAGGGAAGGAGAGAGAGAGAGATTGCCAGCAGGGACAGCAAATGAAGGACTGGTAATTAAGTTAGCTATGGGGAAGAATGTGTTGTTGTCGTCTATTTGTAACTCTTGTTGTTGTTTTTTATCCCTTCATCCATCTTCCTTCTCTTCCTCCTCCTCTGCCATTTCACCAAACATTATATGTCAAAGAGGGAAATACAGAACAGCTGCACAAGAACTTTTGATTGGTAACATGAAGTGTTTCTGTCTAGAAGCAGGCTTGTTGACCTTGAGCTTTATGAGAGAGAAATAAAAAATTCTCTCTGCTTTATCCACCTAGTCCATCATTCTGAAAACATCTATTAATTCCCTCCTCAGTTGTTTTGTTTCCAGTTCTAAGAACCCTCATATCTAGGAGAGCCAGTCCCAGTGGGTTTCAGGAGATGGGTCAATGGAGAGAAATGGTCTCTGCCATGCCCCCTTTCCATTGGCAGGAACCTTCTGAGGAGAACTGCACTCAGGGGATGCTACTGCTAGAAGAAGGAAATGCTAGAGCCTCTTGTCTGACGTTCATTCACCTTTTTGTTTCCTTTTTGCCCACTTGGAGTTATCCTTTAGAACAGTGTTTCTCAGCCTTGGCACAGCTGGCTGGGGAATTCTGGGAGTCAAAGTCCATACATCTTAAAGTTGCCAATGTTGAGAAATATTTTTAGAATATCTTCACATTCCTCTTCATATTCTACTTGTTTGTACATGCGGATTGTTGTTTTAATGTACCTTTTTTTTTTGCTTATCCTTGACTGTGGATCACTTAGTAATTTGTCTACTCCCAAAATGGACTCTTAGAGGAATTCCACTTACTTTCCCTCATAAAATCTAATTTTATCCATATTCTTACTTTTTAGCCAATTTCTGACTCAAGATACATAATTTATGATTATTTAGTTTATCTTGAGTTTATGCCAGCCTATCAAAGTAGAGCATCCTAGGAAACCAATGTCATGTAGATCAATACTACTTGTGTCAGAAAGCTACTTTAGTATAGTGGTTAAGCTGTTGGCTTAGAAACCAGGAGATTGGGAATTCTAGTCCTGCTTTATTTATTTATTTGTGAGATTTATATACCGCCTCATAGTGCAAGCACTCTCTAAGCAGTTTACACCATTAAGCAATGTATATTTACATTGCCCCAACAATCTGGGTCCTCATTTTACCTAACTCGGAAGGATGGAAGGCTGAGTCAACCCTGAGCCCGTGAGATTTGAACAGCTGAACTGCTGAACCACAGTCAGCTAAAGTAGCCTGCAGTACTGCACTCTAACCGCTGCGCCACCTCGGCTCTTTAGGCATAAAAGCCAGCTGGGTGACTTTGGGCAAGTCCCTCTCAGCCCAACCCTCCTCACGTTGTTGTTGTTGTGAGGAAAACAGGACCAGGAACGAGTATTATGTAATGTCACTCCCTTTTCTATTATAAAGTAATAAGGGTTGGATGGTGGTGGTGGGGGAACCAAACAAGTAAATAAACAGAATCTTGCATGTCTGAATGCATTTCCCCTACCTTTCTGTTTATCTTCATGTGAACTAGGGAAGGGCTTGTCTGACAAGAAAATGATGATCTTATGTAAGTTGTACCATAGCACTGTATACATTTTCTTGGACCGTATTTCATTGCTAGGTCGTTTAAGTTTTCTTTTCTTGATTTAAAACTTAAATTTTTATAAATAGAAGACTTATATTAGAACTTAAGTTTTATTAAGTTACTTGAGGGACCTACCTATCCATCCATCCACCCATCCAATACTCAATTCTTTTTACCCAGAATGCTGAGACATGTTCACTTCCTATTCTCATTTTTAGCATCTTTCTACATTGGCTACACATTTGTTTTGCAGCTACTTCTGTATGTAATATCCAATGACATCATCCATGTTTAAAAATATTGGCAGCTAAATAAGATCTTCATAAGCAAGTAAAATTTATCTTAGTTTTCCTCATTAATATAGAAAGCTTCATTAATCTCTGCCCTCCATGAACCAGCTGCTCAGAGTCGTGGTATATATTCATCAGTAGGGTAGAAATTAAACCAATTAGTAACTAAAATAAAATAAATGCTAATTAGAATTGGAATCTAGAGCAAATTTGTCAACAGACTGATTTATTTCTGTTACTTAGAGAATTAGGGAACTCAGATATTTTCCCAGATCGGATTTAGTAAGATGTTTTGTGACAGATTTACTAAAATGGAGAATCTTTTTTTAATGATAGTCTTTTTAATATTTTCCTTTATAATCTAAACATGAATACAATCCTTAGTATAAGTTTATCTACCTCATGGCAGCCTGCTCACATAATTCAGTTAACTAAGATGGGAGTTGTGCCACGATGGACTTCAAAACTGCATTTCTAATGGTCATCTTTATTAAAGTCCAATCTTGAATGAATTGAGGTCAGTAGCATCCTTTCTATCAAGTACACTTACAAAAGCTTGCTTATATACATAATAAGCAATAAGCTGTCAATTATTTATGCCAATAGGTAAACCATTGAAAGGTATAAGAAACGTTTTTTCAGAATGTTAATAAGTAAATGACATAAGCATAGGTCTTTTTATCTCCTTTTAAAATACAATTATTTTCAGTTATTCTGAATAACTTAATACAAACCAATCCAATTTTGCGGATAGGAAAATACATTTTGTTGGCAGCATGTTGATATTTATAATTCCCCTAAGTACTGTAAAGAAGTAGGGGTTTTGAATTTTCTGTGATTACATGATTCCCCCACCCCCCTCAAGTTGATGTCCTATTTCCAAAGTTGCTCTGCCACATTTCCTTCTGAGGAGTGTTTATCAATTATGGTCTTCCAAACAAGTAACAAATATATCATAAGGTAAAAGAAGATACTCCTTTACTTCTGAATCTTAAAAATGTTATAGAACCCTCATTTCTATCATTCATATATACAATAGGAAAATACTTATTGATGTATGACTGCTAGATGAGCAAATCAAATTTTACTTTTAATATTTTTTGTAAAGTTGAGTACTGGGATTTAGTTTATCCAGAGTATTGCCATAACAAAAAAAGTGGGGAAACTGTGACTATTTTGAGTTAGGAAATAAGGTTTCCCTTAATGTTTTTTTTCCTAATTATGTTTACGCAGCATTAAGTCCCTCTGGTTACTTCTGAGAAAAGGCTGCATCCTGAATCTTTTTCCAATATCAGCAACTTAAATGTGTACCATAAGAAGTTCATTGGTGAGGCACCTGATTTTCTCTTCCTGAAGAGTAAAAACAATTGGAGATTTCCTCCAGCATAAAGATGGTATACTGTGTGATATGGTCATTAGCCTTGACAAAGCAAGCATTAATCACATTCTCTAATCTCTAATGAATCTGTGCTTTGTAAGGGATGTTGTGAAGGGGGTTTGAAATGGGCAGGGACAGGGGTTGGGAAAGAATTTCCCTCATTTGTGAAGCTTTAAATGTCTTCCAGCAACTGTATCATTTGTTGTTCTTTCCTCCTAGAAGACCTTAGCTGATTAGAGGAGGGGGGGAAGGCAGGGGATTCAGTTGTATGCCCCAATTTATCAGGCAAAACTCCCATGTGATCAGACCAGCAGCGTCAGAGAGGCTGAAGCTGGGAGGCGAGCACTAGCTAATGAGGCTTTGTGCAAAGCGGTAGCTGTTGTCGCTGAACAATAAAGCATATGGTACCAGCAATAAAACGCCAGACTGGGAAATTTAAGAAGATTCCGTTGGAACCAGGAGAACAGGTACCACGTCACGCCCTTGCAACATGACAACCCATTGGGGTGCATAATTATTAGCCAAGAAGTGCATGGATTGGAAACGCAACCACTTGAACAGGTCAGTCTCTCTCTCTTAAAAAAAACCCCTTTTCCAATTATTCGGGGATGTGAATGTTTGGACTGTAATTTGGGATTTGGGTTTGTAGCATTGTGAGCCGTTAGCATTTTCTGAATTCAGCAAGGTGTGGCTTTTTGGAGTTGAACGGCTTTCCAAATAAATTCTGGTAAGTGTGGCAATGACCTAATGGGGGGAATATTAAAAACATAGAACACTCCTGCGGCCAGGACAATTACAGATCTACAGTTATTCATTATAATAAATCTGATCCGTAGCCAATCTAAAATGCCCAATTATTTTAACACCCAAAAAATAATAATCAAATATGCTGGTGTCTTGTCAGCCTCATTATTTTGAGTGGGTGCCATGTGGTTTCAATGAGTGAGTGTTCTTTTTTTGTTTCTGTTGAGAAATTGAATATCCTGGAATGTTAATTAGGTGGCCCAGAATTTTTCTAAAACACCCATCTTTTGTGAAATATTTCACAAGGGATGATGGAAAGAGAAATACACCTAGATAATGAAACTGTATACAACACATCCCAGAGGCCTTTCAAAAGAACCCGTGCATCTATTTTTTCTTTCAAAATTTTCTTCTGCTTAATCACTCACTGAATTCCTCTTAATTTTGTGATCTCACATATTTTCAGTGACATGATCTCTCTCTCTCTCTCTCTCTCTCTCTCTCTCTCTCTCTATATATATATATATATATATATATCCCGTTAAAAGATTAGCCTTCTCAAAACAAAAATTCAGCAGATTAAAGATACCTGGTCCCTTCCGAATATCTTTTCCAATTTTGATGGACATAAAATTGTTAATTTTTAATATCTGCTATAATAGGTGAGCAGAATCTTTGAACAAGGCTGATATTTCTTGCCAGAAGCAAAATGGGAGAAAGCAGGGAATCAACAACCTTACTCCCCCCCCCCCCTCAAAAATAAAGCATCCAGTTCCAGATGCAACATTTGACACAATTAATCAGAAACACATTTGGTGCTTCTTCCTCTCCCCGGCATCCTGTTGCATACGACGACGCAGGTTCACAGAGGGTTTGCTGTGTTATTACGGTCTGTATTCCCTGAATGTGAAAATAAAGAGACCCGCTTTTTTCCTTTTCGTTTAGACCTCTTTCACCCCTTCCCTCACCCCACTGGCTGATGCCAGGGGATCCCACAAAACGCAAAGGCGTTTTTGAAACGAAACGAGCCTCCTTTGAAAAAGACTCCGGCTTAGCTGCTTTGCATTTACACCAGCCCAGACCGAGGGTCGAGGCGGGTGCCCCCCCCCCCACGCATCTCTGCCCTCCCTGGATGTGAATAGGTTTGACTAGTTGGATGGTCACCTTGGCAACCACCCACGAGAAACCCGAGTTGGAGTAGGTTGCTGCCCCGCTGGACGGCGGGGAGCCCGCGGGCCTTTCCCGCCCCTGCGGGCCTGCGGCTCCTTCGCCTCGCGGGAGATCCGCGGATTCCGAGGGAAATCGCAGCGCGCCTCGGCTCTCCTCCCCCCCCCCCCCCGGCGCGGCGCAGCGCGGCTGACAGGCCTTCGCCAGCCTTATGCAAATAAAGACGGGCAGAGCCGCTTTGCCTGCAGAGGGACGGCGAGGAGAAACCAGTTCAAAGGTCACCCAGCTAGTGGGAGGCTGTAAGAGTTGAGGGGGGAGGTGTGAGGAGAAGGGGGGGCGGAATACACCCAGGCTACTGCAGTGAGTACGGCGCGGTTTTGTTTCCTATTGTGGGAAGAGCGTGCAGCAAGCCGGAGTAGGACTCTCATTATAGGTACGGTGCCAGGGACCGACTTTGCTTCATTGCAGAAAATGCAGGGTGGTCTATGCATATTTGTGTGTGTGTGTGTGTCCTTATTCCACTCGATGTAAGGTTCCTTTTTTGCAAATTGCAGCCGCGCTGTTAGTTCTTTGCAACGAGGAGGCTGCTTCTTGTCTTGGTCTTCTCTTAGTGGGTGGCTTTCTTTTCATTTTGCAAAATGTCACAGGAAGGTTTTAAATGTGTAATGATGAAAGAGTTGGCGCTGCGTTTGGAGAGGCGGGATGGGTGGCTTATTGGGAAGCGGTGGATTTTTTTTTTTAAAAAAAAGATCAACAGACATAAATATGGGAGTGCGTCGAACACTGACTGGTACAGATGGTCGCCTGCAGCTCGCAAGCCTTCCTGTGCGGCATTGGGCTTGAGGTGTAAACTCCATTGAAATGTGTTTGAATATTAGCATGTAAACTCCATCATGGGCACTGTTTTTACAGGACCGATCACCTGTCAGCCTCTATTGTAAGAGGTAAAGGGATGTACACGTGAACTATACAAACCCGTTCAGATTCATTTCTATTCTTGCAGGCTAACTCTGTAATATTTTATCATCCACATTATCCTTTAAAATGAAAACCCAGCAGCAGCCAGTTCGAATCGGGTTACTTTGTAAGCTTTGTTCTAGCTTTTTACATGGTTACAATCTTAAGTAATAATTGAGAGTAGTGAGTAAATCAGTCACGTATTGTTAATTTCTGTTTGGTATTGACACTTTCTAATAATCTCAAAAGTGTTTTCAATAATGTTTCTGACATCACAGTTTACAAGTATTGAAATAGGCAAACTAGAGTAAAAAATTGTTCTCCTGTGTGGTATTGTATGTTGCTCTGATTAATTATGGTTTTAAAAAAAATATAAAAATGTTTAAACTGGCATATTATTGAAAATAGGCATTTAGGTTGTTCTTTTGGCATTGATGTACCCTTTCATATTACTTCAATATATTTAATAACACTCTGAGTATGTGATGTAAATTAATGATAAAAGTGTAGAAATTCAAAATCGTCAATACCTTCTAGTAAAAAATAAATCCCACTGAGAGTGTTTCAACATTAAAGACTTCCATTGAACCAGAAGATGTTTATAAAGGTACTATGATGGGATCACAAGAATAATTTAGAAATGCATAAGTTATTTGTCTATTCAAAGTGTTTTCTTCTACAAAAGCTACTTTGCTGAGATTCAGAGAGTTAACTCCTATATTAATCCTTTAAAATCAGAGATCAGAAATTGGAACTAGAAATCCAGAATATAATTAATGTAACAATATATTGTTTATGCAACCCTTTATAATAGGAGCCAAATATTTGTACTAAAATTGATCAGCTGTCAGTAGTCATCTACCAAATGTTTTGAACAGATTTGGGGTTTTTGGTAATCCTGTCACTTCTGTAGAGTTACCATGATGTGCTGTAGATTAGATTATACATTAATTATATTCCTTGTGACAAATTGTTTTGAGATAAAGAATAGAGATATAAATAAACAACATTCATTTACAGGTTATTTAGTCTTACCGGGTGGTTACATTTGCATCCTGAGCCTTTTCATACAGTAGAAAGTAGTAGTATTATGCAGTTATAACTTCAGAAAAATATTTTGGACAAATACCGTTCAGATTTTCTTTAAAATCTGAATGGTATTTGCCTGAAATATTCCAAGTCAGTTACTTAGGGAGTTATTATTTCCATTGGAACTTCTCTGGGGAAAGGGGCTAACAAGGACTATGTCTCTAGAAAATTTATGTTTTGAATCTAATGTGAGAATTATATAATAATTTTGCAAAGTACTGTATATAGAGAATGAATAACATTCCATTACCCATTTTGATAACCATGCTATTGGAGAATGTAAAATGAAATTTGAAAAGCACAGGAACTGAAAAGCACAGGAACCGGTGGATAAGATTGTTAGAATATTGTAGGAGAATGTCCTTTCATTATTATTCATTGTCTCTTAATTGGATTCACTTTATTTTAAACCTTGTGCTTATGTTTACTGGTTTGAGACCATAAATAAAGACATCCAGTCTAGGGGAAAGGAAATTAGTATGACAAAGACTAGTGTCTTAGGAACATACAAATCCATTTTTAAAGTTTAGTAGCCATTGGGTACAGATTTTCACCCTGTTTTTCATTATAGGAGGTTCAGGAACACGCATTCACCCACACACAAATGTAATCAAAGCCTCTAAAGAGTATGTGATGAGCCCCACTTATACTGGTTAGCTGTACATTAGTGCCTCCATTTTAAATTGGGGGGGGGGGATCATTTCGAAAGTCAACAAAGCTAATTTTCCATTCACTAAATGGAGCTTTTTTTTCTGCCTGCTATCCAAGTGACAAAAATTGGCAGACTTCCTACACTTTCATCTAGTTAACGTTTAGCTAATAATTAGAGTCTCAGAAAGATTTTAGCAGGGGTTGGACAAGTTTTCTGGCATCAAGGGCTCTTTAGTTGCTTGGTTACATGCCAAGGATGACACATATGTTACATATACTTGTGAATACACTACACATTCAGACTCAAACATATTACACACTATCCTTCCCTAGCAGTTCTGCTCTGTATTGTTGAGTATCACGGTTAATGGCGGTCGAAATCCAGGGATCTTGATCATAACGTCGGCCCGTGATCAGTGAGCCTATCCTTTCCTTCTAGACCTGATGCGGATCATACAGATGACTGGTTTCATAGAGCCATTAGGAATGGGCAACTGACAGTTTGTAGACATTGAGAGTAAGAGGGAAGCAAGGTAGTTTCCTTCTATTAACAGGGACTCCTCTGCAGATACTATTTTCGTGCACCCATTAGCAGCCAATAACTCATGTCTTTTTCCTGGCAAGCGAATCACATTGATTCCCCCAATCATTAAAGAAGTCAGCAAGGGACTCCATGACTTTGAATTGTAGATGATCCACCATATTTCAGTAGTATTCCCAGTTCCTGCCTCTCCTAACAAAAGGATTAACCAATTTTAATCCCAATAGAGCTTCATTGCAATTAGGAGCAGTAATCTCAGAATAGGTTTTTCTGATTGGCTTTTTCATGATTTCGGCCTTGAATCCTGTTTTTGTAAGACGATCTGACTATATCAAGAGGGAGGGAATATAGATACAGGTAGTCCTCGATTTACAACAGTTCAGTTAGTGACCATTCAAAGTTACAATGGCACTGAAACATGTGACTTATGACCGTTTTCAGAGTTACAACCTTTGCAGCATTCTCATGATCATGTGATCAAAACTCAGATGCTAGGCGACTGGTTCATAGTTATGACCTTTGCTGTGTCCTAGGATCATGTGGACACCTTTTGCGACCTTCTGACAAGCAAAGTCAATGGGGAAGCCAGGTTCACTTAACAACCAGGCCACTCACTTATTAATTACAGTGATTCACTTAACAGCTGTGGCAAGAAAAGTTGTAAAATGGGGCAAACCTCACTAAACAAATGTCTCACTTAGCAACATAAATTTTGGGCTCAATTGTGGTCTTAAGTCGAGGACCACCTGAACACTTTATTCAATTCCAGAGGTTGAATTTTTGAAAACAAGGAAGGAGGATTGGAGGATGTTTCCAATATATCTTTTCCTCTTTTGTTTTTTTTTTAAATGCCAATTTGGATTAACTCCAAATTGGTGCTGATCTTGAACCATAGCCATCTTGGAAACTGGAATGATCTGAACAAGAAGTTTGAGCAAATGGGTCAATAAAGTAGATACGTCCATCTTTGCACAACCACAGGACAATATATATATTGGATACCCTGTTTCCCCCAAAATAAGACATCCCCTGATAATAAGCCCAATCGGGCTTTTGAGTGCATGGCAATAAGGCCAAGCGCTTATTTCAGGGTTCAAAAAAATGTAAGACAGGGTCTTATTTTGGGAAAACACGGTACTTGTAATTAGATGAAGAAAATTATTTTTCTTGTTACCTTTTCTATTCCATATGATTTCTTACAAATAAATATTTTTATCTAGTGCGGTAAATTGCTTCTCAGTTTGAATTCTGAGTACACCACTATAAAAGATATAGTGTGGTTTTATCTGAGTAATTCAGACAGCATTCATGCCTAGAGGGATAAAAGAAAGATAGCCTGATGAGGATTGCTGTTCTTAACTTTTTCAACTAGGGAAACTTTAGTTTATGTGAGTCTAGGGAGCTGGTAGAAGCCCATATTTCATCCAGTCTTTTCTCCAGAAACATTTTCTCTGTACTTCACCACCTTGTGTTTAACTGGCTCTAATCTCTGTAGTGAAACTCTGAGAGGCATCAGTGCAGCTATTTTTGTATGCAGGTGAACCAGCCGTGAAATGTAGGTTTGATTTGCAAGATGATTTTGGAATCAAGAAAGAGGTGAAGTAGATTGGGCCATTCATGCTAGAAGCTTTCTCTAAGCCAACAGCCAGGTTTCTCTTCCTCTTTCCATTCTGGAATTTTCCTTGTCTCTGAAATTGGCTGCTAGGATATTTGGGCTTGTACAGCGATCACACATATAGTGCAATCTCCATTAACTTGCATTGGGTCCTTTAAAAGCTGTTATACCTGATATCCGGAACAGCTGTTGGTATTGCTGGTTCTAAAACTATGTATTCTGTGATTTTCCAAGAAATCCACAAACATTTACATGTTTGGAATACAGGAGCTAATAATGGGTTAAATCAGCTGCATTTAAAACAGAAGTAAAAATATCTATATATTAAATAATTCAGTGTATGGATTTTGCTGTTGAACTGTAATTTCTCATTTACATTTTATATTTTGTTAAACTTGCCCTATATCTGTAATGAGAAATCTGGAGCACCTGCCGATAATACAAATATCAAAGGTTGCCCAGGTTTGCTGCCATCTAGTGGGTATATGGAATTTTGCAGCCTAGAAAGAGTAGCTGTGATTTTCGCAGTAATTTGTAAGCCAGCAAAATTATGAACTTTATTTCATATTTGATCTGGGTAGAATGGGGTGTTACCTCAATTTCCTGACTGTTGTTGAGTAGTATTATATTCTCCCTTTTGTCCAGGTGCTCAGAGTGATTTATCATGAAGTCCCTTTTCATTTTATCTTAACAATGCTGTGTGACAGGTTGGCCCGAGTCACCCAGTAACTTTTTGAGGCTCAGAATGGACTTGAATGTGAGTATTCCCAGGTCTAATCCAATAATTTAATCTCTAACATCATAGTATATCTTGATTGAAAGTCTTTAATGGCCATTGTCCTAGCAGTTCAAACAAGTTTTCTGTGACCTGTTGTTAGAATCAACTTTAGTATCCAGAAATAGTTGCTGTGTGTTTTCAGTAAACATCCATATAAATTGAGGAAGAGATGCGTGAAATATTTACAAGGTCATGGATTCATGAAATTATGACTGCACCAGTTTTGAATCTTCTGATGATATGAAAACAATTTTAAAGGGGGGGGGGAAAGCTACAGAATAACAGAACAGAATAACAGAATAAGTTCTTTATTATTTTACAATTAGAACTAACTGCACTGTCTTCAGAAAATCTTTTTCACAGAACTAAAATCACGAGAGGAATGCATAGCTACCGGTAGTAGGTATTTAATTAGCAAAAAAAATATTTTTTAAAAAAGAAAGATTGTAGATTTCAGCCTAAAATATATATTAGCTTGTTAAATTCTCATAATAAAAGCATACTTCAGTGGTCCTACTGTTAGAAGAGGAGCATTATACTACAAGAGCTAGATGTTGTTGCTATCAGTGTATCATATTAAGAAGCAGATTCAAAAGCATAGGGGTTGTGGGAGCGAACGATAGACTGCGGTAGAAAAATGACTCTTAGATATGCAGCTTATTTATCCACAGATTTCTTGTAGAATCTGTAAGCGAAAAGTTGAAAGGTATTTTGCGAAATGGGGAAGAATGGCTAATGGAAAACAGATTGCAATATTAATTCTGCCTTTCCTTTTTATGTTCATCTAGTTGCAAAATGAATGGCGCCTCATAGGCTATCCGGGTAAAATAAAAAAAGATTCATTCTGATTCAGAGCTATTTGCTGACAATAACAACACTCTGCTCTCAATAGATATTTAGAGGAGCCAGTTCTTTTGAAGGCTTCTCCTCTCAAGGAAGGAGCAGATGGCTGCATGTAGTTCATGAGACAAGTGTAATCTGTTTGAAGATCAAGACAGGTCTCTAGAAAAAGAGATTTGTTTGCTGTTTGTCGGCTGTCAGTCTTTGTCTTTGCTCAAACTCAATTATAAAGCAGAGGCAAATTACATTATAAGGATGACTCTAAAGCAGGGTGAGGAAATACATACATTTCATGAAGGTTGTTTAGTCTAACATTTCCCGTATAGGTGGCTTAGTTTTTTAAAGATATCTGGGACCCTGATTGGTTCTAAGCTATAGAACCATTATCAACAAAATAATAATTTCCTTTTTTGTTAGCCACCATATACTGTCTTTGCAATTTAACCTGATTGTAATATTCTGACATTGGTTTTGCTGACACTAACTAAATATAGCTTCAGTCTATTAATTATGTTGATAATTTTTTTACATTATTTTTTTAATCAAACTTTTTTTTATTTTTGGCTGCTTATGTATGTTCCATGGGATATATATTTTATATTCCTAACCATTTTGTTTTTGTTTTGTTGATTTGCTCCATTTTTTTAAAAAATGGAACTCTACAAATAAGTAAAATAGAACAAAAAAAACGTAATAATTTCCCTTCTTTTCTACCTCAGTATAGCCAGACGTGAGAGCCAGTTTGGTGTAGTGGTTAAGGCATCAGGCTGGAAACTGGGAGGCAGTGAGTTCTAGTCCCATCTAGGGCACAAAGCCAGCTGGGTGACTTTGGGCTGATCCCTTTTTCTCAGCCCTGGGAAAGAGGCAATGGTAAACTACTCCTGAAAAACTCTGCCAAGAAAACTACATGGACTTGTCTGGGTACTTTCTGAAAATCAGACATGATTCAACAGACAAAAAAAATTAGAGACTATACAATTTACTGCCTTGTCCAGTACGTGCACAAAAATTGTCTGAATTGGCAAGTTAATTTAGGTGGTTCAGGTTATATTATGAAACAGTCTCTGCTTTGTTATCCAGTAAAGAGCCAGTTTAGGAGCAGGGATGAATGGCTATTTATTATCTGTGCTCTTTAGTTTCTGCCATCTGAGGCACATGCTTTACCAAGTAATTAATACTAGGAAAAGCCCCTAAGTTTTCAGAGCTATCAGTATAATTATCATAATCCATGGATCTGGATAAGGATCTGTACCACTGGGAATCAAAAGAGACCAAATTTTCAAATGAACATGGGGGCTCGGATTCAGAGAAGGTGGAGCTCTAATGTAATCAAATTGAAGAATTAGTTGTCAGTCATGAGGAGGAGATTAAATGAACCATGATATTTCTTCATTGGATCCAGGTATACATACATCCCATAGAATTGCTATGTCAATTGGCCATTGAAAAAAACACATCCTATATTTCAGGTACTCCTCTGGAGAATTTGACATATCTTTAGCCTGAAAGGCATTTCCAATTATGAAGGAACATTGAATATGACTCCTGCTGCCATCTTTGGTGCTGCTTTAAGATTTTGAAGTGTGTGCAGTTTATTTATTTATTTATTTATTGTTCAATCTTATAGGCCGCCCAACTCCCAAGGGACTCAATTAATTCAATTTCAAGGCCAAGTTGTCTTCCACCACTATTACAGATTTATCCTGTTGTAATAAAGTGTCCAGTAGAGGTTGGTGGGAGCTTGAGAAATTGTGCATAAAACGTTTGTGTTCTACCAGGAAGTTCCAACATATAATTATTATATAAAATGTTTTCTTCATTGCAATTAATTTTTCTACTGGGTAAAGATTTAGAGAAAGACAGAGTTGAGCATAATGGGAAACTTCAGATAAACTGGAAGGAAAACAGACAATGAAGGTCAAATTCTCCAGTACTAATATACTTTTACCAGGGACAATATTAATTTATACTTTACCCTTGTCCTCCTTCCTCCAATCTTCTCTTTTGGTTTTCTCTCTTGTTCCTACCCATATTCTCCTCCCATTCTCATTAAGTCTTCATTAAGTTATTAGAGAGGTTTTGTTTCAACATATTTAACATATATGATTGCAAGTAAGCTAAAATTATTCATATCATTGAACTGTAAATGAACTATATAGAAGTGTTAGAAATCAAACAATATTTCTTAAAATACTGTATATCAGGGGTGGCCAAACTATGGCTCTTTGAGGACCTGTGGACTTCAACTCCCAGAATTCCTGAGCCAGCCATGCATAGTTGAATAGAAGGTGTTTGTAATGTCTGTTTTGTAAATGAGCATCATTCTGGTACTTAGAAAACATACCAGATGGTTGCTGGTCCACCAGGCTACACAGCAGGGTAGAACCAGTCCTGTGATTAGTTGAATTAAGGTAGCCACCTCAGACAGCGAAGAACGAAGGCCAGAAGCCCAGCTCTTAGCTGTTCATCCTAGCATTCCTTCCGTTGAAAGATGAACGACGTGTGTCTATCTTGTATTTCTTAAATGAATGGGTGGCTTCCAGGAATGTTAAGTAGAATCAGTTGGCAGTCTCCTCACGTTCTGAGGAGAGACTGCATTTTGCTCTACCTTTCAAGCAGTGAAGTGTTTATAGAGGCAGCCTTGCAAATGAGGAAGCTGGAAATTTTGGAATGGTGTTCAGCTCCAGTGGTTGCCATTATAAGTGCTTAATGCGAACCAACCTGAAGTTGCATAATAGTACGTGTGCAAAATAGAAAAAAGCCTGTATTTAAGCACTCCTCCCTCCTGAGCGTAACCTGGAGAGCAGCCTCTGTCTCCTTCCACTAGTCTGAGCAGAGGATTTCTGACCCTGTCATCATCCCTCACTGCCATCCTTTGTTGAATAATTTTACATTAATAATTTTACCATCCCTGGGGAAGCTCATATCGGCATGCTTCCTTAAACTAATAAGTGTTAATGTAGGTGATATATTAATAGCGATACTGATGGATTGGCAGGGCCTTGGAAAAGCAAAGGAGAAAGCAATTCTTTAAAAAGTCTGAGCTTAGAAAAGCCAACAATGTCTGGAAATTTAATTCATTCAGGTGCAGTCTTGACTTGTGAACTCTTCTTTGTCTTTGTGTGTGTGTGTGTGCGCGCGCGCACCCGCGCTGTGCTATGAATCACGGGTGCGCGATGACTCAGTGGTTAAAGACACCGAGCTTATCAGCTTGCCTGGGTTCAAGACCTGAGCGCTGCGTGACGGGTTGAGCTCCCATTACTTGCCCCAGCTCTTGCCCACTTAGCAGTTCAAAAGCATGCAAATGCGAGTAGATAAATAGGTACTACTTTCGTAGGAAGGTAACAGCGTTCCATGCGCCTTGGTGTATAATGCACCACGGAACATTTCTTTGGACAAGACTGGCTTCCTTGGCTAAGAAATGAAGATGAACACTGCCCCCTAGAGTTGGAAATAACTGGACAGGGAAAGCCTTTATCCTTTACCTTTATAAATCACAGTGAAATGTTTCTTCTCTCTCTCACTCTCTCCTCATATATTACCTGTCCCACTCCATTCTATCAGGAGGATATGTTTTTATATTTACAGGAAGTCAGAAAGAATACTAGGGTTCATGGTCAAAGTAGTGTTTAATGCTCGACCGTGGATTGAGGCTTGTGGCTATTGATTTGGAAGGCCATCTTGACTTATGCACAAGGAATCTTGAGTGTTACGCCTCTAACAGGGAAGCATTGCCTTGCCTTAATGATCTGTAGATGATGGTGATGGGAGGGTGAGGAAGGCCAGTGATAAAACGTGCAATCACATTCCGATGAGATTCTGTGCTGTTTTGTGCTTATATTGCATGCACATATGGGATAGAGCTTGTGTCATGATGTCACAATAGGCATTTCATCATTTGATTGTTTAACAGATCCCATCTCCCCCACCCTCACCCTCCTCCTTCCCTCACCATTGTTTAATTGGGGCTTAGTAATTTGGATCTTTACAGTATTTTTTTATGTCTTTTGTATAGTTTTTATCTTTTTAAGATTGTAAGCCACCCAGAATTACCCTGTGGTAAGATGAGCGGCAAATAAATTTTACAAATAAATAAATCCATAATGTCAGAAGAAAAATACAGTTAAAAACATTGCTTTTCCTCTTACAAATAATTTTAGCCCTAGACACAGAATCCTATATTTTAAAACTTCCATGCCATGTTTTGATTCGGATCTACCGGGTTTTGATGTTCCTGGATGGTATTGACAATTACATGGATGAATAGATTTTTGAGCTCTTATCTTTTAAATGTGAAATGGATTTTTAAATGACAGTGCTCATCTAGTGTTTATCATAGAGCATCCTCAGCTTACAATACATTTTATACCTTCTGCAAAATACCAGAACAAAAGATGAACTAACAAAATAACCTTTCACTTTTTCCCCCTCCGTAGAATTTTAGCAGCTAATAATGCTAATAGCAATACTGAATGTACTGTAATAGGATAATGAAGAATTCTTTTAATACTCTGAAATCCAGATATAAAGCAGCTAATGACTTTAAAATGTCCTCTCGTCTCTCATCCTTCTGTTTATAATTTACTACGTGAAGATTTCCTCTCAATATTTGACTAGAAAGGATTAGATTATTCCAAATTCATTACTACTGAATGTTCATCATCAGAAATAAAGAGAAATTTTTAACCTATAAGCAAATGCATTATATAAGGTTTGGATTGGTTAGTTATTGTATATTTATGAGGCAACTATAGGGGAAGGAGTAGCAGAACCTGCAGACAAAATTAAAAAAGGGATCAGCCTAGAATCTCTACTTAGCCACAAGCAAACTAAATCCATCCTTCCTTGAATTCCATTGACCCATATCTAACGCCTAACAGGTGTTAACTGTTAGTTGAGAATATTCCCGTGCATAGGCTGAGCAGCAATAAATCAGTTTAATTGGATTTTCATGTGTGACTTGATCTTCCACACCTGACAAAACTCAATGTTGTTAGAATTCAAATATAGAAGACTTAAAATTCAGTCATGAACTTAAGATGGGAGGGAGGGAGGGAGGGAGGGAGGGAGAGAGAGAGAGAGAGAGAGAGAGAGAGAGAGAGAGAGAGAGAGAGAGAGAGAGAGAGAGAGAGAGAGAGAGAGAGAGAGAGAGAGAGAGAGAGAGAGAGACACTTATTTTACTCAGTCACCACAAAGTTCAATGCCACCTAGTGGATATGCAGTGAAATGTTGTTATCCACATAGATTGTGCATTCATGTTGGTAATGAATTGGCCATTCATGATTTGCATACAATGTATTAAAAGAGCTGCAATTTTGCCATATTGCATTGCTTTCTGTAAATTAGAAGTTTGATATCCCTTATCAAGTACAGTAACTTTTATTCATGTGGAAACATGGCCGTTCTAATTCCAACCATGATCCAGACAATAACGACTTGGATTGTATTCAATGTTATAATATATCAATTATATCCACATTTATTGACATATATGTTAAAGATAATATTTATATAATGGCATAGACATATCCATGCAGGTTTTTTGGCAACAGCATGGAATTTTGCCTTCTTCCGTGTATTTGATTAGATAATATGATGCACTTATACTTGAGTTGATAAGAGAAAGACAAGAGTTTGCAGATACAGCAATAGCAATAGCACTTAGACTTATATACTGCCCCATAGTGCTTTACAGCTCTAAGTTGTTTACAAAATTCTTATTTTACCGACATCGGAAGGATGGAAAGCTGAGTCAACCTTGAGCCGATGAGAATTGAACTGCTGGCAGTCAGCAGAATTAGCCTGCAATGGCTCTTATATCATGCCTAAACAGTTTTTATCTTGCCAGCAATCCACCTGGTTATGTTTTATCTCTCTGGAAGTGAATACTAATTTCCTTATCTTTTTCTGAAGAAGCTGACTTAGTCATGGTCAAATATGCAATTTAAGGACATTGTGATCTATGACTGTATTGCATTCTGGGTAAAATTATCTTCACAGAACATCTGGATCAACTTTGAATGCAAAGCAATGCCAAGAATGTATTTGCTATCAATTCATTTCCAGATACAATTTAAAATGCTTGAGGTTATCTTTAAAAGCTATAAAAGGCCACCTATCCTGCTTGTACATGTGGTCGGTGGAAGGCCTTCACCTGATCCACTAGTATTTTGAACCTGAAGGCAAAGAAAAGAAGAGCATAATGTGCAGTTCCAGAATTTGGAACTCTAAGTACATTCATCCAGTTGGTTTGTTTGTTTGTTTATGGAGATTTTAGGGCTGGGATCCTTTAATTTTCAAGATATTTCACCTGTTCTCTATAGCTGATGGTTGTTGTTTTGGCTGTTTTGGAAGGAAAGACTGTGCTTGCTTATAATCATTAATCTAACATGGCCAATTTAATCCTTTTTTCTGGGCTTGTGGATGGACTCACTGAATATAAGTGAAGCATATCTGTACACTAGGCTGCCTGACAAGATGATGGCACAGATGGCTGGCTTCTAAGCCACCCAGGATGTTCTGCTGGGAACGCACTAGTCCTTTTACAGCTTCAAGACCCTCTACATACAGCGCAGGCTCTCTGTGGGTATCATTAAATCAAAATGCTAGCAAGCAGCTGGCCTAGAGACTATTCCTGAGAGCTAGCTGGCTAGCTAGTTCACAGTTTCTCTTCTCCTAAGTATAAAGAGGGGAGGGATTTATGGAAAACTCACTTGGACATAGCATGTAGAATTTTCTCTAAGTCCATTTCTCCCCTGTCTACCCATAACAAAAATATAGCAATTCCTGTATCCAACTCTGAACATCAGAGAAAATGCTACTATTTGTAGTTCTTACTTTTGGAGACATGACCATCTCCATGCATGCCCATTTTAAGGCACTATCATTTTTATTCCATTCTCAAACAACTAAAGAATTTAGATGTTACTTAGGCTGCATGTTGTCTATCTGCTTCCTGGGCATCAATCCCTAATTTACTTCTACTTTGCATGTTGCCCAGAACATTTTTATTATGAATGGTTGATGTGCAGAAAGTCTCCTGCCCTAATAACAATGTGATCTAGTGGGATTTATTTATTTTCACTGTCTTTTTTGTGGCTTAATGCCTTTCAAATATGTATGGAAAATAGGGTTTGAGGACTGATCAATTGTGGTGGAATGTCGTCTTTATTCTCAGGAGAGAGGGGCTGCATTCCAGATGGCAAAGAAGCAGCAAGGTTTAGAATAGTTTGGTTGCAAAAAAGAGAATTAAGAGGCTCCTCTCTAACAATTCCCAGAGCATATCTTAGGTTGTGCAAACAGTTGCTTTAGTTTGGCAAGATTCTGTCTACAGGCAAGGAACAAAAAAAGAAACTACTAAGAAGTAACTCCTCGTGTCTTTCTTTGGCTTTGGGGGGCGGGCTGACATCAACTTTCTATGTGAGTAAATTAAGAAAGATCTTAGTTTTATTGGACATTATTATTTGTTCAAAATTGCAGTCTTCACCATATAGCAGAGGCTTTCTTTTCCAGGACAAACTATATAGAGACAAGTAAATTAAAATCTGTGTGGCAATGTATTTTCATCTGGCACATCACTGCATGCTTATGCAACATTCAAACCATTTTAGGTAAAGTCAAATTGTCATTGAATAAACCTAACCCAGGAAACGGGCACCTTGGCTTCCAAGTTCAGATGAGGTAGTAGTCAAGGATTCTTCTCTCAGAAAAAAAGTATGATTGCTTTGCTTTCATACTCATATTGTTTGTAAACGGTTTAATAGAAATGGATGTCAGAATGGAAAAGTTCCTGCTTGGGAATAAATATGCTCACCCAATTATGACCTGAGCCAGCTTCTTGTGACATCATAATGTTGCCTGCATTGATGGGACTCATTTTTCACTTTTGACTACAGACTTTGCCTGTGTGCAGCATAGTATTGAGCATACATACAGGAGCACCATGGGTAAGGCTATATAATTGGGACAAGCAAGGTAAGGGAAATGGAGCAAGGGATTCCCAAAGCTGCCTGCTGGAAGGTATAAAAAAGGATTCATAGCAATGAAAATAAATCAATAAAGCAGAAGTGGCTTTTATAAAATGGGGTTCTATCGGAATCATTAAGGGCTGAATAAGAAGCATTCCCTTGCCGAAAATATTCATTCATGAATGTGGTTTTTTTAAAATTCCTATAAATGGCTTGCCTTTGTACTGTAGTATTCTCTGTTACTCACAAGATTTTTTTTCCCCAAGAGGCTATTTGATTATCTGCATCAAACAACAACAAAAAAGATAATACGCACTAGCCACTGCCCTGTTTAGCATTTTTTTAATTGTTCCTTACTCCTTCAGCAATTATTGAATTCAAATTCCTGTTCTGTCACTGATTTGATTAGACCTTGGGGGGAAAACCCTGCATTTGCCTTTCAAGACATGTTTGGTGCCTACGGCATGAACAGATTGATTTGATTGTTTCTCACTGGATTGAAGAAAAAAAAAGACAATTTCATGAATATTTATAACTGTTTTACTTTAAACATAGAGGTACAACCCAACAACCTCCAGACCACAAGAACTGTAGTTTAATTCATCACAAGTAGAAGGTCAGCTTACCACAATGAAGGCAGTAATGTGTAAACACACAGAAATGTGGGCTGGGAAATGTAGAGCAGGAGAGCAAATTTACGGCTTTAAATTTCTGCAGAGAGAGAGAAAAACAGGAGAGGAGGCCATAGGTACAGTGCAGAAGGAGTGGCAAGGAAGAATCATTAAAATTGCCTGCCCTTTCTGATAATACAAGTCTCTTCCAAACAGGGTAGATTTGATTTAAATCAAGTGGATTTAAATCACGATTTAAATCACTAGTAAAAAGGCTTGATTTAAATCAACTTCATTTAAATCATTTTTAAAGAGCAACTGTCATCTCTGTCCCGCAGCGGCTCCTCCTCTGACCTGCTCTTGACTCACTGACAGTCCCATTCATTTTAATGGGACGGCTGGTGATGCAGCAGTGACACAACAAGGTGAGGAACATGGCAGGCAGCAAGTGAGTGGATGCCCGCTAATAGGTGCTGCCATGATGGATCGGAAATGACAGGTGCTCTTTAATATTATATTTATAAGATGCTTAGAAGGTTTCATTTTCATTTTTACTGCTTGCCCTTCCTCCTCACACTTAGAGCCTGGTGGTACAAATTCATTTCTCTTCAAACAATCATACAGTTTGTAGTGTACATAGATTTGCAAAATAATGGGATAAAGGAATATTCCTGAACTTTGTTTTATGATTTATCTCATGGTTACTGTGAAATTGTGTGAATGCATCAATGCAATGCATGTTGCAGAGCTTGGATTCATTGAATGAGTTTACCAAATATGTAAATATTGCCGAATATACAACCTCATGCTACATAACTAACCTCCATTTCAGGCTGAATAAACTAAATTATTAATGTATCTTAAATAGAAAACCATATTTAGATAGATTTTTACTCCAAAAGCATTTTATTAAAATAAATTTGATTTAAAAAATCTGTTTTAAATTTTTTTTAATTGATTTTTTTGATTTTTTTAAAACAAAACATCCATTTTTATCTACCCTGCTTCCAAAAATGAAACACAAACAAAAACAAAGTCAAAACAGATGCTTATCTAAGTGTCTTTAATTTCTCTTAGATGATTTAAAATATTCTGAATGAAAACATTAGGAATGTTTGCTAAAGTGTTGTCAAGATTTTACATTAAAGCATTTTAAAAAATAATTTCCAGAATTTATGCTGCTAAGTGAAACATTTGTTAAGTGAGGTTTTTTTTCTTGCCACAGCTGTTAAGTGAATCATTGCAGTTGTTAAATTACTAACACGATTGTTAAGTGAATCTGGCTTACCCATTGACTGCTTGTCAGAAGGTCACAAAAGGGGATCACATGACTCTGGGACATTGCAACCGTCATAAATATGAACCAGTTGTCAAATATCCGAATGTAAATCACATGACCATGGGGATGCTGCAACGGCCAGTATGCAAAGTATGAAAAATGGTCATAAGCCACTTTTTTCAGTGCCATTGTAACTTTCAACAGTCACTAAATGAACTGTTATAAGTCGAGGACTAACTAAACAAGAAGAATTCAGCTCTTTCTTTTTTACATTGCAATAGGGAATAGGCTGTTTTGATAATTCAGAAGTATTTCATTTCAGAACCTTTGAACTCTTAGAAATAACCAACAAAGCCTGTTTTGTACATGAAAAAAAAATGATCTGAACTCAAACCAAAGCATTTCAAATTTAAACTATTGGGACATACACACAAACATCTACATTGATTCAGTGAACCACCATGTGAATGGCATTGGGTGTTTAAATTTAGATATATGTTTAAAATATAGCTTTTACAGCAATTATTTCAGTAGTCAGAGTTTACATTTTTTTAAAATTAAAAGGAGGGGAAATCACAGTACGTTTTCTTGGTCCAAATATTAGTGCTTGAAGCTTTATTCCCTTAAAATAAAAGGGAGGAGGGAAGCACAGTAAGTGTCCTTGGTCCACATACCTTAATGCTACTGACAATTAATTCATTGAGGATAAATCTCAAGATCTTAATTGCTTAGTCTGCAGTCAAAAGTTCCTTGGTTTTCATTGTGTCTGTTCCCATTGCAGGTACATGTGACAGTAGCGCAGCTATGAGTGGAATTTTAAAGAGGAAGTTTGAAGAAGTTGATGGCTCCTCACCCTGTTCTTCCGTGCGGGAATCAGACGATGACATCTCTAGCAGCGAAAGTGCTGAGAGTGGGGATAGTGTCAACCCTTCCACTTCAAATCATTTTACCCGTAAGTACTACAGTTACATTGCAAGGGGTCTTTCCTCATTATAGACAATGAAAGTCACCTAGTTTTCTACTCTACTGGAAATAGATTGAGTACCAGAGCTGACAACTCACAACTGGAGCAGTTGGGAGGTGCTTTCCATCATATGGAGCAGATTGTTTGTATGAACTGGGTTTTAGATTGGAATTTTTAAGATTGCAAGAGTCAGAGCCATACATGTGAAGAAGTGAACTCTGTCAGATCATCAAGGAGGTATGCTATCTATCAAATTTGTGACAGGCAGACTTGAGCAGCAAGGTTGTTTTATAAATATTTAGACTGATGCCTGTATTTGGAATTTTGAAATGATGTAATGGGCACTCTTTGAAATGATGTAATGTTTGCCACGGTGGACATAGCCAGACTCAAAACACCCATTCCCAGAAGGCAAATTGGTAAGAGTGTTCCACACAATACATCTAACATCCATCCTAGCATGTTCCCAAGACTTCAGCTAACTTTGCCTTTTTGGGGGGCAAGTGGGTACACCTTCAAATAAGACAGTAGCCTCCATCCAGCCACCTTTTTTATTTACGAACAATTCTTCTAAGATCTGTGTAGCACCAGGAGTCATTGTTGGAGATACAGTTCAGGTAGTGAGGCTGTTGCTTTCATTTGCAACATGTTTATTTCTATTTTTTTAATAACTTGGTCAGACACTAACTTAGCAGACACTAAGGAAAATGATGGCACATTGATGTCCACAAATGTCAAAACTGGTGAAACAAGGTCTAAAATATAAAATAGCCTCCAAGATGGTTTTTGTGAAGTTGCATGAAAAGTTGCCTTTTAGATTATTGTTCAGCTGTTTCATTTATCATTCGGTTGTCTGATCCACAGAAAGCATGATCTGCAAAGAATGTTGTAGGATGCTCTTCTTAAAGTCTTAATGTGTGCTTTAATCTCATGGATATTGTTAGTTTAAGTCATTTGTATTTTAGATTGTTCTGTCTCACTGGCTGATGTGAATACTGTATTCTGATTAGAAAAATGGGTAGAATTCATGGAACTTTAGGTTAGAAGACCTTGGACCCAAGTGCAGCAACCTAGCAATAATTTATCTATATTAGTTTATGGTAAAATGTTTAATTTGCTTATTCACTATTTTCATCTGTGTTTATAATTTAAATAATAACTTTAATAATAATCCAAACCTATATTATTATATGGTAGTTTAATGGGTTGAGTGAGGGCGAGAGATCTGTCCTATAACCTTTGTATTATAAATTGTGAGTAATCAAATGCTAAGCACAAAGTTTGTACAAATGAACTTGGCTCTGCAAAATCTAAGAAAGCCAACTTAGTCTAGTCACTTGAATCTTACTTATGTCGTCTCGTCTCTGTAAATCATGATTATGGTTTCTGCTTATGATACTAATCTAATAATTAAAGATTGATCAAACGGGAGATATATTTAAGTATGAAAGTATTGAAGACCAAATGTCAATTCTGATGGCTTCCTGGGAAGAAAAGAAAATGAAATTTTCTAGTGTGTGAATACAAATGAGAAAAGGAGGAGAGGGAGACAGTGCTACAGCAGTTATTTGTGTGGAATTTCCTCTGACTTCCTGGCAAGGAAGGAATAGAGCCCTGCCTGAAATCCTAGAGAGGCACTACCAGTAGGGTAGAGTCTCTCTGGCCTTCCAGATATTGTTATAATTTACATTCTGTTGTCCTTGGACAACTATGTTGAGTAAGGTGGTTGCATTTGAGATACAGTGTAACGACTCCTTGATTGAAGAAGAGGAACCAATGGTCTGATTTGTTATATGATTATTTCTTCTGTTCTTTTGATTGGGGATAGAAAGGAGTGGCAAGACGATAACCATCCGTGTAAAGTTAGGGATAAGTGGGATATTTTTGGTAAGAAGCTGTATACAATGAAATGTACTGGCAAAACAACTGGGAAAGAAGAAGGAAGAACACAATGTGATGAGTTATAAAAGGAGGAACAGAATTTATAAACATACTTAGCTATGTTCAGCTATAGTTTATGACAATGTCATTTCAGTTGGGGCTGCAGCTGAGTTAAGTTGTAGTTGAGTTGAGTTGAGTTGAGTTGAGTTGCAGAAGGACCTTAATTTGGCAACTACAGTAGATGGCACTATTTGCCAGGTAAGTTGCCACATAAGGTTCCACTGAGATTTGTATTGAAATTAATGGTATATTATAAATGGTTCCGTCCCTAGTGTACATTGATAGTTGCTTGATATCTTGCCAAACTTACTTCCTTGGGACAGGAATAGTTCTGTTATTATGATGGTGATAAATTATGGCTGTATGAGGTAGTATTCCAGTAGCATGAAAGCCAACTTTAAAGCGATTAATTTAATCGGCTGAAAAGTGTGTTTTACATTTTACAGTTATATGCATTGAACCTAATCGTTTTGACTCATACATAAATGGGCATTTCTCTGCCTTTCTTTCTCACACAACACATGCACCCATACATATTTTAAAAGCAAACATTATACAATTTTCTTCCCCCTTCCTCATGTCACAGGCATCTCATTAAGAGACCACTGTGGTAATGTTACTAAGTTAGTTCCTAACTAATCAGATCTACCTGTTAATTAACCAGAAAAAAGAGACATTTTCCAAGTGGAAGTCATCCCTCTATTCCAGACTCTGCATCATTTTCAGAAGTTAACCAGTAAAGTTCCTTCTAGTCCATGCATATCCTCAGTTATAGTTAACATCTCATTATATATTTTTTCTTTATTATTATTTTTGTCTGTCAAACAAGTAAATAAACAGGGTCACCGATGCCCTTCAGAAGTAAAGTTCTTCATAAGTAAACCCCACTGAGTGTGACAGTTATGTGGACGTATAATTGCAGTTCTAAAAGATAAGTCAAAAAAGAAGAAAGCCAAATACAGACACTTCTACTTGCTATTACCGTGTTTCCCTGGAAATAAGACCATGTCTTATATTTTTTTGAACCCTAAAATAAGCCCTTGGCCTTATTGCCATGCACTCAAAAGCCCGATTGGGCTTATTATTCAGGGGATGTCTTATTTTGGGGGAAACAGGGTATATGTAGCTAACTGTAGCTAAATCTTTGTAAATATCAAACGATGAGTACTGAGGTACCACTGTAAATATTATATTCCTGATATTAACAGTGGTATCTCGGTTCTCATTGTTCTTACACAGCTCTGCATACATACATGGGGATTCAGAGGAGACAATGAGGGCCCAGCAATGATTTGTGCATCAAAATGTCATGACATGTTTGATGCAGCTTACATGCTTACTTCGGATGTCATAAACATGTCATTTGTGCAAAGGTGTCAGCATTTAGACATCACAATTTCCTATGGTTGCTTCTGAATGGGGAGGCAATCATTTGCTGTTTTTAAAAAAAGGGCAAGAAAATTTGTTTCGGTTGGATTCCAATCTAGGAACTATCTAGGAGCCACCACATCTTATGCAGAGACCTGTAATGTCTGTGTACCTGCATAAATTCCCTCTTGCTGAGATTTTCTTACATCTCATTTCACTACTTAAAAACCTCTGAATACCAAGGAAGGAAGGAAGGAAGGGAAGGAAGGAAGGAAGGAAGGAAGGAATCTGAATCTCTGAATTTCACTGATTTTAAGTGATTTTAAATTTTCCTTTCAAATCTGATCCCTTAAAAAAACCCTCTGTCCATTGTTTGATATCATAACATCACCAGTTACGTCTCATGTGACCCTAAGACCCATCAGATTAAAATGTAACCCCATTGCTACAAGTTACAAACTACTGTCCTCTAATTTAATCTGGATTTTATATGAGCATGAATTGCTACAGCAACTTATGTCTAAAAATAGCTTATTTTACCAGTCTAGACTGATTTGCTGCCATATTTACCATTTGAGCATCTAAAATAAGTTTTTAGTGTAATGGCATGCACAATCTATCGTGTTTGTTCAAGAGGAAACCAAGTCATCTCTAAGTATCCCCAAACGCTGAATTGCCAACTACTAAAAATTGTCCTTTCTCTGAACGAAATTTCACTTCATTCGCCTCAAGCCTATTAGTGATTCCAAGCATCAGTTCGGGATTTATTTATTTATTTATTTGATTTTTAAGCCTGCCCATTTGCTGTCGCAGAGAAAAAGAGCTGGCTGTCAAGAGAATTCTGATGCCACTGTATTTCGGCATTCTGAATGGCAGCTAATAATTCCATGCAGGTATATAATAAGATAAGGGGATAAATGCCTTCCTGTTTGAATACATTCCCCTGCGCCATCAGTTGGAATCTGTCAACTAAGCAAGAATGTCACTGTTGTAAAAAATGGTCGTATATCCCTTGTCTGGATAGACAAACCAGCAGAATCCTGTAATCAGGGATATTGGATGCCATTCAGAGAGTCGGAGAGCCTTCTCTCCTCTGCTCTGCTTCTCCTTGATTTGCATTGCACACAGTGTTTATTTACATAAGACCTATACAATATGAATCTTATTTAAATCCGACGTCGTTTATGAATCTTGCATGGTAACTGAATCCAAAATGTGCTTCATCTTAGGAAATGACCCTCTCTAGTACATGAAATGAACACATTTAGGGTAAGGGCATAATATGAAATTGATTGAGATACAGATTATAAAGCTCGCTGTGGAGGAAATAATATCTATAGAATTCAAATCAATTCAGCTAGGATTACTTTTGGGAATAAGCCTCTAGGATGCCAGTACAGTTTTTGAATAAAATGTTATTGCTTGGTCATCCTCAGAAGGATAGATAAATAGACAGTTACAATTGTGAAACAACTAGGAATTAACAATGAGTACCAAGGTACCACTGTAAATATCAGGAATATATTTATAGTGGTACCTTGATACTTACCATTAATGTATTCTGGGAGGTGCGATGAGTACCAAGAATGATGAGTACCAAACAAATGTTTTCCATAAGGAATAATGTAGTAAGTCCCAAGGCAACTGTCAACTGACAAATTGTAGCTTGTGCATTGAGTACCAAACAAACAATGAGTACCCGGACAAATTTTTTGCGTCAGAATGTGTTGAGTACCAAATTTGATGAGCTTCAAAGCAGTTGAGTACCAAGGTACCACTGTACCTAATGATAAAAATATTTAATTAAGGCTACCATATCTGGGTTACAAAAATTGGGAGGATCTAGGCGGCAACAAATACCTTTTGTTATGTTTGCTTTTTCTTTTCTTAATCCAATCTGTTTTATCCTGCTCTCCTGCAGATATGTTGAGATCATGACTCCAAAAATTCTTTGCTAGTCTGTTGACTGGGAATTCTGGGAATATATTATTTATTTGTGTGCATCTTTTTAACATTTTGCCCTGGACCAGTGGTTTGCAAACTACAAAGCTGTATAAATTAAAGTATGAAAAATTAATAACATAAACAACAACAGATGGGTCACTAGTCAGGCATAGATTTTGTTCCCAAATGCCTCTCCAGAGTACCTTTTTTTTGCAACCTTTTGCAAATACAACATGGGATGTTTCAAATATCTAGATGTTTGCTGAAGTGGGGGGTCATAATTGAGAACACTCAGTCACAAGATCCCTGTGCATGACATTCATTCATATTTTGGGGTTCTTGGTAAGGCTTCCCTACTGATCTCTCTGGATGGGCAGATATCTAAGGAGCCTTAGAGATATCTAAGTCCTAATGCATGCCGATAGTCTTCAACTTACAACCATTTGTTTACTGACCATTTGAAATCACAACAGCATTGAAAAAAGTGACTTACAACCACTCCTCACATTTATGACTATCACAGCATCCATGTGATCAAAGTTCAGTTAATTCGGCAACCGGCATGTATGTATGGGCAGTTGCAGAATCCCGGGGTCATGGGATCGCCATTTGAAACCTTCCCAGCTGGCTTCTGAGACGCCAAGTCAAATGGAGGAAGCTGGAGTCATTTAATGACTGCAAGATTCACTTAACAACCGCAGTGGTTTGCTTAAGAATTCATAAGAATTCATAAGAATTCATTTAACAACCGCTTTGCCTAGTAGTGGAAATTCTGACCCGAAATCTAGTTGTAAGTCTACATTACCTGCATAAGGCTTTGAACATAACCAGCACCTTGAATTGCACTGGAAGCTGATTGATAGTCAATGTAGCATCAGCATTAGTGGTGTTATATAGGTGCACTAATAATTAAATGCTAAGCCAGATGAAACATCCAAAAGGTCTTCAAGGACTGGCCCATGTAGAGTTATATAGTAGTCTATCCAAGGGCGATAAGAGCATGTGTGACTGAAAGCAAAGCTTCCTGTTCCAGAACTGGCACACACAAAATACTGATGGAAGGCCCTTTATGGTTCAGCTTTCTGGAGTGTAGCAAGTTGAGGAAGGCTTGACTGAACAGTGTCACATACCTACTATTCCAGGACCCTGGGAATCCCTTTCATGAAATTGAGTCAAAAGAGTTATTATTCATGGAATACGTGAACATGTCTTTGCAAAAAGATAATGCTGTAGTTAAAAGAGTATTTAAAATCCCATTCGGATTTGAGTCTGTAGAGATTCTCAGTCATCCAGGTCATGGTTGTCCCAAAGGTGTTTTTTCAAGAGGCAATTAGACTTTCTTGTTTTTTCTTTTGAAGATGTTTCGCTTTTCATCCAAGAAGCTTCTTCAGCTCTGGAGGAACCAGGAGCACTACTCAGGTGACCCTGAGGACACAGATAAACCTCCAAGTGCTTCAAAGACCCTCTAAAAGGATGCAGATTTACCAGCTGTCTGCAAGGAATATAAATCCTTCCATTCCTCACTATCCTGTCAAAGCTGAAGAAGCTTCTTGGATGAGAAGCGAAACCTTTGGGACATTCGGATTTGAGTTTGCAGATATCAGCATAGAAGGTCTGCTGTCCACATACAGTTCAGTTCAATAATATTGCCCTTGTTATGCAGGTATAAAAACACACATTCAGCTCCTTGTGATTTGGAATTAGTGGTCTTGAGGGGGCAGATTCTTTTTCCTGAGCTCTTACAGACTTCCCATCAATCATAGCTGTCTAACTGTATTAAGGCATCTCTTACATAAAAAAGAGAAAAACCATATTTGGAATAAGATTTAAGTCCACGTCTGAATTTGGTAGAAGTGTGCCATTGTTGGATTTGATTCCCCCCCCTAACTACATACAGTATGTGTTTAAGATGATAGTAATCTTTTATCCAGATAAATGTTCCTGGGATTGTTATCCTGAAGGCCCTTTTGAAAAGGTGAGATTCTCACTGAAAAGTTCCATCTCATTAAAGCGGCTGTGACACTTTTATTGTGCCAGCTGTGCTGCTTGCTTGGATCATTTGCAACCAAATTTAAAACCTTAAGTTTTAATCTTTAAAACCTTATGTCTCTCTTTTAGCTACTGTATTTTTCAGAGTATAAGATGCACCTTTTTCCCCCCTAAATTTTTTGAAGCTTTTTTTTCAAGCCCTAACAAGGTGCTAATGATCTTCCCGGCTCTTCCAGCTTGCAGGCTTGTTTTCATTGCTACCCCCTCAGAAGAAGATTTTTTTCAGCCCTAAGGAGGTGCTAACGATCTTCCAGGCTTGCAGGATTTTTTCATTGCTACTCCCTCCGAAGAAGTTTTTCCCCAGCCCTAAGTTTTTGCAGGCTTGTTTTCATTGCGATTCCCTCCGAAAAAGGTTTTTTCAGCCCTAACCAGGGGATAAAATAATGTGCTGAAGCTGACCAGACTAAGGACGCTAACCAGATGAGTACCTGGTAGGTAGATTTCCCCCCCTATTTTCCTCCCCCAAAACTAAGGTGCGTCTTATACTCCGGTGCGTCTTATACTACAAAAATACGGTAAGTTACATGAAAAATGAGATTCAGCCCATGTAGCCCTTAAGATCTTTAATGGATATACTTACTCCTGGTTTGCCTTATAGGGCAGACAAGTTAATGAGTAGAATAAAGAGGAACCTCTCTTAAGTAGCCTGAGAATGCTTTCTTCATGGAAGTTACGAAGTTTGTTTGTTCGTTTGTTATCAGATTTTTATCCCACCTTTATCATTTTATAAGTAACTCAAGGCAACAAACATACCTAATACTCCGTCCTCTTTCTATTTTCCCTAGAACAACAGCCCTATGAGGTTGGTTGGGCTGAGAGAGGCTGACTGGTCCAAAGTCATTCCAGCCCAACTTACCTCACAGGGTTGTTATTGTGGGGAAAATCTGAATCTCTGGGAAAGCTGTCAAAATCTCTCCTTTTCCCATGACCGTATTTTATGCGACTGCACCTTTTTCTGACTTGAACTGAATGAAATGTCAGTTTTGTTCTAGTTACTGGCTTTTATTAATTTTATTATTTTTTCTGCTTTTTTAGAAATTTTTTATTATTTTATCTGTGAATGAACTTCTATGGGTTTTACATTGTAAAACAACCTATTTTAAATAGATATAAACTACAAAATACAGGTAGTCCTCGACTTACAACAGTCTCATTTAGTGACTTTTAGAAGTCAGAACAGCACTGAAAAAAGTGACATGACCATATTTCACACTTCATATCTTCATACCCAGGGGCGGGTTGCTCACTTACCAATACCGGTGCGCTGCGTGCGCATCTCCACGTTTCGTGTCGGTGCGCACTTGTTATGCATGCGCGTCCCCTTGTGCAATTTTGCTTCTACGCATGCGCGGAAGCAATATCTCGCCGAAATCTTGCGAGGGGACGTGCACGCGCGATTTTGGCGAGATTTTACTTTCGCACATGCGCAGAAGCAAAAAAGCCCAAAAATTCTTTTAAAAAGATGGTGATGCGCGCGACGGACCGGCAAAGTCGGCACCGGAGCGGTCATGCAGAAATTGCGCAATTGGCCGCTTCCTACCGGAGCTACGCACCGGACCGCACTGGTAGGAACCCACCACTGTTCATACCTTTCTGTTCTTGCAAACATTCTTTCTTCTACCGCATTCATAACTTGCTTCATGGTTGGTTGTTTTTCTTTACATTTGTCGCTTCCTTCTTCTTGAAAATTTCATCCACAATCCATCTAAACATAATTTTCTTGGTTTTTCTCTTCACATTTCAACATATTATACAGGTAGTATTTGACTTACAACCATTCGTTCAGTGACTGTTCCAAGTTACAATGCCAACGGCACTGAAAAAATGACTTACGACCATTTTTCACACTTACAACTGTTGCAGCATCCCTGTGTCATATGATCAAAATTTGGATGCTTGACAACTGGCTCATATTTATGACGGGTTGCAGCACCTTGGGGTCACATAATCATTTTCTGTGACCTTCCGACAAGCAATGTCAATGGGGAAGGCAGATTCACTTAACAACTATGTTACTAATTTAACAACTCTAGTGATTCAGTTAACAGCTGTTTCAAGAAAGATTGTAAAATGAGGTAAAACTCACTTAGCAACTGTCTCACTTAGCAACATAAATTTTGGACTTAATTGTGGTTGTATGGCAAGGATTACCTGTATCTATGTTTTTAGTCTTCTAAGCCTGAAGATTATATTTCTTCTTAAATTGTCACTCTCAGGTTGAAAACCTGCCATACTTTGTCGAGGAGCCCTACCGTTTACATTTATTATAACATGCTTTTGACATCAAGAAAATAGCTGAAATTGGGGAGGGAAGTGTTCACACTTTGGATCTCAGCCAGGCAAACCTCAAATTATTTATGCTTAGTAACTGAGTAACTTCTTTTTACAGTTAAAAATAGGTGCTTGAAAAAGTTCAAAAGGTTTGACAGTCATTCACACTAAGATTTGCACAAATGAGGCAATGCAGGCTTTCCCTTCCTACCGCAGGTTTATTTTTAACTAGCCTTACACCAGGGTTGGGTTCTAACTTACCTCGCTGCCGGTTTGCTTCCTCCTGCGCAGCACGTGCAGTGCCAAAAACCAAGCTTCTACGCATTTGCAGAAGCCAAAAACAAAATGGCGGCGCCATAGGCGCTGCCATTAGAGCCGGTTCGGGGGCGTGGCCAACTGGCGATCGGTCCCGGTTCGGCAGGCGGGGGGACATTCCCACTACCGGTTCTATAGAACCAGTCCGAACCGGAAGCAACCCACCTCTGCCTTACACACACACACACACACACACACACACACACACACACACACACACACACACACACACACACACACACACCCCTCCCTCCTCCCCACCCACTTCCCAGCACCCTCTCCTGACTCTGGAATTCCCTGGGCTATTTTTGGAAATCTTGATAGAATTTACCTGCCAAAGATGCATAAAGAACTTCTTTATCTAAGAGGCAGGGGTGAAATGCTCCCGGTTCGCTCGTGCCTGCCGTTCGTCGGAGAGTCGGTCGCGAAGGCAGCGCGAGGCTACACCCACCTGCCCGGATGCTGCCATTTGGTTCTTTTACCCTTTGCACATGCACAAAGATTCTGTGCATGCGCAGAGGGTAAAAGAACTCAAATGGCGGCGTCCGGGTGGGTGGGCGGAGCCTCGCGCTGTCTTCGTGACCGGCTCTCCGACGAACGACAGGCACGAGTGAACTGGGAGCATTTTACCCCTGCTAAGAGGTGCTGAAAGTTTGGGTGATTCCTGAAATGTCAGATAGACACTTTTCTCCAGAACTACCCTTTGTGACCTTCTGAAAAGCTCTTAAAATAGTTTTTTCCCCCCAGCAAGCCTAGGGATCTCCTGGTAATGGGAAGCCTGGGGGCTGGCTGTATTATACAAGTGATCCTCGACTTACAACAGTTCATTTAGTGACCATTTAAAGTTACAATGACACTGAAAAAAGTGACTTATGACCATGTTTCACACTTATGACTGTTGCAGCATCCCCATGGTCACATGATCAAAATTCAGGAGCTTGGCAACTGGTTCAAATTTATGGGTTGCAGTGTCCTGGGATCATGCGATCCCCTTTTGCGACCTTTCTGACAGGCAAAGTCAACGGGGAAGCCAGATTCAATTAACAAGTGTGTCACTAATTTAACAACTGCAGTGATCCCCTTAACAAGCCGGGCAAGAAAGATTGTAAAATGGAGCAAAATTCACTTAATGAATGTCTCACTTAGCCACAGAAATTTTGGGTTCAATTGTGGTCGTAAGTCGAGGGACCACCTATCTTCCCTCTTGTGATCTTGCTTTTGCTTCGTTGATTTTATGGAATGTTTTAATCGCCTGTTTTATTGTACTGTATACCGCCCAGAGTCACTTGGGATGAATGGCCATATAAATTTGACAACTAAATAAATAACACAGTTGGATCCAGTGGGTGTGCTAAAAACATCAGGTGCTGAAACTAATCACGTATGAACCCACAAATAAGTGTTTTGATGGGAGATCACTGGAAGATCTCAGTGAGCTCGAAATTAGCACGTCATACATAAAACATGAGAGCATGAATCAGCAAACTCCATTTTGCACTCAGTCATAGCCATTCCCACATAAATAAATAAAACGTGCTCAAACTGAATCTGTAAGAAAGGATTAAAATTTTCATCACGTTTAAACATTTAGTGCAGGGGTGTCAAACTTGATTTCATTGTATATACACAGAAGTCCACCTTTTACCCCATGACTGACCTTGCTGAGTTGGGGTGAAAATGAGACGTTGTACTTACCTGAGACGTCCATTCTCGTAGGGTGGAGCTAGCCGCCAAGATTGGGTATTGGCACAGCCTTCTAGCCAATTATGACTGAGTCTGGAAAAGTATAAAAGGTGGCTCTAGGCCTAGATTCCCCCTCTTTTGACGAGGGATAAATGCCAGACTCAAGTGCCATCAATCTAACAAGTTTATTAACTGTCCAATCACAGAAAATTACACATGAGTTGATATGTGAGCGACCTAACTACCTAACCTAACTACCTACAGAGAGAAGATAACTATGTACACTAATACACCTAGATACCTAATGACTATACGAGTAATAGTCTCCTCGTCCAGCCAGAACATGTTAGAAGGGAGGGACTTGGCGGCTAGCTCCACCCTACGAGAATGGACGTCTCAGGTAAGTACAACGTCTCATTCTCCATAGTGGGTGGAGCTAGCCGCCAAGATTGGGACATACCAAAGTAATTTAGTTCCCAGGGAGGGCCTCCTGATTCTGGCTGGGACCACCGCCCTCCAATGTTACCTGTTCCAGCACTCTGCGCCCAAGATCAGCCTCCTGAGAGGCAAAAGTGTCCAGTCTGTAGTGCCGGACAAATGGCGTTGGAGATGCCCAAGTGGCAGTCCAGCAGATCTCCTCGATGGAAGCCCTCGTGTTCCAAGCCGCAGTGGTGGCTGCACTGCATGTGGAATGGGCCGTAATCCTGGTGGGTCGTGGCAAGGACATTTGTTCATATGCAGTGTTAATGACATTACGAATCCACCAACCCACCATGACAGAGGATGCTTTCCTCCCCAAGGAAGTGTGGTGGAAAGAGACAAACAAGGCCTCAGTCTTGCAAAAGGCAGAGGTCCTTGTATGTAAGTGTACAGTGCGCGCCTCACGTCCAGGAGGTGCCACTGTCCTTCAATGTCTGAGGATGGAGAAGGGTAAAAGGAAGGTAATACCACCTCCTGAGCCCAATGAAAGTAAGAGTTTACCTTTGGCTGAAAGGTGGGATCCAACCGCAAGACCACCCTGCCCTGGTGGAACACACAGAGATCACTCCTGATGGAAAGGGCTGCCAGTTCGGAAATGCGACGGGCAGAGGTGACAGCCCCCAGGAAAACCACCTTGTATGTTAGGTGGGCCAGAGAGACAGAGTGCAAAGGCTCAAAGGCGCCCCCCCCATGAGTGCTAATAACACTTTGGACAAGTCCCAGGTGGGATACCTATGCACTACAGGAGGGCATCTATTCATTGCGCCCTTTAGGAACCTGGAGACTAAGGGGTGAGCAGAGAGTTTCCCCAGAGAGGGACAGGGCAGCACCATGGACAGGGCAGCAATCTGGCGGTTGAGGGTACTCGGGGAAAGACCCTTAGCTAGCCCCTGGCGTAGGAATTAAAGGACATTTATGACCGAAAGATCCAGTGGGGAATAACCCTCCCTAGCACACCATGAGCAGAAAACCTTCCAAGAGGCTGCATAATTACGATGCGTGGACGGTCTGCGAGAGTCAAGCAAGACCTCCAGAACGTCCTCAGGGATTTGGCGGCTCCTCAGAGTGAGCCGCTCAAGTGCCAGGCGGTCAGTTGCAACCAGTGCGGCTCTGGATGCTGCACTGACCCCTGGAGCAGCGACCACTCTGTCGGAGGGATCCTCCAAGGGGGTGAGACCGACAAGGAGACCAGGTCGGCATACCAGGCTCTCCTTGGCCAGTCGGGTGCCAGAAGTACCACCTCGGCTCTTTCTTCCAGGAGTTTCCGGATGACCTGCGGAATGATGAGGATGGGGGGGAAAGCGTAAAGCAACCCCTGAGGCCAGGTGCAGTGGAGGGCGTCCACCCCTTCTGCCCCCTGAGTTTGATACTGGAACAGAAACCTGGGCAGCTGGGCATTCCCCGGGGTGGCAAAAAGGTCCATCACAGGTTGACCGAATTGACCCACAAGTTGGTGGAAAAGGTCTGGGTGTAAGCTCCACTCTGAGTGGTCTATCTGGTTCCGGCTGAGCCAGTCTGCCCTGACGTTGCTTACCCCAGAGATGTGTTCAGCAGAAAGAGACAATAGGTATTGTTCTGCCCATAGCCCCAACCACATGGCCTCTGACATGGCCTCTGACATGAGCTGACATGAGCTGTCGTGACATGGTCCCACCCTGTCTGTTTATGTGGACCTTGGTGGCCACATTGTCAGTAAGTATCATGACATGAGAGTTCTCCACAAGAGGTCTGAACTGCTGCAGAGCAAGGAACAGAGCCCGTAGCTCCAAAACGTTTATGCTTAGAGTTGTCTCAGTTAACGACCATGTGCCCTGTGCCGCCTGTGCTTCCGCGTGTGCCCCCCAACCCGATAGGCTGTCATCGGTGGTGACTAAGATTTGTCTTGGGGGAAGGAAGCAGGTGCCCCTGTGGACAGCAGAGGTGGTCCACCAAATCAGAGACTTCCTGACTGAGGGCTGGAGTCTCACTTTGACTGGGGAATGGGCCCTTCCCTGACCCTGATAGGGAAGGAGCCATTGGAGGTCTCTGGAGTGTAAGTGAGCCCATGGGACAATGTGAATGGCCGAAATCATCTTGCCCAGGAGGGAGGACAGCAAATTCACTGGAGCTGAGTTTTGTCTCAGAACTTGCTGGGTTAAAGCCAATAGACTGTCTCTCCGATCCTGGGACAGGCACACCTTACACCCCAGGGAATCAATGATTGCACCCAGATGGACAATTCTGGTGGCGGGGACAAGCTGACTCTTGGATCGGTTGAGCAAGAAGCCATGGAGTTCCAGCATGTTAAGCACTACCTGGACATCTCTCTCAGCCTGAGAAGGGGAGGCTGAGGAGATGAGAATATCGTCCAGATAGCACTGGATCCTGATGGAAATGGATCTGAGTGAGCGGTCAAGGCTGCCAGGACCTTGGTGAAGACCCTTGGCGCTGAGGACAGGTCAAAGTGGAGCGCCCCATATTCATAATGCACCCCTGCATAGCAAAACCGTAAGTATTGGCGGTGAGATGGCCGAATTGGGATGTGGAGGTAATCCTCCAAGAGATCTATGGATGTGAGTAGATTCCCTTCCGAGCACTTGCCAGAGTTGATTTCAGGGTGTGCATTTTGAATTTTTTTTTTTTTTTAAATGGATGACATACCTGTTGAGACACTTGAGGTCCAAAATGGCTCTCCATCCTCCCGAGGATTTGGGCACTACAAACAACATGGAGTAGAAGCCCTGCCCCTGTTGGTCCTCAGGCACCTGGTGGATGACTCGAATGTCCAGGATGTGCTGGATGGCCTGATTCATGAGGACCCGTTTTGCAGAATTTGATGACAAGGGGCAGCGGAGAAGAACCTCGGGGGGTGGGGGTGGAAATGAATTCAAGTGAGAGCGCTGAAGCCAGGGTCTCACAAACCCATGCATCATTGGTGATTTCCTCCCATCCACTGGCATAGGGAGCCAGGCGACCCCCTGTGGGAGGATCGGCCGGAGGTTACTTGTTCTGGTGGAAAGGGCGACCACCGGCCCCTCTAAAGGGCCGTATGAATTGGTTACCCCTGAAGGGTTGGCCCGAAGAGAATCTCTGATGGGAACTGCATTGCCCTTGGCTATGCCCCTGATACTGTCCCTAGTAGTTACCCTGATGTCTATTGGAAGACTGGAAGGCCCCCCTGGAAGCCCTCCTTGGTAAGGGGGTGGCACGGAAAGGGGCTTTCCAGGTGGCTGAGGGAAGGGCCTTGCGCTTGTCCTTAGTCTCAAGCAGGATGGGATTCAGGGCCTCACCAAACAAGGACTGCCTGGTGATCGGGGCAGAGGGTAATTTCCACTTGTACCGCATGTCAATTGGCCAGCTGCAAAGCTAGGCCATCCGGCTCGTCACTACCGTGGACTCCATTGACCTAGCTTGGACATCCGCTTCAGCTGCTGCTGATTGAGCAGTAGGTTGATTTTGGCTTGTGGGTGGAGCTGTCTGGAGTGTGGGGCTGTCTGGTTCCAATGCCAGAGGGAGCTAATGAGAATTCCCTGGCATCCTTCCTGGGGGATGCTAGGTAGGAATGAGTAGGACAGAGTACTCTGGATGGGGCAATATCCTTTGTAAAAGGCATCATTTTAAAATCAACTCCAATTTACAAATCATGGTCTCTTGTCTTAAAGTTCAGTTCATGAAAAACTGATACTTTCAAATACTGGAAAAATTTGATAGTTTGTATATAGTTATATACACTGTATATAGTTCCAGTTATGCTGGGCTCACAGACTCCAGAAAAAAAAAAAGCTTGGTTTTAAACTGTTACTGGAGTTACTCACTAGGTTCATTTGTTCCTTTTATGTGAGATCTGTAGCTTACTACTTCTAAATTCTGCTGAAAGCCCTTGTTCAAGCCATTTTTAAAATATAGACTCTTCATTCTAAGTTGATGCTTGAACAGGTACTCCTGAGGCAGACCTACAGGCAACTAGTCTGAATCTTTGTCAGCTCAATTAGAATAACAGTATCCATATTTATCTAAGGCCTCTGTCAACAAGGTAGGCCTCAGAAAGGCCTGGGTAAATTAGTAGGTCCAAACAGTCACTTAAAATGGCCACCGCCCTTAAATGAGGTCAACAAGATGGCAGTTGCCCTTAGTTGGTCTTTCAAAATGGCCAATGCCCATACTAGGCCTTAAAAATGGCCACCGGCAAGAAAGGGTATCCAAAATGGCCACTGCCCTTGATGTGGCTTCAATATGGCCTCTGCCCACTTTTAGTATTTGAAACAAAAAGGCCACGCCCTTAGTGCCTTCAATTCTGAGGGCAATCAAAATGGCTGCCACCCTGTGGGAGACTTCAAGATGGCCACCGGCACTCTCAAAGACTGCCTGCACACTTACCAGGCTGAAGACAAGCCGATCAATGCAGAGGAGCTCAAATGGAAGCAGACGGCCCAGGCACTAGAGACAGGTACCGACAGGGCCTTGGATCAAAGGAGCCTTGCCAGATTGCTGGCTCTTGTCAGCCATTGCACAGAAGGCAAGTTAAATAAAGGAGGCCTCAAAAGAAAAGAGAAAATTTTTTGAAGTGGGCGGTCCTGTGTAATTCAAAATGGCGGCCACCCACGAGGCACTCCTAAAATGGCTGACTGTCTCCTGAGGCAATTAGTTCCAGCCGAGGAGAAAGGAGTCTGCTAAGGCCTAGCCACTAACTGTCAGTTTCTGAGTCCCCTGGAACAGACTGACTGATTTCTGAAGTTTCAAGCAAAAAAAGGGGACAAGCCCTCAGCAGCACCCAGATTGCCAGCTTCCTCTGCAAGCAGGCACAAGACAGGGAGCAAAAAAGGAACCAGCAAAAATATTGCTTTCAGCTCTTTGAAGGTCTCCAGCTGATGTTTGGAGGCTTGGCTGGGCGCTGACCGCTTGCGCAAGTCTGGCCAAATTGTCACAATCAGCACCTCCGCAGCCACGGAGCGCTTTTGGACCAGCAAAAAAAAAAATTCAATCAGTGGGCTGCCGACGGCTTGCGCGTGTCGGTCCCACGAGCGTCAGCTGTTTTTCAGCTCTTTTATAGCCTCCGGGCACCAGCGAGGGACCGGAAAGGCTATTTCTGACAGCCGGCAGTTTAAAATTGGCGCGGAGGCTCGTTAGGTGCCCAAACTGCCGGCGAGGCCTTTATTGCTCTTCCGATCCCTTTGATGTCAGCTGGGGATCGGAAGGCTCACGGACGGCTCAGCAAGGTTGCTGGCCGGCGGAAAACAGTGGCACCACAAAAGGAGGGAAGAGAAAAGGAAAAAACAAATTCAATTTCCCTGGGTCAGCTTGCCTGATGGCCCCTCGGCTCTCCTATAGGCAGTTTGTGGTTGGAGGTGGTGTGGTTAACCCCTCGTTGACCAGACCCGGTGCCAGATATTAATGAGGCCTCAATTTAAGCCCAGATAAGCGGTGCAATACCGCTGGCCCCCTCAATCTCCAGGGGCCCTTTCCCTCACCCTCTACAGCCGGTATGAGTTATATGGTTGGTTGGTAACGCAGCAAAAATATATAAAAGGAGGAAAAACAAAAGGAAAAAAAAAAACTGTACTGGGCCTTCGGCTGGAGGGGCAAGCGACAGTCAGGCTTGCGGCCTACTGCCTCCACCCTGGTATGTTTTGCCAGAAAAAGGGACCAGGGGAGCTCGATTAGGGAAAGAAAATTTGGAATTAGTATTAGAAGAAGGAAAAAAGACTTACAATTGTAATTTAAGCAGAAGTTGGATTGGAAAAAAGGCACTAGTCGATGGCTATGACTGAGTCAAAAGAGGGGGAATCTAGGCCTAGAGCCACCTTTTATACTTTTCCAGACTCAGTCATAATTGGCTAGAAGGCTGTGCCAATACCCAATCTTGGCGGCTAGCTCCACCCACTATGGAGAATGCAACACAGTGTTCAAGGTTACAATTCAGAGCAGAAGCATTGCAACAATAGTTGTAAAATAATATAGAACTTCTGTGGCATTGGACTGAATTATTTACGAAGCTAATGGAATGTGCTGTTTGGAGATATAAATGAAACATATGTATTGAAAACAAAAATCTATTTCCTGGAGTAGGAAAAGATTGTACTGTAAGAAGTGTATGACTTAGGAAAGTATTTTAGTTCACAAAAGACCAGAGCTTTAACTTCAATAAGATTAAAAAGTAATACGAGAGCTCTGTTTTCTTCACTACTTTTCCCGTAGCAGGAAAAGATTATATTACATTAGGACGATGTCTCGGGAAAGTATTTTGGGTTTCTTTAGAAAATGTCAGCTTTAGCTACATTGAAAGGCTAAAAGTAACAGGACAACCTCTCCTTTTTGATATTAATTTTCTAGAGAAGTAATACTCATGCTGTCAGCATCTTTCTTTGATCAATTTTATTGATCAAATCACTTGAAACTACTTCACCTTGAAACTAAGAGTCTTGATAGCTTAAATTTTAACCTGATTAGCATGAAGCTGTGGTCAAATGGATTGAAGAAGAGAAACTAGCTTTTTTATTTTTTTCTGATTTGTAAAAAAATGTTACACATTTGTGTGCACGATTTTGTCTCAATCTTGATCGCCTGGCGTAGTCCCTGTAGTTTCCTTGGCACAGTTTTTAGAAGTGGTTTGCCACTGCCTTCTTCCTAAGCTTGAGTAAGAATGCCTGGACGATGATCATCCAGCTGTATTTTATGCTTAAGGCAGGACTAGAACTCACAGTCTCCTGATTTTCTAGTTGGTGCTTAAGAATTACACCACTGGATCTCAGAAACAGATTAGTCAGTTGGATGGCAGAAATTATGAAAGCTTCTTGGAGAATGAAACCTTCACCAGAGCACAATTTGAAAAGCACCATTGATGCTTTGTTCTCTCTCATTTAAAAAATAAATAAATTTGATTTCATTCTGGTTATGAAACTCTTCCTCCCTTGACAATAAAGATCTAATAAGCATCTGAAACCTAAGTTTAAAAGTCCTGTAGCATTCCTGATTGATGACAGACTGCAAAGCCAAAGGACTTAATTTCCTGAAGCTGTTTTAACTAGCTTCGTGCTTCTGGCTACAGTTGTTAAAATATATAGCTTCACATTACAAAGGCTGTTAGCGTGTTTTATGATCCTTTTAGTTCCTCCCTCTTCACTATTACATTTTTCCTATCATACCTGTGCAACTGTCATACCTGAATTACATAAATACGATTTATCATCTCACACCCCCAATGTTGTTTTGCCACTCCGGCTGCATCAGGCAGAAGAGTCAAGCAGCTTTTGCAACTGCACTATAAATATAAAATTTACATTATAGGCTAAATGCTGCTCATGTTTCTATGGGGATTTATAAGAGCATGGCTAAGTCGTGGTAAAACAAAGTTTAAGTGGAGATTTTTAAAAAGTAGGGGGCACTGTTTCAAAGTTTATGCACATTACTTAATTAACTGCTTGCTAATTTTGTGAGGAAAGGAAGGAATACTCATTTGTAAGAGAAGTCTGGAAATATTGTAGCCCTAATTAATTCATTTATTTCTGATATAATAATTGCACTGAATAACTTCTCTTTGCAGCCAAATGAGAACTAGTGTGAGAATGCCAAAATCTGATGCAGTAGAAGATCTAAAAAAAATATGGTTTACTCATTCTCATATAAGACCTAAAAAGATCCAGAGATTAAATCGGCAAAATCTTACAAGATTAAAGAAATTCTGAGATTTCTAATGATGAGGATGATTATGCAGCCCTACTTTGAAAATGCTGTCAAATCAGAAACTTTAGTGTTTCAAGAATAAGCATAAAAAAAGCTGGATTTGAAGATAGACAAAAACAAATTATTCATCCCTCTATCATAGTAACTTTATATGAAACATTGAGCATGTGAAAATTTTATTAAGACACCAGGCAACTGTGACCCAGTGGGCCATTCTTTCAGAGATACCTGCTTTCCTAAATGGAGACGCAGAATGACCGCAGGCAGACAAAAGGATCAATGAGAGCAGGGACGAGTTCCAACTTCCTGCAGGCTTCCCCATTGACAAGGTTTGTGGGAAGCTGGCAGAGAGCTTGGAAATTACTCCTCCTCCTCCTCCTCCTCCTCCGGCCTGCAAAACTTCCTGCCACTTTTCTGAAGGGAGGGGGGACAAAAGGAGCTGTGGACCATGATGAAAACTGCACCGCCCCCCCACATGTCTTCATTTCCCTCATTTCCCTTAAGTCCGATATAAGAATAGAGCAATTACTCCACCACTGTTTTAATCAGGGGTAGGCAAAGTTGGCTTTTCTATGACTCGTGGACTTCAACTCCCAGAATTCCTAAGCTAGCATGATTGGCTCAGAAATTCTGGGAGTTGAAGTCCATGAGTCATAGAAGAGCCAACTTTGCCTACCCTGAGCTAACCTAACTAGCTAATTGATTTGACACTATCAGTAATGGTAGGTGGGAAAGATCTTGGAGAACAGGCCACGGAAACTTTTAAGGAACAATCAGATAACACAGATAACACAGAGCATATCCCCCAGCTGGACTGCAGGCAGGACAAGAGGCTCACAAGTAACCCTCCCTTGTTTCTTGAGCTGTAAAAGAGACAGTGGGAGATATGGACTCTCAGGCTTGCTAGATTCTGTTTATATAGCTTTACAATAAGGTAGAAAATAGACCATCTGGTTATGTTTCCTGTTTGATCTACCTAGGAAGGGTAACTCATAAAAATGAACATGACATGCCGAATTAAGATTGTATGCTGCTTTTAGGAGGCACAGTTAAGATGGCTGCAGCTCTGTACAAGTGGTTAAAGAAGGTAACCAAGCAGAGAGCTTCATTTTGTCTGGCATTTTCCTGTACCATTTAGACATGCTTCCAAAGGCATCTGGAGCAAGCCACCATTTCTGTGTTGTGATGTTACTTACAACACAAGTTCCACCTCTTAGGTGCTTAACACACACCTTTGTGTCACGAGTACAAAAGGGGCAAGTGTTCACATTGCAGAATCAACCTCTCTGTTGCACGCTTCCCACCCCGTCCATTTTAGCCTTGCTAGTGGATTGCAGCGTTGAGGGTTGAAGAGATGGATAAGCAGGGCTTGATTTGAACTTGTCCTTTGTTTCCGTTCCAGCATCCTCGATCCTGAAGAGTGAGAAAAGGAAGAGGACAAAAAATGTTCATTTTAATTGTGTTACGGTATACTACTTCACCAGGAGGCAAGGCTTCACGAGCGTTCCCAGCCAAGGAGGCAGCACTCTGGGCATGTCCACTCGTCACAACAGTGTACGCCAATACACCCTTGGGGAGTTTGCCATGGAGCAAGAACGGCTTCATCGGGAGATGTTAAGAGAACATCTCAGGGAGGAAAAGCTGAACTCCTTAAAACTGAAGGTAAAAAAAGGGAGGGGGGAGCCTGGATCCTTCCCCCCCCCCCCCGCCTCTGACATATGGACCCAAAACATTAACAGTGGGCTTGGCGCTTGATATCCTTGGCAAGGTTGCAGTTCCACTTCTGAAATGGCTGCAGTTCAATCGCTTCCAACAAGCTGGCATTAACCCTGTCTCTCTTATTAACTCATCAGATTTTTTTAATAGGCTTCCACCTGGGCTCTTTAAGATGATCGTTTTCTTCCTGCTATGCGGATACGATGACAATTCGTTCCACCCCATCAAAGTTCCAGCTTTGATCGGGATGCAAATATAGTTAAGCCAGCTGCTAGGTGTGGGTTGTTTTGCACAAAAGAGAGATTTTGAACTGATATTCAGGAAGGTTTTCTCTTTGAATCATATGACAGGCTGCTGGGAAAATTGCAATAGCGAACTGTGCTTACTCTGTGTGATATCCAGTTGCACAAAACACTGAAACCCACATCTTTCGGTTTATTCAGGAGCTTATTTTGATTCTCTAGAAAGTGGTTATAGTGAACACACCTGCCAGGGATAGGTCTGATATTGTTCACCTGGATATGTATTGCTGTATGCAAGCTACTTGATACATTCCCCCCTCCCTTTTTTTAAAAGGATATCCTATGCAAATAGCAACTAGGGCTGTGCAAAATATTTGAAATAGCTGTTTTGTAAAGTTCATTAACACAAACAAAACATTTCTCCTTAAAGTATTAGAGTAGTGTTTCCTTTACGATGCTGATACAGCTGCTTCCAAACTGTCCTTAGTAAGGGATGCACAAAACTAGTTTCTCTTGGACTATCGGCAAAGGGAAACAGCTGGGCAGAGGGACATATTTAAAAACAGCTATGCAAGCTTTGTAAAAGAGGACAACTGCAAAAAGATGTGCTTTGCTCATGCTAAGGGATTTTGCAGAGCATCTGCCTGAACATTTTCCCAATCCTAGAGGGTATTTGGCGCCTGCAAGGGATGGTCAAAATCAGTAAGATGGCAGGTGGAGCTTCACAATATAAGCCTCAAACCATGTGCACATATACCTTCAAAAAGAGCAGGAGAAAACAGTGGCATTCCCCAGAATAAGGTTGATGGGACACAGTAGTATGAAGAGCACCATAAAAATAAAGGTGATTATGTGTTATCCTAAACCAATGCTTCTCAAACTTGGCAACTTTAAGATAAGTAGACTTCGATCCCCAGAATTCCCCAGCCAGCATATTGGGCTGGGGAATTCTGGGAGCTGAAGTCCACATACCTTAAAAGTTGCCAAGTTTGAGAAATTTTGTCCTAAACCCTTGATTCAAAAGATTACTGGGAGAAAAGTGGATGCTTTAAAACAGAGTATTCATTCAATCCAAAAGGGATTTTATGCATGCACACAGCATTTTATACACTCTATGTATATGTAACATAGGAACAGGATGTTACACATATGTATTGTATGTATGTGCAATATAGCAAATAGTATTTTGCAGAAGTACAGGAGCATACAGTCCACAGAGAGGACTTGCATCTGGGATTCATTGCATCTGGGATCTGCTAAACAGAATTGTTGCACTGAGGATTTATTTTGGTTATCCAAGCTTGGTCTATGGTATAAGCTGTTTATAAATGCTTCAAAGCATCTTCGGTTGTTCACTTAATAATAAGAGCCATGAAAACAAAGCAGAGATATTTAAAGACAGTGTGGTCCTCATAAATCAATTCCACACTCTTGCATAACAAATCTTATACTACGTAAATGGTTTCCTTTGAACATTCTGTTCAGTGGAACTGTGACGCATCTTTTAATGTTACTACAGATGACTAATAATGGCACGGTGGAATCCGAGGAAGCGAACACTTTAACGCTGGAGGACATTTCTGATGATGATATAGATCTGGACAACACCGAAGTAGATGAGTACTTCTTTCTACAACCGCTGCCGACAAAGAAACGAAGGGCGCTCCTGCGAGCCTCTGGAGTCAAGAAGATTGATGTGGAAGAAAAACATGAGCTGCGAGCCATCCGTCTTTCAAGAGAGGACTGTGGTTGCGATTGTCGAATCTTCTGTGACCCGGAAACTTGCACTTGCTGCCTTGCAGGCGTAAAATGCCAGGTGAGAGAGCTTCACTTAAGGTATTCTTCACCAAAGGGCAGTTCCAAGTGTTTTATTTATAAAAAGGAAGGATATCCTGCCCATTCACGCTCATCTAGGTGTTCTAAAGAGAGGCACTTCCCTTATTATCCCAGCTACAGGAAGTTTCAGCTGTAGTTGAAACCTAAGGAGACAGGTGAGTCATTTGTCCCTCTAGGTATTGCTGAAACACAGATCCCAACAGTTGAAAGCATGTCCACTATTGAGGGATCCAAAGAGTAATTCAGCATAATCTGAAGAAACATGGATTCTGTGTGCAGCTATACATGGCAAAATAAAGAAGATATAGCATGGCCGTAAACAGGTAGCCCAGGTTTTGGTTCAGCCTCCCTAAGAGCTGTTTTCTTCAACCAGATGGTTGTCTTGATAAATTGGGTCTAAAACTCTCAGAATTCCCATAAGCACAGTAATGTTCCATCACAACTTAAGAGCAGCAGGTTGGAGAAGGTCAACTTAAAGGTTTAGAGCCACTTTTTTTGTTAGCATTAGTGTTAGGGTTCTCCTGACATACATTTCAGCAGTGCGGCTTCCTGGATTACCAGCATGGCTGGAAAGTGCTGTGATCACATGGGCAATCCAGGAAGTGCTGATGGAATATAAGCTTTCTGAGCCACGGTGGCGCAGTGGTTAGATTGCAGTATTGCAGGCTACTTCTGCTGACTGCCGGCTGACTGCAATTTGGTAGTTCGAATCTCACCAGGCTTAAAGTTGTCTCAGCCTTCCATCCTTCCGAGGTCAGTAAAATGAGGACCCAGATTGTTGGGGGCAATGTGCTGACTCTGTAAACCACTCAGAGAGGGCTGTAAAAGCACTGTGAAACGGTGCATAAGTCTAAATGCTATTGCTATTGTGGAGAAGAGTTCCATTCTGTTTCCAGGTTTAAAAAAGGTTAAAGAGATTTTGATTGTCCATCTTATAAACCTCATAATGGAAATAAAACCAGCTTCCTCCCTGCCTTTGCATGAGGGCTAAATAAAGACAACCACTCATAATGAGATTTCATATGAGGCTGTTGTTTATACTGCTTCAAGATCTATTTGGAGTGAAATACCCAAATTCACCCCCACTAATCAAAGGTGAGAAAAGTGGCGATCAGCAAGTGGGATTCCCACTTCCCTAACTTCTGGAGCATAACTTCATCCCACTCATCAATGTATATTTTTTTACAGTTAACTGAAATGCCCCATCAGCCTGAATATTTGGGGGGAAAACCCTACTTCTGCAATTTAGCAGTCACCTGGATTAATCCTAAATGTTGGCATAACCATTAGAAGCCATTAGACCAGCAGAATAAGGAGGGGGCGGTGATGCTAGAGCAGAACAAAGGGACAGGGGGTCCCATGGCACATTTGTCATTGCTTAACCAGAGCAAGCTGTCATTTGTCTCACAGCCACCTTGTCTGCCGTAACTGAATTCACCGTCCGCAGGGAGCCATAATGTGGTTTGTGTGTTTTTGGCTCGGTGTGATGTGTGCAAGCCATTCTCATTTATAAATCATAATTTCTAATGAAGTATGAAATATAGCTCCATTTTTAAAACAAACAAACAAACCAGGGCTTAGTGCCGTCTGCAAAGCCAGACAGGTCTCCCTTTCCAACATCTCTTATCTGGATTTTTTTTTTCTGCCAGAAAGAAATTTTGAAAAAGCAGGTAATTAATTTATCTCATATATCAATCCTCCACGAGGCTTCCGGGGCAATTTTCTTTGATGAAGTTTCTTGTGTGGCTAAGAGTTTCTAGCATCAGGGTTGATAGTGCCCAACAGAACAGCTAATCCATCTTTTTTCCCCCCTAAGGTGGACCGTATGTCTTTTCCGTGTGGTTGCACTAAAGAAGGATGCAGCAATACAGCCGGCAGAATTGAATTTAATCCCATCAGGGTTCGAACTCACTTTTTGCACACTATAATGAAACTTGAATTGGAGAAAAACAGAGAGCAGCAAGTTCCCGCGCTGAACGGCTGCCATGCTGAGCTCAATGCTCACAGCAGTGCAATGGGTCCCACCTCCCACCCCCTGGAATTTTCAGTCCCGGAGAACTTTGAATTAGAGACCGAACCCAGGGCTGCAGTGATGCATTTGCAGTCGGCAGATGACTTGGATTGCGCTGGGGAGGAAGAAGAGGAGGAGGAGGAAGAGGAGGAAGACGCAAGTAGCTTTTGTAGTGGAGTTACAGATTCCAGCACACAGAGTTTAGCGCCCAGTGAAACAGATGAAGATGAGGAGGAAGATGAGGAGGAGGAGGAGGACGAAGAGGAGGAAGACGAGGAGGAGGAGGAGGAAGAAGAAAAACTAGATGAATGTCTGGAAGGCTTGGGTGTTCATGCTGATGCAGGCCAAGTCCTCCCTTCTGTCCTTTGCTATTCAGACAGCACTGCCATGCATGAAAACCAGCCAAAGGCACTTTCCTACTACCCGAGCTCCACATCCTTGTATTACCAAATAGAGAATCACAGCCCTGGCACTCCTAACCAGATTCGGGAGACTTACTCTGAAAGAGAGACTGTTAAGAACGGGAATCTTTCTCTGGTGCCTTATAACCCAACTTCGGAACAGTTTGTGGACTATGCGCGGCCCTCCGAGGAAAATTATGGCAGCTCCCTGTATCCCTCTTCAAACCCATCTGTCATCGTTTGCTGCTCTTCGTCCGAAAACGATAACGTCGTTCCATGTAGCAGTTTATACACTGAACATCGGCCAAGGCATTCCCAAGTGGATTTTCCTTCGTACTTGAAAAGTCCTTCGCAAGATGGATTTGTATCTACTTTGAATGGTGGCACTCACCTCCCAGAGCGTCCCACCGAGAATTCACTCGGCCTTTCAGAAAAGAGCAGACTACACGAAGAGTGTATCAAATCTCCCGTCATGGAAACAGTACCTGTTTAAATTTATTTTAGGACCGAAATCGCTCTAGATTTCAAAATGCATTCTATTTTAATTGGATTTCCCTGGAAGCATTCTTTCTCTCTCTCTCTCTCTCTCTTTCAGCAGTGGAGGTAAGGGGGAGGACTGTGGTTAATGTTTTGATTTTCTTTTTCATTGTTGTTTATGAGTAAAGCTCTCTTGGCTGTGGCCATTGCACAAAAACAGTTTGTGTAAAAAAGTAAACTTTTATAAAAAAAATAGAATGGTCCTTTGATAGAAAATACCCAGATTTTAAAATAACCCACCGAGATATATATATATATATATATATATATATATATATATATATATATATATATATATATATATATATATATATATATATATATATATATATATATATATATATATATATATATATATATATATATATATCCACATCCACATGCATATAGTATGAAAACGGCCCACGTGTTGATTTATGCTGGGCTCTCTAACTTACAACTTCTTATTTTATTGTCGGGCTTGTGCAAGATAATAAAAACGTTACTTTGGGTTCTTTATATTTAGGGTATTAAAATATCGCTCCTATTTGAGGGTGATGACTTTTTAAATATAAATGTGACTGCAAACAAAAAAAAACCCTGAATTATTCAGTAATGTATTTGTTTATTTATTGTAGCTTAGTACTCATAACTTGATAAAAATGAACCGCTTGCTCTTTGGAGCAGAACAGCACAATGAGATTTCATTAGGCAAATTGCCTTTGTAAGGGTAGTACATTTGATCACAGACCCTGTTCTCTGATCTGCACTAGGGACTATTCATATTTGTAATTTAGGAATGTAGGGAGGACATACCACTTAGTCATTTTGGTGACACTGGTGTGGAGTGTGTGTTGCGATTGCTGCCCTGTCCCCATCTCAAGGAGAGGACAATATATAAGATTTTTTCTAAATTGCAGCTAATGGCAGCTACATTTCTAAAAATGTGTAACGTAGGACAATCCTTAGATTTTCAGGGGTCGAGAGAAGCAGCGTTAGCATTATAAGGAAATTGGGTTGTGTTTTGTCATTCAATTGTCTTTCTCCATTCTTTTCAATCCGTAAACTATTCTGGATGAATGCAGAATATTAAATAGGGACAATATCCAGCCAGACTTTTTCAGATCTTGCTGTCATTTCCACCCACAATCACTGGCCATTTTTCCTTCAACCAACATACTTTTCCTTAAAGGCAACCCCTCACATTTATGAAGATCTTTGCTTGTCAGAAAATGGTGGCTCTACTTGATAGCTTGGGCCCTCTATTAAATAAGAGCATTGCTGCAGCCTTTCCATGGTTATTTCTTCATGTAAAGTCGGAATGCTATATTTTTATTTATTAAAATTATCATCCCGACGTGTAAAGTGCTCAGAGTGATCTTCACAATAGCTTAAGAAATAATCCAGAGTGAATGACTGAACCAAGGTTATCTCTATCTTGGAGCTCTGTGACCAACATGGGATTCGATATGGGTTTTCTGTGAGGTGTCTTCTCATCTCCTTCAAGCTCTAGATCTCAGTGGCATTTTGTCTCTCCGCTAGCCCTGTAACCGTTTCCTCTCCCCTGCATACAATTATGGTGTGTGAAGAGTCACATGGGAACATGGAAGCACAGTGCTAATGGAAACGATCCAGAGATATCAAAAGGGAATTCCTTCAGTGGAATGTCACATTCCACTGCTTTTGGTGGCACTTTCTTGCAATTAACTTTTAATGGGCTGTGTGCTTTGTGCTCACAGCCCAGGGCAGCTTTTGTGTAAGTATCTTTTCGTTCTTAAACTAACATACTTTGGTGTAGCAGCTATGAGTAATCTTAAAGACACCACATCTATTTTTTTTTAAAATAACCCATGGATAAACCATTCAAGAATTTTCAGCAGTTTAACAGATTAACAGAGTTGAAAGGGACCTTACAGGTCATCTAGTCCAACCCCCTGCCCAAGCAGGAGACTCTACATCTGCCTCTACCTAGGATCGAACTCACAACCTCCTGATTTTTAGGCAAGAACTCCACCTCTAGGCCACAGCAGCTCCAAAAAAAACTTTACTCTGAATTTCTTTAGCCAAATAAAGTAATTAGGAAAAGAATGGCATTGTGCGGTTTGTGGAGAAATTCCGTGAGTTCTACAAAAAAAAGAGAGAGAATATATTCAGAATCTGTAGGGATGGAGTTTCTCATTTGAGCGTGATTTGACTCACAATAATCTCTAAATAGGAAAGGATTTAGGGTTGACTGGAATCAGTAGGCATATTTCAGCCATTGTTCTCTCTTGTTTTAGCAAAAGCATTGAGATTTGAGTGTGTATTCCTCCAGAGCTTTTCTATCACTAGTGTATGCAATTCACAAGTGTTTCTTCATTGTAGTGAATTAGGGAACATTGTAGGCATGGCAACTCTGTGGAGCTATTAGAGCTCAAGTGTTCCCGCCACCCTACCCCATTAGGCTATACAAATTAACAGAGTTGGAAGGGACCTTTTAGGTCATCTAGTCCAACCCCCTGCCCAAGCAGGAGACCCTACTCCATTTCCGACAGAGGGCAGTCCTGTCTCTTCTTGAAAGCTTCCAATGATGAAGCTCCCACAACTTCTGAAGGTAATTTGTTCCATTGGTTGATTGCTCTCACTATTAGAAAATTTCTCCTTATTTCCAGGTTGAATCTCTCCTTGTTCAGCTTCCATCCATTATTCCTTGTCTGGCCTTCGGGTGCTTTTGAAAATAGCTTGACCCAGGGGTGAAATTCAAAAATGTTTCCTACCGGTTCTGTGGACTTGGTGGACGTGGCAGGGGAAAGATATTACAAAATCTCCATTCTCACCCCACTCTGGGGCCAGCCAGAGGTGGTATTTGCCAGTTCTCCGAACTACTCAAAATTTCCGCTACCGGTTCTCCAGAACCTGTCAGAACCTGCTGAATTTCACCCATGGCTTGATCCCTTCCTCTCTGTGGCAGCCTCTCAAACATTGGAACACTGCTATCATGTCTCCCCTGGTCCTTCTCTTCACTAGACTAGCCATGCCCAGTTTCTGCAACCATTCTTCATATGTTTTAGCCTCCAGTCCCCTAATCATCTTTGTTGCTCTTCTCTGCACTCTTTCTAGAGTCTCAACATCTTTTTTATAGTGTGGTGACCAAAACAGGATGCAGTATTCTAGGTGTGGTCTTACTAAGGCTTTATAGAGTGGCATTAGTACCTCACTTGATCTTGATTGTATCCTTCTGTTAATGCAATTTAGGATTGCATTGGCTTTTTTTTGGGCTGCCGCTGCACACTGTTAGCTCATATTTAATTGGTTGTCCACTAAGACTCCAAGATCCCTCTCACAGTTACTGCTATTAAGCCTGGTTTCACCCAGTCTGTATGTGTACTGTTGGTTTTTCTTGCCTAAGTGTAAGACTTTACTTTTCTCTACATTGATTTTCATGTTGTTAGATATTCTCTGAACTGGTTGTCCTAAATTGATCCAAATGATAAATATCCACTTGTGACTCTTTTCTAGATTTCGAGAACAATATTTATGAATGTAACCTGGGTCACAAAAGTACTACCTTCAAGTTACTCAAAAGTGAATGAACTAGTTATTCTTGTACATGTCCTTTCTTTCAAGTGGCAAAGTATGAAGTTTCAACTCTAGATTTGTCCTCTGAAAATGGTGGTTTCAAGTACAGCATTCCATCTCCTCTTTGGATAATTTTGTTCAAAAAAAAACTGTGTAGGGAAGTGCCTTTACATGTTTAGTTCAAGAAGAGCCGTCCATATCAAAATATATATTTTAATCTCACTGCAGTCTTCAGTCAGACTTTACCATTGATCTCAGCAGAAACACCCACAGCTTTATTTCTAGAAGTTTCCCACTTCTAGGAATATTCCTGGTAGCAGCAGCCACCAATGCCAAACGTGCCAGCCGATTCTTTATTTTCCTTGTAGCAAATGTGCTACATCTAAATTTCTTTGATGGGGTGGGGGTGGGTTAATCCTTGGTGGTTCTTAACTCTTCTATTTCCTCACTTACCACAAAAATTAGGCTTTATTCCATATTCCTGGCATGTGCTTACTGCAGGTGATCTTTGAGCTTGAATGTTGATTCCTACCAACATTTAGGATTTTTAAACATACCAGCCACCTGGTCAGCATGGGCTGCATAGCAACAAATAGATGACACTTGGATGTCCGAAAGGACTAGTTTTGCTGACTTCTGATCCATAAAATCCGTTGTTATTTGAATCTTACTTTTTGTATTCTTCCTCTTTGGCCATATAGAAAACGAGGAAGGTGGAGTAAATTATTAGTTTGGCACATTGTGCTTTCATTTTTGCAGCAGCTCCCTCAGTTGCCTCGGCACTGACAATAATTCTGAAGAATGTGCATAAGATACTTGATGTTTGTCAGAGGCTGGTTGGAACACATCCTTGCTGCTGGAAACACTCTTTGTACTCGGCTAATACGTCATTGTAAATTACTTCATGGAATCAGGCTTGCAAGTCAGAAGGATGACAACTGAAAACTCTGTCCTAATGAGTTAAATCTCATCTAGATACCATGATGGGACCCAAACTAGATGACCACCAAGAGCCAAGGTGGCGCAGTGGTTAAATGCAGCTACTGCAGGCTACTCCAACTGACTGCTAGTTCAGCAGTTCAGCTGTTCAAATCTCACCAGGCTCAAGGTTGACTCAGCCTTCCATCCTTCTGAGGTCGGTAAAATGAGGACCCAGATTGTTGGGGGCAATATGCTGAACTCTGTAAACCGCTTAGAGAGGGCTGTAAAGCACTATGAAGCGGTATATAAGTCTAAGTGCTATTGCTATTGCTATCATGATTCAAAAATAAAGGGTACTAGAATGTACTATTTTCTAATCAATTCTCCCAATTCAGGCTTACCGCCACTACCACCATCAAAATCTGGAAATGTTCCAGCAAAAATCATGCCCTACAAGACCATACTTCAGGCTTCCTCCTACTCCACCAGTGATATAGACTCATGTTGTGTTGTGGTTTTTGTTTTTTGTTTTTTGTATCAGATGGATCTCCAGGGTAAGATTCCTACAAAATTGTGCCAGAATCCTACCAGATATGCTTCCACATTGTTTGGGCAAAGCCAGATAAAGTGGACCCGAGTTTTAGTAGTGAATCTCTCTTTATGTTTAAGTCTGCAAAATCTGTAACCCTTTGATTTGCTGATGGCCACTCAGTAGGTCATGACCCACATTTTGAAAAGCCTCACTGTAGTGGGCATTGGAAAACCAGGAAGGATACAGTCTTGTTGCAGCATCCAATCTGGGTCGGTGAACGGGGCCAGAGGTTTTGTCTTCTGAGCTTTCGGACTTGTGCTGGAACCCATCTTCAAGGAACTTCAGGGATGGACTTTAGCACAAGTCCAAAAGTTTGGAGGACTAAACCTCTGGTCCCAGTGACCGGCCCAGATTGGATCCTGCAACATTAACCTGGGACACGTATATTCGCCTTCATTCGATACTATCTTGTCTTGTTGATTCAACAGGACAAGAGTCAAAGTTGAGTTCACAGCTCTCATGCCCCATATCCTCTGCCAATTGTTTATATTTGTTTAAATGAGAAAATGCATAGATTTGTAAGTCATTGGGGGTACAAGAGAGTGACTTGGATAAATGATTAGTTTGGGACAAACTTTGCTTACCCCCAAGCATAAGATCTATAAAACATCAGAGGTTGGTTACAGTAGTTATAAATACTATTTTTGTGGCATTGCTTTTAGTACCTAGGCATATAATACAGTGACTTTACTACCATAATAAATGATCAATATTTTCTGAACTCTGATCCAGTAGGACCCAGGATCCTTCCACATCAGGCCCATTTACAAATGGGTGAAGTGTAAGTGTGAAAACTGGAGATGGATTTGATTTTCCTCACATTCATCCATCTGCCAGCAGGCCTCAAAATGAAAAGGAACCGTATACAAATTGTTCTTTGTGGCTGAGACCGACTCAGTTCATCTGGAATCACACAAGCAACCTCTGCATGTTTGGAAAGTCCCACTGTTTTTAGTACGGGGATAAACACATTTTGGCTGTACTTCATTACTGTGACTTTATTTACTGTTAATTTCAGAAGGAAACTTTAGATGCTTACTGTGATGTAAAGAATATAAATAACGTGGCTAGAAACTATAACCTTATTTGTAATCTGAACAGTGCTACGGCAAAGTCTGATGATACATAAACTTTGCTAGTGGTTTCTCGCATGATTACTGCCAACATCCATATATCATGAAGCTAAACAATGTAGCTTCAAAAAGTACATGTCCGTTACCTGTATAAAGAATTAAACCAGAGTCAGGCAACCTGATATACATAAATCCAATGTATCCACTGTTACTTGGTAACTTTGTCTTTTATTTTCCTTATAATGAAATAATTAATAAATACATAGACACCCAGATTGTATAGTGCAAAGTAAAGCACTGGGGCCTGCCTTTTTTTTTTTTTTTTTTTTACAAAAAATATCTTTGTGTTTCATGGATGTCCCAATTGGATGATGTAAAAGTTTCTCTGGAAAACTTTGCTTTTTAATAAATAGGTTTCATGTGTCTAGACAGGCCCACCCATGGCAGTTACTTGCTTGTCTTAAACTTCCAGCTTTAAAAAGTTCCAATTTTTCAGATTGGACTGCACTCTGTGGGGAAAAATTAGTGATCTACTCAGTCTAGAGAGTACTAGATTGAGGAAGGTTGCCCTTGAGATTATAATATAATATAGAGCCAGTTTGGTCTAGTGGTCAAGGCCCTGGGCTAGAAAGTGAGAGACTATGAGTTCAAGTTCTCCCTTAGGCATAAAAGCCAAATGGGTGACTTTAACCTAGTCACTTTCTCTCAGCCCAACCCACCTCAGCCCAAAGGTTGTTGTTGGGAAAATAAGAGGAGGAAGGTGCGTTGGATATGTTCACTGCCTTGAGTTATTTGTAAAAATAATAAAGGCGGAATATAGCAATAGCACTTAGACTTATATGCCATCCCATAGTGCTTCACAGCACTCTGAGTGGTTTACAGAGTCAGCATATTGCCCCCAACAATGTGTATCTTCATTTTACTGACCTCAAAAGGATGGAAGGCTGAGTCAACCTTGAGCTGATCAGGATCAAACTCCTGGCAGAGGGCAGAGTTGGCCTGCAGTACTTCAGTCTAACCACTGTGCCACCAGGGTTAAAATATAAATAAATATCAAGCAGAAAGGTGCAAGGTGCCAAATACAGATGTGTCCACAAGGTTCTTTTGACAAAAGCCTTTGTTCCTGCAGTCATCTTTGAGCGAACACTTACATTTTTTAAAGATCTTTCTAAGCAGTCCCAAAGTTACATTTCCATCTGTGGAAATAAGACAAATGAAGAAGAAAGCAGCAAAAGATTTTCAATTTGTTGTCAAGTAAATTGGTGGAGGTGCCCATGTATTTACCAAGAGTCAAGCATGACTTAAGAGAGCCTGGTTTTTTGTTTTCCTTTTATATATTCATAAGGCTTTATATATAGCACAAGGCTGGTATCAGATGATAATTGAATTAAATAGAATAGAATAAAATAAAATGTATGGAAAATTTTAATTACAATAGTGAAAGCAAATAGAAACTAAACTCACAGAGTGAGAGATAGAATAAAAAGTGCAAAAAAGGAAAAGAAGATAATGAAAAAAGAAAAAGAAATTACTTCCAATCTTCATCACAAGCATAAACAAGGTAAATCATCAATTTTTCACTTAGTGTCAGCAAAAAGTCTAAAGGGTTAGCAGAGCTTTATAAAAATGTCTCATTTTAACCTTGGTCAAACAAACCATTCCTTTTGCTTCTAACAATCTTCATTTTTAATTCAAGTGTTGACATAGAATTTGATTTCATTCCATTTTTCTCCATCCAAAAGATTTCTTGAAGACTTTAACAAACTTTGTAAATCCAATAAAAAGTCATTATCAAGATTGTTCTCTTGCTTTCTTGACTAATTTTCAAAGCTTTAATATGGTTCTTTCATATAGCCAGCAAAAGCTCCTTATCTGGATCATTTTCTTGGCTCATCTTTTGTGTTTCTGCTTTAGCTACCTTTTCAGTCTTACAATCCACACTTCTAAAATTATCTAATATTTCTGGTTCTGATATTTCTACATTAGGGAAAATTTGTTCCCATCCATCATTTCTTCATTAATATGTTTTGGACATAGTATAATCATAGAATCAGATATCATTGCTGTTTTTGTAGCTGCTAATTTCTGACGCTATTATTCAAAAGTCTCATAGAGGGTTAACCAATGTATTATGTCATTTTGTAAATCCCTTTGCTAACCAAAAACAAAAGGGAAGGTTGCCCTCCCCCCTCTTTTGCTTTTCTGCCTGGGATCTGTAGTCCCCTCAGATGTCCTATTTTTGACATCATAAAATCATCTCAAAATTTCATACGATTTAGGATAGCCAAAACATTTTCTTCCCATGAAAGTCTGTTTATTTATATAATTATTTCCAAAACTTTTAGTAAACATTTTAATAGTCAAAATTCATCTGGATCCTTAACTCATTTATAACTTTCTTGGGTCAAAATCCTGTTTAGCTTTTTGCCATTTATATTTCTAGCTCTTCAAATTCTTAAGCTTGCAGTTAATTTTTTTTTTTTGTTCAGGAATGAAGTTAAACTCACCAGGTGGCTTTTCGAGCTTGTTGTTCTGAAGCTCTAATAGCCTTAAGGTAATAGGGCAATTTCCGAAAGTTTAGTGAACCTAGTATCTTTTAAAAGGCTCTGCCAGTTGTGAGAATAATGGCTATTCCCTTCATTTCCTGGCACTGAAACCATAGAAGACAACTATTCTGTGGTCTCCTCATGAGGAGCAGCCAGTGGTAATCTCCCCTCTTCTCATCTGGAGAAGTTCTATAGAACCAGTGTATTCACCAGTTTCTTGGTCTTTTCCACAGTTGCCTCTGCTCTCTCAGGGATGACTAGTTCACCATGTTTCTCCATAAGTTTCGTCGACAAGAATATATCTTCATGTTCCAGGTGGAGGTTATTTTGCCACTATATAGTTTTTAAAATTCTGTGTTAGCCTTGCCAGAAGAATGCAATGTCAGCCTCATTTCTTGTAAGCTGCTATTATCATTATCCTCAACAACCTTTGGGTCTCAAATGGGAACATGCAGGTAGATCAGAAACAAGAAACATGTCCAGTTGAATCCTCCTCCTTCCCTGTTTCATCTCCTGCAGTGAAATCTATTTACCTGGCCCTGAGCAGGCAAAGAAAACCATAGGATTGGAAAAGAAGGTCAGCGGATTTAATTTAAGAGGTTAAAACTGAACATTCTATTTGGGGTTTTTTGCAGTTCTTTGCGGGGGGAAAATCTTTTTCCTCCCTGCAAATCTAGCATTCTCTGCACGTAGGTTTAATCAAGAAAAGATTTCAGCTTTTTCTCTAAAGGCAAGTTCCTAGGCAACACAAACTTCGCTTGTTCAAAGCCACAAGTCACAGTAACATAGGAACTTCAATTTAAATCTTTTATTATTTCAGACTCTTTATTTCCCAGGACTGCCACAGCGGTGGATTGGTCCCGGTTCAGCCTGGTTCGCTGAACCGGTAGCAATGGGATTTAGAACCCACTACTGGACTGCCACATTAATTTAACACTGCAGAGTAATTTCAGCTACATCTTAATTCACCAGTTTAAATCATACATGCCTCTACAGCCACATATATGCCATACAGCTTACAAAAATGCAAGTGAAGTGTTTTACATTCTTTGCAAGAATTTTTATAATAATTGATGGCTGTATTTTTTTAAATTAAAGTTTCGTTCAAGAGCCAGAGTTCACTATTGTGAAGTCAACTTGTTCCTCTTCTACAATTTGGTGGTTTTTTTGTTTTTTGTTTTGCATTGATGGTTGTTAAAAATGAAGGCATTCTTGGGAGAATGGGTGCTACTAACCCACATATTTAAACTAGGCACTTTGCAAGAATGACAGTTGATGCTGAATCACTCTACAAGTAGTTCTCGACTTGCGACCACAATTGAGCCCAAAATTTCTGCTGCTGAGACAATTAAATGAGCCTTACCCCATTTTATGACTTTTCTTGCCACAGTTAATCTCTGCAGTAGTTAAGTTAGTAACACAGTTGTTACTAACTCTGGCTTCCTCCTTAACTTTGCTTATCAAAGGTTGCAGTGATCTCATGACCCTGGGACATGGTAACCGCCATAAACATGAACCAACTGCCAAGCATCCGAATTCTGATCACGTGACATGGAGCTGCTGCAATGATCTTAAGTATGGGAAAACGGTCATAAATAACTTGTTTCAGTGCCATTGTAACTTCAAACTATCATTAAATGAATGGTTGTAAGCAAAGGACTAGCCGTATATACATTAGCTAAGGAAAATGTTCATCGAAATCATATTGGTGGTAATAACTTGATCTATCATTGGCAACCTATGATATGGATTATTTGCTTTAGGTCCTTTTTAATTCAGATCCATGGCACGTATATAAAATTCATCTCTTTTGAAATGCTTTCAAGTATAAAGGAAGACAGTAGCAGGTCCAAGAATACTGTGGATCTAACAGAGGCAGTCCTTGTTTAGTGAGTGCCTTGTTTAGCAATTGTTGGTGATTTAAAAGGTAATTTTGTGACCTCACATTTAAGGTCTGTAAAGCAAAGGAAAGCTAAAATAAGATCATAAGCCAGTTGCGGTTCCATTGAGTGACTGCTTTGTTGAATAACCAAATTGCGGATCCCAATTGTAGTTGCTAAATGAGGACTACCTGTAGAACTTTGTTTTGTTTTCAGGAAAGAGAAAGAATTGAAGTTTTAAGACAGGGGTGCAACTTACTTGAAAATTAAAAATAAAGTTAGTAGTTTTCAGTTAATAAATTTCACAGCAGATCAGAATGACTGCGGTATTCGTAGGTCACCTTTTCAGAGCTTCACCTCCTGCCAAAGGTTCTAACAGTTATACTGTCCAAAATTCCTCCCCCTCCCAAAAACATTTATAGCATGACACTAGAACATGAACAAACCCAGAACATACATACAAGGTATAATTGACATTATAGTGCAACTTCCACAGGCTGATTTAATTTGCATTATCATTTGCAACTTCACAGATACAAAAGGGTTAGTGTAGGTGGCAAAAACCCTAAACTATACCTTATGCTACAAACTTTATTTTATGCTGTATTCCTTCTGTATTTATATTTTCGGTATTTATGATGAATGATCTGTAATTTGATGTATTTAATGTGGCTTATTCTGCAATGTATATATTAAAAATAAGCATTTATAAGTCTTAAAATTAGGTTATTTTTTTTCTTAGTGGCATTCGTACTATGCTGTATTTTTATTATATATTGTACAATATATATATTTATTGTCCATTTGTTTGCAACAAAGTAAATCAGGTTTCTACGTTACATCAGCTATGTCTCTTTTGTACTGGAAGGGTGTTATAAGCTTTATCTGAAATTAAATTATTGTGTTTGAGAGGGTGGAAAACTAATTAGTGTTCATCCAGATAATAGAGCCTTGAAATCTAGAAAATATTTTTATCCTTTGCAAAGCTGTAAAACCATGAAAGGAAAAAGGTAGTTGGGCATTGTGTGATGTATTTTTGTTTTATTAGGCTACACATAGTCTACCAATTCGTTTTAAATTTGTAAAGCAAGCATGCCTATTCAGGTTTTCTTATATATACAACCTAAGTTATTGTGGTTATGGTAAATATTCTACTCTTAAATATCATCTACACAAGATGTCCGTCATTGGACAAATCAGTGGCCAAGTAGGCCATACTGCTAGCAAGAAAGTCACAACTATCATGGAATCATAGAAGATAAGAACGGGAAGTGACCTTAGAGTACCTCACCAATGCAGACATCTGCTACTATAGCTTCCTGAAAAATGACCATATCCAATAAAGGAGTTCACAATCAGCCATTCTGTTCCATTGTTTTAACCATTCAGAAATGTTTCCTGAAGCCACCTGAAATCAATTTTCTGATAATTTAATTTTCTATAATTTCATGCCCCCCCTAGAACAACTCTGAACTCCTATGAAGAGAAATGGAACAAACCGGGCATATTTTGCCTTCAGAAAAGTCATGTGAAGCCTGACATCTCCAGGGAATGGAAGACGGGCAAATGACAACACTTGCAAGATGATGTAATCCCATCATTTATTTATTAGTGAGACTTATATACCGCCTTAAGTGCAAGCACACTCTAAGCCAGTGGTTCTTAACCTTGTTGGAGGTACTGACCCCCACCAGTTTCATATGCGCATTCACTGAACCCTTCTTAATTGGAAAAATAAAATATGATTTTTTTCAAATTCAAAACATAGGTATATATTTAGGTATATATTTATACATAGGTATATTTTTATACATAGGTGCACAAAATGAAGAAAACCATTAAAGAACAAAACCATTAAGAACAAAGAACAAAACCATTAAATATTAAAACATGGTTTTCACACAAAAACAAAAACATAATAATAAATATTTACTGCAAATCAGTGTGACTTCTGCTGTTGCCTTTCAGAGACCAGTTCAGAAATGCGCGGCTTTACCCTGGCAAGTGCCACACTCATGTCATTTTCGCAACAAAGTCTGTTCCTTTTTTTCATTTTTATGTCCAGCATCCTCGAAAAGGATTGCTCGCAAAGATATGTTGTAACAAACGGTATGAAAATCTCCAGAGCTTTCTTAGCAATAACAGGGTATGTTACCATTTGTTGACACCAAAACGTTGAGAGCCTTGTTGTTCTGAAGAGTTGCTGTTGAACCTGGCTCTGCTGAATTTCAATGATTTCATCGAGGTATTCATCATTGACATCTGTTGTCTCAACACTAAACGTGAACGGCTGTCTCACCCATGCTGGATATGACTCTCTTGTAGGGAAGTATCCGTCGAGAGACTTTGCAAGTGAATCTAAGTGCGTGGCAATTGCTTGCTTCAGTTCCGCGGGTACAGAAATGTCTCCGATTCCAGATACATCTTCAATCTTACTTACACAGTCGTCTAGCAGGGGAAAGTTTGCAAAGTTATCGATCTCTATTCGTCGTTTCCATAACGGTAGCTTTTTTTGAAAAGCCTTCAGGTTTGCTTCCGCTTCGATGATGTTGACTCCACCGCCCTGCATCTGTTGATTGAGATGATTGAGAGCTGCGAAGATATCAGCCATGTACGCCAAAATGAGAATGAACTCAGAATTTTTGAAGCAATCTGCATGACAATGTTGGTGCTCTTGCAAAAACAGGGCTAATTCCACACGCACGGCAAAAACACGATTCAGCACCTGTCCCTGGGATAACCACCGAACGTTAGAATGGTACAGAAGTACCTCGAATTCAGATCCCATTTCTTTACACAGCTCCCTGAAGATGCGGTGCCTCAGAGCACTATTTCGCACATAGTTCACGCATTCCACTACAATTTTTAATACTTCTGCCAGTTTTGGAGGCAAGGTTTTTGTTGCCAACGCATGCCTGTGCAGAATACAATGTGTAACAATGATGTGTGGTGCATCGGCTTTCACTAGCACACCAAAACCAGACTTTCTTCCCAGCATGGCTGGAGCTCCATCCGAACAAACTGCAGAAACCATATCCCACGAAAGATTGTTGTCTTTGAAGAAGTCATCCACAAGTTTCTTCACATCAGCTGCCTTAGTTGTTGTTGTAAGAGGCTTACAAAATAAAAAATCTTCCTTTATCACGTTGTCTTTCACATAGCGCACGAATACTGCAAGCTGGCTTAGATTGGAAACGTCTGTGGTCTCGTCGAGTTGAAGGCTGAATTTTGCCGGGCTTGAAATCAGATCTGCAACTACTTGAGCCAAGATGTCTTTGCTCATGTCCTCTATTCTGTCGCTGATGGTGTCATTTGAAAGAGGAATTTGGGATAACTTAACTTTAGCCGCTTTTCCCAGCATGATATTCGCCATCTTCAACACAGCTGGTTTTATGAGTGTTTCAGCAATGGTGTGTGGTTTGCCCTGCTTTGCGATCAGGTAAGCAACTTCGTACGATGCTGTGAGGATCGGTTTGTTGAGGGGTACAAAGCCGAGAACAGGCAGAGTAGCCTTTTCATCGAATCTAGCTCTCTTCACCTTGAATTCAGCGAGCGTTGTGTTCTTGTATTTCCCATGCAGCTTAAGGAAGTGTTCTATTAGTTTTGCCGGTGCTAGACTAGAATTGCTCAACTTGGCATTGCAAATCATGCAGTTAGGACGCTGACTCCCATCACGTTCCGTTATACATGTGAATCCATATTGTACATATTCGTCCGACCACTTTCTTTTTTTGCTCGACATAGTTAGTATGAAGGGATTAAAATATTAAGAAAGAAATCACACGACATACCATCATGACAGTTACAATTCGACTACTGGGCGCACCAAATTCCCTGCAGCACAGATAGGCCAGCACAGATAGGCCAAGCAATGTGACGTTATCACCTGCAGCCAATGATGGACAAGCGGGGCGTGTCATCACGAATCATATGAGTCGGGTGTGTGTCTTGACCTCCACCGAACCCGCGAGACTGACTCACCGAACCCCTGGTGTTCGATCGAACCAGGTTAAGAACCACTGGTTTAAGCTGAGGCTAGAGAGCCATCTGTCTAGGATCCTTTAATCTGGATTATTGTAGTGAACAGGAATTTGGACTCGGTGGTCCAAATGCTCCTTTCCATCTCTGATTTTGGGACTACTCCTTATCCTTAATGTGGGATGGCATGAATCCCTTCTTTAAAATTAACTAAATACAGCTAAAAAAAATTCTGCCATATTAAAACTTAGTTCATTGTTAACTGCTGGAATCATCAGGGAGCAGTTTCCCTACCACATAGGAGGAGAGTGACTTAAAGATAATTTTAAAAAGCATGTGACTATAATAAGAAAACATTAAATTACATGACCTAAAATGTACTATTTCTAAAATCCATTCCTCAAAGTGAGAAAAAATATCCAAGGCGATGGGCGAAAATCACCCGATGGATGATGGGAAATAAGATGAAATTAAAGGAATAAGTTCAACAGTCCATGATTATTTTTGCCTCAAGAAGTATCAAACTACTAATAGGTTGGCACAGGAGACGAATCAAAATAAGGAAGTTCCTTCTAAACCTCCTGAGTCTGCAGGCACCAACTACCGCACTATATTTTCTTCCTCTGACAGAAAATGCCTATCTCTACCTATCTAGACCTCTGAAGTGCTTTGGAAATTGCCCTAGTGTTGCAGAACCTCCAATTTCATGGTTTTGAAGCAGCTTCTTGCTTTGATTTTTGAATCTTTGATGGATGTGATGCAATCAAAACTCTGTTCAATCCCTTTGAAGTTTCACACACCAGCAGTTGCTTCTTCCCCCATCTCGTCTCCCTCTGTCTTCACACTCCACATTACTCTCCTCGTCATTTTCTACCATCATGCTCCAAAAGACACCCCATTACTCAGTTGAAGATGATACAAAAAAAATGGTACTTGGCCAGTGACTGGCATTGCTTAAACTAACAGATATTCCAGCATAGTCTGAGAGAAACTTAAAAAGGCTCCTTGCTTCTCTTCTTTCACAAAATTGTTTGGGGAGAAACTGGAAGGAGATAATTGAAACGGAATAAACGACTGATGGTTTATCCCTGCATGACATTTTTGCATAGAGATAGATAGAACTAGTTATATTTATTTTATTGATTTTTTTACGCCTTTCTTACACCTGCAAGTTTAGGACTCTGAGGGAGCTTTATTATGAAGCCATGTTAGAAACAGGAAGCCTGTGCTCTTTCATAAGAGCCAAGGTGGTGCAGTGGTTAAAATGCAGCACTACAGTTCAGCAGTTCAGCTATTCAAATCTCACTGGCTCAAGGTTGACTCAGCCTTCCATCCTTCCGAGGTCGGTAAAATGAGGACCCAGATTGTTGGGGGCAATATGCTGAACTCCGTAAACCGCTTAGAGAGGGCTGTAAAGCACTATGAAGCGGTATATAAGTCTAAGTGCTATTGCTATTCAGGCATCCCAGAAACATGCCTTAGAAATTTGAGGCTAGAAACTGCAGTACTTCTACTATACTCCAAAATAAATGCTCATCGGGCTAAGCCTCAGTGGCAATATGTCTTCGGCCAGTTATTTTCCACTTTATCTTGTTCTAACTGTGGTTCCACATTTCCATCAAGAAAGATAACTAGGGCCCATTTCACAAAAGGGGAAAGCTGATTTTGCATCAGATAAACATCAGATCCTAATCAGAATTTTATTATGCAACATGCATAGATTAGAAGCCATGAACAGACACTGCTGGAAATAATTCTGCAACAGCATCCTCTACTGGCTAATTAATTGAGTAAACATTTAGAAGAACTTTTCTTTTTAAAAAGGAAGCAGTAATATTGCTAAGCAGCTGCTTAAAACTTTGATGCTGTCTTCCAAGAACTAGTTTATAAATTATCCTGTAACCACTGGTTTTTCTTGCAAGTCGATTGAATCTGAAATAGTACTAAAATAAAGTTTCTGGATGAGAAACGATAGTGAACAAAATGTTATATTTAATAAGCACTATGTCTGATATGCTTTTCTCAAAATTATGCAAAAGAAAGGAACATACAACTGCTTAAAGAGTTCTAGGTTTCCCTTTAGTGAATTAGACATACTGTTCTATTTGGATTAAAGGAAATACCTGTATTGAATACAGAATAACTTTCCATTTGTTCAGACCACGTGGAAAGTCAGCCCATTTCTGTTTCTGGGTGCTAAAAAATGTGTGTCATATTCAGGATAATTTTAACAACGGGGTCCCCAACTTCTGGGCCGTGGACTTGTAATGGTCTGTGGCTTGGGAACCATGCCAGACAAGCACCGGGCAAGCGGGCAAAGCTTCATTTGCATATATGCAGGATCAAGGTTGTGTGTGTGAAACCATCTACTCCCCACCACCACCACTGCCACTGCTGTTGATCCGTGGAGCCAGAAAGGTTGGGTGCCTCTGCTTCAGAAGGGTCTCCCCATTCACCATTGAACTATTATATTCAGAAAATCAAGGAACTGTAGTCCCAACCCATCTAAATTTCAATAGATAAGAGAAAACTCTCCTAGAATTAGGCATGCAACAATAAATTGCTGCATGGCAGATTTAGGTAATTAGAAACACTGGTTCATCCAAGACCTAGTCTTGATCCATAAAATTTGACAAGTGCCAGCCTATCTCTAACCATCCCTTCCAGGGGAAAGTTATTGAGGAAGTAGTGTGGTTGTTGGTGGAGAGGATTCTAGAGGATACAGATTAGCCTTTCTCAATCTTTTATCCCGCAAATAACCCTAATCCTTGAAATAATTTCAGGTCTCAAGGAGCCCCTGCATTAAAAAAAACAACTCACAATACAATTCACTTCTTTCCTACACAATCCACTTACATTTATTTTCCTTTTTTCAATCATGTCGGACTTTTGGAGATTGCTTTGACATGTCCCTGAAGTTTTACTTGGCAAGGTTTTTCAGACGTGGTTTGCCGTTGCCTCCTTCTGAGGCCTGAGAGAAAGTGGCTGGTCCAAGACTACCCAGCCAGCTGGCTTTGCACCCAAGACAAGGCTAGAACTCACAATCTCCTGGTTTCTAACCTGATGCTTTAACCACTAGGTATGGATCGGAAACTGTTTGCTCTAATAAATGACCTGTGATAGGATTTGATTGGGGGTGGGGCGTACTAGTCTTCCAAGAATAGAAAGAAGATAAGCCTTGAAGTCCACTTGTACTCATAGCTCCTGCTTGAACAGTGGGCAGAGACAGCAACCAGGAGGGCTGGAACTGGGCGTACTGACAGTGGTACTCCTCACCTTGTCATCACTAGGTTAGACCACGGTAGTTTAGTTTACATGGCACTTGCCTTGAAGATCACCTGGAACATTCAGGTGGTGTAGAATGCAGCCCTCTTAATGATGCATTGAGATACTGCCTAATTACATCTCTACTGCAGAAACAGTACCACTTACCAGTAGGGTTCTAAATATAATTCAAAATATGGTACTTATGAAGCCCTACATAGTTCAAAGCTTGGCTACTTTAATGACTGCCCAATAATTTCTCCCTATCGTACCCAAACAACTACTGTAAACTGCTCCTGTTAAGGGTCCCCAGGAGATACAAAAGGAAGCCTGACAGAAAGCATATTCTCCTCCTCTGGCCTTCTGGAAGCAGGTAAAAACACTTTTTTAAACAACCTTTGGGAAGTAATTACAATGAGAGGTGCTGTACTCTGTGAAAGGTAGCTTGTTACCTTTGTTACAGAATTGGAAAATCTGACTTGGATTTATTGTATTAATATGTCTAGTATTGTGTTTTAATTCCAATTCTATTCACAGCTTTCAGGAGACTCCTTGCTCCTGTTCTCTGACTTGGTATGCAGTGAAAATATTCAACTACATCTGAATTTACCTTGCAGAACATTTGTTTAGAATTGGTCTCAGCACTAGATGCCACAGGTTGTTAATGTTTTGCCATTACTTTTTGTTATGCTCTTTTCAAATGCCTTGAGCACTACATTGTTTTCAATATTTGGGGATGCTCAGATTAAAGACACAAAGACACAAATACAAGAAACCACGCTTCCAAAGTTAACTGACATTAAAATTGTTTTTATTATTGTTATAAAACAGAATTAAAGCAGCACAATATATTACACAGAAGTGAAAACTGTTAGGAGTACAAAAAAAGAATAAACACCCTAACCTGGAGCTAAATTCACATTTAAACAGATACAAAACCACTGAGAAGGCAGGAGCGGAAGAACAAGCCTGTTCTGGTTCTTGTGATAAAAATGCCACAATGAAATACTATGAAGGCTAATGATAGCCTCCGTTTGTGGTTTTGGCTGAAAAATTCTGGAACTTCAAATGTGGAAGAAGAGAAAATAGTAGTTACAGTAATTTTCTGACTTAAACACTGCAACAAATAAGAAGGAAAGTTATATAAATAGAAACCCATAAAACACACTTTTAAATAAGAACAGGGTTTTCATTTACACGCCTGGCAAACTGCAAAATGTATTTCTCCAAACTACATCTCAACAGTAAACTTCTTTACTGTACTTGCAGAGTTGCAATATGCACTTTTTCTTGAAATATGCAAGTATCTATTTTAAAAAGATAGTTAAAAATCTTTTTATCTTCTGAAACTGCAAATATAGCGGTGTTTTGGCTGAAATATACACACATTATCTGCTTTCACACAAACACAAGGTTGGCAACGACCAACTATGAATCTGGTTACAGCTAATTTCATTTCCTTAGTGAGCATCTGTGACTCATCCTAGATAACTACTAGGACAATGAGAGTGGTAGACATAAAGCTACAGTTCTTGGAAGAAACGTTCCTTGAGGAGGATACATGGGAAAACTTAAAGTTTATCTTTGTTTTTTTCAATACACTTTTGATATCAGTCACAAACAGGTATTTTTTTTTTTGTATAACTCATTTTAATGACCTTTTCTCAGCAATTTGCCCCTCACAATATAGCAGAACAATTGAGCAGCTGTATATGTTACAACCTGCAAAATTTAGTTATAATTTTTTGCATGTTGAAATAACTGTATATTGTGCGGCTCAGTTAAAATAAAAAGTGCTCCATCCTTCTGGTGAAATAAACTGTTTGACTTGCAATGTTCTTATATTAGCCCTTTATCATGTAAAGTACATATTTGATGCAACAAGAGAATTAAAGAGGTAGGAATAGAAACTGCAAATACAGAAACTTAATTTGTACATATACATAATACAAAAAGAATGCATTTCTATATAATTATCAAACTGGTAATGTATAATTTCAAAAGAAGTGCCGGACACTTTTCTTCAGCTTTTTATAATCGGTTTTTAGAATCTTAAAGAAATGAACATAACTCTTACAAACATAGTGAACAAAGACACAGGGAAATGGCAACAGAGAAGTTCAGAGCTTGTTTCATTCTAACGCTCCAAAAATAACTTAATCTTTTCAGAAGTGATGTTTTAAACAAATATATCATAGATTACAGACATGCTAAATGGTTAAAGCAATGAACAGGAAAAGGAAATAATCACAGTTTAAAACTATAAACAACTTCTATTAGGCACTCTTTGTCTACTACTACATAAAAAAATATTTTAACCTTCATTGACAATTTTGTTTAGTTACTAACAAAAAAGAATGTGTGTGTGACTTTTGCCATATAAAATATATGACAGACACATTGATCGTCAAGACGTAAGAAATCACATCCTAAAGATAGATATTTCATTAAAATGTATACTGAAAATGTAATTTCCAGTATTCTGTAAACATATTAAACAGTTAAGAAACTAACGCGTTCTTCAGATTTATGCCAGGGTGGGGGGAAAAACTCCTTAGAAATGTTTTATAATTCACTTGATTCAACGTAAGTTAAATCAGTTAAATCTTGGAAGAACTACTGCAATTCTAATTTGTTGATTTCATTATCACTATCAGTAGCTAATTTTGATGGCCAAAAATCCATTTCTGAAATAAGTCTGAGGGATTACATGATACCATACTTGGATGTTCTCTGTTTCCCGTAAGGCACATATTGGATGCTGCATTGTACACCAACTGATCCTAGAATATAAAAAATATCAATTTTAATCTAATTTCTCTAGAGATTAAAGAAGCATGTATGGTATATCACCACAATTCACTTTTATATCAAGTATTTTGGGAAATTAGTTAACTAGAAATTTGAACTTTATTGTCATACCTGCACGGGTAGTCCTCGGCTTATGACCATTAGTTCAGCGACTGACTGAAGTCACAGTGGTACTGAACTAAGGGACTTTATAACTGGTCCTCAAAGCTACACTCATTGCACTACCCTCTGCTCATGTGATCAAAATTCAGGCCTTTGGTAGCTCACCCGCACTTACTGGTACAACTTCCCCTCTACAGTCCCTGCCCTGCCCCCCCCCCCCGTCCCCAACTGACATTCGCTGACTTCTTGCTCTGGCTGCTGACCAAGCATACTCCCGCTGCTGACTGCACGCTTAGCCAGGTTGTGGATGGCAATTTCTTCATGTGACCTGGGCAAGATTGGCCTCACGTTCCCAGCAGCTGCCTCGTGAAGGGTCAGCCAGGCATGCCTCGTCAGAAGGAGGAGCAAGAAGACAGTGAATATCAACTGGGGTAGCAGAGCATGGGGTGGACAGGGGCCTCAGAGCGCAGGGTGGTAAGGGAGACCGTGGCTGGACTGGGGCAGCTGCAGCTTCCTGGGATGACAAGAAGCCCCTTTGCGCTGAGCTGCTGATCCAGACTGCGGCTGGGCTTTGTGCTGTGGTTCAGGGGCTTCTTGCAGCCCCAGACCTCTGACAGACCGAGAAGCCCCTTTCAGTGCACTGCTGGACTGTTAGCAGCTGAGGCCTCCAGAGACAGCTGTGGCTAAGGGGCTTCTTGCAGACCCAGACCCACAGCACACCAAAAAGCCCCCGAGCTACACTGTATTCTTTCCATATCCTACAGGGGCTAGCACACATGCACTCTCTTTCCCTGGCTTCCTTGAACTGCAGCAACACACAACTCGTGTGCAACCTGCACACCAGGCTCCCCAAGGCACCTCTACCCCCACCACCCGAGCTTCCACATCTGGGAATCCCTCTGCCTCCCGCTTAATGACCTGGGCATCTGGAGTTATGACAGCAACCGGGACCATTGTCACTATGTAGCGAAATGCAATCACATGATGTTAGGCTTACTACCGCATTGCTTAACCACGGAAATCCATTCCCAACAGGGATCATAAGTTGAGGACTATCTGTAATGTGCTTCCTAGATTCTCTCTGCTCAAGATTTTGTAGCCTTAGTACTTGTTTGAGTGCGAAAGGACCACCAAGATTGACCAAGATAATGACTTTCAGACTCAGAGACCCAGTCTGGTGTAGTGATTAAGGTGACAGGCTAGAAACCAGGAGAGTGTGAATTCTAGTTCTGTCTTAGGCACAAAGACATCTGGGTGATCTTAGGCCAGTCAACCTCTCTCTGCTCTAGCAAAAAAAATAAAAAATAAAACTGCACTTCTGAAAATGTTAGCACGAAAACTGCAGATATTAGTCCGGGCAGCTGTCAAGAGTCAATAATCACTAAAAGGCTCTCCCTACACACATACTGTAATACTGAAAGCAACTTAAACACTTATTCATGTGATTTAAATTCCTAGAAATTCAGTGTAGGTAACAGCTTATATATTTGAAATAAAATGTGGCCTTATAATTTAAGGAAGCTACTAAAATACCTAAAAATGCTAAAAAACTTATACCTAAAATATCTAAAAATTTGAATGTAAAATATTGTATGTAACAACCTGGCAAAAAGGGAATGAGAATTAGAAGACTTCACATATTTCAGAATGAAAATAGTATTTCTCTGTGTCTGTTTTGTTTAAGGCAGTGATAACAGTTGCCATTATGAAATTTAAATGAAATGCTATAATGAATATATTCAAGATACGTTTGGGCAAACTACAGTTGCATACAGTCCCAGCAGCTTCCATGCAATTTGTGAGCAATCTTTCATTGGATCACTGCCAAGCTTTTTTGGAAACAGCTGAAGAGTAGACCAACTGGTAGAACTCTCAGCTTGGACAAGGTTGGAGGGGAAAGGATGAGCACATGAACAAGAAGAAAAGATGCATTATGGTTGTGTGAGTTTTTGCTTACAAGAATGAGAAAGTTGTGGATGTGAACCCTGAGGGAAAGAAGGATGCCTACCTCCAGAGGTGGGATTCAGCAGGTTCTGAGCAGTTCTGGAGAACCGGTAGCGGAAATTTTGAGTAGTTCGGAGAACCGGTAAATACCACCTCTGACTGGCCCTGACCCCATCTATTCTCTGCCTCCCGAGTCCCAGCTGATCCGGAGGAAATGGGGATTTTGCAGTAACCTTCCCCTGGAGTGAGGAGGGAATGGAGATTTTACAGTATCCTTCCCCTGCCACGCCCACCAAGCCACGCCCGCCAAGCCACGTCCTCAGAACCAGCAGTAAAAAAAATTGAATCCCACCATTGCCCACCTCTGTAGTCTATTGTGTCTGATGGCAGGGGGCATGCTAAAATAAGCCTGCACTATTTGATCCTTACTTAAATCATCTCTATCATTTTAGGACAGCCACCTCGAGAAGGCTAGTTTTGCAAGTTTTGCACTAAACAAACATATTTTGTAGAAAAAAAATACCTTTCGAAGTTCCCATTTCTCTTCTTCAGGAGTCCTGCTAGTCTTTCCTTTGAAACCGCACTCATGAAGTTGTATTAATCCTTGAGAACTATGTAGGCATAGCTCCTTCTGAATATTGTGTCTAATTTCATGGTGTGCAGTGTACTCAAAATACTGTATAAACAAATGTCAGCCATCACTCAAAAGAATAATGATACAAATTCATTGTTCTAATTTTCAAAGAAATGTTAATCAAACTCCAAAATTGCATTTTGCAGGTTGTGTATTTATGTCACCAAAGAGTAATGATAAATAGAAAGGGTAACTGCCTATAACATAATCCAGCCTTTCTCAACCGTTTTACCCTGAAAACCTCAAAATACAATTCACTTCTAACCTATATAATCCATGCTTCACAACATTTATAACAAAAAAGTGGCAGACTGGCAGCTGAGTTACTGACTGTAAAAATTCTCACAATTGTAAGCACTAGAACTGAGTGGTGTGGTGTTTAACAATATATTTTTTTTTTTTTTCCCAAAAAGTTTTATTAGTACAAAATTACATAGATAATAGCTAAACATTAAATAGAAAGTACAAACATTTTTTTTAATTTTTCTCCCCCCTAACCCACCCCTTTCCCTCCCCCCTCCCCCCCGGACTTCCCAGAGAGAGTACAGGGCATAATATCAATAAAATAAATTTAAATTAAATTAAAAAATTTTGACTTCCACCTTATTTTTTTAAAACTTCAACTCCAAATTGTACACTAATAAAAATTCCTTCCTCCTCCTTTCAATCATCTACCCTTCACAACATTTCTTCACTGTTAACTAAGAATTAAATGATTATTACATAAATGATGACTAAGTATTAAATACAAAAACCTTAAACTTCATCATAAAATCAATCAGTATATAAATAACTTACTATTACTATATATCAGATTATAAGCACTAATTCCAAACTTTAAATAACCTTCCTCCCAAAAAAAAAATGTTAAATCTAATTGTAATATTTTATAACTGGATAGATAACAATTCCAAATCTTTCTCACAATTAAATAAAACTTAAATTGATATTACACAAAAAATAACTAAATAATAATACAAAAACCTTAAACTTCATCATAAATTCTACCACTCTATTAGTAACAAAATGTTACTATGTATTAAATTATTAGGTTCAAAAAAGTTCTAAATCTTTAAAAAAAATTAATAATACTTTGAATAAGCCCCCAAAAAAAAACAAAAGAAAAAAAAAAGAATGCAAGAAGTAAAGAAAAGAAAAAAAAATTAAGGAAAGAAGGGAAAAAGAAAAGTACAGTCATAATGGCAACCATCTGTCCAATAAACTTCAACACTGCATCTTGTTGTATCTTGATGATGGTTGCATCTTTTTGTAACTTGATAATTTTGTAGTTGTCAACTCGCCTCCCATCTGACCCCGATCTTCCATCTCCTTTTCCAGACTGTAGACATCTGTCTGGCTCTGCCAATCATTTAAATTTTGTAAATCTGTTTCGATTTGAAGAGGAAGGGATGGCTTTCCCTCCTCCTCCTCTTTTGTTTTCATACATCTTTCCTCTGGAATCTTGGATATATCAGCCTTTAAGACGTTGACATAAAATTCAATAGCTTTCTTTGTTGTATTAAGCCGATATCTTTTTCCCAGAAATTTCACTGCAACTCCTGTTGGTGCTTCCCATTTGTAATGTAAATTTAACCTTTTAAATTCATCAATCAGAAAGGTATAATCTTTTCTGGCTTTGAACATTTTAGAGGGAATTTCTTTCCATATCATCAGTTCCTGGCCATTCACCTGCAGGTTATTTTTAAACGTCGCCTGTATAATCCTATTCCGTAAGGCTCTTGTAGTAAAGTATATTACAATATCCCTTGGTAGGTGTTTTTGTTTTGCATACCAGGAGTTGATTCTATATATTTTATCAATTTGCCTGGCTAGTTCTTCTTTAGACAGTCCAGACACCTGCTCCAAAGCTTCCACCATCCTTCCTTTCAAATCTTCATATAATCCTTCTTTCAACCCCCTGACCCTTATGGCAAATTCCATGGATCTGAATTGCGTCATTAACACCTCTGTTTCAAAATTTGCAATGTCATTTTGTATTTTATCTATATATTCTACTGAAGTTGTCAAAACTTGTTTGTTTTCTTCAATGCGGTTTGCCAAAACTTCAATATTTGTTGCTAGACCTTTACATACCTCCAACACATCATTTCTAATTTGTTGGTCAATATTCTTTAAAGCAGCCTGCATTTTATTATCTATTTCACTAATTTTTTGGTTAAATTCAACAATAAGTTCATCTTTCATAATCTTTAAGGTACTTATTAAATTTTCAGGTGTTAAAGACTTTGGGGGTGTTAACTCAGTGGTAAGTTGCATTTTAGAAATATAACCAGATGAATAATCCATTCTTTTATTCAAAACAATCTTTCCAGATTTTGAAGCCATTTTAGTATTTCCAGTGGTGAACAAAGAAAAAGCCAAGCCTCTAGTTAAAGTTCTTTTAAATTTCTTTTAAAATTCTTTCAAATTCCAAAGCCAGATAGAATTTTATTTTTAAAAAATTGTCAGTTATTATTTAATCCAGAATCGGGAGACAGAGAGAGTAAAGCCAACTTTCAAAATCAAAAATTTCCATAAGAAAAAAAGCTGCTAGGGAAACGAAAGTTACTTTCACTTCTCCTCCCACTTTCTCCGATCGCCATGTTGTAGCCTAATAACTGTTACTTAGTTTCTTCCGAAGTGAAAATCAGCAGTGGAGTTGAAAGAAAAAAAAAATCTGTACTTGCCCTTTAAAATCCTGTCTCTCTCTGTCTGCTTGTTTAAACAATTAAGTAGTTGTAATCCCATTCACGAAGCAGCGGGTGGTCACAGCATCTTGCTCCGCAAAAGCGGAGGTTTCCAAGTCCCCGGAGCAAGAGACAGGCTGGCTGGGGAGCCCTCACCTTTCGCGCCCCTAGCTGACACTTGGGGCACTAGGGGGGGCTCTACCCCACCTGTCCGGCTCTCATCTCTCCCCTTTGCCCGGGGCAGAGACTTTCAAGCCGCCAGACAGCTGTTCTGGCGGCTTTAACGGGGAAAAGGAAAGGCGCTCAACGAGGAGCGTCCGCGATGCAGCGATCCGGAACCGGAAGTCTCGTGTTTAACAATATATTATTGTGTAATGTTTTTCAAACTTGTGGAACAGTTGGAGAAAGGAGAAAGGCTGGCATCCTCTACATTAAAAAGATTCTGTTAATACTAAAATATAATTTCCTTCAAGATACACAAAGCAGATAACTATGGAGAAGTATGTATGTATCTATGGCATATTCCCAAGAAACTAATTTGTAGAGAATAGAGTTAGCCTGAAAGTCAGTGGAATATCTAATGATTCTATAATTAACATCCTTTAAAAATGATAAACTCCAGCAATTTCAGAAAGAAATCTAAGATTTATTTATTGCTTCTGAATTCCGAAAAAAGGAGGACTTAGTTTTGCCCAAACCATATTGAAAGCATCAATCAACAGCAAAGCTAAAAGAGTTTTTCTTTTGCTTTGATATTTAGCTTTCATAGAATGATAAGGAACATTCTAATCAATGTTCCAGTAGTGGAACATTTCTTCCATTAGTGCAGCATATTGACACATGAATTTTAACATATATACTGCTCTTCAGTTTTTAACAAAAGCTGACTCTGTGTCCAGAAATGCTCATTAGATATTCACCCATCTAGAAAGGCAAAATAGTAGGTGGTTTTTACTACAAGGAAGAGCTCTCTGACCTCCCAGCATGAGTTTTTAAGTATGACAGGACAGATGACTCGGGCCTGGTTGCTCAATCACACAGTGGCTCTCTCCTTGACAGCAAAAACTTCTAGAGGAAAGGAAAAAAAGCAAGGAAGGAAGAGTCAAGGTTATCAAGTTTACAAGACAGGAAAGAGAGAATAGACAAAGGCCAGAGAGCTGAAGCAGAGACAGAAGCACAAAAGGAACTAGTGTAACATGGTAAAAAAGAAATTTAAAGAAATCAGAATCAAAGCTATTATTAGAAGATATGCATTGGCTCTGGAACTGCCCTGACTTTGGCAGCTGAAGGGAGTAGTATACTATACTAGATCAAGCTACCTTAAAGACTGGCTTCTCCCAATACTTTCTACCTGTCCAATTTGGTCTAATAGACTGGGGAATGCTGCGGGTCCTATCAGTCACGGAATGACAGGACCAGGAGGCATGCCTTCTCAGCAGAAGCCCCTGCCCTTTGGAGCTCAGGATGGCCCCCAGCCTTTTAGTCTTTTGTAAAGCTTTAAAGATCTGGCTATGTGCCTGAGACTGAGGTCCTGAAAGTATTGGGTGGCCTTGTTATCTGGTTGCAGTGTTAACTGCTTCCTAATTATGAAGAGAACTTTCAGCTGCCTATATGTATAATCTGTAACTGTTTTTGTGTTTTAATTATTGTGATATTGTTTGCCGCCTTGCCGAGTCAAATGGTTTGAAATGTCCACTACAGAAATTGAATAAATAAATAAATATTTTATGTGTATGTAGGTGTGTGTATGTGCTTTGCTACCATTGTTTGGATAGGTGCAATACACAATCTCCTAGTCAACAAAAGATTGCCACCTATCATTTTGATTTCTTCTGGCATGACAGAATATTATTACGAAATGATGCATTGTTAGTTCATCAAAGTATTCTGTGGGAAGCTAAAGGTGTCCAGAACTCCCCAGGTGATAAACTCCTTTGACTTCTTTGCTAGTCAAGGAAGAAATGGGGGCTCTCCATACATTTCAGTGTTACGGCTTCAGCAATAGCCATTAAAAAATCTACAACAGAATCTTGACATGTTTGTTGTTATTTAAATGTTTTAAAAGCATTATTGTGTTATTTAATTACAATATCTAAACAATGGTTTACCCATGGTTAAGTACTGTAGTTCAACTAATCCAATTTTCTGGTTCACACTGAATCAGGAACTAACCACGTGACCTGGTGTTAATGCAATACATTGGACTAAGATGTAGATGGTGACTTGGTAAGGGATGCAAATATGCTATTGTGTAGGTTAAATACATAACAAATGCATAACAATTAAGCATACAAACTAATTTGACAATAATTCCCTATCCCTAAGGGATCCTTTCTACACCAACTTTTCTACTGTGTTCCAAAAGATTCTAAGGGTGTTATGTTAACAGAGAGCTTGAAAGATCTTCTGGACAGAATAGTCATCGGTTTGACCTGAAAGAGCACTGAAGACCAATACTAGAGTGTAGTTTGGTTTAAAAAAAAACTAGCGGTACTGGAAAATACTTGTTTTTATAGATCTTGTGATAACCAGACAGTGACAAGTTTAGAAAAGCACAGCAATAGCATAAAGTTGTATGCTTATCAGGACCACATATGTGGGCACATATACATATATAAGTAATTTTACCTGGTTTCCTCCAAGCCCATGACAAGTATACATTATCAGTGGCTTGCCGCCTAAATTATTTTCTCCAACATCCAAACATGCTCTTCTTCCAACATTTTTTAGCTAAATAGAAAGTTGAAATGGAATCATGAAACTAGGGTTAACTACAATGCAGAGATGGTTTCCTTTATCTGTGGGTGGTGCATTTCAGAGTAACAAAATTTTGAATGAATGAGGGAGAATTGGATTTCAGAATCATCCATTTCTTCCCATGAAAACTTTCTTCCTCTTCCTCCCATAGAAAATATTTGCATAATATACCTGTGTTTGCTTTTTCTTCTCCTAGCATCTCAGCTTAGTCACAAGGCTCTATATGGTTTCTGCACAGCAAATGATGATCACTTATGGAACAATTTGTTTAACTGATGACTAAGAGTCTTCTCACTTGCACCACATGGTTCATGTCAGCTTATATATTCTGCGTGACTCTTTTATATACCCAGTGAAGGGGCCTCTTCATTGTGCTGCTAGGCACTAGTGCTGCCTATAGCCCATACATAGCTCTGCAACATGCAGCCATTGGAGTGAGTTTGAGCCATATAATGGTTCCACAATCTTGGTGGAGAATATTCTTGATAATGCTGCTAGACGTTAGTATTATCTGCAGACTACTTGCGGTTCCCACTTATATGGCCAGTTTGTGCACAATTCTAGCATCCAATGGCATAATCAAGAAGCACTTCCATGAAGGTCATGAAAAAGTTGTGAGAAGTGAAGAATCCATGAGCATGAGCTCTGTGGGCGAATTCTTCTATTCCCAGAGTGAATCACTTTGAAGGTGGCCAGCTGCTGTGAAGAAGCTACATGACTAAGCTTCTCCAGTGACACTTGTGGTGACAAGCCAAGGAGAAGCAAATATAAACACTTCATGCAAACTTATTAAACTTAAAAAATTGCACACACACACACACTATATATATATACCGGTGTGTGTGTGTATCTCTGTCCAATAGAAGAGAGTATCTTTAGCTCAGGGTTGAACTGTCAGATTCTTTGTGTTCTCTGAGTTGTTTCCTTGCAGACATTTCATTAACTATCATCAATGCAAGTTAGTGATGATGTTATATTCACTCTGATGTTTTTTAGTTGGGGAATGAAATGTCTGCAAGCAAACAGGCTCAGAGGGCATCAAGAACTCCACAGTTCGTGTTCTCTCTCTCTCTCTCTCTCTCTCTCTCTCTCTCTCTCTCTCTCTCTCTCTCTCTCTCTCTCTCTCTCTCTCTCTCTCTCTCTCTCACACACACACACACACACACACACACACACACACACACACACACACTCACACACAGGGAGGGAGGGAGGGAGGGAGGGAGAGGGAGAGGAGAGAGAGAGAGATCATTCTGTACCTTTTATATACAAAACAACAAAATATATGCATAAATAAATAAATACTCACAAATCCATGTAACGTAGGATTCAAATCTGGTATATATGCTTCAGGGAAAACATTGCTTAGGTACCAGGCAAAATTTTTACACTGTAATTGTTGTCTTAACTCATGTCTTTTTGAGAGATTGCCAAATGCTTTCTGTTGAAACAATGCTAAATAATTAGTATACAGAAAAATATGATAATGCATTTCATTAGAAATATTTCCCCATTTTAAAAAAAAGAGATTTGTAATTAATTTGGTTAACAAATGTAAAAATACTAAGACCAAAAAGGGAGAAAATGATATAAATGAAGAATACAATAGTCCATTACCGTATTTTAAGGAAGAAGTCACAGTCTTGATGGCCTGAGGTAGCCCTGCTTTATATATATATATATATATATATATATATATATATATATATATATATATATATATATATATATATATATATATATATATATATATATATATATATATATATATATATATATATATATATATATATATATATATATATATATATATATATATATATATATATATATATCTTAATATATATAAAGCAGGGCTACCTGATATATATCACTTAATAACCTTGACAGTAGCCAGTCATGTGAACTCCCTGAATTCTTACAATTGGCCATGCCAACTATGGAATCCTGGGAACTGTAGTCCACAGATCCAGGCTAGGAAACAGTGATTTCTAAAACAGGCTTCTTACCATGATGGGCCATAAAACAGGGCCTTACTCTTACAGTTTGTTTTTCTTAAAAGAAATTTATTTATTTATTTCCTACCTTTATTATTTTTATAAATAATTCAGGTCGGTGAAGATACCTAATACTCCTTCCTCCTCCTATTTTCCTGACAACAACAACCCTATGAGGTGAGTTGGGCCGAAAGGAAATGACTGTCGCAAAGTCACCCAGTCAGCTTTCATGCCTAAGATAGAACTAGAACTCACTGTCTCCTGATTTCTAGCCTGGTGCCTTAACCAAAGAACAAATGAGATTAAAAATCACAGTTTAGCGATACTAACACGTTCGCAATAATAATTCAACCATACTTAGACAGGTCTCATCAGGGAAGCTAGATGAAGCGTGTCCCTCCCATAAACAATATGATGAGATGTGACTTGCAGAAATCTATACCTGGGTCAACTAGGAGTCCACTATGGGTTGGAGATCTCAGACATCTGGTGACAAATGGGCTATAGGACTCAGGACTTTGGCTGAGTAACCAGGGCCAGCAGACTATTGGAAGAAAAATTGTCGCAAATATACAAAGTTTGAAAATAAAAAAGGGCCAGTGTTAAACTTTTTGGAAGAGCTGGCCAAGTTTAAAATTATGGAAGACATCCGGCAGATACAGGGAGGAAAGGGGAGAGGGGAAAAGGCAAAGACCCCCCCCCCTTAGAGAAGAAGGTTCTGTTTCTGTACATATCTGGGCAAGAAACGATGGGAAACAACACAGATACACACACACATACACCATCTCTTTCCTCGTTGCTAACGAGAAAGGGCCAGAGATAAACTTTTCGGAACGAAGCAATGTGGCATCATTCATTTTAAGATCGACTCTTTGAAGCCTCAAGTGTCCCCAAGGGGCCTTTAATTCAAATCCCTGGGTTGCGCTGCTTGTGCAACGAGGGAGGGTGCACAGAGCTCAAGGGGTATTGGTGGGGAGGGTAAGCTGGATCAAGGAGGGAGGGACAGAAGAAGCGAGAGACAGGGAGACAGACAAGGAGGAGAGGAGAAAGAGATTCTCCCTCACCTCTGGCATTTAGAGAGTTATCCTGAGCAATTAATTGTCCCACATGGTGAATCCGCTGGGACGAGTTGTGCAGTGGTGAATTGCCCGTGGGGGCAGCTGGGGAGGACTGACTGGGGAGCGGTGGCCATGGTGGGTCGGCTGGGGCGGGGGGGGGGGGGGGCAGAGTGAGGCAGCTGTGCCCAATTGTCCCATTCTGTCCTCTGATATCCTGGACCTATGCCATAAAGGGCTTTAAAAGCAATGAGCAACACTGTGAATTGGACTCGGAAGCAAACTGGCAACCAATGCAGCTCATGTAGCAGCAGAGTCAACTTACTTTCAGATATTTTAAACATGTTTTATAGGAAATATAGTTAAATATTTTTCATTTGTTTTTTGTTGAGCATTATCCCAGAGAAACTTCCTATATGTTAAGTTATATCTTGCTACTTCTTTGTAATTTGGAAATCCCATATGATGTTCTCCACAAACAAATGTGGTTAGTTGAATTGGAGGGTGGGGGAACAGGCCTTTCCATTTGAAAAATAACAGCTCATTCACAACTGGGACACAGAACTTCTTGGTATACATATCTTCATAAGTTTATAAACTATGATAAAATTTCTCTAATCCACATTATATTTAAGTTCTAGGAATTACAAAATATTAATGATTTAGAGTTAAAATTTTAGAGAAATGCATTTCCTTATTTGCAGAAAGACATTCTTGATATATACTGAATACAGCACTAAGCCCATGGTTCCCAGTTTTGCTGATATCTTTTGTCCGTGGGTATTAGGTATTGCTATTACCTAAGTCACTACTAATGTAACTAATGTAATAGAGGGTTTTTTACAATAATTTATTTCATTATTTGGAGAAGAGAAGTTTTGGATTTATAATGAATACTAAGAATAACTATTCCAACTTTTACAACTACATTTTGTTTGATGCAAACTGTTGCCTAATCACACCTTGATTAAAAATCACAAATTTACCCATTGTCTTATTTAGACAATCCTTACTTCTAACCTGGGACAGAACAGAAATATGGAGGGAAATAGAATTTGAGAAAACTATACCATCTAAAAATAACTATACAACTGAAAGTAGCCGAGTCATGGCACATTGTTAAAAGGAAAGAAAAATACAGCAAAACAGACTACTCTTTTTCCTTACTTCCTCATACAGAATAGCAACAAAACACTCCAATTCTGGACTGGCATTCAACGGTGACTCTTTCAATCAAATTTCTACTATCTAGGCTTTTTATTTATTTTAGTTTTATCACTGCTGATCTCTAAACATTGTTTGTTACAACAGAAACAAAAACACATAATGCTCTTCTATGGTAGTATTCCAAGATGTTTATTTGCAAATTTTGGTGGACGATAGTCTAAATATCTAGGTGAGCAATGAATATATAAATTAAAAATAGTGGAACCAAGATGCAGCCCTGCCTAATACCTCTGAAAATAGTAATTTCCTTAGCAATGTGTATTTCAAAAGATCCTTAAATATGAACTTTTATATAGTGTCAACATCAGGAGAAATAGCCAGTGATCGATTGTCACTGAAAACAATTTGTAGCTTAAGATCAGGTCAGATTTAAAATGAACTGCGGTTGCATAGAGATAAATTTGGTTTATTTTTCTGCCAGATGGTTTGATATAAAGGCTGGGTGTAAAACAGAAAGCCAGGATGAAAGCCAAATTGCTGCTTTGCCAGAATATTTTCAGACTCCATCCAAACCACTAATCAACCATACAGATGTCTGGCATACAATTTTCCGACTATACTCAGCAGGCTGATAGGTCTACAGTTTGGAAGTAACTTTTCCTCAACTTTAAAAAATGTAGGGATTAATACTTCCACTTCCCAATCTTTGAGGACACATGCAGTGTTGTTAATAAAAGAGAAAAAAGAAGTTAAAATTGAGGCCCACCATTCCCTGATGCTCTTGATTGCTTTTGTTGCTATGTGACTGTACTTGGTGGTTTTACCACGCTTTAGCTGCTTTACCAGCAAATCTATTTCCATACAGATTACTGGTGGCCACTGGTGTGTGTATGTCCACAAATGGCTTCTTTGCCCTTTTTGCATAATGTCTAATAGCATCGCTCTCATTTTGCTGCAAGATAAGGCAGTCAATTTGAAACAATTTTTGAAGTGAGATACAACACTACAAAAAAGTGCTGAATTTTCAGATTATTTCAGTTGCAGTAATCAGCTCTGGCTAAGCCATCTTTGTAGCTTCCCTCATTTCACCTTTGAGCAAGTCTTTGATATTTAAAGTTCAGTGGAGAAAGGATAATGGGTGACCTCAGTACACTTGATATGTGTATTACAGGAAGTCTCCAGGTTATGAACCTCTGGCTTATGAACAATTCCTAATTATGAACAGGCTGCTGACCAGCATTATGAGATCTGACTCAAATGGTGGATGATGCTTCCGCCCTGCAAGTCGAAGGGCTGCTGAACACAGCACTTCCATGAGAATCATGAAGTAGTGAATGCATTTTTAATATACTATGCAGCCTGTTTTTAGTGGTTCCTGAAAGCACAGTGCAGCCTCAGCGAAACTTCGGCCTGAGGAAGAACAGCACCTGCTATATAGCAATAGCAATAGCACTTAGACTTATATACCACTTCATAGTGCTTTACAGCCCTCTCTAAATGATTTACAGAGTCAGCATATTGCTCCCAACAATCTGGGTGCTCATTTTACCCACCTCGAAAGGTTGGAAGGCTGAGTCAACCTTGAGCCGGTGAGATTTGAACCGCCGAACTGCAGCTAGCAGTCAGCTGAAGTAGCTTGCAGTGCTGCACTCTAACCACTGCACCACCTCGGCTAAGCGGAGGTCTACCAGTACACACTATTTATTTGCCTATCAACTTCCCATATGGCTTATATCCGTGCCGAGCTGCTTTTTGCCATTTTCACATCACTGCTTCCCATTGCAACCTTTCCTTGCCTTCTCTCCCTGCCAGTTTCTCTGAAATCAGTTTCTGCTATGACATCTGTTTGCAGCAGAAAACTGGACAGCCAGGGGTTTTGAGGAGCTTAGTTGTAAAATGTAAAGTAAATGTAAAGTATCCCTCTTACAGCTAAGCAGCATTGATTTAGGCCATGTCTGGGACCATGTTGCTTGCAACACTATGTTCTCTCACAGCAGACAGTAACTCTAGGATATAAGTGGTCTCCATTCTGGGTTTCATTCTGGGTCCTCAGAAAATAGAAATATACTGTATACTTTTTCCTGGCTGATAGGAGCTTGGAATACATAAAATCTTTAAGTTTAAATAATTCAGTTTATGATGTTTACATTTCTTCTAAAAATGTCCTAAGTTGCTTAAGACACATCTTTCATTAAAAAGTACTCACACAACAATTAAAAAACCCTAAATAAACTTATAGGTAGTCCTTGGCTTACAACCACCATTGTGATAAGAATTAGCATTGCTTAACAAAGCAGCTATTAAATGAGTCACCCCTGATTTTACCACCTTTTCTGTCACAGTTGTTAAGTAAATCACTGCAGTTAAGTGAATAATGCTGTCTTTAAGTAGATCTGGCCTCTCCCATTGACTTTTGATGGTCTGAAGTCAGCTGGGAAGGTTGCTAATGATGATCACATTCATTAAACTAGACATACCCAGCAACCGTTCTTTATATGTTTTAGCCTCCAGTCCCCTAATCATCTTTGTTGCTCTTCTCTGCACTCTTAGAGTCTCAACATCTTTTTTACATTGTGGCGACCAAAACTGAATGCAATATTCCAAGTGTGGCCTTATCAAGGCATTATAAAGTGGTATTAACACTTCACGTGATCTTGATTCTATCCGTTTATGCAGCCCAGAACTGTGTTGGCTTTTTTGGTAGCTGCAGCACACTGCTGGCTCATATTTAAGTGATGGTCCACTAGGACTCCAAGATCACAGTCACCACTATTCAGCAAGGTACCAAATATACTGTACCTGTGCATTTTATTTTTCTTGCCTAAATGTAGAATCTTACTTACACATAGACACAGATGCACACATGCTGTAAATTTAAAGGCACCGAGCTAGAAATCAGGAGACTATGAGTTCTAGTCTCAACTTAGGCATGAAAGCCAGCTGAGTGAATTTGGGCCAGTCACTCACTCTTGACCGATGACATCAGGGATGGGTGATAAGTTAGTCAATTCTTGTCACAACCAATGGATCAAAACTCAGTTGATTCAAGAAAAGCAGACCCCGCACTTGTGGGAAGAATGCTAGGAAGCAAAAAAAGCATAGTTCTAGACCTAGCTTTCGAATATTCATTCAATTGATTAGCTCTAATTTATTTAAAGCATATTCACGTTTTCTCAGCTCTTTCATTTTGATTAATGAAATTCTTCCAAAAGATTCCTCCAATTCTAGTCGGATGGATAGACAGATGGGTCTGACTCAATCACTCAAGTTCTGAGATTACAAAATATTAAGTAAACTATAACTGGCTATTATTCTATTCAATATTTTGCCAAGCAAAGCAAATCATACACATACATAGTGCCTAAATAAATAATAATTTTTGCTCACCAAGAATTTCAATGAAGCAACTGATTTCTAATACCACCACCATCGCCACCTACTTGTTTAACAATTTTTGTTGCTTCTGTGTTTCTCCGATAAAATATATATTTATATTCATCCATCCATACTTCTGCAAGGCGAACTTGATTCCGGGTAATCACTTGAGTCCCTTTTGGAAAGGTATGGGGGCTCTTGCTGCGAAACACATGACCCACAACTGAGCAAGGTATAATTTCCAACTGCCCCCCACACTGCCACACCTGAAAAATACAGAGCTGTACTCAGTAAAACCTTCAGTAGCTGCTATCAGGTCAGAGTGCTACAGGAACACGTACGTACTAAGAAGATTTAAAGCGTGGCATTGATACACAGATAATACTAAAACAAAGTAGTTTTTTTAAAAAATATCAACTAAGCATGAATTAATAATATGCTGACCAAGGCACGGATACCACTTCTAGAATCTACACATCATTTTACTTTTCTAGGCCATCAATATCACATGGTTAGGTTAATTTATCTGCTCTGTCTGCAGAGTGGAGGTAAAAGGTTTAAGAAGTTTTAGCCTAATGTGGACAGTCACGTTGCCAGTAAAAGACATGAGAATACTCCATTAACTTACTCGGAAAGACATTTCTAGATTTTCTCCTCCCCATATTTCCATTTCTTCATCATAGCTTCCAATTCTATAAAAATAGTCCTTTGATATTGAAAAAAGACCTCCTGCAAAAGTTGGTGTTCTGCCAGAGGGCGGGAGAGAAAGTAAGAGAGAGAAAACTTTTTGAAGCCAGGAACTTCTCCCATCTAACTGAAACATATTATTATTGTTTATATATAAGACCTTAACCTTCTCTTTCTTCAAATAAATCTGAACTACCACCACCAAGCAAATACATCCAATGTTACACAAGTGTAAAACCCCTCATATACAATGAAATATCTTACTAATTCTGTTCTTTTGCAGTCATATCCCAGCTTCTTGAAGAAAATTTGGATTGTTGTGAAAGAGCAGTGGGGTTTATTCTATTCTAAGAGAACAGTATGCCAGTGAAATGACATCACTAAATATAAATCTATATCAAAGTCAGGGAAAGCAACACATCAACAGCAGTGGAACATACATTTATGAAAATGACTGACTGCTGACTGAACTTATACTGTAATCTATTTCAAAATCAGAAACAGACAAGGAGTTTTCCTGGGGTTAAAAACGAAGACTTTTGATATCTGAGAATAAATAATCTTATTTGATTTGACATTCTTCCAGCCTAACATAGTAATATTGCTACTGTAAAATTAAATCACTGAAAAGTCAACATGCTCCATAACTTTTCAAAAGTCAGTGATTACAAAGAAATAAAATAAAATCTAATGTAAATTTCAAGTGAATTATATCTAGGATCCAATCTGGGGGGCCTCTCTCCCTCCCTCTCCCTCCCCCTCCCCCCTCTCTTTTGAAATGGATTACTGTATACGTCCAGACAACTGTCAGTCAGCAGTCTCGAGAGAGAATTTCCCTGAGGATGGGTTCCAGCATGAATCCAAAAGCTTGGAAGATTAAACCTCTGGTCCCTGTGACTGACCCAGATTGGATCCTGCAATATTTTCCCGGGACATGTATATTTGTCTTCATTTGTGAATTATATCTAGCCAATATTCTGCAATATTCTAAAAATTCTAAAATCAACTCTTCTCTATGTACAATCCATTAACAGTTAATCAAACTATTGATCCTTGGCGTCAGCCTTTTGAGATAGGCCAACTTTTCAAGCTGTGTCAGGAAAGAACTTTCCAGAGATTTCAGCATTCTACTTTATTGTTGTAGGATGTATTAACAGAAAGCCTTGTCCAAAACCTTCACCACTCCCCTTAAAGACAAAAATGTCATGGTGAGGCTGTTCTGAGTTCCTTCCTTACACTTCTTACTTTCTCAGAGCTCCCATCTCCTTCACAAAACCTGAGGAAAATTGCTCCACACTTAGGCATACCAGCATGGAATTCTTTCAAAGATTGCATTGCAGTTATTCAGTTATGTACCATCTTTAATTTATTTATTAAATTTATTTGCCACACATTTCTCATTTTGAAGCAACTCAGTTTTTACACTGAGTGGATAGAGCTTATTTTTTATTAATTTTTGCACACATTAAGTGGACCAGGCTCTCTTTGAGTGCGACTAAATATATTCAAGAGACGAAAACTGGGATAGGTGGATGCATAATATAAAAACATAGAACTTTTTGTTCTTTTGCATTTTATTCACAAAACAAGTGTAAAAAAACTATTGATAAAAGCGAATATCTCACGTTTCATTACTTACTTAATAGGATAGGTTTCATCTTTCCTTTTTTTGTTTTCATGTTCTGGCAGAGATTCCCAGCCAAAGGATAAACTCCAGTCAAAATTTCCTCTGTTGTGGTTTTGACCATAAGGAGAAGGTTTATTAAACTCAAAAGTATTGAGGTCAATAGATGAAATATCAGGGCTTACAACACAAGTATAATTTTCAGCTATTCTGGCTAGTAAAGGTTCTAGCCATCCATAAAAGCACTCACCTAAAAGACAGAAATGAGCAAACAGTTTTTCCACCTGCACAAGAACATTTCAAATACACTTCAACTATAAATACAATTTTAGTCCCTGGAAATTATTTTTAAGAACTGTTCTGCAGGACACTTTTTTAATCAATTTCATAAATACTTCAACAGTTTATAAACAATTATCAATAAATAACACTAAATATGTATTGTCAAGGGAAAATATAATTAATTTTAAATCATTTCCCTAGCCTAAAAGTTATTCAAAAGAAAAAAAGTTAAATGTGTCTGAAGTCATATAGAGAAATATTGTAAAAAATCTTGAAATTTTAATTAATCCTGTGAATAAGCTAAATATTTTATTATATTTTATATTAAATGTATTCCTGAGTTTTCAAACTTACTGTAATTCAATACTGTTGTTTTGGTAAATAACAACTAACATATTAACAAAGGCACAAAGAAGGGCAAGAACAAAGATTTACACAGATCTAGACAAATTCTAGATTCTTCTACATTGCTTTAGTTTATGTAAGAAAATGGAGAATTAAATCTGTGAATAAACTTGGATGCTTCTCTGAAATCAGCAGAGTCTAATTTCTCATTCAGCTGCAATTCTTTCAGCAGCATATACATCCATCAATAGAGCCGAGGTGGCGCAGTGGTTAAAAGCAACACTGCGACCTTCAGCTGATTGTTAGTTCAGCAGTTCAGCTGTTCAAATTTCACCGGCTCAAGGTTGACTCAGACTTCCATCCTTCAGAGGTGGGTAAAATGAGGACCCAGATTGTTGGGGGCAATATGCTGAACTCTGTAAACCGCTTAGAGAGGGCTGCAAAGCTCTATGAAGCGGTATATAAGTCTAAGTGCTATTGCTATTGCTAATTGCAGAAGTGTTTTCAGAGTTTAAAAAGTTGTCTGAGGGAAATTTCACAGAATAATTCTAAAGCAGCTGCATTTTCTTTTCATCTTTCTTGCCTTATACATTTTACAAGTAGCTAAGTCCTGAGAAATGGAAATACAACACCTCTGCCTACTACTGTACATAAAGGTAAGAAAGTAAAAAGTAGTAAAAAGTAGAATTACTAATTCTGTTTCCTCACACTCAACTCTCTTGTCAAAAGTCTAAGTACTCAAAAGAAAAGTTCTAATACGGGTTAGATTTTTTTCTTATTTCTCCTGTTTACTGGAAGGAATTTTGAATTAGCTGAGAGGAACATTAAATTAAATTAAAAGTGCCTTTTCAAACATATTGTTGTTTAAAATTTAGTGATCACACCTAGGAAAGAAGAAATAATAAAGAAAAACAGGATTTTATTCCTTTTTTGGTACTTGGGCTAATTAGGAATTGGTATTCGGTCTAGCCAAGATATCCTATTCGTTCCCACTTAAATCTCAGTATACTTCTAATTGTGCCTTCAATTTGTTCTTTAACAAATTCTGGCAATATTCACTAATTATTTTTGGTTAAATTCTATCAATATTTACTTGTTTTTGATACTAAAAAATTACATTGGTCTAACCTTTATTTTGAAAAGACTAAACTCTGTGGGTGCTTGGAAGCAAACTGTTCTTAAATTTTAAATGTGCAAAGAATTGGGAGCCTGTTGTGATTCAAGGAAAGAAAAGTATTCCATCATGCAAGTTCAGAGATGTTTTTCTTTCCATATTTCAAGATCCTGAGACTGGAAACGTACTCCTGGTCAGAGTTCATAAAAGTTTTAGAAGACCTGATAGAGCAATCACTTCTAACAAGTGAGTAGTCAGCAGCAATTGACATATATTTAGGTGTTATTGGAAAGGCATGAATGGTTCTGAAAAAGGGCAGAGAACACTTGTGTTTTCTAATCATGGAGACCCACCATTTACTGGGCACTGGTTTTAGTTTTAGTCTAATGGATAAAGACAGGATGAAGGAAAAAAATATGCATGTGCTCGTGAGTATTTTGATCAAATCACTATTTCTGTCTAACAATTCTCTGCCAAGAATTTACTTCCTTATTTGGAATTACTCAATTATTAATTACTCCTTCTGAGATCTGCCTTCAACTCTCTTTATTAATGTTCAGAAGTATAACTGTTAAGTTCTGAATTGCTAAATAAGAAGCTATGGTGGCAGCATATCAATGTTCTCAAGTTTGAGAAATAGCAGGTTAAATGATGCAGTGGGGGGTATGGAATTCTAAAGCTTATCTATTTTCTCAGTTCCTCTGTAACACTATAAATATCCCAACCATTTTATGCATATTTTATGCAACCATTTGTATGCCAGATTTTGTGATGTAACCCCATGTATTTAAATACTGACTTGAGAATCTATCTTTGACTTTTAAGAATCAAAAAGCTATTTCCCACCCCAACAAGATGAAAAATGTCACCTGCAATGTTCCTATAAAATTTAAAAAAATAATTCAGAAGAAAATCACACACATACTATATGGATTTATTTTATTGTATTTTAACATATTTTTCACATTATTATTCCTTTAGAGCAGTGCTTCTCAATTATTTTCTGTTACGCCCCCCCCCCCCGGAAGAAGTAAACATTTCGCGTGCCCCCAACTCTCCGCAAGGGGATCTCCTCAGCCCTGGCTTAACAGTCATAGGGAGAGCAGGAAGAGGAGCGGGAGGGAAGCTGAATTCCCAGTTCCCTTTCCTGCCTCCTCTCTAGACGCAAAAGCGTTGCGAGGTTCTAGGTTGCGAGAGGAGGAGGGGGGGAGGATAATGGTCGGCCGAAGGGAAGCTGCTGCTGGCGATCGTTCCTCTGCCAGCCCGGATTTCCAAAAAAAATAAATAAAAGACATAGCGAAGCGCTCCAAAAAGAGCTTGCTGGCTTGGCCCAGCCGCGGCAGAGGGGGGGGGGAGACATACAGAAACACATACAGAGTGATACACAGAGGGGGTGAGAGAGACAGAAGAGACACACACAGTGATACACAGAGAGAGAGAGGAGGACATGGGGAGAGAGAGAGAGAGAGAGAGAGAGAGAGAGAGAGAGAGAGAGAGAGAGAGAGAGAGAGAGAGAGAGAGAGAGAGAGAGAGAGAGAGAGACTGTCTCTCTCTCTCTCTGTGTGTGTGTCTCTCTCTCTCTCTCTTCCTGCCTCTTCTCACTGTCAGAAAGCCCTACCGCCCTGCCTGCTCTCTTTCGGGCTTTTCTTCCCTTTGGAAAGCCAGGCTGGCGGAGCAATGAGCGCAACCTCCTTCTCCCCCTCCCTCTCCTCTCGTGCGCACCCTCCCGGCCCCACCAAAGCCGGTCAGGGGGACAGGAGAGGGGGAGGGACGCCTCCACTGCAGGTTGCGCTCATTACTCTGCCAGTCCGGCTTTCCAAAAGGAAGGGGGGGAAAACTGCTGGTGAAAAGCCCGAGAGCAAAAAAAAGCGGCAAAAAAAAGCATGTTCCCCGGGGTCACACACGCCCCCCCCGGGGGGGCACTATTTGAGAAACACTGCTTTAGAGACATGCAGCATGTTTTGCAGTTAAAACACCTTGACCTCAGAATATTCATTCCAATCTGGAAAAGAGCTCACCATAAGCAACTTGATCCTGAAATGAACTACAGTAGCTTCCCTAAGTTAGTGCATCCTAATTTTAGATTAGACAGAAATTCAATGACAAAATAGGACAATATGGTCTCAAATTACTTAGTGCTCCTCTGGTGTTCAATGAGCTATACTTACAGTGTGCATCCAAAAAAGTCAGGGTTTCTCCAGTAGCTACTGAAGCACCTAACAGCCGAGCAGTGATAAGCCCCTTTCTTTCCTTTTGCCGGACAACTTTAACTATTTGGAATTGTTTCACATAATCATCCAGTTTATCCTGCAAGTAGTCTGAAAAGAGAACAAGTCATTTTAAAAGAAAAATTAAAAATTAAAGCTCATCCTGACTTAAAGACTATGGCCAATGCTAAGAGAATAAATTGTTGATGGAGAATATTGTTTAAGAAATATGTTCCCAATATGAATACTGTGTGATAAATGTGTGTCACATTTATCATTCATTCAAGGCAATAACATTCCACAAAGTCCTACATATACACAATCCAAAATGATAATCTTAGATCACAATGGACTACACACAGGCGCTTTCAGAATATTATTCAACTGCATGAATGGTTGCGGCAGTGTCATGCAATAGGAACGATCAGCAACAAGACGAGCTGTTCTAATCAGAATGATGATTTTAGAAGACAGAAGAAAAAGTTGGAAACTGACAACTGATATACTAGAAAAATACTTACTGATTAACAAGACAAAGGGGCACATCTATGCCATATTCTACTATGTATATGATTAAACATGTAATATCTAGTTTTTCCCTTTGATAACAAAAAAAAGATAGTTGATTAGCTCAGAACGAAGATAAATAACTTATTGCCCACATATGCCCATCCTTCCCCTGTTTGCAGTACTGAGCCTCCCCACAATTGCTTTAATGGCTTCAGTTACTAGTTAGGTGAGGATAGAAAGAATGTGCATCCTGTATTTCAACGATATGTTAAGCCGTAAAACAGCCAGTAGTGTCCACTATAAGGGAAGAACCACCAGGATGAATTGATGCACTGTATTCTCTAACATGAATCTAATAAGTGCAAAGACAGTCTGTGACTTAATTCAGAAACATCCATCTTTAGCTTCTCAATCTAACGCTATCTACATATGATTTAGACTTCCATCTCCTTTATTTCCATCACCAAGAAACATCTTCATTAGACAAAAAATGTTCTTGCTTTATAGCATAACAGACCTTCAAGAAAGAGCAACAGTACTTCCGGTTTCGGTCTCGTCGGCGTCGCTGGCGCTCCTCGCAGGGCGTCCTTTCAACCTTCCGTAAAAGCCGCCAGATCAGCTGTCTGGCGGCTTGAAAATCTCTCCCCGGGCGAAGGGGAGAGATGAGAGTCTGACAGGTGGGGTAGAGCCCCCCTAGTGCCCTAAAAGTCAACTTAGGGCACGTAGGGTGAGGGCTCCCCAGGTAGCCTGTCTGCTGCTCCGGAAAGCTGGAAGCCCCGCTAGAAAGCGGAGCAAGATGCCGCGGCCACCGCTGCTGTTTTAAAGGAGGTACAATTATTTTAAAAATACAGAGAGCATCCAGAAGAAGACAGGAGTCCTGGAGGTACTAGTTTGTTCTTTAACTCCATTCCTGGGTTTTTAAGATGGAAGAAACAAAGTAACTTAATAAGGAGTGGCAACAAGATGGCGATTGGCAACGGTGGTGTAAAAGAGAAAGTTATTTTTGCTTTGTTACCAGCCCTTTCCTCTGGAAACCTTTGATTTGAAGGATGATTTTTTTTCCCTTTTTTTTCTCTCTTCTTTGGAATTAAGTTATAGTTTTATAGAAGGAAAAATCTAAATGGCTCTGGACTTGGAAAAGAATTTTCTTTTTTAAGTAAAGATCTGGGTTTCCTTTTCCTCTTTTCTTTGTCCTTTTTTTTGAAAACATTGAAATGGCTTCTAAACTTGAAAAGACTGTAGTGAATAAAAGAACTGAGTACTCCTTTGATCATATTTTAAAGAAACAATCTATGCCTGATTCTTTAACACCTGAGACTTTTTTTAATACCCTGAAACTTATGAAAAATGAGTTAATTTTAGAATTTAATTCAAAACTTGCTGAGATAGAAAAAAAAATGCAGGCTGCTATGGAGAAGATGAATTTACAATTGAGAGCGGATGTGGTGAAAGTTTGCAAAGGACTAGCAGTAAATATGGAAATTCTGGAGAAGGATTTGGAAAAAAATAAGCAAAATATAACAATTTCAGAAGAATACATAACTAAGGTTCAAAATGATATATTAAAATTGGAAAAAGAAGCGATGATCTCTCAATTTCAAGAGATGAAATTTGCTATAAGAGTTAGGGGCTTGAAGGAAAAAAAAATTGAAAATTTGAAAGAAAGAATGACAGAGGCACTGGAGCAGGTGTCTGGACTGTCTAAAGATGAATTGGCTACACAAATCGATAAGATATACAGAATTAATTCTTGGTATGCAAAACAAAACCACTTGCCAAGGGACATTGTAATATATTTCACTACCAGAGCTTTGCGGAACAGAATCATACAGGCGACTTTTAATAATAATCTTCAGGCAAATGGTCAAGAAATAAGGATATGGAAAGAAATTCCTGCCAAGATGCTTAAAGATGAAGAGAATATTCCTTTCTGGTCCAGGAATTGAAAATACAAAATTTACAATACAAATGGAATATACCAACAGGAGTAACCGTAAAATTCTTGGGTAAAAGATATGGATACAATAAAGAAAGCTACAGAATTTTACATCAATGTTTTAAAGGCTGATACTTCTAAAATTCCAGTAAACAAAGGCATGGAAATAAGGGAGGAGGAGAAGAGAAGTCCAGATATACGTGATCAAGAGGAAACAATCCCAATGATTCAAAAAGAGTGGCAGAGCCAGATAGATGTTTGCGACGTGGAAAAGGAGACGGAGGAAGGGGATCAGATGACAGCGGAATCGACAGATTTGAAATGGTCAAAGGACAGATGGTGTTGAAACTTATAGGATGGTTGGAAAGATGAACAAGATTGTAAACATTTTTTCTTTTTTTCTTTTCTTATTTTGTATTAATATTGTCTATTAATGGTATTTTATCTTATTTTTAGATTATTTTATAGATATATATTATATATTCTGGAGTTATAAATTTGATATAGTGTATTATTTCGTTATCATTAATCTGAGGATATGAAATATTAATATTGTTATCGATGGTATTTTTATATCTAATATATTGAAGGTATAAACTGGATATAGTGTAATATTTTGGTAGTAATATTTTGAGGATATAGGGATTAAGTTTAAAATTTTAGAGACATAAGGAGTCAGTTTTTACTCTTTTTATTATTATTATTATATATTTTGGATATTATTATTAGTATAGTAGATAATATATACTTTGAAGCTGATACTTTAAGGTATAGGAATATTGTTATTAATGTGTATTTTATGGTTTGATGTCTAAAAGAAATGTTATATATATAATATTATGTTATTAATAAGCTGGTGGATTTTAGGCTTAAGTTTAAGGGTGTTGAAACACAAGGGGTTAGTTTTTAATTCTTAACTTTTATTATTATCTTTTTTTATCATTATTAATATATATATATATATATATATATATTAAATATTGGGAAGTTAACATTTTGGGATATTGTAAAATTATGCTATTAATACTGTTTGAGTTTATGACTAAGTTTAGTTTAGCTTATGAGGTTCATCTTTGTTTCTTTTTTATTTTATTTATTTTTGTTTTTCACTTGTTTACTTTCTCTTTAATTTTTAATGTTTTTAATAGTTTTAAAAATTCGGAATTAGAGGCCAAAAAAAAATAAAAATGGGGGAATTAAGAAGTTATTTTAATTCAATTTAAACTTATGTTATTGAATACTATGCCCTGTACTTTTTCTGGGAAGTCCGGGGGGGGAGGGAAGGGAAGGGAGTGGGTTGTGGGTAGGGGGGGAGAAAATTGATAAAAATGCTTGTACTTTGTACTTTGTACTAATAAAACTTTTTGAATAAAAAAAAAAAAGAAAGAGCAATAGTTTGGCACTAATTTATCAGGTTTGGCATCATATCAAGCATTGCATAAAACCAACTAGTCCAACCATAGTGTTAAAACAATTTGGCACATGATTTCCAATTCTAGCTTGATCAATTGAGGTCTAGATGTAAAATAAACTTAACCATAATTTGACTTGGATTGAACTGAGCCGAAAAGAAAGTGAACGCAAACTAATTCAGCTTAAATGCATGTATCTATATTGTACAGGTAGACCTCAACTTACAACCAGAGTTTGGATTGGAACGTCAATCACCAAATGAGGTGGTCAGTGAGTTGTGCCCAATTTTACCACCTTTTTTTTGCCAAGGTTGTTAAGCAAACCACCACATTCATTAAGCAAATCACTAATGTTGTTAAGCAAATCCAGTTTCTGTTGACTTTGCTTATAAAAAGTTGTCTGAGGTTACAAATGACAATCATTATGATCTCATGACACCGCAAACCATGGGTTGCCAAGTGCTCTGATTTTGACCACATGGCCGTGGGAATGCTGTGGTTGTGTGAAATCACTTTTTCCATCATCGTTGTAATTTCAAGCAGTTGCTAAATGAATGGTCCTAAGTCAAGGACTATCTGTATGTGAATGTAGGTACAGTATATGGGAGGTGGATATTTCATCTCTTGAAAGGGCTGTCTCTTCTTCATTGAAGAAAAATGTGTATATTTCCAGGATATATTAATTAGAAAACAACAAAATATGAAAATAATCCATAGTTTATAGATAGCGTCTTACCGTCTGCACTGGCATCATCTACCAAAATTATTTCCTTCAATAATATTGCAGGGGAAGTATGCATCACACTATAAACTGTTCTCAGAAGAGTTGACCATGCTTCATTGTGAAACACTATGATAACACTTGTAGTAGGCAGTGAAGGACAGCGCTTAAATTTCTGTTCAATACACCTGGGGGTGGGGATAAAACCATAGTTTATGGGGAAAAACAAACAAGAAATGTTAGATCTTAATACTCACGGTACAGATAATGAGCTTTGCATGTATGGTAAAACTATTTCATCATTATTTTAAAAAAAACATGTAACAAAAGTAACATGGCACAGCTATTTTCTAAGAATCTCATTCTAACAATAAAGTGATAATCTATGTTTCACATTGTGTGTAATGGTATGTGGAAATGACCTTGAGAGACTGGGCCCAGAAATGCTGTCTAGGAGGGAATGCTCAGATAAGAGACAGCTTAGTCTGGGGCTGAAAATTGGGCGGGGCAAGAGGTACAGAAGAACCCTTTACTAATTTCTTGGGATGACATCTATACTTTCAGACTTTCAAGATTCTACTAATATAGGCTACAATAAAGTAGAATTAAGCTCATCTGGTGAAATTTCCTATCTAGTCCACCTCATAAGGCTGACATTATGAAGAAATATAAAGATTTACAGTAGAATAATTGCCCACAAAGCTGCATCATAATTCACAAATTATTCAAGTTTAAAATAGTTTAAACAGACTTCTGCTGAAAAATTGTGTTAATAAGAGCTTAATCAATGTACTGGAAGTGCTCTAAACCCACATAAACTTTTCAAGATTTCCTAATATTTTTAATGCACGATTCGCTACCATCAACTACTTCAGATGTAGGTATATATCTGCATGCTATACCTACAGACGTAAGAATTAGCAATTGTTCTATTTATTTTTATTTATTTATTTATTTTAAAAAAATTATAGCCATCTTACTCACTCACAGTGACACTGGGCCACTTACAAAAATAAAATCCCAATACAAAACCTAATACACCCGCACACCCCTGGCGACAACAATCAAACCAATCATGGGTCCCCTATCACCCTAGGGCAGTGTTTCTCAACCTTGGCAGTTTGAAGATGTGTGGACTTCAACTCCCAGAATTCCACAGCCAGCGTTGCTGGCTGTGGAATTCTGGGAGTTGAAGTCCACACATCTTCAAACTGCCAAGGTTGAGAAACACTGCCCTAGGGTCCCCAGGCTCACTGGCAAAATCATGTCTTCAGAAAGATTGCAGGAGTGTCAAGATAGGGGCCAATCTTATTTCCATGTGGCATGGGGGGGGAGTTATAATAACAGTAGTCACAGTTCACATCTTAATACAGAAATGGAAGCTCAAGACACCCTTTTCCAATATTTTACATATTTTTAACCAAAAACTAGAATATTTGCTCTTAAATCCAAATACATTTCAACGTACTCAGGTGGTCGTGTGTCTGGTCCTAGATCTCGGTGTAAAGAAATCCTATCACTTGCAAATAAATTAAAACAATGCTTCTCTTCACCATGCTCTTTCTCTTTCCGTTCGTCTGGGCTTAAACTGATCATTTTGAATGCTTTACCAGAAGCCCCCGGAGTATTAGGATCCTGAGGGGGACGCTCAAGGTGAGGAGTCAGTTCAGCAGCGGTGTAATATCCTGGTAAACAATGCTTCTGTTCAGCATTATGAGTCTGCCTAAGAGGTGCTTTAATTTGCATTTTTGGTTTTGCAGCTTTAATGTTGTTCACAGCATTTAACACTAGATCTAATACAGTTTTTTTTTCATCGTGAGTTGGCATTCCTGGTTCCTCATTAAATTCTTGGACACCTACTTCTCGTTGTAACAAAACCAAAAATATTAAGAAGACAAAAATAACGAAGGTAAACTTCCAAAGTTTCTTCTGGGAAAACTGTTTCATTATGAAGCGCCGTAGCATTCTCAAATAAGTCATCATGGAGAGTCGACATATAGAAGTGCTTCAGAAAATGATTTTCTTTTATACAAAAAAAAGTTCACAAACTGGAAAAACCTGCAAGATTTTTAAAAATGTTAATTATACTAATGTATGTTTATTCATAAAAATAATTGCAACAATTCAAATTAATACCGTAATAAATTCACAAAGACACTACGTTTCAGGCTTACTGAAATAATGTTCATTTTCTAAACTTATGTATTTGAATCCCATAAGAACCCTTATTAGATACAACTGCCAATTTATTCTTATCCCTTGAGGTACATTCTTCTATATCTTTTAGATCAGATACTCTAAAAATTTTAATTATTAGCCATAAACAACCACTTGGGGCTATGAATCTTAAGAAAGTTCACAATATTCTGTTATGTGTCCCTGAAACAGGTGATTCAAACTTCAAAATGAGTCATTGTGTTTTGGAAGTGTTCCAACTTTGTAAAGGTACTTCTATTTTGAGTGCTTTGGATATGATCCAACTTTAAAATGGTCCTTTCCCGTTAAGGCCTGTTTCTCAGTTGATCACTTCTGGAACATTCAGGTGGCCCATTTTGGGGATCGAAAAGACAAAATGTTTTGCGCATCCTGAGTTAAATCTCCATTTTCTCTTTCAGTGCCCTATATGCATTTTCAGATATGTTTCAAAACCATTTTTAGACCTTTGAATGGTTGAAGATTTTTGCAAATAAGATTAGCAAATTTACAATTTCCCTATTGGCAGAGAATCATTTCTACTTGAAGAAACATCCATATTGAAATAGCAGTGAAAGGTATTAAAACAGTACCATCCAAATGGTAAAAGTTATACTTTAATTAGAACCACTGCATTTTTTTCTTTTTCAAATGAAACTTCTGGTTATATTTTTGATTGCCAGACAGTAAAAGAAAAACCAGTATTAAGCAACAGATTATTTATATCCAGTTCTATGTCATTTGAGAGGACAGAGAGGTTAAGCTGTATTGCAATGTTATGCATTTATTTGACATGGTAGCAATTCTAATTTTCCAGATGGATGGTTACTTACCAGTATGTCTCTCACATTACTTCTGAATGTGTTGCTACCTGCTAGGCATTTTGCTTTGGAGAACAAGAACTATGTCTAAATCAGAATAGTATATGCTATTTATTATTTGATAAGCATCTTGCCCAATCAAGTATTAGAGATGATCTCTCATGTAGCACTGGAAAGAACTTTGCTCCACAACAGATTTGTGCTAGCCCTTCAGCCATATTGCCTTATGCAAGATTGGCAATCCTAGGTCTTAAATCTGCTTCACGTATTAGTTTTTGTACAGCAAAAAAATCCATCCAAACTGTATATACTATTTACTATAATCAAATTATTTGAAGAGTTAGCCAATAGCCATATGCACAAATAAAAGAAAATCTGTATCACCTTTCAGTATTATGTTCCATATTAAATCTCTTTAAAAATTATGAACATGTAGGAAAATTCTAGTTCAGTAGTAGTCCAGAGTGGTAGAGCCATATCAGCAAAGTAAAGTATTTTATATTCATTACTCAGATTTAGATTAAGACTCAGTAAGATGAACAAAGCTCCAGATTTTCTATACTCTCTAACCACTGGCTCAATGAAAGCTCACTGTGAATATGCTACTGCTCCTGGACAAAGATCTGCTACCACCACCCTTATTTTTTTTAATCCAAGGGAGAACATTGTTCCAGCCACACTTAAGCTCTTTCAGGCTGAGCTGCTAGCTCATCTTCTTTATGGGACTTTGGTTGCATCTCATCCCGTAGGATGTACCCTGGAAAGGGTACAATCTAAATTCATAGAGCAGCTCTCCAGATACCATGCTGTATCTCAAATGCACATCTACGAGTGGAGACACATATGATAAAACTTCAGTCAACAGTGTGTCTAGCTTTTATAAACCTTTGGTTGAAACTCAACTTCTATCCTCAAGGCTTAGCACCATTAATTCTTGAGGACAGTTTTCATTTCACATGGATCAAGGCTGTTGAATCTAATCTTTGAAATCCAGGCTACCCTTCCCTACAGTTCTTAAGATGGAATATGATCAGGCGAAACAAACCCTAGAGCAGTGGTGGCGAACCTTTTTCAGCTCGTGTGCCAAAAAGGGGGGGCGCGCTCGCCCGCGCTCGCGTGCCCACATCCATTCCCTCCCCCCACGCATGCGCACCCCCCCCATGCTGCCCCCTGCGCATGCGCACAACCCCCCCACCCCCGCGCAAAGGCTTACCGGAGCCTGGGACGACAAAACCGGCAAACCGGAAGTGCGAAAAAAACGCACTTCTGGTTTGCCGGTATGCTGTTTTTTGCACTCCGGAGGGTTCAGGGAAGCTCCCTGAAGCTCTGGAATGCAAAAAACTACAAAACGGACAAACCGGAAGTGTGGAAAAGTGCACTTCCGGTTTGTCCGTTTTGTAGTTTTTTGCATTCCGGAGCTTCAGGGAGCTTCCCTGAACCCTCCAGAGTGCAAAAAACAGCACACCGGCAAACCGGAAGTGCGTTTTTTCGCACTTCCGGTTTGCCGGTGGGAAACCCTCGCGTGCCGGCTTCTATGGCTCCGCGTGCCACCTCTGGCACGCGTGCCATAGGTTCGCCACCATGGCCCTAGAGCAAAGATTAAAGGATACAGAGAGGCAAGCACATCTAGGTAAGGCTCTAACCTTCTTGTCACCAGTACACAGCAGATATACCGGTACTATCACCACTGCCAGCTACCTTACATAGTTAGAAACCATCAGAAAGCTTTCACAAAAAGCGATCAGAAAGCTTACATAGTTACCCAGCCATCAGAAAACTTTCTCAATTGATCAACATCAAGTGTGATTACCTCTATAAAAGCTAAAGTTTTAGGAGTTTACTGGTTTCCAGCATTGAAGTATGTGTTGATATAATACCAAAGAGGAAAGGTATCAGCAATGATCTTAAAGAAGCAATTGTTGCTGCCCGTCAGTCTGAGGAGGGTTATAAGGACATTTCCAAACAATTTAAAATCCATCATTCTACAGCAGTGGTTCTCAACCTTCCTAATGCCGCGACCCGCATCCCGCCCCCATGCCCCACCACGACCCACCCCGCCCACCGCCGCAACCCCCGCCTCGCCGCCATTTGGGTTCTTTTACCCTCTGCGCATGCGCAAAGCATTCTGAGCATGCGCAAAGGGTAAAAGAACCCAAATGGCGGCGTCCGGGCAAAGTCTCCCGACCCCTGTGAAAGGGTCGTTCGACCCCCAAAGGGGTCGCGACCCCCAGGTTGAGAACTGCTGTTCTACAGTGAGGAAGATTTATTCACAAGTGGAAAACATTCAAGGCAGTTGCCAATCCTCCCAGGACTGGATGTTTCGGCAAATTCACCCCAGGGTCAGACCATGAAATTCTGAGAGATTGTAAAAAAAATCCAAGGTTTACATCTCAGAATCTACTGGCCTCAGTTAGCATTTTAAATGTTGAATGTCTTAAATGTTATTTTGCTTATTATTTATACTGGTCTATGACTACAATAAATTGAATATTGACTAGATTGGAATGATGAAGTTTGGGAAATTTGATTAAAGATAGAAAATGAGATATAAACGTAAAAGGAAGGAATTTAATCAGTTTATTAGATCCAGTTAAAAATAGATATGTTATTTCTGGTAACCATTACTGGACTTTTACTAATTAGGATGGATGACACTTTAAAGATTTATAGAGAATGTGATGAGATGCAGCATGAAGAGATTGTTATATTTTAAGAGATGGTATAAGTTGTTAAAGTTGTTTAATCTTTATAAAGGGGGATGTTATTTTTTTCTTTTTATTTATTTCGTTGCACTTTTATCTTATCTTTTTTTCTTTTTATAGTTTGTATTAGTTTTATCTGTACAATACAATTTTTATTTTTTAAAAAAAGGAATCCCGATTAAGAGAGACTGAGATAATCCATCTCATCTAGGACACTGTATAGCTGGAATCCAACCATTATCTCAACAATTTGTTCAAAAACAGCAGGTTGGAGATGAGCTAACCATTTCCCAAGGTGGCTGGGTCTAAAAATAACTTTTTAATAAAGGACATTTAACTGCCTCCTTCAAGGTAGTTCTTTTGTGTCCTCTATGGCTGCTTGTATTATCCAAGAGCAAGGATCTAACTTGCAGATGGCTGAGCTCATGCTACAGAGAACACTGTCAACTTCCTCAGGTATCACAGGCTTGAAAAGTCCCAAATTACCTGACAAGACATTATTTCTGTCATCTCATCAGTGTCTGCCCATCTACCATCCAACTCAGATCCAGTATAAGAGTGTAGAGAAGGATGCAGATGGCCTTGAAAAAAATATGCAACACCTACTACGGTATATTATAAAAACACCACCTTAGCCCAATAAGATAGGCAGGGGTAAGGAAGAAATTCAGACTGATCCTGGGTATATCACATTCAATATCAATAGAATTCTAATATTTATTCGGTAGTCCCAGCTTAGTTTACTTCAAGAGTTAGTATCCTCAAAATGCTTAGAAATTGCTCAAGCAGAAGTTCCTAGAGCCTCTAAAGGCCCCAGTCATGTAATTAATACTGCTAGATGGCCCTCTGAGAATGCAGTAACCAAGCTTGAAAAAGTACCCATACTTCACTGCTCTTGGTGCCACAGAATAGGCGCAAATGTGGGCTCATGCCTATATCTGATCATATTTTAGTCATCTTCTCTTCCAGTGCTCTCCCCAGTAAACCAAAGACCCTCTTGGATCAGCAAGAGAGTCAGGCCACTTCAGAGCAACCTCATCAAAACCCTTGCCTATCTTGATCCTCCAAAGTTCAGCCAATCTATCCAAGAGTTATCTCCATGATTGCTGGGAAATCCCCTAAGTGCCTATTGGAAATAACGTGGATCCAGAAGGTGCTTGGAGCAGATCAATCCCCCTATGGAGATTGGTGCTGGTTGTGAATTCCAGCAGCGGGACCATGACAACAGACTGATATTGATGTCCTTGACCCTCCAATCATGAATTCCTCCAAGGTGAATACTACTGTAGTATCATGGCCGTACCACAATAGTTTGCCTCATGGTAACTTGGGACAAGCCCTTGGTTGCCATGGATGCCACAAATTCCTGACAACTCCCGCCTCCCATTCATGGAAGATGACATTTCCCAGTATATAAACAGCTGGGGAGCCAGCCGCCAATGATTTTCACATAGTTGCTCTTACTCTGTAAGATGGAAGTAAGTTTAATACTGTAATTCATTCCTCTCATTAATAAAATTAAAATATGTATGTAGTCACTTTAATTACATACAAATACTTTGCACAGCTTTTTAAGCCATTAATTTCTAAAAAGCAAGATTTAAAGTTGGAAAAATGTTGAGTTGCTATTTTATTTAATAGAGGTATTATTCTGACATGCGTATGGTGACATGCAGTGGTATCTTGCTTATTACCTTGTTTTTCTGCTTAAAATATATGCTTAAAACTGAAATAAATTACATAACATCATTAAAATCTGCTTCATCAAGTCAGTTTAAATTTAAAGGCCTGACTAATTAAACACATTAGCTTCTAGCAAAAAGATAACATATATTAAACTAGCAGTGACTTCTAAAACTTAGAGCAGATACCAAAAAGGCCATTCTCATAATTCTGCCAGTAGTACATTTCATAGTGCCTGAGTAGAGAGCAATACCTCTGAAAGGCCTTAAGACATGAACTTTATAAAGCTAACCAATTCAGTTAAACAAATCATTGTGATTACATTACATTACACTAAGCTTGGTTAATTTCAATTATAGCTTTTTAATAGCCTACTGTTTTATGCAGACATTAGTGCAATTGGTTAGTATGTGATTCAATATATTGTGTGAACCAAGAAAATAGGATAAATGCAGTAGTAACCTGAACTGTTATATAAGAATTTAACTGCTCATGCAGTGATCCCAGAATACTGGATATTAAAAGGGGGGGGGGAAATGTATGGACAAAGCATGGATTAGCTATAATTCTGAGCACAGCACTCAATATTACAGATGTTTGTTGCAGGTTCTACCTTTATATTACCATATTAATAACCACAATTCTTAAACTACTGGTTTTCTTTTAGTCAAACTGCATCGTACTATGCACACACAAGAGGACATAGGAGACTTAAAGAAAGCCCAAATTATAAAAATTCTTTAAAACAAAACTTAATAAACACACAATGCTGAAAGACTTCTAGAGAGAAAGTCAGATAGGAGGAGGAATGTAATAATAGCACTGTGGAATTAAATGTGACTGATTGGCTGGAGCTATGGACAGAAAACTACAATAACTACAATAATTTGTTGAAAGCCTCATTTTAGCTTTTAGAAAACAGAAAGGATCTGTTCTGTATGAATGAAGATGTCCACTATTTGCATATTTTTAATGAGAGACTAACAGTATAATGTATAGTGATAACTGGTCTCTTGCATGATTTCTTATGATATCCCAAGCTAACATTATATTTACAATTAGAACAACAATTTGTTAAAACCTTTACATTAAAAATGTCTAAGAGCACAGGTGAGAACAGAAATCTTTCAAGAGTAGCTATGTTTCATTTTTTAAAATTAATTTGATGTAAATGGATGCCATCTAGTGGCACGACAGATGCTGTAGCCTGCAGGTATAGTATTACATTACCAATCCTCAAGATACACATTAAAAAAAATTCTTAAGACAATGAGCAGAAATACCAAATTGCCTTAAACTCTGGATGTTTTTGAAGAAAGCATTTTTATATTTATTTTAATGTAGGATATAGATATCCTATTGTTTGTAAATAAGGAAAAATGGGGGACAAATTACTATGAATTTTAATGTCAATCCCATTTGTATAAATAGTAAATATAGTGATCAAGGCAGGTGGCAAGCCCATATGAATTGTTGAGCAAGAAGCGTTGGCAAATACAATAAAAGTATACATGCAGAGATCCTGTATTTTGGCTATGAAACGTTCATAGTTCCCTCAATTCAAAGCTTTTGTATTATCTCATATTGACATAATTTGTATCATGCAATAAGTAGCACTATTCTAAAAATGTACAGAAAACTTGCTCCAATTACATTTCTGGTTAAATTTGGGGAAGAGAAGTGAATGTTTTCACCTATAAGAATTACATAAAATGTAGTTTGTAACTGCTTTTCCAAGAAAAGCCTTCATTTACATTGGGAAACAAACACATCATTTATTGTTTGAGTTCAACAGATGGCCAGAGAATGAGTGATTCTTATCTTGTTAAGCCTGGTATGTCATTCTCCAGTTAGCACAAAAAGAAAAAGGAAAGCAGAGCAGTGGTCCAGTTCTCTGACATCTAATTTAATGAAAGCAACAATAACCCAATTAGAATGCGTTTAATAACTACTGATATGTTATTTAAAATTGTCAGATTAGGATCCACAAGCATGGCAAAATATTTCAAATTATATGGTTTTGGATCTGGATCCATTCAGGTTAATTATGGACTGACAAGTACACTAGAAATGGTTTTCCAATGCTACTAGATCTGTAGTAGTTCATATCAGAATTTTTCTTTAAGAGCAAAAATGCATTTAAAGACTATGCCATGGTACAGAAAATTATGTGACTTATTATGCAACTGATAACTCCTAATAATGATCTAAACCTCCATATTTTAACAGAAAATTGTTTTCTATGTTGTGACCTATTATAACTACTGGAAAAAAACATTAAGATTTAGTCCTCAATATATTTACTGATAACATACAAGGGAGACTTACTTTTCTATGATTTATGAAATTAAACCGTTTCTTCTGAGTAAGGATTGCCATGTATGTCAGAAAGAGTTTCAGTTAGGCAACAAAAGGAAATATTTATAGTAGTTTAGTGCCAGCATCAAACTTTTTTTTTACCACATCTCATGCCCGTCATACGTCAAGCCTGCTTCAGATTACATCCCACATATTCCAAAATGTTCTTGTAAACTGAATCTAGCAATTGCACCTCAGAATTCAGGGTCCTACAAAATCACAGTAATCCCCGAGTACAATTTCACGCTGTTACTCCTCTCTTTAAGTCAAACTTACAACCTTCCACATCACTCCCGGAAGCAGTTCCTGGAAATAAAAATGCAGATTAGATCTGCCCTCTTGCAACTTTTAATGCGCCTTAACTCAAAACCTAAAGTTTCTGCAGACCACACGGTGCAATATTTCATGTTAAGATCCTCATCCTTCTTTGTGTGTGTGTGTCCCCCACCGTTTCTTTTATCATTCTAAAAAAATCTATGCACTTACATGATGGGTTTTGACAGTGCTTGAATTGTTCCATTAGGAAACGGCTAGACGCCACATTTTACCTCACAACCAAGTGCTCTTAGAAGTAACCGGAATTACAGAAGACTTTTGCACTTTTTAATAGTTTGGGGCGGCATGAAGGACTCATTCCGACGGGATAGACAAGCGTCAATGCGCGATGCCCCCCATCCAAACGCCCGTTCCTCAAAGCCTTGCATAAACCACGGTGCCGCTAGTAAATATGAATGACTAAATACTGCCCGATCTCTACATGCAAAGCGAGAGGAGGTGGGGGAACCTTGCGAAGCTGGGGTGCTGCTTGCTCTCCCCCCCTCCGGTTCTCCTTCTCAGAGGCGCCGCCGACGCGAACAACGAAAGGCTTCGCAGCAGCCCTTTAAAGTCTTCGAGAGAGTGAGTGCGGGAAGCGGGCGAGAGAAGGAGAAAAAATAAATAATAAAATACCTACCTACCTACCTTCCACGCCTCGGATCCCTCGCCTACCTGTGGCCTCGACCAGCCACCAGCGGGAGAGGAAAGCAACCTCGGCCACTCGCTGTTGGCTGGTTTTTTTTTTTTCCTCCGGGTTTTTTTTTTTTCCTCCTTCGTTTCCCCCCCCCTCCCGCGCGAGATCGTTGGTCAAGGGAAACGGTGATTGGCTGACAACCCTCCGCCCGCGGCGGCCAGGTGAGCGCCCAACCCGAACGCGACAGCGCTCGCCTGCGGCTTCTCTTGGAAGAGCTCAGGTGAGGCAAGAGCTCCTCCTTCCGTTCTTTTAACGGAAGGCAAGAAGGCCACGTGCCGCGGGAGGGGCAGCGCGGGGGGGCAGTGGGTGGGGTGGGGAAGAGAGCGAGGAACTTAAGAGTAAGTTGGAGAGAGCGCGCGCGCGCGCGCGCTGGCGATATTTGCCGCCTTTGCCGCGCTCCGTTTGTGACAACATATAGAAGCCGGTCAATTACTACGTAGACGAGGCTGGCGGTAGTAGCGTGTTTTTAATACTCCCCAATCGCAAGGGAGTATTAAGCTCCCTTGCGATTGGGAAACTTAGCTCCGAGTTAAGCTTTTCTTCCAGACTGTAGTTCCCGAAGTGTTGCAAACTCTCCCCCCCCCGGGGGGGAAGGGGGGGTATTACTAGTTTAGTGTAATCATTCGCTCCTTCGGAGTCCTGGATCCCCCTGCAGGTTTGACCTTGGAAGTTATCCCATTTCGGTTAGTTTGCTCTATTCCAATCCAGGTGAGGGTCCCTCCAATTCAGAAATAAAACCTATTGCTAAAGATGCCTTCAAAAAGGCTCGTTGGCTTGGAAAAAGTCCAGGTGTAAAATTCCAGGAGTGTCATGAATGCTTAATGGGAGACCAGGTTCTTTAATAAAAAGGAAATAAAGGAAAAGGTGGTTGCTAAATGCTAAATTGATATGCCACCTTACTCCTAGCTACTTTAGGGGCTGTGTGACTATAAAGATGTGTAAATCAGGTAAATTAAAGAACTCAGGCATATGTCTCATATAATCAAATCCAATTTTGGTCTCCAATTGTGGAATCAAAAATGACTTGATGGTACATAATCAAAAATTAAACACCTTTAAACAGATGTTGACATTTGGCACAAATTGTAATTGACAAATCGGCCTTAGGTGTCCTACTGATCCTTATTGCTAGACAGAAAAAAAGGTATAACTCTGCATGCTCTCTTACCTTCTAAAGCCACTGGTTACTTGGTATCCACATCAGGGGCGGGTTCCTAATTTTTTTACTACCACTCTGTGGGCGTGGCTTATTTTGTGCGTGTGGCTTGCCAGCCATGTGACCAGGTGGGCGTGGGCCTCGGGAGCTTGGCAGCGGCCGGAGAAGCAAGGGGGGCATTCCCCACCCGCAACGCAGCCCCCCGCAGGAGCAGCAAGACCGCGGCAGTGGTTCTTCTAGGAGGCTCCGTCCGGCCTGAATGCTTCTCCCCATTCAATGATCCTAGGCTCCTGCCGCCGGTTCCCCCTCCCCTCAGCAGCTCGAGAAGCCTCGAATGTGCGAAAATGCCTGGGATCATCACCGCACGTTCGTGGCTTCTCGGACTGCTGAAGGGAGGGGAATGGAGATAGCTCCTGCTGCCCGTTCTTTCAGCGTCTCACGCGCTTCCTCAGCCATCCTCCCCTGCTTGGACTCACTGTGGGGTAGGAAGGCAGCGCATGCGCAGTGCCGGAAGCTCGGCTTCTGGGCATGCGCAGAAGAAATTTTTTTTTAATTGAATTTTTTTTAAAAAAAATGGCGACGCCCAGACACCGGCAACCGACCGCACCTGTACTGTGACGTCACCAGCGGGCCGCTACCGGTGCTATAGAGTGGACCGCACCGGTAGGAACCCACCACTGATCCACATGCAGCTTGGCTAGGACTTAATTTTCTTGCATTTTTATTACCTGATAAAAATGGTGCTGCATTACCTTGTGGACATGCCGGATTGGGGAGCAGGGGTGCAATTTTCCTTGCGGTCCACAATTTTCTCCCTTTCCCTCACCTAAGAAAAGTGGCAGACAGTTCTGTGGGCCAGCCAAGGAGGAAAAAAAGTAATTTCCAATGCTTCCTGCTAGTTTGTCACTCCCGTTCTCACTGCTTTTTTGCCCATCCATGATCATTCTGTTTCTCTGTTTAAGGAAAGATCATTGAACGATTTATTTATTTGTTTGTTTGTTTGTTCGATCTTATAGGCCGCCCATCTCCCGAGGGACTCAGGGCGGCGTACAACATAAAGATGAACAATCAATTTAAAACAATAGAAAATGATTAAAAATACATATAAAAATTAAAAACATTTCCCATCATTCATACTCCTGCCGGAAGAGCCAGGCTTTACGGAAGGCCAGTAAGGAGGGGATAGTCCGGATCTCCGGCGGTAGTTGATCCAAGAGGTCAGGGATTGTCTAGTACGCTATAAAATTTGGATTTGACTCCAGATGTATATGTTGTAGATATGTACCTGAGTTCTTTAATTTACCTGATTTACAGATCTTTATACTGACACAGTCCCCAGAGTCTCTGGGAGTACGGTGACATATAAATGTAATATATACTAATAATCCTAAGGATCACTGGCTGGCATTCTTCTTTCAGGTATTCTATTGATATAAGAGGCACATTAAAATTAATGTACTTTTCCAATCATTTCTTGGATTTGCTTATTGAAGATTTTAATTTGCTGGAGTTCTTACTCTTAATTTTCCTCATTTGAGTGGATTGGACAAGATTTTGTATCCTGATTATTTCCAATATCCCAAATACCAAGTTTAATAAAAACTTATACGATGATTTTTTTATTAGTCCCAATTCTATAGTACTTTTTATAAATCTCATAATTTGTTTAGTTATGATTTTTCTGCTGAAATTGACAGTTGAATGAGTCATTAGACTCTTAATTTAATTTACATTCAAAAGAATGTAAAACACATATTTGCCCAGAATAAATTCTTACTAGTTTCACATTACATACTTTTAATGATGTGAACAGGTTTGAAACCTTAGCCATTACTAGCTGGCCTGTAACTATAGTGTCCGTGATTTCCTTACTGTATTATGAATACTGAAAATCAAGAACACTGAAAAATAACAATAATATCAGTATAAATTTGAGGGGTCCATGGTGCTCTCTAAGCTTCGTTGTTTTCTTGCATATACTGTATTTCATTACCCAAACTAGGTATCATCATCAGTGCCAGACTACCAAGCTCAGAGAGCACCAAGGATCCTCATTTCAGCTCTGAACTACAAATATTCTCCTTTGTCAGTATAAATTTCCATGGTACTAATCTTCCATTCCCTGGTTTCTCAAATAAATTATTTTATTGCAGTGTCAGTTCCTTGCTTTATAAGGCACTGGAAATCTTTCCTTCGTGTACAATATCTGTATACAAATTTGTCATTCTAAAATATTATTGTTTCTTAAGAACTCTGAAATCCATTCACTTGAATTCCATATAGTAATTAAATTCAGTTTAACTGGAGTGGCATTAGTTGTAAATGTGAGCATTATTTCTCATGCTGATAAAAGTAATACTGTTATCAGAACAATGAACAGATTGTCCAGCTTTCACCAAAATAAAAGCCCACAAGCCAGTATGCTCAAAAGTGTATCAAAATGTACAGGTTTTACAACTTTAGATTGCCTATATATTGCTTTATCATTTGAAAGTAAAATACTTGCTAGAATTCTTATAAGCTTACATTTCTTTTAAATTAGTAATATTATTCAGAGCTCTTAAATTTCTACTTGCTTGGATTAACTTCTCAGAGGCTATGGAAGCTGCTTGATGAAAAGAACAATGACAGACACGGATGGAGTCACACTAATTATGAAAAAAGTTCTTGGAATGAAGAAGTGAAAGACTCAGAAGTGAAAAAGTTATGTGAGAGAATGATTGCTGCAAACAATGAGACAAAGCTATTTTATGGGGATATAGAGAAAAAGATAATTGCAAATAATGTCAAAGAGAGCAAGGGATTTAAGGTTGGACACAGCAAAGAAAATGCAGAGTGATATTGATAAAAATAAAAATTATTTTGGAAGCAGGTAAAGAGGGCTGAACAAGAACCTTCCACCAGAGTGAGTACTATTAAAAATAAGAAGGATGAAATGTATTTGTGTAAGATATTTGTAATGACATTAGAGGTGAATTGGTTTAGAACGGGTGTCAAACTCATGTCACGGTGGCGTCACGTGACATATCGGGACTTTTTTTGCCTTCGCTAAATGGGCATGGGCATGGCCAGCGTGTGACGCATCCGGTTTGATAGCCCTGGTTTAGAATGTGAGTATGTATGCTTGTACTGTACATAGATAGTTTAGTTTTGCTGAATAAAAACCAAATGATTTGCAGTGACTATTAACTAGATTTGTATGCAATTGAAAAAACTTACACAAAAACTTATGTAAGTACTGTAGTTGAACTTGTGTACCTTAATGCAAGTTTTGTTACAAATAAAAAATAGAAATAGAAAAATTAAATTTTAATATGTGAATAGAATAGAATAGAATTCTTTATTGGCCAAGTGTGATTGGACACACAAGGAATTTGTCTTTGGTGCATAGGCTCTCAGTGTACATAAAAGAAAAGATAAATTTGTCAAGAATGTGAAAATCCTGATAGAAACTTAATAGGCACTAGTTGCAAAGAATGCTGTTGAAAGAAACCAAATGGCTGTGTATAAGAGCATGTTTCTGCCCAATTTTTGTTATATGGAAGCATGTTAGGTAAAATGTTGAATGCAATGGAACAGGGTAATTAAATGCATGTCTAATACAAGAGATAAGACTTCAGAACAAATGAAAACAATGTTGATTGAATGCAAAAATGAGCAATCAATAAAGAGGTAGTTAGTGTCTGACTTACGGCCACAATTCAGCCCAAAATTTCTGTTGGTAAGTGAGAGAGTTAAGTGACTTTTGCCCCATTTTACAACCTTTCTTGCCACAGTTGAAAAGTTAGTGACACGGTTGTAAAGTGAATCACATGACCCCGGGATATTGCAACCATCATAAATGTGAGCCAGTGTCCAAATTTTGATCCCGTGACATATTGACAGCAGCTAGAATCACCTATGCACAATTCTGGAGAAACACCAATACACCCAAAGAGGACGATAGTATTAGAAAGATAATGAACTGTGCAGAGATAGATAAATTAAAAAAAGGAACTAAGGGATAAACAAGAAACGGATTATTACAAAATATGGAATAAATTTTATGACTGGTTAAGAGAAGGAATAAACAAAATAAGACATAGAACCGCTAACCCTGAATAATATAAGAAAATAATGCTCAAATGATGTATTCGTGAAAGTAAATACAACAATATATATATGTAAAGACTATAGATGTAAAGATTATATAGATATATGTATATACCAATATATTGTTTTATGGAAAAAACCAAACTTCTGATAATATCCGATGAAAGCTTATTTTAAATAGGGGCTAAATAGAAAAGCCTCAAATGTCTGTTTAATGTTGTTTGTGTTAAATGTTGTATTGTCATATTAAAGAATTTAAAAAAAGAAAAAGAAAATGTCCTTAGATGGAACTGATAAAATTCTCAAAATGAGAAAATAACTAACCGTAAAGCAAGTTATGAATGTGTTAGAATGTTTGCAAGAACAGGAAAGTGTGGAGACAGTGAACGGTGTTGACATGAATTATTTTCCTTATGTTTCCTTTCCCTTTTGTTATCTCCTGTCTTTTAATCCAGATCACAGCTTATTAGTGAAATGTTTTGAAATCCAGTTTCTAATTTGAATAAAGTACTATTCAGTAGGCATCCATACTGTGACCCTTGATTAGCTGCTAACAATCTGATTAGTTTTTCTTTTTGGAAGATGAAATGGAACACTAAGGATTTTTTTTTCTTGGAAATACAAAGCACTGAGAGCACCAAAGTTTTCCAAATACACATTGCCAGCTTCCAAAGTATTAAAAATGGAAAGGGGTATCCCTTGTTTTATGCTACTAGAGGTATGAAGAACTGAAATATTCTATGAAAACTGAGTGAAGCAATAGGAAATGGAAAACTGACTCCGCTCCCTACTCCAAAAACAGAGTAGAAGGTGAGTTGCTAGGCAACCTCATATGGAACACTGGCCTTTTTCATGAAGATAACTACTCTTACCTCTCTGGCTCCCTGTAGGCCATGTATTAGAAAGAAGGCTTAGGATATGAAATACTATTAAAATATTGATAAAAGCTCTAATAGAGTCTTTCCACTTCACTGGGCAGAGAGTAAAATCAAGGAAGGAAAAAAGCGATCCACTGTTCCCTCATGGAAGCAGAATGGCTTAAAATGGCTTATCTGAACCCAACCAACCAGGTGGAAATGTGACTGAGAGTCAGGGTATTAAAAGTTCGATTGGAATCAGAATTAGTGGCACTACAGTATCTTCCATAAATTTTCATGCAAATTAACACACTGATGAATGGGATAAACCTTGGCTTTATTAGCTGTTAAACTGTTCTTCCTTCCTGTTTACATTTAGGGTGGCCAAAGAAAAGGACAGGAGCTGTCCTAGATAGAGGAACTGAGAAGCCAGCCATGCTGCAATTTAGATCAATCTGAAAGATGCAGGAGACATTGGTATCCTCGTGGAAATCTAACCATTCTATCTACTTTTATGAATTGTAAAGCAATGTTACTTTTATCCAGTGCAATATCAGAAGACCACAGTTTTATTAGCAATATACAGTAATTGTACAGGTCTGGAATATTGTCCTTACTTTTCTTTCTAAAAACAGTCCACCCCTTTTTAGTGGTAGTTGGATTATTTGCTATGGGAATAAGAAGGATCCCACCTAATAACTAGAATAAGCTTAGACTATTTTTATCTGGCAAGTTATTCTTTCGTAGCTTTATTGTGAGAAATCACCTTAAACCCTTCTATAGGAAGTTTCTGGCAATTACAAATTCCAATCCACGAAAAAATTTAAAAATGCCTATTGTAACAGTAATGAGCAAAATATCGTACAGAACTGGTTATGCCATAAATAACCAGATTTCAGTTCAGTGGCAACTGAAGCAAAATTAAGTGCCTAAAATAAGTGTGTATAGATGACTGTGGGCACAGATCTTGTTCTGCAGTGGTTACAGATAACATTCTTAAAAAATGGAGAATTTAAAGCGAAAATAAAAAGTCATTTCCTTTCTTGCAAAATTTCATATCTATGTATAGTTTACATAAAAGGAAGAGTTTTTAAAAAATCAAAACCAGCAGAACTAAATAAAGACTGTTGGTGTACTGTATAGCAACAGTTGGTGCTGCAATAGGATATGACACACGAAAAAGAACCAAGACTCAACCACAAGGATGAAATCTTAACATCAGTCTTTGACAATTGAAATCAGATTTAAGATTACCAAGAAGTTGCAGAACCTAATCACAGAACCCACACTTCTGCAATAAGTAAAAATAGATTTGAGAATCTGTTTTTATATAATACACAGTAACATTCACTTACTTTTCAAAAATAATAACCTGATTGATAGTTTTCAAACTTCATAAATACCAGTGAGAAAATTATATAAATATTTTATACAGTGCCTGAGAGTTGGATGATGCAGATATAGGTACAGAGCTTTACATGGCATGCAGTTTTAATTCTGCTGTTTCTCTTGTATTAATACCATACAAGATTGGTTTAAACCATGACCATAAAGGAAGTAACAGTGGAATTTTCTGCTCTGCACTCCCCCTCCCTACTTCAGGTAGCCTCACCTACATACCTCCTTTTATAACGGGTGTCAAACTCGATCATGTCACGTAACATATTGTGATTTATTTTTTTTGCCTTTGCGGAGCCGGGGTGGGCATGGCCTGCAATTGACGCATCCGGCCCACGGCCCACCAGTTTGACAGGCCTGTTTTATAGAATCACAGGCAGAATTGACAAGTAATAACTACGTCAGGGCTAGTGCCCCCCTTCCCTGAAAGAACATTTAAACTTCTAGCTACCACACTCAAGATCCAAATTGTTGAACCTAGTAAAGTTAATAGATGCACTCATCGGGTTCCTTTCTGTGTTGGGGCAACAGGAAAACAGTATAGCTAAAGGTTTTCATGGATTTGTCACATGTGGAAAGGGACAGACCATCAGTCCCATTTGGTGCATTTTCCCAAAATTTTACACTAAACACTGCTGGCTATAAAAACTCTTTTTGATTTTAATATGTAAGCCTTTAAAAAATCCAAATGCGGCAAAAGGAAACATTGCAATGTACACTACTTTTTTTTAAAAAAGCAATCTTACTCCACCCAGATTTTCCACAAAAAAAGTAATAAAAACACTGGAAAAAATACCCGCTCAAGGGACAATCCTTTCCTTTTAAAACATTCTCTACCTCCAACTAATTTAACAAATGGGTGGAAGAAAGCAGATTATGTGAACATGTTTTTGAGATAGAACAACAAAAATGGTTGCGTGGTGCATATATCTATTTAGATTATAATCAATTCAAAATAGCATAGGCATTCATTGGATCAGTAAAATCAAAGTTTCTCAGAAATAATCTTGTCTGGAAATTCTAAATCTAGGTAGGCAATAAATCACTTGATAGTTTCTTGTCACAAATAGCCCAAAGAATCAATTAAGAGCAAGTATGAGAGCCAATTGTATCTTTACCAGAAGTGATAATAAAAAATATAGTACTATATAGACTCGGAGATATAGATAACAATTTGGATGTTAATCCTTGTTTTTGATTTAAATGTTGGGCTTTAATGTAGGCAACTGAAGTTCAAATATTTCCTTAAGTTTAAGAACTCCATGGTAATTTTAGAAAAGGCTTCATTTCTTAGTTTGATTCACTTTTCAAAAGATGGAGAGATTGAATATTGTGGAAGGATAACAGAAAATACAGCTGTTATTATGGAAAAAAATCCTCAGGAAAAGCCTGGAACAGAGATCTTTCATTTTATATCATGTTTTTCATACTGTTGCATATTTATATGCAATATTGCACACAAACATGCAAAATTGAAGTCTTATTGCTATAGTAAAATAAATTTAAATAAGAATTAGGTTATTGCTTAAGGGTTCCAGCAAAGAGGAATGATAGCTTACAAAAACAAAAGTTAAAACCAGAGAGATACAAATATAACATTGTAGTATAGTACTTTATTTTCCCCTTTCTTGGTATTCCTGGGGATTCAGAGTAGACCCTGTTTCAAAACATTGATTACACTCCAAATAAATCACCTCTACAATGTAGAAAAGAGCAATAGACACAGCTGGAAGTTCTCTCTACAGATTTCTCTGCCACAGAGCGATCTTCAAAGTCAGTTCCAGCTGTGCATGCTGTTTCCTTTACTCAGTTTATCTGGATTGCAGCCAGTATCTACAGGAGGAAAGTGAGACACCAATGATCTTTTGTTTTTACTGAACCCTAAATACTAAAGCAGCCTGTTTTTAAAATAAATCTACAAGTAGTCTCTGCTGGTTTTCACTGGGAACTAGTTGGGTGTGCAGCATCTTCAATTTTACAGATGACTTTAAAGCCCCTTTTATCTTCCAAATTAACATAAATGCATTCATCAATGCTCAAGTCCTTAAAGAGGCACGTGCTTTATCAAGTATTTCTTTTTTTATCTTCGGGTACTTTGGATGTGCTTCTAAAACCTGTTGAATAAATTAAAAAAAACTTGCATTGAGACTGCTTTTCAAGCTACAAGTTAACTTTAAAACATATGTAACTACCGTATTTTTCGGAGTATAAGACGCACCGGAGTATAAGACGCACCTTAGTTTTTGGGGAGGAAAATAGGGGAAAACAATCTGCCTACCAGGTATTCATCTGGCTAGCATCCTTAGTCTGGTCAGCTTCAGCACATTATTTTATCTCCTGGTTAGGACTTAAAAAAACCTTCTTCTGAGAGAGTAACAATGAAAGAGCCTGCAAGCCAGTAAGAGCTGGGAAGATCGTTAGCACCTGGTTAGGGCTAAAAAAAAAACTTATTCGGAGCAGCTGCAGCACATTATTTTATCTCCTGGTTAGGACTTAAAAAAACCTTCTGAGAGAATAACAATGAAAGAGCATGCAAGCCAGTAAGAGCTGGGAAGATCGTTAGCACCTGGTTAGGGCTAGAAAACAACTTCTTTGGAGCAAGTAGAGCAATGAAAAAAAAACCCTGCAAAGACTTAGGGCTGGAAAACATTCTTCTGAGAGAGTAACAATGAAAGAGCCTGCAAGCCGGTAAGAGCTGGGAAGATCGTTAGCACCTGGTTAGGGCTAGAAAACAACTTCTTTGGAGCAAGTAGAGCAATGAAAAAAAAAACTGCAAAGACTTAGGGCTGGAAAAACATTCTTTGGAGAGAGTAACAATGAAAAAGCCTGCAAGGTAAGAGCTGGGAAGATCTGTTAGCACCTAGTTAGGGCTGGAAAAAAAAAGCTACATTCGAAGTATAAGACGCACCTGAATTTTCAGCCACTTTTAGGGAGGAAAAAGGTGCGTCTTATACTCCGAAAAATACGGTATATTGTCTAGATTTGCTCCACCGTAAGTTTATACCTTTGCTTTATTCTGATTCTTAACATGCAACACATACACATACCCCTTTCATTATCAGATAGTCAGTGTAGTTTACCTTATGACAAATAGTGATAGCATCAATTTGTCTCTTGGCTTTCAGATAATTAAAAGCTAGCTTGAAACCTGTAAAAGCAGAAAGGTACAGATTTTCCAAAGGAATATTTTTAAAGAAATAAAAATAAAGAACTAGGATGACATGTGCATCTTTTTCTTCCCAGTTTAAATTATGGTACAAATAGAAGTTTTTAAAATGAGAAGATAACCTATTGGTCTGTTATACAGAATTTTCATCTCCATCAAAATTTACCCTTATCCCTCAAGCTCAAAATCCTTAACAACACCAAACAGGAAAAGAAAGGACAAACCATAGAGAAGTTTTTCTTTTAATTTCCCACCACCCATCTCCTTTCAATCACATTTTCTGACTGCAAAAAGTTAATTTCATAGTTGCTTACTACAATACCTTCATTTCAGCTCACAAGCACATGATTTGAAAAGAACATCCCAATCAATTTCCAGAGGCTCATCTGCATGAAATATCAAATCAAATCATCTGTATTATGATCTTTGACCAGCTACTTCATACATCCCTACGACCAGTTAGGTCCCACAGAGTCGGCCTCCTCCAGGTCCCGTCAGTCAAACAATGTCAGTTGGCAGGACCAAGGGGGAGAGCCTTCTCTGGGGGGGGGGGGGCTCCGGCTCTCTGGAACCAACTACTCCCAGAGATCTGAACTATTCCTACCTTGCTGGCCTTCCGGAAAGCCATTAAGACATGGCTCTTCCTGCAGGTGGGGTGAAAAACAGATCTTACTTCCCCCATGGAGGATTGGTTTTTTTTAACTTTTGTACTTTTTAAAATTGTTTTATTATACTCTTATTGTTCTTTTTTTCTGCTGTACACCGCCCGGAGTCCTACAGGATTGGGCGGCTTATAAGAACAATAAAATAAATAAATAAATAAATAAATAATTTTTACAATGTAAAATAAAAAAAATTACAGCAAAAGAAGGAAAAGTTTAATACAACTATTAGGGAAGGGGGAAAATGGGACAATAAAACAGCATGTCTAACTAAAAAAAATTGCAGTGTTGTGTGACTTGGTAAAAAAATTTGGCCACTTGATGTTTAAGTATAGGGTTAGTGTCCTTTAAAAGATAATGAACATAAAATTTATCTGATTGGTCCTTGTATTTGGAAATGATTGGTGAAATCAAAGCACGTCTCGTGGCACCGTAGAAGGGGCATCTTATTCACAGAGACGTTGCCCCTGTGGTTCTAGAGAGGTAGAAACTTTCACCCACGTTCTCGTACTGTGCATGAAATAATCCTCAACAGGTCCTATGGAACTGAGGAAACCTTTGGATTTAGCACATTTTGGTATGTTTATATTAACTTTGCTCAGGTTAGAAAGTGCTGAGCTATATCGTAAATGATAACAAGCCGGCTCTATGGAGCTTGGCCTTGGACAGACTCCTGTTCTTTTTATGGAGCTCACTCTGGAGTCGATTACATTTCAGTAGTAGGTATGCAGCATTCCTCAGTGGCTTCATGGAATGAAGAATGTGTTGTAACAACATGGATTTGAGCTCCAAGGCCAGGCAGAGGAAAAGGGCTTGTGGATTTAAGAGTTGAATATAGAAAGCTACACTTATCTCCCAAATTCAAGTGAATTTTCTCATAAGGCCCTACAGGTATCACAGAGAGTCCTAGAGTAAACAAAAGAAGAGAGAGAGCTGAACCCCCAAAATTTTACAAAAGTTGAAGCATTTTTCTCCTCTCACAGTTTTAAGAACTTTTGAAGGGATAAATGAAAGGAGAGCTTGCTGTCCTTGAAAGCATGTTTGTTTCTATCCACAAGGAAATTAAGTAGCTTCCCTTCAATTAAATTCTACCTTAGCCAACCTGAGAGTTCTTAGAACCACACTGCTCTCTGCTGCCAACAATCTCCAATAGCATAAAATCAGCTATCATACATAGCACTTAACCTCATCAATTTGAAAAATGCAGAGGTCTCCTTTAGAAATCCAAGAAGTGATGTATCCAAGTATGTACTTTTTCATCTAGACACATGATGCCTGTCTATGGATGCCTACTGTAAGTTGTTTGTGTATGTGAGAGACAGAGAAAGAGTGCACGCATGCACAAAAATAGCAATAGCACTTAGACTTATATACCGCTTCACAGTAATTTACAGCCCACTCTAAGTGGTTTACAGAGTCAACATTGCCTCCAACAATCTGGCTCCTCATTTTGCCAACCTCGGAAGGCTGGAAGGCTGAGTGAACCCTGAGCCGGTGAGATTCGAACTGCTGGCAAACAGCAGTCAGCAGAATTAGCTTGCAATACTGCATTCTAACCACTGCGCCATCACAGCTCAAAAAGCTCTTCTGAAAAGTATGATATTCCAGGATGAAAATGTATAGTCTCCATTAATTGCATTACTGGATTTCCAAATATTTTTAAAAGAGACAGGTACCAATTTTAGGGAAAAAACTAGCAATTTTCTATTACATACAGAATGTTATTTCCATATGATATCAATAAATACATGCATCATACTTATAAAAAGGAGGAATGGCATTTTTGTTTTCTGAATTACTGTTTTATGTTCTGTTTTGCTAATTTAACCTCTTGATAAAATCAAACAATTTGTTAGGCTGCAGTACAGTGCCATATATATCTGCTCAAAAGTAGATTTCCAAGCAAACATATGTAGCATCTACTTGGATGACAGCACTGTGATCTTCTAATGGGGTTGTAAAATACATTGGACTAATTTTAGATACGTTCGAATAGATTTCTACTATTTGAAAGAATATATTTTCCAATTAAAAGTATTAAATTGAACACAGATCTTGATATCAAGGCTAAAACGGAAACGTTTAAAGAACAAATCATGCACATTTTATTGAACCACTGGCAGTGTCCATCCCTCTTTTCAATATTCTGCTTTCAACAGGCTGAGATCACAATTTACAATAGGTGTTCTAATACCAATTCCCTAATATTCTAATGCTAGGTATCAGAGCAGGTGAAAAATGATCTGGTAAAGAACAGGAGATCATATAATCTGACCTGATAGTAGGTGCATGTTTCCCATTTCCAAACTCTGCAAGATTTCATATATAATTTGCCATGGCTGGTAATAATTATTGGAAGACCACAAAAAGCAGATGCCAAGAACAGACCTACCAATGGCTGGATTGGTTTGGTTCCCATATTTCCACGCCATCTCATAGTTTATAGCCGCATCTCTGTAAGCTTGCTCTTTTTCCATAATGTATCCCATATATTCATAAGCTTTGCAACAGGACTAAAAAAAAAACCAACACCAATTATTCCTAAAGTTAGAATCTCATTATTAAAATAATAAACTAGTTCCGGGTCTTTTTCTAAAAAGTATTGTGTGGATGTTAGACTAAACCAGAACTTTCCCTTTGTTTGCTAATAGTCCTCAACTTACGACCTGAATTGAGCCCAAAATTTCTGTGGCTAAGCGATACATTTGTTTAACTGCAGTTTTGCTCCATTTTACGACCTGTTTTGTCACAGTTGTTAAGTGAATCACTGCAGTGGTTAAGTTGGTAACATGGTAGTTAAGTGAATCTGGCTTCCCCATTGACTTTGCTTATCAGAAGGTCACAAAAGGTGATAACATGACCCCGGGACATTGCAACCGTCATAAGTATGAGTCAGTTGCCAAGCATCTGAATTTGGATCACATGACCATGGGGATGTTGCAACAGTTGTCAATGTGGAAAATGGTCATAGGTCACTTTTTTCAACGATGTAACTTTGAAAGGTCATTAAATGAACTGTTGTAAGTCAAAGACTGCCTGTAAAGGAAATAACTTAGAAGAATCGCTTTAACAGCCAAGGACTGCAAGGAAAACTATTATGAACCATAGTTGTAGCCATAAGCCTCTTCCTCTTAAGTGCTCATTACAAATCTCAAGAGATAGATTAACCAATTAATAGTTTTAAAATGGTTTCTGGTTTGCTAATTACCCTATTGTGACGAAGGCATCGCTTTAGTAATTCACTCGCCATGTCATATTTTGAAGACTGGATATAAATATCTGCAAGCAAAAGCCAACTTTTTTCAAACTCTTCGGCATCAATGGGATTCCAGTTCATTTTTGAAATTCGTTTCAACTGGTTTCTGGCTCTTGGGGTTTGCTTTAAAATCATGTACGCTGTAGCCATTCCCAAAAGTGCCGGGACATGATCCTTCTGCAACAATAGATGGAACAGAGAAGATAAACCGAGAATGCTACAGAAAAATAAACTTTTGCCAACAGCATACAGTATATTGTGATGTACATTCAGCCCCAATCTAAAGATTAATGTGCATTGCTCTCAAGAGCCCTAAACGTTTTTCTGCTAAATAGGTGCAGGAAAACAGATTCCTATTGTGGTGTTTCTCAACTCTGGCAACTTTAACATGTTTGGACTTCAACTCCCAGAATCCCCCAGCCAGCATAACTGTCTGACCAAGCAAATCATTTTAGCAAATCATTGTTTTTTTCTCAATCTCATTGATGAACTTCGCACAGTCAGTATATTTTCTTCCAGTGGTTTCCATGTATGTTCTAAGGCTAGCAAAAGACAGGAACATGGTTATCAGTAACTATATTTCACTAGAAGCCAGAATCTAATGTTTGCAGCCACATGACCAACGATTATTTATATCCTATTTTCTTAGACTCCCTCTATCCACATCCCATAAGTGCACTTTTCTATATTAAACTCTAGATCATGGGTGTCAAACCTGCAGCGTCATGTGACGTTTTGCAATGTTTTCCCCATTCACGGAGCTGGGGTGGGCGTGGCCTGCATGTGATGCATCCGGCCCGTGGGCCGCCAGTTTAACACCCCTGCTCTAGATGTTCAATTGAACAAATGTTTTCAACTAACCTCATTAGTAACAATTTCTGTAAAGGCCTGTAGTGCTCGCTCAACATTTGATTTTTGTTTGGTTGCCATTAAACAGTAATTTTCCATGATGCCAAGCTGAACGTGACCTTGAGCAGTCTGAGGCTTCAATTCTTTTAGGAGTTTTTCTGCTGTTCTCACAGCCAGCTGGACTGATTCTTGCTTTTCTGTAGAACTACTAGATGCAAGAAAAAACATCAAGGTTATAGTTTAGAATGCATTAGCAGTAGGTGGGAAAGAGACATTCTTGCATGTATTCAAGATATAAATGCAAAAAAGTATTTAAGAGCACTTTTCAGTTTAATGCATAGAGCAGTGATGGCAAACCGTTTTTTGCTCGGGTGCCAAAAGGGCATACGCGTGTGCGATTTCGTGCGTGCCCACACCCATAATGCAATGCCCTGCCCCCCACGCATGCGCGTACAAACCCCCCCGTTCCCTCCCGCACATGCACGGAGACTTCACTGAAGCCTTCCGGACTTCCAGTAGGCCCGTTGTGCCGTTTTTTCGCCCTCCCCAGGCTTCAGGAGGCTTTCCTGAAGCCTGAGGAGGGCGAAAAATGGCCCAACGGGCCTACCGGAAGTTTGGGAGCTGACATAGGGCAACGCATCCTGTGCCCTCAGATATGGTTACATGTGTCACCTGTGGCACGCGTGCCATAGGTTCGCCATCATTAAAGTGACCAGATAATTTTTTTTAAGCGGGACCATGACGGGGGGCGGGGCCCCCTGGACGCTGCCATTTGAGTTTTGCCCTCTGCGCATGCGCAGAGGGCAAAAGACCGCTAATGTTGGCGTCCAGGTGGGTGGGTGGGAGGCGGGAGGCCTTTCCTCGCCTCCCGCCTCCCCTTCGGGAGCCGGCAGTGGCTTGGGCTGGCTGCCCAAACTTGATTTCAAGCAAACCGCGGGATGAAACGTGGCCCGAGATGGGGGAGGGGGTGTCCAGTCAGGGGGAGGGCCCTCTGGCCGTCGTTACAACCAGCTTGCCTGGTAGGCCGGCGGGCTGACTCGTCTGCCGGATCGTGGCTCGGCTGGTCCTCCCCCTGACTGGAGCCCCACCCTGGGTGTCACCCAGCCCCACAGCGAGGGTCGCAAGAGGAGGTCAGCTGCGAGCCGCTGCCGCCCTCTCCCTCCGAGCCGCTCGGCACTCGCGCCCTCCGCCAGCGACCCCGGCCCACCCAAGAACCGCGCTCGCCGTCTGCGGCCGCCTGGAGTGAGTCGGGACTGCTATCCGACCGGCGCCGGCCGTTTTGGCCAGGCTAAAAACGCCGGGGCTCCTTTGGCCACAGCCCGCCTCGCCTCCCCGGCTTTGGAGACCGAGGCGCCACCGACCAGCCTTGCTCCGCTTGGCGGCCGCAAACTTCGCAAAGGAGCGCCCGAGCCGCGGTCGGCGAAAGTCCATCGGCACAGCCAAGGAAGCGGCAGCCCCCAATCCCGCCAGCCCGTTTACCCGGCCTCGCCCTCGCAGGTGAGCCCCGCCCGCTGTCGCCTGCCGCTGCCTGGAGAGCCTTGGGCGCTCGGCGCCGTCTTCCGGCTTTCCTTCGGCGCGCACTGCAGTCCCGCTCGCCGGGCAGAAAAGCGTCACCTTTCCTGTCCATTGGATGATTGCAATGCGCCACTTGCAATCATCCAATGCGCGACGTTTGGCGCATGCGCCATGGTTTGGCCACCACGGAGCCCGACATGGCTGCCTTCCCCGAGTTTTAACTCCCCCCAATCTCGCACGCCCCCCTTTCAGGCCGATTTTTGGAAAGAATGCCCTAGTCGTGCATTCTTTCCAAAAATCGGGACTTTTTAGAGGACGGGCGGGACGCGGGACAAATCATTAAAAAGCGGGGCTGTCCCGCCAAAATTGGGACGTCTGGTCACCTTAGCCATCATGGACCTAGAGAGTAGTGGTGTCTCTTTATGCAACAATGCACTACAATGCTCATATTGTATCAGTCCCTTGGCTCTTAAGCCCTCTTTTGAGGGTTCAGTGAAAATTGGTCTCGGAAGTAGAATTTGGTTAAGAGCCGCGGTGGAGCAGTGGTTAGAGTGCAGTACTGCAGGCTACTTCTGCTAATCACCGGCTGCCAGCAGTTTGGCAGATCGAATCTCACCAGGCTCAAGGTTGACTCAGCCTTCCATCCTTCCGAGGTCGGTAAAATGAGGACCCAGATTGTTGGGGGCAATATGCTGAACTCTGTAAACTGCTTAGAGAGGGCTGTAAAGCACTATGAAACGGTATATAAGTCTAAGTGCTATTGCTATTGCTATTGCTATTAATGGATGTTAATGTCAACGCTCCATCAGATACAAATCCACCCATAAGGCAAATCTACTCTGTCAAAAAGGGCAAGGATACAACAGGCATCTCTAGTTCCATAATGTACTTTTTTTCTTTTTGTTCTTTGAATGTCTGAAGATGGATTTCAATCTTTCTTGAGCGTGGAAAAAGCAAAAAAAAAAAAAATTGACAAAGAAAGTCAACAACTGTACAATTAGAGAAGTTATTTTCCCGTTTTATTGAATTAGCTAGTTGTAGGAATGAGGGCTACCTGTAAGGGGTGTGCGTGAGAAAACTCCCTGCCTCAAACGGGCCCCTCATGGCTGCATTAGACCACTCATTTCACACGGCCAGAAAGATATGAGCCGAGGTGGCGCAGTGGTTAAAATGCAGCACTGCAGTTCAGCAGTTCAGCTGTTCAAATCTCACCGGCTCAAGGTTGACTCAGCCTCCCATCCTTCCGAGGTCGGTAAAATGAGGACCCAGATTGTTGGGGGCAATATGCTGACTCTGTAAACCGCTTAGAGAGGGCTGTAAAGCACTGTGAAGCGGTATATAAGTCTAAGTGCTATTGCTATTGCTATACATTCTCTGGCCGGTATATCTTATCTAGGCTACAACAATAGACACTTATTGAAAAGCTAGCTGGAAAGAACTAGCAGAGGGGAAGATGATTGTGGGGGAATTTACCAATGAGAATTCTGTTGCTCTATTTTGCCTTTTTGCTACTTTGTAATTGGTATAAAAGCAATAAACGCTGCGTAGGCAGTGAGACATTTTTGCACCATGAAATGATTTGCATCTAATTCCATCAGCTAGTTGATAAGCTCTGAAGCCTTTTTGATGTCTTCAGTGTAAGGTCGGGCTGAAGTAGAAATCACCATGTGAAAATTTAAACCAGCAAACAAGTTTTTTTCCCCAGCATCAGGTACTTCTTATTAACACTGTTATCTAACAGTGTTAGATAACACTGTTATCTAACAATCCACAGGATGAATTCTCACAAAATTTACTGCTTCATCCTACACTGTTTGAACCAAAAACAAACTGGAGGGATTCTTCCAAACATGACTGATTGAATTCATTGAACAGGATACCATCTTAAAGTAGTAGGAGTCACCATCACTTACTCTATGTCACCATCCAGATGTTCAAATACCTCACCTCCAATCGTTTCATTGTCAGGATTTAAGCAAATTTCAATCATATTATACACTGCATTTTGTCCCCAGTCATTATCCTTTCTTGCTTTGTTAAAATGTCGAAGGGCATCATTTGGTTCACCAGTGTACCTAGCAAAAGAATTAATCTTAATACCTTGTGTGGAAAGAATTTAAAAGAAAAGAAAAAAACATTATTCCAAAGGTTCTTTTTCAGGAGGCAACTGGACTTTCTTGTTTTTTCATTTCACTTCTCACCCAAGAAGCTTCTTCAGCTCTGACAGGATAGTGGGGAATGGAAGGATTTGCCTCCTGAAAAAGAACCTTTTGGGACAACCATGATCTGGATGACTGAGAATCTCTATGGACTAAAACATTATTATAGCTACTGTGTTTATATCTTTAGAAAATACAAAGTTCATATTTCATTATGATTTCACAGAGGGAAAGTAGGCAGAGGATAATGGTAAATACTAATACAGCTACTAGAGAAAATTAAATGCCATTTTGGTTAATGTCTCATTTAGTTCCCAGAAATTAAAAAGAAGCATGTTCAAGCATAAGAGAAGACAAGAATATATTTGTAGCTAAATGAAAAATAGTCTAGGGCACCAGACTAACAAAGCATAATGCAGTAAAGATTACATTTGCTGCTAAGGGAGCTATCTTTACACACAGACTCAAGTCAGCTTTACACCAGGTTCATTTTTTAAATCACATTTAGCAAATTAATTAGCTTATCTATGTAAAGCATGGGGCATCCAATCTCCCTTTAAATATTAAAATAGAATAAAAGTGCTAATTCTAAGATTGACAGGTAATCCTTTACAGGAGAAACGTAATCTCTTCCACATCGTGTCATTACCACCAAGAATCATCATCAAATAAAAATTTAAACATATGGGTCAACCACTCACATTTACACACTTTTCTATTAAAGTATATATCCAATTAGCATTCGATTATAGCACATCACCGTTTGATCTGCAAAAGCATGGCAATATTTTCAACCTTTTTTACTATCCTAATAAGAGTAGCAGGATGTGTATCTCTATATCATATTAATATCTATATATATAAAAGCCAAATACCACTCATCATGAAATCTCCAGAACCGTAAAGCCTACAAACTTGAAACTTGGCACATATGTTCCTCTTGGCTTCTAGGTGCTCACTAAGAAAGGATTTTTCAAATTGACCATCATATCATTAGTATTTCTTATACAGTATTATATTAATTAACACACTCTGATGCTAAGGAGATAGACATTCTACTACCCGTCCCCACCTGAAAAGAACTCTGTTCCAACTGCCAGTTGCCTTATATTAACACGCTCTGATGCTACCCCTTCGCTAAACCAGGTGTGGACGTGGCCAGCACGTGATTCATCTGGCCTGCAAGCTGGGAGTTTAGACATTCTACTCCCCCTTCCCACCTGAAAAGAACTCTGTTCCAACTGCCAGTTGCCTTATATTAACACGCTCTGATGCTACCCCTTCGCTAAACTGGGTGTGGGCGTGGCCAGCTTGTGACTCATCCGGCCTGCGGGCTCGGAGTTTAGACATTCTACTCCCCCTCCCCACCTGAAAAGAACTCTGTTCCAACTGCCAGTTGCCTTATATTAACATGCTCTGATGCTAAGGAGTTACACATTCTACATAAATTTTCAAGCTTTAGGTGTCAATCTATCAAGCCCGATCGTAACTACTCATTAATTTAGTGTCATAGCGAAGCACAGGTATCCAGCTACTAGTATTAATATACTATAGAGGGACAACATTCTGCTACTGTATGTATAAACTCAGAGTGCCTGAATTTATCCAACACATTAAGTTTAAACTAAAAGAGCCACATAAACACATAAGAGACAAGAGGTTATGGAGGAATAGCAGCTTGTAGCTCAAGGATGTTGGAAGGTAGAGAAGAGGAAAATGCAAAAAAAGCATATTTTGCTAGACATCAAAAATCAATCATGGTGCATATATGATACAGATACACTAAATGAACTTGCTTGGCTAATATTTCATAAAGGCAAATAAAAAAGACTTATTTTTCCAGATTTCTTTTATTTTTAGAACTTTTCTAGCCATACCTACCACAAATACAATCCTTTGCAATAATGAAAACCTGAATCAAGTTTTGTCCTTGGAGAATGTTTCTCAGACATTGCAAGAAATCTTGGAACTTCCTCTAATTTTCCAGCTCTTCTTAACAGATCAATTAAACGAGAGAGTGTAGTATAATTATCTAAGCATATGATAATGAAAAGTAATTGTTTATTAATATATGTTCAGATTACACAAAGCAACTTTTTTAAAAAAGACATACGTATACAAACACACACATACACGCACAGAACAAACCACAATACCAAAGAAAATTAATAAAAAAGCCAACACTCAAGTCATATATTCTTCACTCTGTAAACTTGCAGGGGTATCAAACCCACAGGCCAGATGCGTCGCGCGCAGGCCACACCCACCCCAACTCCACAAATGGGAAAACGTCACGTGATAGCAATGTGACGCCGCAAGTTTGACACCCGTGCTGTAAAGAAACAAGCCTGCAATCATAATCCTTGCCTCCTCCATTACACTCACACTTCTTTAATTTTGCTGCAGAGGAAGGGCAGGTAGGGGGAGAAGATGAGACAATAGCTAAGCTTGGCCTGTGCATCTAAGAACTCTGATAGCTGAAAACAACAGAATTATAGGCACCAAGTTATTCATCTGTACTGTGTTCCTTTGTACTACGGGAACTCTTGAATAAGGCTCAGAATGTTTGCAGAATGCTCCTTATGTATCGAACAATATCCACATCATCATTTCCAATCTACAAATATTCAAATATTCTCTTTTTTTAAAGAATATGAACATTCTTATTTTTTAAAAAAAATATTTCTCAGAACATACCTTTTAGTTTCTTATCAGAATCACATTAAGGACTTCAAGAATTCCTGGAAGTCCAGATTGCCTGGTACCAATGGCAAAAATATATTCTCTTTTTTCCTTTCTTACTGTCCCCTACCCCTGGAAACTCTTACTGGGAGCACTTTTGATTCAGCCAAATATCTGACACTTCTCATGCAGACAGTGAAAGCTATTGCTACAATAATTGTGTTAGCTTGCAAGGTGTCTGAATGTTCTTTGTTAAATTAACCCTAACATTTGAATAGTACATAGCCTACTTCCTATTTTGACTGGAATTCTGTTTTCCTGAGTAAAACAAATGCAGGTGCTTTAAACAATAAAGGCCACGGAAGCAAGAAAAAACAGAATTATTGTATAATTTAGCTCTGCAAATTATGTAAATATATTCTCTGTTCACCTACTTCATTTAAAATAAAAGTCTTTTATGGTTTAGAAAACTTTTTCTCTTCTGATCTTGAACATGGTACATTGTCCTATTACACGTCTATGGAATATTTTGTTTCTAATCATTTGTGGAAAAGAATTGGCTCCTTCAGCCCTTTCTCAAGATTTGTTTGATTTTGAACAAGGCTTGTAAGAAAAGAACAACAAAAGGCTTCAATACTCACCGGGATGGCGATCCAAAAGCTGCTGGAAATGAAACACAGCCTGCTCGTAGTCCTGTTTCTTGAACATCAGGTCAGCCATCATCTACAAGAATTAAAGCAGCCAGGCTCGCCAATCAGAAAGTAGTGCATGGCCTGCTCTACATTGAACTAATCTTGCAAACACCAGCCTTTGGCAACAGTGAGTAAAAGTCCAATTGGGCCAGATATTTCACCTAGGCAAATGCTTCTCAAATAGTAGGGCGGGCCCCCCTGGGGGCCCCGGAGCGATGCCGGGGGGGGGGCGCATGACCCCGGGGAACATGCTTTTTTTTGCCACAGGGAGTAGGGGTTTCTTGCACCGAACAATAGCACACAGCACAGAGCAGGAGATACGAAGTGCAGATAACAAACCCTTAAGAGACACCATGGAAAAATATTTAACAGGGATGAAAAGAAAGGAGGAGAGAGATAGAGATAATGAGACAAACGTAAGTCTCTTGAAAGCTAAGACGGGGAAATATGACGAAGCATATGTAGCGCTTGGCTTCACTGTGACTATGGTGGGAGACGAGGAAAGACCGGTATGTTTACTGTGTCTAAAAATGTTGGCAGCGGACAACATGAAGCCAAATAAATTAAGGCGTCACTTAAACACATTACACGCCAATCACGCTGATAAGCTGCTTGAGTTTTTTCAGCGAAAACGTGCCGAATATTGCAAACAATCGTCCCGGCGGAGAGTTGGGGGCACGCGAAATGTATACTTCTTCCTGAGGGGGGGGCGTAACAGAAAATAATTGAGAAGCACTGACCTAGGCAAATGCTAGCGGCGTACCATAAATGTTTAAGGGAAAATAAATTACTCACTTTGACGGAAGATCAAATTTAAATGAGGCCAATGCTGCATTTTACCACGCGCCAGAGGAAAGAAGATTAGCATCCCTTTCCCATCAATGAATCCCATTAAAAATGACACCACCCCCACCCCCAGCAATGATATAAATGAAATCTATTTGAAAATCTCATAGCAATGGAGGGAAGTTTCCTCTTTCATTTATTTTATTTATTTTATTAATTTGGTTTATTTAATTACTTTCATTTCTGTAGCTGTTCATCTCAATAAATGACCCTGGGAGGCCTACATCGTAAAACAATTTAAACAATACAGAATAAATATGTACGGTTGCTGAGTAAAACTAGTGCCATTTAGCAAAAAAACTTAACACACTCAGGGTCCCTGGCCAAAGCACCTAACCCAGCGGTGGGTTGCTACCGGTACGGTACAGTTCTACGAACCGGTAGCAGCTGTGGCGGGAGGCTCCGCCCACCCACCACGGATGCTTCTGCGCATGCGCAGAAGCATCTTGCACGCACGCACAAACTGGTAGCGATGGGATTTAGAACCCATCACTGACCTAACTAGGTCTTCATGGCCTTACAAAAGACAAGCAGGGTCAGGGTCATCCTGATCTCTGACAGGAGAACATTCCAGAAGGCAGGGGCTATGAAAGAGAAAGTCTGTCTCCTAGGCCCTGCCAGCTGATATACCTTGGTTGATGGGACCTGTAACATGTCTATTGTCCAACCTGCTGGACCGAATTGCATGGATAGAACAACTGAGAGAAGAGAGTTCCTTAGATAACTCAGTCCCAAGCCATAAAAGTTTTTAAAGGTGACCACTAGCATCTTGAATTGCACCTGGAAATGCACTGGCAACCAATGCAGCTCATGCAGTAGTTGTATTACATGTGTGAAATATCTGGCACCATTCACAACCTGTGCAGACACATTTTGCACCAGTTGAAGGTTCTGAATACTTTTCAAGGACAGCCCCCTGTAGAGCACATTACAATAATCCAGGCAAGAGGTTATGAGGGCATGAGTGACTGAGCAAAACCTCTGGATCCAGGAATGGGCACAACAACCGATGCATAAACTGGAGGTATGCAAAGGCCCTCCGAAGTCGCAGCTGCCATCTGCTCTTCTAGCATGAGCCATGAGTACAGGAAAACCCCTAAATTGCACGCCAAGTGTGTCTCCCTGTCTTTCACCAACAGCCCCCTAGATGTCTCTTTTTTCCCCCAAAAAAAGTTTATTTTCTTTTAATATTCTTCACATAAACATCAATACATATACCATAATATATTATCAAGAATTTAACCTAATTTTTTTACATCCAATAATATTACTAGATTGCCTATCTATCCTACATATCAAATCTAATCACTCCCTTCCCTCTATCCTTTTCCCCTCCCTCTACTTTCTTCCTCCTTCTCTCCCCTCTCCTACTACCCCTTCTTCCTTCTTTTCTCCTCCCCACTACTTCCTCTTCCTCCTCCTTTCTTGAGTGTGTTTATTTTTTTATTTTTTTTAACAGATAGACAGTCAATACATCTTCTCAACTAGCATTTTAAATTGTTATTTCAAATCTAACCTGTGTTAAAAATCTATTTCAACATACTTAAATTCTAGGTATATTTTTACATTACTATATTGCTACTTCCTTATTCATATACATTTTGTCATCTGGGTTATTTATCTATGTTCATTTTCTTATCTTTTATACACAGTAATAGTTCTATCTTAACTTTCAACTATATTCATTCTCCAACCAACTGTAAAATTTCATTATAATATTCTGAGTCCTCTTTGTCTTTAATTTTCATTGTTACTCTGTTCATTTCAGCACAATCCATAATTTTCTTAATTAATTCCTCCCCTAGATGTCTCTTAGCCATGTTTATTCTCTCAGCCCTTATGTATAGCAGCCCTTCTGGGAAGAGTGGACATGGAGAGGTCACTCAGGTATACTTTTTGAAAAGCAGTACAGAGGAAAAAATTACTCTTGCCTCCCAAACAGAAACCAAGCTTTAAAATAACTTCCATTTCTCAAAATGCAACTTATTTTCACTTCTTCAGAACTGAAGAAGCTTCTTGGATGAGAAGCGAAACATTTTCAAGGAAAAACAAAGACCACCTGCCTTTTGAAAAAGCACTTTTGGGACAACCAAGACCTGCATGACTGAGAATCGACGGATAAATTTATTGTAATGTCTTATGGAGAGAGGGAATTGTTTCAACTTTCAATTGAAGGCCCTTTTCTTAGGGTTTCAGGATTGGGGGAGGGAATCTGCTCCTTCTTACAGACTGAAAATCTCTAGAGGCCACAGGTTTCCAACAGCTGTTGTACAGAATAGAGACAAATTTCTGTCTACTGTAGTTAATACTATGGAGTAGGAAGTATACGTTATAAGAGGCATTATAAATAGGCACAGTCAGCTTGCAATACTGGTTAGAATGCATTATTGCAGGCTGACTCTACGTACTGCCAGGAATTCGATCCTGACAGCTCAAGGTTGACTCATCCTTCCATCCTTCCAAGGTTGGTAAAATGAGGACCCAGATTGTTGGGGAGAGCAATATGCTGACTCTGTAAACTGCTTAGAGAGGGCTGTAAAGCAGTATGAAGCGGTATATACATCTAAGTGCTACTGCTATTATAGTTGCATTGTACACAAGCAAAACTTTCCCCTCATGTTCCTGCAAACCATCAATTACTTGATTATTGGATAGGTAGAAAGTCTACATGCTGAGATCACTTGATGGAAGAAGGGGTGTTAATAAGCCTAGTGGTTAGTTACTAAGAAGATTATCTGCTAGCTAATTGTATATTAAGTTTTCATATATCTTATTTGTCAAAATATTTTTAACATTTTCAGCACCAGCTTTGAATTGCCAGCTCTCCTCTTCGGCTTACACATCCTAGCTTCTCACTGCTTTAACCCTTTTTCTTTCCAAAATAACTCTCACATATTCTTCTGCATACCTCATGAGCCATGTTTTCATTTCCATTGAGACCAAAAGACAAAGTCCAACTTTCTCTTGGCCAGAAATGCTGGTGAATTCAGAATGGCATGCCCCTCGACACTTGCAATGCTAAATGAAGTGAAATAGGGCGTTTACTTACCTTGATACGCCCATTCTTGTTGGTTTGGAGCTAGCATTCAGTCCTTGATGTGATTGGCTGGTGGACAACCCTATCTGAATGCTAGCTCCAAACCCCTAACGGAGAATGGGGCCATCGATAGATCCGTCCTTGTCCCAAACAATTATATGGCTTTCCAGCCCAGAAGATAATTTACTAATTGATGTGGTTTATGGTAAAGTTGCTGTGGGACTACTTTTGGACAGAACAGGCCTATGGTAGCCTCTTTTCCATACAGCACAAAGGACTAACTTGTGATCAGCGGCTGTATTCTTGATCTATAACTGTAAAAGAAATTAGAAGTAGATTGTGGATACACATAAGTTTATTAATACCACTAAAAGTCCACCTACCATTTATTTTTCACTTTATTGCTACATAATTTTGTGGGATGGGCTGGAAAAGACAGTGGCAGTACATTTATGGTTACTGGGATTGGATATGTTTGATGAAAAGAAGGAGTAGGGGTGACAAGATAGCAGTGTTCCAATATCTCAGGGCAGGACAAGAAGCAATGGATGGAAACTAATCAAGGAGAGAAGCCACCTAGAACTAAGGAGAAATTTCCTGACAGTTAGAACAATTAACCAGTAGAACAACTTGCCTCCATAAGTTGTATATGCTCCAACACTGGAAGTTTTTAAGAAGAGATTGGACAACCATTTGTCTGAAATGCTGTAGAATTTCCTGCCTAAGCAGGGGGCTGGACTAGAAGACCTCCAAGGTCCCTTCCAATTCTGTTATTCTATTCTATTTTAAAATGATTTTAAAACTCTTCGATTCCATTTTGACTACTATTTGTATCGGTAGTCTGTCACTTCGAAAATGTCTGAATGCAAATTAGCCGCTGTGTTGGTAACCATGCAACAAACGTTTACACGTTCATTTAAAAAAAAAACCCACAAGAAATCATTCTAACTCACCGTAGTGGCTGCTGCATTGTCTCGATCATTTTTTAGCAAGGCAGCACACTGGTACTGGCACGCATCCACTTCATCCAACGCAAGATATAAACGGGCAAGTTCCAGCATCACCTGAGAATCAAAGACAGGTCCTTACTATTTTTCCAAATACGACCACCTCCAAGCCTTTTCAACCAAACCTGAGGAAAAAGCGGCTCAGCTTGGAGCTCAGCTCACCTTGTTGTCGGTCTCACAATGCGCAAGAGCTTCTTTGTAAAATGTAATGGATTTCTCGTACTTCCGCTGGGTTGCCAAATGCTTTGCTATCTCTGCACAAATTTCGGCTGCCAGTTGCTTCTGCAAAGGAACAGCATCCGGCTGCTCAATCTGAATCCGCTTCAGGACTTTGGCTTGCATCTCCTGAGCCTGATGGAAAAGCCAAAAAAACCCCCAAACCCACCAGCTTTTCAGTAGGAGATCATGAATAAGGTTTCTGTAACTTAAGATTGTGCTCCTCTCTGTTTTGATACATTTGAGACCAGCAGTTGTATTAAGTTAGTCTAGTGCTGTCTGTGACTTTGTACTGCTCTCAAAGGTTACAAGAAGGGTACAGGGGTGGGCTTCAAAAATTTCAGCAACGATTCTCTGCCCGGTTGCTGGGTAGGCATGGCCATGGCGGGCGTGGCCATGGCGGGCGTGGCCTACTCGGCCTCCTGCACCACTGGGGGGGGGGCATTTTCACCTTCCCCAGGCTCCAGAGGCTTTCCTCAAGCCTCTGGGAGGGCAAAAACTACCTCCCCTGGGCTCCGGAGGCCCTTCAGAGGCAGGAAATGGGCCTGTTTCCAGCCTTCCGGAACTTCCGGGAGGCCCGTTTTTCCCCCTCCCCGAGCCTCCGCATGGTCCCTGCACTTACACTTACATCCAAAACGGGCTGCATGGAGACTCCTGGGAGGGCGGGGTGGGAGGAGAGGGGCAATGTGGGTGGGGCCAGCCAGGGGTGGGATTTGGAGGTTCTATGAACCAGCCATAATGTTAGCTATGGGTTCTCCTGAACCCGGGCGAACCCATAGCAGCCCACCCCTGAGAAGGGACCTTTCTAAGCTTCTCCTCCAGATGCCAGGGATGGATTTTTGAACCTCAGGCATGCAAAGGGCATTTGCTGCTGAGTCTTAGTTCTCACACGAGGTCAAAATGACATGCAGTATAACAGTCCATGAGGTTGCTGTAATGGGTCAACCCTGAAATGGCACTTGGGAGACCCAGATTCTACTCAGCCAAGTCTGCCAAGCATCTCTCTTCTGACTCCCATTCCCCATCCCCAAAAACGTAGAGACAACAGTGTATTAATTGACACCTTCTATGTACAATCTGCATTTCCATCAGCAACCCACCCTTCCAATCACCTCAAGATTCTTCCCAAATTGTGACTTAACTGGAACCGCGATATATTGAAAAACGAGCGGTCCAATTTTCCATCCAATTTTGGTGGAGCATTAAACAACTACAGTAAACCACTGAGAGTTCACACCTTTATAAAAGGCTTTTTTTACTGTTTTTACAAAAGTAAAAATCCTCCTTAAGACTGCTCCGTAAAAGAGGCAGAGGAAAGAGATTGAAAATTAATCCTCTCTAGGAACATCATTACAGCCATCCTCAAAGCATACAATACATTTACAGTTTAAAGCAGAAAGAAAGAAAAAAAAACTCAGATAATTAGAAAAAACAAACAAATCCAAGGTCATTTCAATTATATATGCTTTAGCTGATTAAGGGGTTTATTTACTTGTTGCAATGAAAAAACAGCATCCTCAGTTCTCTCCATTTGGGGGTAAATCTTTGCAAGAAGAACCAGGTAACGGATATCTTCCATCAGAGAAGACAAATCATTGACTGTCGGAATACAAGAAGATGGAATTGACAGACATGTATACTACAGAGGGGGGCTTACAATGAAAATAAGGGTACTAAGGAAATTTAGGCAAGAGTTAGGAAAGAAATGTGGCCCTAAATAGCTCATTTAATTTGATTTGATTGAAAATGGGGTAACTGAGGTGGCATGGCAGAGGAAATTGTCAAAATCCCCTCAGTTATTATTTCTGCGAAACAGAAGGATCTGTTCCCTGAACGGTCCTTCTGGAGGCTTCCGAGGTTGGAGAAGAAAATCTAGCTATATATCAGACCACAATGCTTCTCTTTTCTCTCTAATATCTGCTGAAAGTTTTTTTTTAATCTACTTAGCTTGTAACTATAAAGTGCTTACATAAAATATGCAATTGAAACAAGCTGACTAATCAAATTTAAAATACTTAAATAAGTCCTGGAAATGTTTGCCTATCCCACATATACAAATCTTTTATTTTAAATATTTTTATTTTTTTCTCCACAATTTCCATATATACATCAATACATATACCTTAAAGACATATCAATAACATACATATTTATACATTTTTATCCAATCAATCAGAATTCAATATCCTATTTTGCACCTATTTTTACTGTTATCAGTCTGTTTTTCTTCTTTTCTTTTCACTCCCCTCCCTCTATCTCCACTTCTTTCTACCTTCTTACTCCTTCTCTCCCCCATCCTACTTCCCTCCACTCCTTCTCTTCTCCCCTCCCTTTCTTCTTCCTCTTTCTCCTTCTAAACCTTTCCTGAGTGATTCTAATTCTAATACATGTTATATTTAACAGACTGACAACATATTCCCATACATCTTTAAATTATCGGTGTCACTTTTAAAGCTCATTATTTTTTATCATATCTATACTTATAACTCTTTATCCTAGGTATATACTATTAATCTAATGCTGCCTCTTCCAAATCTAGCTGTCGTTTGGGTTACCCCCATTTCTTCTTTATTTTATTTTATTTTATTTTAATCATCATAATCTGACTTCTATATACTGTATATTCATTTTCTATCCAATCATAAAATTTCACCCATACATTATAATAATCTGAATCTTCCTTATTTTTAAGTTTCATTGTCACTCTGTTCATCTCTGCAGAGTCCAAAATTTTCTTGAGTACTTCTCCTTCAGATGGGATTTTGGCTGCTTTCCATTTTTGTGCAAACGCAATTCTAGCTGCTGTTACCACATGTACAATCAAGTATGTCACGTATGCAAATCTGAAGCAAATGGGAGAAGGCCTTACCAGGTTCGTGATCTAAGGCCTGCCGAAGAACTTTTTCTGCCTTGTCATGCTGGCTCAATTTTAGCAGGAGCTCAGCCAAGTCATAACAGAGGATATTCTGCTGTCCAGTTTTCAGAGCAGCTTCGTAGTAACTGATTGCCTAAAAACCAAAGATTCCCTCTGAAAATATGTAAGTGAAATTTCCAATGCATTTTTACAGATGAGTGCTAATGCCTTTTCAAAATCTCTTAGATGCTTAAGGAATAATGTTATCCAATGACTCAGATACATTCTACTTTTCAATGTACTCTTATTTTGTTCCAATTATAATTCAAGGCAATATGCATACAATAATTATGAAAAAATAATATGTATATGTAGAAAGTGAGAGCCTGCAACAAGATGCAGCCGAGGTGGCGCAGCGGTTAGAGTACAGTACTGCAGGCTAGTTTAGCTGACTGTGATTCAGCAGTTCAGCTGTTCAAATCTCACTGGCTCAGGGTTGACTCAGCCTTCCATCCTTCCAAGGTAGATAAAATGAGGACCCAGATTGTTGGGGGCAATGTAAATATATACATTGCTTAATGGTGTAAACCGCTTAGAGAGTGCTTGCACTATGAGGCGGTATATAAATGTCACTAATAAATAAATAAATAAATAAATAAATAAATAAATAAATAAAATAAAATAAAATAAAATAAATAAATAAATAAATGCAAATGTTTTCCTGTGAATTAGATCAAAGCTGGGAAACATAAAGCCCTCTCAGTATTGCAAAAGTACAACTGCAATACAACTACCAGCATTTGTTATCACTGGCTGAGTAGCTGGCTGGCTGGCTGGGTTCCTGGGAGTTGCAGTTCCTCTGGATGAGGAAAGCATTATGAACTTCACCATGATTACAATCTCAAACTCCCCAACTAAGGATTTAAGGTTTTAGTGCACTCTACACCAATCTTGAACAATGCAACTGGGGAAAAAGGATATGTGCTTGGTAGCATCCCAGTTTTCCATGTTAGGGAATCTGCTTACTTTGCAATTTTAAAAGTTCCTGGTGCTTGTGAAAAATATACCAGTTATTATTTCTGTATGTTCTTCATATTGTTCTTTTTTCTTTTTACGACCCTGTAATCCCTTGCTTCGGGGTGGAGTTGGGGCGACTGAGTGGAGCTGAGCGTTTGCTAGCTGGATGCCCTTCCTGATGCCTACATGGAGTTTGCAGTAGATATTTTCTTTGTGCCCTGACAGAGAAACATGTTGCTGCCTAGGATTGAACCTTCTGAGAGGGAGGCAAGCATCTTCACCTCTAGGCCACCACGCTGCTCATGTTCTTCATACTGTACCTTTGAATAATTGTGAGTCTTGACTAGAGCATTCCCAATTTTACGAGCCAAGGCTCCATCTCTAGGATTTTTCTTTAAAGACTGTTCATAAGCCTCTATGGCTTCTTCAGGCTAGAATTGCAACAGATAAAGTGAAGATTATGTATGATTGGACTTATAATACAACACAACACAATTTCACGAAATTGCTGTCTAACTCATTAGTCCACTCATTCCTGAAATAATTTTTCAAGAGAATCAAAAGCTCACAACCAACGCATAATTAAATGATTCATTCAAATAGGGCATGTGTGACTCTCCAAATGTTGATGAACTGCACTCTTGAGCATCTTTCACTTTTGGCTTTGCTAGCTGGGTCGCTGGGGGCTGAAGCAACATCAGGACAGTCATTGGTTTGCCTTCCTCATGCTTGGAAAACTCTTAAGACAAGTAAGCAAAAAAGCCCCCAAAGTCCACATTGACATTCTGGCAAAAAGGAGGGCAAATGCACACAGATCCTTTGAGAATGTTTTTCAGGAACAATGCAGCTCAGAAAGCCAGGTATGACAAAACAACTCCACTTCAGAGCAATTCCCATTAATATACCTAAAAGATCCTGCATTACTTTGATTAAAAAACAGACAACTCAGACTTTAGAGCACAAGCCATTTTAGTGCATGCGCAGAATCTGCATATGAAGAGACCCAGAAACCCATCTAAGCCACTTTCCTTACTAGCCGTTAAGAACTCTATACTTGTGTCACTTGCAAAAAATAGCATCTTTTAACCTTTCTTGGGTTGTTTTTCTTTCTTACATATTAGATTTTGATCTTACGTTTCCAAAAATTATCAAACTATCCAATCTGGGGCTTAAAGGAGCTGCTGATACAGTTCTACAGAGGAATCATTGAGTCTGTCATCTGCACCTCTATAACTATCTGGTTTGGTTCTGCAACCCAACAAGACAGACACAGACTTCAGAGGATAATCAGAACTGCAGAAAAAACAATTACTGCCAACCTGCCTTCCATTGAGGACCTGTATACTGCACGAGTCAAAAAGAGGGCCATGAAAATATTTACTGACCCCTCGCATCCTGGACATAAATTGCTTCAACTCCTACCCTCAAAACGTCGCTATAGAGCACTGCACACCAAGACAACTAGACACAAGAACAGTTTTTTCCCGAACGCCATCACTCTGCTAAACAAATAATTCCCTCACCACTGTCAAACTATTCACTAGGCTGCATTACTATTACTATTAGTTTTTCTCATCGTTCCTATCACCCATCTCCTCCCACTTATGACTGTATGACTGTAACTTGTTGCTTGTACCTTTATGATTTATATTCATATTGATTGTTTCCTGATTGCTTACTTGAACCCTATGACAACCATTCTTGACAAATGTATCTTTTCTTTTATGTACACTGAGAGCATATGCACCAAAAACAAATTCCTTGTGTGTCCAATCACACTTGGCCAATAAAGAATTCTATTCTATTCTATTCTAAAGCAGTTGTCTCTAAAGAGATGCCCTCAGTACTGGGCCTCCACAGGGTTCAGAAGACATATATGTATCACCTGTATTCTTCATTCTACCTCCCAAAGGGAGTGACTTTGCTTGGGAACAGAAAGTCTGAGTGGGAATAGTGGAGGAACTAAGATCAACTCATGTGTCCATTCCAACAGGGAGAACAAGAACCCCTTCACTTTCATGCAGATATTTAGTGCAGTGGTATTGTGATAGAGTAGATAATCTCTTCACTTTCAGATTACAATGTTATCCTCTCCTTTTTTTTCTAAATTATCTGAATATCTAGCTTCATTCTAGCACTCTTAGCCTAAAATTGGAGAAGCTTACCTCCTGGATATTCATGTATGCCTCACCAAGGAGAAGAAAGGTGTGGGAACTTGGCATTTTTTCCACCAGGTCTCTACAAAGAACAATATGAAACATTATGGCAAACACTGCCAGAAACAGAAACTTTTACTGGTAGTTCAATAAAATAAATTTTCTACAATCAATAATTTCAGGGGTTGATCTTTAATAGTTAACCGGTAAATATTTGCTTCTTCCTCGGAAACTTCAATTTAGTAGGAATAAGGAATACTTGCCTTCTACAGAAAGAAAACTGGAATCGGTTGATATCCTGGAGACCATAGCTTTAATTAACATGCATGAATCTGTAGGCAAATATTTTTCTGAGATTACAGTAATTCAATGGAACACATTGAGCACATATGAGCCGAGGTGGCGCAGCAGTTAGAGTGCAGTACTGCAGGCTACTTTAGCTGACTGTGATCAGCAGTTCAGCTGTTCAAATCTCACCGGCTCAGGGTTGACTCAGCCTTCCATCCTTCTGAGGTAGGTAAAATGAGGACCCTGATTGTTGGGGGCAATATAAATATACATTGCTTAATGGTGTAAACCGCTTAGAGAGTGCTTGCACTTTGAGGCAGTATATAAGTCTCACTAATAAATGGGATGAAAAGAACCCTAAAACATAATTCAGCTGGGGAAGATGAAGAGCAGTTTGGAAGTGTTCATCTCCAGTTTTGATTAACTATGTTAACCATTCTTAACTGAATTAAGCAAAATCAAACCAAGATTTAGGCTCATGTATGAAGCTGATCTCTTTTCACAAATCATACAATTAGTTTATGATAAAGTGCAACTAATCTAAACTGAAATACGCAGAGGAAGGTAGTGGATGGGAACATGAAAGCATAATTTTCATAACACAACTAGCTGTGGAGGCTTCCCCAACTACCGTGTTTTCTCAAAAAGAAGACCTATCACGAAAATAAGACCTAGCTTGATTTGTGCATGTGTGCCTAATATAAACCCTACCCCAAAATAAGTCTGGTTGTACGAGGTGAGGCGAGGCGCATGCGTAAAAATCAAGCTAGGGGGGTGGAGCTGCCCCACGTACCCCGCACCTGCTTACCTTAGGACTGCCACAGCCAGGCCTCCGACGCCCCAACACCTGTCGCTCCACTGCCTGACTTCTGTGGCTGCTTGTGGCCACTCGTGGCTGGACGGCACATGGTGCATCGCACCGGTGCCATTACTTGCGGCAGGAGTCCGCATGGCACATTGTGACGGTGCCACTGCTCGCGCACACAACGGCATGACGTGCCATGTGGCCTCCTGCCGTGAGCAGCGGCACCGGCATGTGCCATGCGGCCTCCTGCCGTGAGTGGCGGCACCAGCATGACAAGCCATGTGGCGTCTGGCTGCGAGTGGCAGCAGAAGAAGTCAAGCAGCAATGCGACAGGTGTCAGGGGTCAGGTCATGGGAGGCCTGGCTGCGGTGGTCCTAAGGTAAGTGGGTAAGACATCCCCAAAAATAAGACCTGGTGCTTATTTGGGAGCCCAAAAGAAAATAAGACCTGGTCTTATTTTCACAGAAACACAGTAATAATTTGGCCTCTGAATTCTGAATCAACAGGAGTTTCTAAGTTGCTTTTAAAGGCAGCTCTGTGTAGAGTACACTGCAGTCATTCAATTGTACGGTGACCAAGACATGACTTACTCTTACAAAAGATTCCTGGATGAATCCTAGTTAGGCAAAGGCCCCCTGACCATGGCTTCCACTTGCCATTTCAGTAGGTACCATAACTCCAGGATGAACTCCAAGTAATGGATCATCTTCTTCAAAGAGAATCTGAAGCAACCACCATGACTGATGTTTCTGGATAGGCCAGATGTTTTTGCACCATCTTGGGAGAATTTAGTCTAAGCTTGTTTTCTAAATCTAGTCCCTAACAGCCTCAAAACATGAGTTCAAGACTTTCACTTCCAAGGCTGTTGATATACTATAGAACTGGATGTCAACAGCAGATTGATAATATCTCATTGGTGATCATTTTGTATGGATCTTTGATAAGATAGATACCAGGAGCTCAAACCTTCATATTCTATGACTACTACCCTGTTTCCCCCCAAAAAGACATCCCCTGATAATAAGCCCAATTGGGCTTTTGAGTGCATGGCAATAAGGCCAAGCGCTTATTTCAGGGTTCAAAAAAATATAAGACAGGGTCTTATTTTCGGGGAAACACAGTACTTGGAACTGCCCGCTCAGATAGAAGCGTAAAACAATGTCCATCACTATGATTATGGTATCAACAATGAGCAGAGAACCGATATGTCACAGTGGTTTCTTGGATATAAATTGACAATGCAATTTTTTTTTGGTGGGGGGAAGGATGTGGGCAATATAAGGTCTTACCTATAACAGCTTGAATACAGCTTCTTGTCTCTCCTGTACTTCAGATAGATCTCTGCCATCTTTTCTTTGGCTTGAACAAAATAAGTCTGCTCTGGTGTTATATTTCTGAACATAGTTAAAGCTGCTTCAACATCTTCTTGCATAAGAGCTAAGTCTGCATTAGCAATCATGACCCTCAGTTCTTCAGACGTACCAGAAAATTCATTGATAGCATCTTGGAGGATTTTAATAGCTTCATGCTACAAACAAACAAACAAACGTTTTGTCAAAATGCCAGCCATCACATTCATGCAAAACTTCAGCTCTCAGATTAAATTCTTTCAGTTTGTCTGCCAATTTAGTTAGTTGCTAGCTAGTTAATTAGTTAGTTCATCGGTTCCTTCCTACCTTCCTTTGATATAGCTGCCCATCTCACACATGATTTTCGGAGCTTATAAAAGCTTCTGTCTGAATCTTGTACAGGATATTGTGGGAGCATTTTTAAGGTTCATAATTGGTTCACACACCAAATTAGTCAAAAGGTAATTTATCTCAATTTATATATTTATAATTTGAGTCAAATTGGTCACAGATATTAATTACCGTACAGTAATCTAATTTTAATATTGACTTATTTATTTATTAAATTTCTACACTGCCCATTTCATTCAAGTGACTCTGGATGGCTTACAACGATGACTTGTTTTACTGCTGATTTACATTGTCAAATGTTTAAGATTTGCAGATTTAAATAACTCTCATTTTGAATTTTATAACAAATTTTATCATCATCATCATCCTCTTTTAAAGACCCCGTAATCCCTTGCGGGGTGGAGTCTTGGGCAACTGAATGGAGCTGATGGCCGGATGCCCTTCCTGTCGCCAATGCAGATTGTTTCAGCAGATTCTCATTGTGCCCAGAGAAAGAAATATCTGCCTCTACCTAAGATCGAACTCACAGCCTCCTGATTGTGAGGCGAGAGCTCCACCTCTAGGCCACCACACCACTCTTTATAACTGTTGTGACCCAGCACCGCAACCCCCCAGAAACACACACACACAGTCGTTGGGAGGCAAACAAAAAGGTTCCTTTTACTAATACAGTTTCTTAGTAAAACTCAGAGGGTTTAGAAGTCCAAAACAACACAAACGGAAAGTCTTCAGGAATAAGGTTCTTTGGGTTACGTGAGGGTTAAATAGCACACAGACAAAAGTTCAAAGCAAGACTCATTAATTCTTCTCTTATCTGAACACTTGGCTGGCTTCCCGGAATAAAGCTGGCAGAAGCTAGTGATAAGATTCCCAAACAGACGTAGAAACGAAACTCTGGATATGCCGCGGTCATTGAATTGTTGTTCTCAGCAATGAGCACTAATTACCCTGGCTTAATATAGCCACTGAAGGGCGTGGCCCAATTAGCCCTCACTGCTTCCTCCGATTGGACCGACGCTTACTCAGCCAGTCCTGTCTTCTGGCTGCTCTGCGTGCTCTGGCATCCAGCATGAGTTCTTCATCTCCTGATGAAGAACTCTGCTGCGCAGGTGCAGAAGGTCCTGGGAGATCATCCTGCTCTGGCACCGAGTCCTCATCACCAGCCGTCTCTGGTGCCAGGCACATAGGCTGGTACTGCTGCACCATGAGCGGCTCCGCGTCCTCCGGATCCTCCAGACTCGGCGCCGGACGCGGCCAAGGCACAACACTAACAACTTTTATAATGCTAGAAAATCTTTCTTTTTTTGCCTGTTCTTCTTTTTATTTTGCTTTTTCTTTGGCTATATTTGTAAAATTAATAAATTATTATAAAAAATAGAAAAACATTCATATGGAGCAGCGGCCAGATCTATTGGTCTTTATATTCCTCAAAGCTTTATGTAGCAACAAACCTAGGAGTAAGCTGTCTACCTGACAAGCCTACTTACCAAAAGCCCTACTGAGATTGTGATAGGAAAAACATATTATCCTGTCCCACTCCTCTTGTTACTATCCCAGTCACCCTCTACAAACTATAGGGAGATATTTTGAAGCAGGTGATCATCCCCACTTGAGTTGCCTCCCTGGGCAATTTCTTCAACAGATTCTAAAGTAGAAATCATGGAACTTTCAGACGTAGAAAAGGCTAGTCTTCTAACTCATAGAGCAATGATGGCGAACCTTTTTTTCCTCGGGTGCCAAAAACGTGTGCACACGCACTATCACGCATGCGCGAGTGCCCACACCCATAATTCAATGCCTGGGGAGAGCAAAAACGGCCTGTTTCTCAACTTCTGGTGGGCCTGGTAGGCCCGTTTTTCGCCCTCCCCAGGCTCCAGAGGCTTCCCTGGAGCCTGGGGAGGGCAAAAACGCCCTCCCTCGTCCTCCCAGAAGCCCTCTGGAAGCCTAAAATGCCCCCCCAGAGCCTCCGTGCAAGCTGAAAATCAGCTGGCTGGGGCGCACATGTGCGCTGGAGCTGAGCTAGGGCAACGGCTCGCGTGCCAGCAGATATGGCTCCGCGTGCCACCTGTGGCACGCGTGCCATAGGTTCGCCATCACTGTCATAGAGGGTAATCTTCAGCCTTGCTTTTTCTCCTTTATATATTTCAAGAATGTCAAATCAAAACTTACAAAGATCCCGTAAGGATTCTTCAGAATAAAAACTGAAGAGCATTGTGGTATATATCTTGGCAATATCTCTAGCATGCCAGGAGAGCATCAGAATCAATCTGTTGCCTTATTTTATTCAAAATTCCTGAAAATGCACTTTTCATTCTAGGTAGATCCTAACTTGATTAGTACCATTCCACCGCATCTGCTGACAAAAGGTTTGCTATTATGTGGAAGGCAGTTTGAAAAGCTTCCAAATAACCTTCTTTATTCCAACTGAAGAGAAGGCGAACATCTTTTTTTAAATGGATGCAGTCATGGGCAATCCAAGACTAAATGCAGTCTATAGAGGTTTCTTAGTTGGGTGGCCAAATTTTTTTTCTTTCTACTCATGGTCTTTCAATTTCAAACTTTTGCCCACCACAACATTCTAAAAAGCACCTTGTGATTGCGGACTTTCTTGTTACCTATGAAGCTTCTAACAACACGAAGAAAGCTCACATATCCTTAATTCAGAAAAGAATAAGGAACTATCACTCCCAGCCTATTCTTGGGATTGGCTTGGACCTTCTTTGCTCAAATTCTTCAGATCCTGATGACTATTACTTGCATTGGGTTTTTAAAAAACTACTTTCAAACCATACTTTATGGAACTGACATCTTTGAAATTAACCATGTTTTGCCAGAGTTAATTTTGCTTAAGCAGGAATTCCCTCCTCCATGTGAGAAGGCAACAGCATGAACCTCTAAGAAAGCTAGGCTTATTCATGTTTCAACAAACCCCATTCAGGGCAATGTCTATGCGCATCCTTTTGATCACTGCTATCAGGGTATTGCAAATACTTTAAAGGTTTTAAACTGTAAATGTAGTAACATCTCTCTGAAGTTCATAAAACCATGCTCAAATGTTAAATGCACGTGTCGGCTCCCTTGGATAAATCAGATAGGAAACATACTAGATGAGCTAAATCTACTTTATTGTAAGATTACATTAACAGAATCTGGCAAATCTGAAGGTACAAACTTCCTGCCACCATTTTAACCATCTGATCAATTAAGGTGGGTCCTTACTAAGTTTCTTTCTTTGACAGTTAAATTCTTGGGGGCTCCTCCGCGTTGTCTGATTTGTTTCCTGATTGCATCCCTTTCCCTCGTCCCCCAAGGTCACCCATACATTCCACTACAATTCATAACATTGCCATATCATTTGATATACAAATAAATAAAAACAAATACCTGTTCACCATTCAAACGATGAGCCTCTACCAGTTCCAGGTAGAGAGACAGACGATCGCGCCCATCAATTTCAATTGTTTTCGATTTAGAGGGCGGTGTACTTGTTCTCATCCCTGGCAAATTCATTGCCATCTGCAAGGTTTTGATGGCTTCTGCTATCTCACCCATCTTTATCTGGGCTTGAGCTTTTACTAAGTGGTACGCAGGATGTTCCCTAATCTGGTGAAAAGTAATTTGAACAAATAATTGGTATCTGCATTCTCGGCTGTCTTCTACAAAAAATTTTTTTTTAAAAAAACATTGAAAGTCAACTATACAGTATACTACTCATATATTTAAGAATATTCTTTGAGCAATTATAGTACTATATAATTGCTAAGCTTTATAAAAGATTCCCAGGAGTTCTGCCTTCAAATCATACAAGGGGTGTTGCAATCAGTAGTGGGTTCTACTTACCTTTGCTACCCGTTTGGGAACGGGAGCGCGCGGGTGTGCTTTGCGCACGCGCAATGCTTCTGCGCATGCGCAGAGCATTTTTTGATGTCGTCCGGGTGGGTGGGTGGAGCCTCCCACCGCCGCCGCTACCGGTTCGCCGTACCAGTTCGAATTGGTAGCAACCCACCACTGGTTGCAATGTTTGATTATTTTGAAAATCAAGAGTACAGAGTACATTGAAAAGGAAAAATACTATTAATTACTGTAAAACAAAAATCAGGATGACTTCTAAATGGTAGGCCAGTTGTTATACCCACTGCTGGAAAATAAAAATCTATAGAACAAACGATGGCCTTCAAATATCTAGGAATTACATTCCAATCCTCTGTAAGGCAACGACCAATACAATTCTGTTATAAACTTCTGATGATTCTCCTGTAATCACCATTGCAGGCCTGTATTTATCAAAACTTAAAATCGCCTGAAGTTTTCTGATCCAAACTTGTTAGATCTATACTATGAGCTCCTCTGTGTGTATCTGGTGCTTTTCTATAACTACAATCTGGGCTAGCTTCTCTTGAGGCCAGAATAAAGTTTTGTCAAATTCTGATCTGAACTGATATTTAATTAGGAATTGTTCGCCTATTTGACACTATTGGATAGTTGTAAATCAACAAGAAAAAGGGAACTGAATTAGATCTTAGAAGCTACAGTGTACCAACCCTGTAGGCAAGGCAAGGAAGGAACCACTTTAGGGGCATTAAAAGGCTAATTAACAATTCTGTGACATAAACGATGAATAAAGAGACTTAAGAAGTAGAGGAAGCAATAAGGCTTAAAATTAAGAAACAGGAATAAATAACTATTTTTGGGAAATTAAACCAACAGCGGTGAATTCGGAAGGAAAATTCAAAATTAACTGACAAATATCCCAGACGACAAAATTAGAATTTTTTTCTTTTTTCTTTTTTTACAGAATTAGCATCATATACCTAGAATAAAGTATTATATACAAATAAATGATATAATAATAACAAAAAACATTTATATACAGAAGAGACATGACTAGTTTAAATTTAAGAGTATGTCATCAGTCTGTCAAATATGAGATGAATTAGTATAAAGAGTACTCAGGGAAAGGTAAAGAGGGTGAAAGAGGAAGTAGAAGGGGAGGAAGAGAAGGAGTAGAGAGAGGCAGAGGAGGAGTGAAGGAGTAAGAAAGTAGGAGAAGAAGATGGAGATAGAGAGAGGGGAGTGTAATGGAAAAAGCAGAACAGACTGATGATTGATGATGCAAGTGTTGAATAAAATATTGATTCTTGATTATAATGTAAAACTATATTTTATTATAACATTTTAAGGTATATGTGTATTGAATTGTATATGAGGTTGTGGAGGGGAAAAAAATGAACAACAACAAAAAAACAATCCTGTGACAATCTGCAATCACCTCAGCACTCCCAAATAATAAACACGGATATTAAAAATTCAGAGACCCAATTTTAGATGACAGTCAAGTATGCAAAGGAAATAGTTTCAGTACAAACTCATCCGACTTGCCTGAAAGTTGTAGCTTAGACAGAGCTCCAGGGACTGAGCACAGAGTTGGAAGTTGTTTTGCAGCAGATGGACTTGAGCCATGAGGAGATGAGCCTCTGCATAGGAAGGATTCTGCTCCAGACAGTGTTGTAAGATCCTCTCAGAGGCTTCACAGTTGCCTGAGCAGATTGAACAAATGAAACACAGTAGGTAGGAAAAATAGAACCCCTCCATCTTCAAAAGTTGTTTTAGGGAAGCATCTGTAAAATAATCCCCCCCCCCCACTGTATACAGTATGTTTCTTTGTCCCCCTTCTCCCGTACTAGCCAATAAAGGAATGACTCAATTTATTTTAGTCTGGATAGCCTGATTAGAAATTCACACACACACTCTCAGAGCGAACACTTATGCACACATCCTAAATAATCTATGAGAAGGTAATGCATGCAATACACACAGAAATGCAAACACTATTTTGTTGCACAAGAAAATGCCAACCACTCCTATGGCCATTTCTGGTAACAGAGATGGAGAGAATCTCAGAAACCATGTTCTTCATCCTTTCCTTACCTTGTTTCTTCTCCAGGTGATTAAATACTCCAGGTCTACGGCAAGGCCAAAGCCATTTTAGTCTATTTCCAACTTAAAAGGACCATTTCTCATTTATACTGAATTTTAGCAATATATTCCTCAGAAAGTTTATCTGTGGGGCAATGTAACCTGCACTTTACCTACTTCTCTGAAGCTGCTTTCTGAAACTGAGTGTATAATTTGAAAGAACAAAAATGTGCCCTTAAAGAAATGATTTACCAGACTTCCGGTTTGGCTCCGACGGCATCACTGATGCTCCTCGTTGGGCGCCTTTCCGAATTCCCGTTAAAGCCACCAGAACAGCTGTCTGGCGGCTTGAAAATCTCTTCCCCGGGCAAAGGGGAGAGATGAGAGCTTGACAGGTGGGGTAGAGCCCCCCTAGTGCCCTAGGAGCCATCCAGGGGCGCGAAGGGTGAGGGCTCCCCAGGCAGCCTGTCTCCCGCTCCAGGAATCCGGAAACCTCCGCTTACGCGGAGCAAGATGCCGCAACCACCGCTGCTTCAACAATAGGATGTATAATTATTCTAAGTTTAAAGAAAGCAGCCAGAGAAAGGCAGGAGTCCAGAAGGGCAAGTATAAAAATTTTTGACTTTAATTCCACCGCTGGCTTCCACTTTGGAAGTAACAAAGTAGCTTAACAAGCAAGAAGCAACAATATGGCGATCGGAGATTTGGGTGTGGAAGTGAAAGTGACTTTCGTTTTGTTACCAGCTTTTTTTTCTTATGGAAACTTCTGATCCTGAGAATTGATTTTTTCTCTTTTTGTTTCTTGATTTTGGATTAAAATAACAACTTATATCTTTATAAAAAATAAAAGATTAACTGGCTTTGGATTTGGAAAGAACTTTGCTAAGTAGAGATCTGGTTTTCTCTTTGTACTCTTCTGAAAATACTGAAATGGCTTCTAAACCTGGAAAGACTGTTTTGAATAAAAGAACTGAGTACTCTTCTGGTCATATCTCAAAAATGCAACTTACTTCTGACTTAATACCCTCACAGTCTTTAACACCTGAAAGTCTATTTAATACTTTGAAAGTTATGAAAAATGAATTGGTTATGGAATTTAATTTAAAAATCAGTGAAATAGATAAAAAATGCAGGCTGCTTTGGAGAAGATGGATCTACAATTGAGGGTGGATGTGTTGGTGGCTTGTCGGGGACTGGCAGTAAATATGGAAGTTTTGGAGATTGATGTGGAAAAAAATAAACAAGCCCTGATAACTTCGGGGGAATACATAGACAAGATTCAAAATGATATTGCAAATTTTGAAACAGAGGTGTTAATGTCTCAATTCAGAAATATGGAATTTGCTATAAGAGTGAGGGGCCTGAAGGAGGGAAAATATGAAAATCTGAAAGGAAGGATGGTGGAGGCCCTGGAGCAGGTGTCTGGAATGTCTAAAGAGGAACTGGCTATGCAAATTGATAAGATATATAGAGTCAATTCTTGGTATGCAAAACAAAAACATCTGCCAAGGGACATTGTAATATATTTTACCACAAGAGCTTTGCGGAATAGAATTACACAGGCGACTTTCAAGAATAATCTTCAGGTAAATGGCCAGGAAATAATGATATGGAAAGAAATCCCTTCTAAAATGCTTAAAGCCAGAAAAGATTATACCTTCTTGGTTGATGAGTTAAAAAAATGAAATTTACAATATAAATGGGATGCACTAACAGGAGTAGTCGTGAAATTTTTGGGAAAAAGATACCGGCTCAACACAATAAAGAAAGCTACTGAATTTTATGTCAACGTTTTAAAGGCTGATATATCTAAAATTCCAGAGGAAAGAAGCATGAAATTAACAGAGTGGGAGAAGAAAAAGCCAGACATATTTGGTCAAAATGAAACAGCTTCAAAGATTCAAAGTGATCGGCAGAGCCAGATAGATGCTTAAAACATGGAAAAGGAGATGGAGGATCGGACTCAGCTGGGAGGCGAATTGACAAATTTAAAACTATTAATTACAAAAGGATGCAGTGATGGAACTTACAGGATGGACGGAGTGGCTAACATGATTGTATTTTTTCTTGTTATTTCATTTCTTTATTATTAATATTTTTTAATGATTTATGGATGGAGAGGTTAATATGATTGTATCTCCTTTCTCTATTACTTTTTTATATTATTAATATTTTTTTAAAGACTCAGAAGTTTTCTGAAGCTAATAATTTGATATATTATAATATTATGTTACTAATATTGTGTTTGATTTTATGATTAAATTTAGGGTCTTTGAGGTATAAGGGGTTAGTTTTAAAATATTGGAATTAAGACTTTGAAGAATATTTTAAATATTTAGGTATATTAACAGGTATAAATACTTAATGTTTAGTTATTGTTTATGTAATATTTATTCAAGGGTTAGTTAGTATTCAGGAAATGTTCTGTGTTATAATGGATTGAAAGGGGGAGGGGAAAATTTTTTTTTCTTTCTTTTCTTCTCTATCTTACTTTTGTTTTTTTAATTTTTATCTTTTCCTATTTTTAATAGTTTTTATATAGATTAGATAAAAGATAGAGGTTTAGTCATGTAAATTATAGTATGAGATGCTATATGATGTTTGATTAATATAATGTTTTTATTCTTTTTTATTTGTTTGTTTATTTTTTAATTTTCTAATTTCCTTTATTTTTTTAATTTATTTTTATTTTTCTTTTGATTACGCTTTAAACAGTTTTGAACAATTTGGAGTTAAAGACTTAAAAAAATGTGGAAGTTAACAATTTCTTTTAACCTATTTTAAACTTATTTTTTTTTTTAATATTATGCCCTGTACTTTCTCTAGGAAGTCCAGGGGGGAGGGGGGGAGGGAAGGGGATGGGTTGGGGCTAGGGGGGATGGGGGGGAGAAAAAAGAAAAAAATGTTTGTACTTTGTACTTATAAAACTTTTTGAATTAAAAAAAAAAGAAATGATTTACCTGATAAATATTTCACTTTTGCAACCAAGTAGGCAGCTTGTAAAAGACCAGGGACTGTTTTCATCACCGTTTCAAGGACGGATGCGCAAGGCCTCAGAAGTGGTGAAGGAGGCTGCCCTGCACTTGCAGGCTAAAAGTTAACAGAGATTTCAGGATTAAACATTACTGTACTCCAGTGTTTCTCAAATAGTGGGGCGCCCCCCCCTGGGGGGGGCGCAGAGTGATGCCAGGGGGGCGCGTGTGACCTCTCTCTGTATCTCTCTCTCCCCATCTCCTCCTCTCTCTCTGTGTATCACTGTGTGTGTCTCTTCTCTCTCTCTCACCCACTCTGTGTATCACTCTGTATGTGTTTCTGTATGTCTCTCTCTCTCTCTCTTCCCCCTCCTCTCTGCCGGGGCTGGGCCAAGCCAGCAAGCTCTTTTTGGAGCGCTTCGCTACGTCTTTTTTTTCTTCTTTTTGGAAATCCGGGCTGGCAGAGGAACAATCGCCAGCAGCAGCTTCCCTTCGGCCGACCGTTCTACTCCCCCCTCCTCTTGCAACCTAGAACCTCGCAACGCTTTTGCGTTTAGAGAGGAGGCAGGAAAGGGGACTGGGAATCCAGCTTCCCTCCCACTCCTCTTCCTCCTCTCCCTATGTCTGTTAAGCCAGGGCTGAGGAGATCCCCTTGAGGAGAGTTGCGGGCACGCAGAATGTTTACTTCTTCCTAGGGGAAGTTGTAACAGAAAATAATTGAGAAGCACTGCTGTACTCCAACTATACAACAGAGGCAGTTCAACGTAATGAACACATTCATTTGAATGAGAAGTAAAATCCAATGTGCATTTTTGCCCTGCCTTGTTCTCTGGATCTCTCAATGCGGAACCTTGGCATTTCTGAGGGTCTTTGCTGCTCTCTGTGCTTAGATGTTTTCTTGCAGACATTTCATTACCCAAACTAGGTAACATCATCAGTGTTACCTAGTTTGGGTAATGAAACAAGAAAAGCAAGAAAACAACCAAGCTCAGAGAGCAGCAAGTTCCCCTTATTTCAACCCTTATTTCAACCCTGAGCTACAAATATTCTCCTTTATTAATTGGCATTTCTGAATCCATTTGTTGTTGAAGTCCAACTGCACGTTGGGTTCTAAGACAAGAGGGTGAGACATGGTCAGATCACCTTCGTCATCCTGCTTGCCTCCAAAGGAAGCATTCCAAAGATAGAATCTTCCAAAGACAGCCTAACTCAAAAGGAGCTTTAGTAAATAAATCTTCAGGAATTAGGTTAGGATTAGGTTTCTTGCAAAATTGTGTTGTTGTTTTTTACCTTGTTTAATTGGCATCATTTAGGCTACACCAGTTTTCCCTCACCTCTAAATATGTTGGGATTATAGCTCCCAGAGTTACTAGGCAGTAATTTTGCAAACAACTGATCTAAACTTCTGGTAAGAACTATAGAAGAATGGTCCCAAAGTTGCTTTTTTCAGGAGGCAACTGGACTTTTTTGTTTTTTCTTTTGAAGACATTTCGCTTCTCATCTAAGAAGCTTCTTCAGCTCTGACAGGATAGTGGAGAATGGAAGGATTTATATTCCTTGCAGACAGCTGGTCATCTGCATCCTTTTAGAGGCTAGTTGAAGCACTTGGAGGTTTATCTGTGTCTTCAGGGTCACCTGAGTAGTGCTCCTGGTTCCTGTAGTCTGCAATTTTTTCCTCGGGAAATCCATTCCTACTTCCACACCATTCAAAGGGTGTTCATCCCAAACTGTATAGCTAAAAGTCCGTAGAGATTCTCAGTCATCCAGGTCATGGTTGTCCCAAAGGTGCTTTTTTCAGAATGCAACTGGACTTTCTTGTTTTTTCTATTGAAGACGCTTTGCTTCTCATCCAAAAACTACAGACTACAGGAACCAGGAGCACTATTCAAGTGACCCTGAGGACACAGATAAATCTCCAAGTGCTTCACCAACCCTCCAAAAGGATGCAAATGACCAGCTGTCTGCAAGGAATATAAATCCTTCCATTCCCCACCATCCTGTCAGAGCTGAAGAAGCTTCTTGGATGAGAAGCGAAACATCTTCAAAAGAAAAAAACAAGAAAGTCCAGTTGCCTCCTGAAAAAAGCACCTTTGGGACAACCATGACCTGGATGACTGAGAATCTCTATAGACTTATAGAGGAAAGAGATATCAGAAAGAGTGTTTCACAAAACAGAAAATGGGGGACCTACAGTATCTTACGTCTTGCTTTGGTCCCAAGCAGAATAAATCTGCTATCCATTGCACGGTATAACTAATTTGGGTCATAACAATTTCCTCATTTATATTTTTAATGAAAAGGGGGGAAATGGTTTCAGTAGTTAAAAACGTAAAAGTATTCTCACAACTGAGCTTGTATCTTGTTATTTTCGTGATAACATAATAAAAGTATTAACATTACATTCATACTGTAGGTTGGTCCACTATAAATCAGTGTTTACTTTCTACGCATGGCAGGCTAAACATTTTAATAATTGTTCTTTCCATCATTATGGAACTTTTTTAAAGAAGGAATGAAAAACACAACATTATATATTTGGATTACTTGAAAAAGATAAGAATTTTAGTATCTTACCTGACTTGGGCAAAAATTAAGATATTCCTTAATAATTTCTATCAAAAAATCTGGGTTTAATTTTTCAAAATATTCTATACCAAGAGGTAAACCTTGGAGAGAAGAAAAATGGGCATCGAGTACATCATTCAACAAAGTAATAACTTCTTCTTGTCTTTTATTTTTCTTCATAGCCAACATTGCACGTAGATAAGACAGCTCCTACAAAACATGTTTTTAAAAAAGACATAAAAATATTTTCTATTCCATCAGGTGTTGGGCACTGATACTGACTGTTGTAGTTAAAAATCCCTGTTAGGGATCCCACCTCTTAAGTCAAATTTGTAGTGCATTCCTTCATATCTATCTCAGTCTTAAATTACTGTAAGCAGATAAAAATTTGAGAGTTCCATTCCGATTATCTACATACAGGTAGTCCTTGACTTAGGACCACAATTGAGACTAGAATTTTTTGTTGCTAAGCAAGGCGGTTGTTAAGTTGGTTGTGTCCAGTTTTACAAGCTTTATTGCCTTGGTTAAGTGAAGCGGCACGGTGGCCTAGAAGTGCAGACGCTCGCCTCGCACTTAGGAGATTGAGAGTTCAGTCCTAGGCAGCAGGAAATGTTTCTGTATCAGGGCACAAAGAGAAAATATCTGCTGCAAACTCCACATAGCAATAGCAATAGCACTTAGACTTATATACCGCTTCATAGTGCTTTACAGCCCTCTCTAAGCGGTTTACAGAGTTCAGCATATTGCCCCCAACAATCTGGGTCCTCATTTTACCCCCTTGGAAGGATGGAAGGCTGAGTCAACCTTGAGCCTAGTGAGATTTGAACAGCTGAACTGCTGAACTAGCAGTCAGCTGAAGTAGCCTGCAGTGCTGCACTCTAACCACTGCGCCACCTCGGCTCTTAACGCACATAGGCGTCAGGAAGGGCATCCAGCCAGTAAATGTTCAGCTCCATTTAGTTACCCTGCCGCCACTCGGAAGCAAGAGATTACAGGGTTGTAAAAAGAAAAAAAATGCCATGGTTAAGTGAATGACTGTAGTTGTCAAGTGAATCATACAGTCGTTAAGTGAATCCGGCTTCCCCCATTGACTTAGCTTGTTGGAAACCAACTGCAACCAGGTTGCAACCATAATAAATATTTGCCAAATTGCCAAGCACCCAAATTTTGATCACATGACCCTCTGTCATGAAATCCAAGAGCCGGACATTGTAAGAACGTGAAGACAGAACTAAGGGCCTCACATCCGCATGAAAAACATGGATTGGTATCAAATTGTTTTTGGAAAACATTACTCTCCACTTACTGCTGATATTCCAATAGACTGCTGAACTTCTTTCAGGAACTCCAACTGCTGCTCTACATCGTCTAACTTCCCTTCCATTAACTGGCCTCGGATAATTCCTGTAATGCAAAGATATACCTCTTCAGCTTTATTCTAAGAAATGTCTTCAGGGCACAGATCAAATTTCACAGATTACAGAAGGCATCCATAAATCTTTTCTATCAAGAACTGCAGGCTGGCAGGACCTAGGTCTGAAGTCAGCAATGAAAAGGGCCTAACCTCTATTGCCAACCACATTGGGCTCTGGGGGAGAAATGGTCGTTCTTGGAAAAGCTTTAAATCTGAAACTGCAGTAGGCAAATTCAGCCAAAGGTAACCTGAAGGGCTTCCTGCCTTCGAAGAGTGAGGAAAATCCTCAGGGACGACTCACACTCTGGTCAGCACTTCTTTATTCTCCAGCCACCGGGAAGGAGATCCAGAAGCATAGGCAGCCGCACAAACAGGCTGAAGAACAGTTTTTATCCGTGGGCTGTCAGACTTCTGAATGGAAAAATAACTTTACAACAACATAGTACGATTGACTTCCGGGGCCGGCGCGATGTGCAATAGGTTCACATGGAGCAGTAGGATTGTGTGTTTGTTAGTAGGATTCCCTGGGTCAGGGATTTTTTGTCTTTCACTGAGAGTTGTATTGGGTTGGGGGGGGTGCACGAAGGGAGGCTCAGCCAATCTCATTGTACACACGTTGTACTCTGACAATAAAAGTTTGAATTGAATTGAACTGAAAATGTAATAGTGACTCAAAAGCAAACTGGAAAAGATCAGCTTCATTCTCTCTCTCTCTCTCCCATTCCCTCTTCTCTCTCTCTCTCTCTCTCTCTCTCTCTCTCTCTCTCTCTCTCTCTCTCTCTCTCTCTCTCTCTCTCTCTCTCTCTCTCTCTCTTCTCTCTCCACCTCCCTCCCTCCTCTCTTTCCCCCTTGCTCCTTTCCTTCCTCTCTCTCCCCCTCCCTTCCTCTCTCGCTCCCCCTTCTTCTCTCTCTCTTTACCTCTCCCCTTCCCTCCTCTCTCCCTCTCCCCCTCTCTTTCCCTCCCCCTCTCTCCCCCTTCCTCCCTCCCTCTCTCCCTCTCCCCCTCCCTTCCTCTCTCACTCCCCTCCCTTCCTCTCTCCCTACCCCTCCCTTCTTCTCTCTCTTTACCTCTCCTCTTCCCTCCTCTCTCCCTCTCCCCCTCTCTTTCCCTCCCCCTCTCTCCCCCTTCCTCCCTCCCTCTCTCTCCCTCTCCCCCTCCCTTCCTCTCTCGCTCCCCTCCCTTCCTCTCTCCCTACCCCTCCCTTCTTCTCTCTCTTTACCTCTCCTCTTCCCTCGTCTCTCCCTCTCCCCCTCTCCCTCCCCCTCTCTCTCCCCCTTCCTCCCTCCCTCTCTCTCTCTCTCCCTCCCTCTATCAATTATTCAAACCTGTTAGTGCAGGAACACTTGACTCATCAAGAGCCATAGCAGTTTTGTAGCATTTCATAGCTTCCTTTATTTTTCCTTGAAAAAGCATCTGATAGCCCAGCTCTGTAGCAATGTCTGCATTCTGAGGAGCTAAACTGAACGCTCTGTCCACTAACATCTGGGTCAGCTGCAGGATGTGTGGATTGCGGCCACACTAGAGTTAAAACAAACACCCCCCCCCAAAAAAAAATCCATTGTGAATGGTTTTCGTTTTGAAAAACTCTTAATCACTATATTAATTAAAAATGACAACCTTTACATCAAATAATTTAATTGTATCCATCATCGCATGCATCTATGGCCCGGTCGAAGAAACCCTCTGCAAGAGAGCTGTCCACAAGTTTACTAAATCCTTTTACTAACCCCCTATTCTGAGAGTAACATTTCGGCAAGAGAAAATGGTTCTGGCATGCTTAATTTAGGCCATGCCCTTTGCTAGCAAGCAGCCCCCAACAAATTACTCCTAAGAAAATGTATTCCTTGACAGAGCAAGACTGCCTAATGTATAAAGTCATATTTATATTCCGTGCATTAGTCAATGTGACTGCAAATTGGATTTTCCAATTCTGCTACCAATACTGGGCAACTAAAACCCAGAATCAAGGCCAGTAAAGGCATCCATGAAGTTCACGAATAGCTCTGGCCCAACCATCTCCATCTTTGATTGCTGTCCGCTTTGGGCAAATGTTCTCAAGCCTCCATTTTTTACACATCTCACATTTTGCTCAAAATCAGTTCGTAAGCGAGTCTCTTGCCCCAGAGAGCTAACCAACACAAATAAAGAGAGGAAGGGAAGTGACTGTAGGAAGCCATAAGAGGAAGGAAACTGTTCCCTGTTCTTCAGGGTTGCAATAATGAAATGAAAGAAATGCCGAACAAATGTTACAGCTATCCCTTAATTTTACATGCCGAATAATGTTTTTCCAATTGCAGTAATTTACCACTTCCTGAAGCGTACCTGGGCTTTAACTCCAGTAGTCCTCAACTTGCAACTGGTTGTTTGCAACGGTTACTAAACGAATAGTTGTAAGTCAGGGACTACCTACAATAATTAGTGTTTGCCTTCCCCTCAAAAGGCATGACCAGGACATAAATTAGTGCTTCCTATGAAAGACAGTTAGCATTATGTATCTAGAGAGCTTACCTGCTTACAGTATATAAGAGAGTCATTGAATCAGTCATTACTGGCAATTATATATATATATATATGTGTATATATATATATATATATATATATATATATATATATATATATATATATATATATATATATATATATATATATATATATATATATATATATATATATATATATATATATATACACACACATACACATACACATACAGTATATATATATTCTACTTACCGTTCTGCTAAAAACCAAGGCTATCTTACAGAAAAGCAGAGGATTCTGTGGTTCCAACTGATCTAAAGCACTAATCAGATCTTTCAGCCTGGAGGAAGCCTAGGAAAAACAAAATATAGGTAGCCCTCAATTTATGACCACAATTGAGCCCAAAATTTCTGCTGTTAAGTGAAGCATTTGTTAAGTGAGTTTTGCCTCATCTTACGACTTTTTTTGCCACAGTTGTTAAGTGAATCACTGCAGTTGATAAGTTGGCATCCCGGTCAGTAAGCGAATCTGGCTTGCCCATTGACTTTGCTTCTCAGAAGGTCGCAAAAGGGGATCACATGACCTTGGGACACAGCAATGGTCATTAGCATAAACCAGTTCCCAAGCATCTAAATTTTGATCGTATGATCATGGGGATGCTACAAAGGTTGTTAAGTGTGAAAAACGGTCGTAAGTCACTTTTTTCAATGCCGTTGTAACTTTGAACATTCGCTTAATTAAAAATGACCACTTTTACATCAAACAATGGTATTGTAATTTAATTGTATCTATCATCACATGCATCTATGGCCTGGTTGAAGAAACTCTCTGCAAGGGAGCTATCCACAATTTTACTAAATCCTTTCACTAACCTCCTATTCTGAGAGTAACATTTCAGAAAGAGAAAATGGTTCTAGCATGCTTATTTAGGCTATGCCCTTTGCTAGCAAGCAGCCCCCAACAAATTACTCCTAAGAAAATGTATTCCTTGACAGAGCAGACTAAACAAACTATTGTAAGTTGAGGACTACCTGTGTACTGGTCTTATTGGGGAGTAAGGAGGAGGGAGCAAACGCTAGCATTTAGGAAAGCTGAATTCCAGAGGCATCTGGAATGCAAAACCTGTGCCAGCAGTCGTTTGAAATGATTTTATTAATGCAAGCTAATTTAAGTATCTCCTTATACAAGTGTTTTGGAGGGAACAGTACAAGAACATTTATATATGTTTTAAATAAAATGCTCCACAACCATTCATCTACAGCAGAGGTCTTAAAACTTGGCAACTTTAAGACTTGTGGACTTCAACTCCCAGAATTCTCTAGCCAGCTGGAGAATTCTGGGAGTTGAAGTCCACAAGTCTTAAAGTTGCCAAGTTTGAAGACCTCTGATCTACAGACTTTGAGTGCAGGCTAAACAATGAATGGCTATGCGTTGAAAGCATGTGAGATTTTTGAGATCTCTCAACCAAATCCTATCATGGCCCTGAAAGTGACCATGAGCAAACCGTGTTCAAGTCCTCTTTCCTCCAATCCAGTGTCCATGAAATACAGAACACAGATGTTCACACATAGCTCTTCATGTAAAGTCTTGGGGACACAGTGTTCTTAACTGAAAGGACATCGGCTTTCAATATCAGTTTAAGCATGTGAGGCTCTCCCCAACTGTCTCTGCATGCTAAGTGTTCCTCCACTTTGGGAAAGATAATGGGTGAAGTAGCTTGCAGGGAACACCATCTATCATTGCTCTCTTCGGGCAGCCAGAAAAGAGGTCAACTAAGAAAGGTTAAAAATTTCTGCATCTGGAGGAATTTTCTATCATGAAAATGGTTTCCTGGGAAACGCACTTTAAGCTCTATGTATGTACCTACAACAGGCTAAATGCAAATGTAAGCTATAGAGTTATGTTTGCTTTTTCTAGACAGGCAACAGCAGCAAAAGTAAAAAAAATAGCAGCAGACAGAAATAGTGCTTAACCAGTTCAGGCAATAAAAGAAACCAGGTTTATGCTTAGCACTAGTTTATTCTACCTTGCATTTTTATAATGCGATTAAAAAAAAAACTCCTTGAAAAATATTAGCGTTATACCTAAGAATCCCAATCCCACTATTACAGCTCCCCCATTCCTAACAACCATATTTTGGTTTAAATCTTAATGGAAATTAAGGAAATACTTTGTAACATGCATATATTGCTTAAGTTTCATATCAAAAACAAAGCTGATTCACTCAAAATACTCATATAACCATTCTGTTTTCTTTTAACTTGATTTAGCATCTTGAATGAATCCAACACATCTGGTTTTTAAACCATGGTTGCTGACATAGGTGTGCAAATCCAGCCAACAGTTTCGCTGATTTTTTCCCCTCGTTTTTAATGACCCCGTAATCCCTTGCATCGGGGTGGAGTCAGGGCAACTGAATGGAGCTGAGTGTTTACTGGCTGGATGCCCTTCCTGTCGCCATTGCGGAGTTCACAGCAGATATATTCTCATTGTGCCCAGAGAAATATCTGCCTCTACCTAGGATCGAACTCCTGATTGTGAGGCAAGAGCTCCACCTCTAGGCCACTGCACCACTCAACAGTTTCATTGATAGCCTTCATTAAACACTTTCTGCAATGTATAAAATCAATGTACCTTTGGACCAATCTAGAGTAGACTTTGGAAATTGTTTGTTATGGTATCAATCACAGACTAAGGAGCCTATTGACAAAAATACCATAGAGTCTTGGGGTGGGGAGGCTGTTTGCTTTGCATCCAGTTGCTACCTCCCACTAGCAAAACACACCTTACTGACAGCACAAATTCTTCTTGCATCTTCTTGTCCAATGCCTGGATCTGTTCCATTCTGGCCTATACCAAATGAGATTTAGGGCAGTATGTATTGGAAAGGTGATCTCTTGTTCTACTAATGGCTGCTGGTTAATATGATACTAGTTGTTTAAATTAGATCCATTCTTTTACTGCGTGTAATTCTAAAATACCTGTGTCAGGTATTTCCTGTGTCAGGACTGTAATTCTCAAAAGACATTTTACACCTGAAATTTTCCATCTGTTGACCTTGGAGTTAAATTCAATGGAACTTAGTTCTATATACACATGAACAGGATCGCATTGTTAAAACCATTGTCATCATTATCTTCACTAGCAATTAGAAGACACATTATTTTACATGGAGGAAAATCCTGAGTAATTGTTTCCTATGTCTCTATATAAAATGCATCCAACAATATGGAATTAAAAATTGAAGACTCACCTCAGGTATGTTTCCTTCCCTGCACAAATAGTGAACAGCCTCCATTTTTAAAGCATCTAGGTTGAGAGCATCTTTCTGCAACAACCTAAAGGAAAATTTAAAAACACACACACCAAAAACACACACTATATTTTTAGTTGTTTTCAAGGAAAATTGCTGAACTACAAGACACAGAAGCTACAAACAGAATGGCTATGTCAGCGTTCAAGTAATGCACCCATAGACTCTGAGGCAGGCAAGAACAATTTATTGGATACATCGTATTGGCACAACTGGTGAAAGCCGACTCTGAAAGTTCCCGTGGCTTTCACCTAATTAAAAAGTAAATGTTTTCCCTTTCCCCCAAGTCACTGGTCACGCTGTCCAATCCAATTGCTGGCTGGTTGCTTGGTTACTTCACTCCTCCTCTGGCCAGCCACCTGTGAGAATGTCCTTGGTTCCCACAGGAAAACTTTATTGTTTTGGCTACATAACCTCATCTAACTATTTCCACCCTCCCACTGTTGTGTGGCAACCCTGAAGCCTCCAAGATGGCCTCAGTCAGGTTCACTTCAGGGTTGACAGGCTAATAGCTGAGCTCCATTTGGAAGGCTTTCCTGCTTCTATTTTAGGACAAACTTTAGGGGAGTTAGTCTCTGGGACACTAATGATGATTAATTGCTTCTGTGGACAAATATCAGATTAATTGTGAATTTTATGTGCTTAGGACACCCTCTTGAAAATGTATTGCGTTGCTCGGCATCTTTATGTCCTCCTCATCTCCAGCTTTCAAGGCAACTTAGAGAAACGGAAACAAGGCTACGCTGTTCACTTTGGCAGCACATTTATTAAAACTGGAACAATACAATACAAAAAAGATTTGCATGGTCCCTGCACAAGGTTGGGCACACAAAGCTACATTACTTTACTAGAGCAGTAAATTGCCCATTCTTGTTTAGTTCTCATATCATTCTCTACCCTCGTTATATAAAATTTCAAACGAAAAAAATCAGTGGGAACAGCTAATGTAGGCACCATTTACCTCCACTGTGTGTATGCGTGTGTGTGTGTGTGCACGTGCACACACACACAGAAGATGCTTCAGCCAGGATAGAAAATGTTATCAGCCTTCACATATTTGGTTACCCACCATCAATCATGTACAATCCGATAATACTGAAGCAATGACTGAAAAAATGAGTTTCACAGAGTTTCATAGCTACTAACTAGCTAGATCAAGATTGGGAAATAAATAAGTGGAAAAGCTGTATTGTTCTTTTTTTTAAAGACCTTTTCCCGCTAGTATCTTAGGCTGTTGTCACAGCATCACTCAGCCATTGTTAATGAGATATAAAATTTATCTCCCTTATCGTCATTTTGGCACTACAAGGTTGGACGACTCTACAAGATGATCTAAGTCACCGGTGGAGAAATCACCTTTGATCATTTTGCTTTCTGCAAAAGCACTGCAGCTGAGATGATACAGCATTTTTAATGGATCTAGACAAGAATAATTAAGTTGACTCACCTCTGGGCAGTCTCAACTGACTGCTCCCAATCCTGCAAAGCCAGCTGTAGCTTCATCTTTTTTATAAATGCCGGAAGGAAGCGTGGGAAATTCGCAATTATTTGATTCACAGTTTCCAAAGCTCCTGAATAATTATGACGCACTTCAAAATATTGGGCCTAGTGAACAATAAAATGATCACCCGGTCACTTTTGTCTTGCTTTAAAAAAAAGAAAAGGCTTTCTAACTAGAAAAAAAGTTTTTCTGAGACAATTCCCTGGCTGGTGCACACTGGTGGAAAAGTAGTCTGTTGTAACTGCTTATCTAGAACCTGTTTCCCCATACAGAAAGATTTTGAAAGGTATATTAGGTAGTCCTTGATTTACGAATGGCTGCTTAGTGACTATTTGAAGTTATGTCAGACCTCCCTGGCGGTATTTATGACCTAGTTCCAAACTTATAACAGGCCACCCCTCTGACAGTCATGTGACTGCATCAGGGGTGGGTTCCACTTACCTTCACCACTGGTTCGCATTGCAATGTTTTGCACGATTTGGCTTCCGCGCATGCTCAGAAGCAGGAATTAGCCCGAAACACAGCTGAGGAGCTCATCAGCTGTGCTTCGGGCAAAGAAATAAAGGTCAGAATTCACCCGCGGGCAGGCGGGCCCTTTTTCAAGCCGTGGAAGGGGAAAATTTCGCACAAAATCCAAAAAAAAGATGGCGGCGCGCATGGAATGGCACCGACAGTGATGTCACCAGTGGGTCGCTACTGGTTCGGGCGATCCAGTCCGAACCGGGAGGAACCCACCCCTGGACTGCATGTCAGGCACTGAGCAACTGCATTTACAGCTCTTTGCCACATCCCATGCCCATGTGTTCGCATTTTATGACAGTTTCGCTGAAAACCAGTATTTACTTCTGGTTTTCAGCAAAACTGACCCATAGTGACCACAGTGCTTAATGACCACAGAGCATGATAACATAACATGGTTAGGACACTGGGTTGGGGTTAGCAAGTCCATGTTTGAAACCCAAATGGTGCTGTGTGGAGGAGTGAGCTCCTGTCACTTGCTCCAGCTCCGTGACATGAAAGGAGCCCCCACAGGAGTTCCCTGGGCAACAGTGATGTCACTGGCTAATTCCTTCAACCCAGCAGTGCCTTAAACAATGCCTTCAACACAAACGGGATGGGGGGAGGGGAGAACCACAGTGTTTGCTCAACAACTGCCACAAAAAAGTTCATAAAGTCAGGCCTGTCAGATGGGTGACCTTAGTACAGCAGACAAAAAAGCTCTACAGAGAATTATTACAACTGTCCAGAATATCATTGGGATCCAGCTACCAGCCCTGGACGATATCTTCACATCTCGCTGTTCTAGGAAGCTGCACAATATTCTCAGAGACTCTTCTCATCCTGCTTACAATCTCTTCGGACTGTTTCCTTCTGGCAGAAGATACAGAACTCGGACCACACACTTTCTGAACAGTTTTCATCCCAGAGCTATAATTGCACTTAATAATGAACTAAAGGGTCACCATCAGTGAGCTGTTGGACAGTATTACTTGGTCTGTTGTATGGATGTTTGGGTGGTTCAGGGTGGGAATTTGTGGCGGGTGGGGTGTGTTTTAGGGATTGTTATGTGTGTTGGGGACTGGTCTTGAGGCGTTATGTGAATTTCGTTGTATGGGTGTACTGTGTATATACATGCAATGACAATAAATTGATATTAAATATTTAAATATTTTTTTACAATCATCACAATTTATAACCATGATAGGCAGGCTCCATTATGGTCCCAAGTCAAGGACTATTTGTATGAACTTATAGGATATCTTCCACTGAAGGTCATCAGTTTCAATGCTGTTGTATAAAATAAAGCTTTGTGACAAAATAGCAATATTCCTACAAGATGCGAAGTACAATGCGACTTCTTTGGTCTCCATTTAGTGTGTTACGTTAATCTAGCCCAGGGGTAGGCAAAGTTGACTCTTCTATGACTCATGGACTTCAACTCCCAGAATTCCTGAGCTAACATGATTGGCTCAGAAAGTCTGGGAGTTGAAGTCCATGAGTCATAGAAGAGCCAACTTTGCCTACCCCTGGGCTAGCCCATTGCTGTTTATTCAACAACTATGTTTAAACAACCCATGCTTAGTATAATGCCAGAACCAATGAGTTTATAACCAGGATTATGATTTGGAAAGCAAAACCATTCAAAGCAGCGAATATGCAAAATGCAAGTTTCTAAATGGAATTTTTAAAAATATTGCAGCAAAGTGATTGTAAACCTACTGATTCAAATGAAATTTGTAGTAACGTTTTTAAAACAGAATACATTTGGGCAAACATAGTATTTAAAAGAGACCTACGAAGCTTCTTTTTAAGAAGAAACAAAAAGAACTATTTCTTTTCTACAGTTACAAATGGTAAAACCCTTTATAGCTTCTATTTGATTCCCAGACTTTATGTACATTGCTCTTCAATTGCTTCAATTCTTAAGTGTAGAATTGACTCCAAATGCATCTTTTTGCTTTTCAATAAGGAAAAGCATATGTCAGAGCAAATACAAATAATTGATGATATGATGGCTAAAGGACTTGATCCTGTGAATCGAAGAATGAATATTGACTTCAATTCTTAGAACCCATATTCACATCACACAAAATAAGAAATTAAGAGGAGAGAGAGAGAATAAATAGCATTCTGAATGCAACATAAGGTTGCTTTGATCTGCTCCCTTCATCCTGGATGGCAACTGCATTCATCTGTGCTGGATCAGTCTGCATCAGCTGCAACGTTTGTTACTAATTAGATGCATTTAAAAGCTTTTTATACACTTACTTTACCCATCAGGCCAAAAATATCATTCCCATTTTGGAGCCCTTCATCAAAACATTTTCCAGCTTTTTTGATGCTTGCTTCTTTCCCACTAGTCACATCAAGCCATCCTTTTAGAATCCACCCCTGGAAGAACAAAGCAAAACATTAAATGAAGCAGCACTCTGCTGCTGTTACTGGATAAGCAAAGTTCTACTTAACATAAATGCAATAATTTATGCAATACAGAAGACTGATATATGTTCCATGGTGCTCATACCTGCTGTTATAGCAATAGCACTTAAGACTTATATACCACTTCATAGTGCTTCAACAGCCCTCTCTAAGCAGTTTACAATGTCAGCATATTGCCCCCAACAATCTGGGTCTTCATTTTACCAACCTCAGAAGGATGGAAGGCTGAGTCAACCTTGACCCAGTCAGGATCCAACTCCTGGCTGTAGGCAGAGTCAGCCTGCAATACTGCATTCTAACTACTGCACCACCATGGCTCATGGGATGGGACGGATTTAGTACTTAAAGCGTTATGAATGTTCCCTATTTATCCATCCCCATTAAGGGGCCTTCTCCAGATAGGTAGAAAGACAACCCTTAGCACTCTACACCACTGGCACACTGATGAAGTGCTCTAAAAGCTACTGTGAACGCTAAAAGGACCAAAATCGTGAGACCACAGAGATATTACAATGACAATCCATAAATGTTAACAGCTCTTTCCACTAAGAACCAATCTACCTTTAGCCCATCCAGACACTCAGGCAGGAAGGCTCTGTGGGGGCTCCGGTTCTCTGGAACCAATTACTCCCAGAGATTCGATCTATCCCCACCTTGCTGGCTTTCCGGAAAGCCATTAAGACATGGCTCTTCCTGCAGGCGGGGTGAAATAGATCTTAATGCCCCATGGATGACTGGTTTTAACTTTTCTATTTGTTTTAAATGGTTTTATTGTATTGTATTGTATTATTGTATTTTTATTGATTGTTCTTCTCTCTGCTGTACGCCGCCCTGAGTCCCACGGGATTGGGCGGCTTATAAGAACAATAAATTAAATTAAATTAAATTAAATTAAGAAGAGATGTAAGGTTTGAACCTCAAGATGGATATAAATAAATATAAGGCTTTGAAGGTTTATGGTCAGCACTGGCAAATTTTTTGTTCTAATTATGGCCTTCCTAGTAGCTGTAATAAAACTAGCTTATCGAACAGCGGAATTCTTGAATCTCACCCTTGGAGTCCAAGTCATAGTCCAGATGAAGCCTGGAATCTTTTCAAAAGCATATGGAATATTAGCATAACAGAAGTAAATAACAAAGAAAACTAGTTGGTAAAGAAAGCATTTAGGATTTCAGAATTCTTCCATTTAAAATGGCTGGATGGTTTAAAAAAAAACAAAAAACAAAACCTGTTATAGCTCCAAAGTGATCTAAGATCTATTCCTGGGTGTTTCGAGGCTCCTAAAAAAGTGGAATACGATATGATACAGAGACAAAGCAACGTGGGAAAATCAGCAAATACATAGGATGCTCCAAATTGTGGGAATAGAAGACAAAACTACCACTAGTTACCTCCCCATATATAGGCCACTATATCTGCAGGGAACATAGCACTTGTAAGCTAAGTGTGAAATACGTAGTAATAGCAGAATGTGAACATATGGTATCATTGGCCAGTAGTACATTCCACTTATGGAAGCATGCCTCCCAAACATTAAACTAAAGGAAAACTATCAGGCTATTTTGTAACAGTACCAATATTATCAGTTTTCTTGTGATTTTTTTGTACTTCTCAAGTGTTCAGGAAGTTAGTGATAATCCACTCGGAGATGAAAGATGACCGAGAGCAATCACAATCTGGGAGTCATCAAATCGTGTTTATAGCAAGTACAACACAAAACTATAGGGAATAGGTTACCTCTTTACTGCCATTTGAGATCTTGATCATTCTGTCGACGTATTCGCGGGCTTTCTCATAGCGGCCGATATGCCACAAGAACAGTCCTGCAAAATATAAAGCCTCTTGTCCTGCTGTCTTACGATGCTCCTTCAACTTGGCATCAAGATCCATGATAACTTCCCGATCTAAAAACAAGGGAGAAGGCAGTAATAATCATATAGTTTGAAGGACCATCATTGAACGATGACTTCGGCAGATTAAAGATTTATTGCAAGATATTTCATAACACCAACCAAACCCTATTAAAAACAATAAAGTAAATGTGTTCTATAGAGTCATAGAGCAGAACAGCAAATGGTATCTAGCCCAGCCGATGCAGGAAATTCACCAGTCTGGTGTCCAAAGTGCCCTAACAGACAAACATCTACTCTCTGAAAAGCCCACCATTTTTTTCACCATAATCTGCTCTGCTGTTGAACGGCTGATAAACGTGCCATTTTTGAAGATGGCTTTTCATATATTCTTTTCATATTTTCCCCCCAAGAATAATCATAGTCTCCAGAACCCACTCCATCTTTCTTGTTCTTCTCTAGACTTTTCCATTTGCTATATTCTTGAATGGCGTCCTCCAATATTGAACACAGTAGTCTCCAAGACGTCTGATAAAGGCGTAAAGACACAATTCCATTTTGACTATGATGCTAGATCCATGATGGCGAACCTATGGCATGCATGCCACAGGTGGCACACGGAGCCATATCTGCTGGCATGCGAGCAGTGCCCTAGCTCAGCCGGCCAGCTGATTTTTGGCTCACACGGAGGCTCTGGGATGGCATTTTCGCCCTCCCCAGGCTCCAAGAAAGCCTCTGGAGCCTGGGGAGGGCAAAAAACGGGCCTACCGGGCCCACTGGAAGTCGGGAAATGGGGGAGCAGGGGGGGTTATGCGCGCATGCGTGGGGGGGTGGGGCAGCACAGGGGACAAACACATGCGCAGGGGGGTGGGGCACGTGGGGGGCATTGAATTATGGGTGTGGGCACGCATGCGCGATAGCCTGCGCACGCACGCTTTCGGCACCAGAGGAAAAAAAGTTCGCCATCACTGTGCTAGATCTATTAATCAAGCTTATACTTCCAGTAACTGGTTTGGCTGTCACACTGTATTTAGTAATTCAGTTCATGGAGAGAACTGGGTCTCTGCAGACTAAAGATGACTTTTGACCTGCCACTGTCCACAAGGGGATTTGGAAAAGCACGACAGAATTTAAATTTGAGCCTTTACCTATCTAGTTGTACTGAAGACATCTCAAACTACAACTTCCACCCTTTGAATCAATGTAAAATTTACTTCCTGGAAATTATGAGGGATAAAACATAGAGGGCATCATCTGAATCCAAATCAGGTAGCTAATTTAGTTAAATACACCATAAAACCGGCCAACCAGTGGCTTAGAAATTGGAAATTATGAGATGGACTATTCATCATTACCCAAAACATCCATATTAGGATCAATTGAAATGAAATCATCTTCCAGGAGGATTTGAAACCTTGTTCCTACTAATAATTGATAATTTTACAGAAAGCTAATTTCCATCCTTCCGAGGTGGGTAAAATGAGGACCCAGATTGTTGGGGGCAACAGGCTGACTCTGTAAAACCGCTTAGAGTGGGCTGTAAAGCACTGTGAAGTGGTATATAAGTCTAAGTGCTATTGCTATAAAAGAATGGAGAAAGTGGCGATGCAACTAATCAGCACTCAAGGAACTTTGTGATAACTGAAAAAGGTAAAATAATAATGGCATGGGAGAGAGGTCAGGGAAGGAGAGCCTTGTTAGAAGAATACATGATTGGTGGTTGCAACAATACCATCGGGATGGTGAGGTGTGAACATCTCTTTTGTAGCAGAGTTCCACCTGTACCTTCATATTAAAATGGAGAAATAGCATTATTACAATTCACTATGTACAAGTATAAAAGTTTTCTGAGTAAAAATAAGTGAGACACTACCTGGATTTGGCCTTTTTTTGTGGGCATAAATCATTGCCATCATTGTGCACAGGGACACTTCTTGTTTGTTTTGAATGGATTCAAGACTCAGAAGAGCTTCTTGGATGTGCCCTAGGAGAACAAAATCAGTCAGGGGGTAAGTTGCATTCATTTGTGTAGCAGCAATTTGGCTTCCCCATTATGCCTTCTTCAATGTAATGCTGTAAAGAATAGAATAGAATAGAATAGAATAGAACAGAATAGAATAGAATAGAATAGAATAGAATAGAATAGAATATTTATTTATTCATTCTTTCTTTCTTTCTTTCTTTCTTTCTTTCTTTCTTTCTTTCTTTCTTTCTTTCTTTCTTTCTTTGTTCTTCTATACCGCCCTACTCCCGAGGATAGGATAGGATAGGATAGAATAGAATAGAATAGAATAGAATAGAATAGAATAGAATAGAATAGAATAGAATAACAGAGTTGGAAGGGACCTTGGAGGTCTTCTAGTCCAACCCCCTGCTTAGGCAGGAAACCCTACACCACTTCAGACAAATGGTTATCCAACCTCTTCTTAAAAACTTCCAATGTTGGAGCATTCACAACTTCTGGAGGCAAGCTGTTCCACTGATTAATTGTTCTAACTGTCAGGAAATTTCTCCTTAGTTCTAAGTTGCTTTTCTCCTTGTTTAGTTTCCACCCATTGCTTCTTGTTCTACCCTCAGGTGCTTTGGAGAATAGTTTTGACTCCCTCTTCTTTGTGGCAACCCCTGAGATATTGGAACACTGCTATCATGTCTCCCCTAGTCCTTCTTTTCATTAAACTAGAATACCCAGTTCACGCAACCGTTCTTCATATGTTTTAGCCTCCAGTCCCCTAATCATCTTTGTTGCTCTTCTCTGCACTCTTTCTAGAGTCTCAACATCCTTTTTGCATCGTGGCGACCAAAACTGAATGCAGTATTCCAAGTGTGGCCTTACCAAGGCATTATAAAGTGGTATTAACACTTCAAGTGATCTCGATTCTATCCCTCTGTTAATGCAGCCTAGAACTGTGTTGGCTTTTTGGGCAGCTGCTGCACACTGCTGGCTCATATTTAAATGGTTGTCCACTAGGACTCCAAGGTCCTAGTAAGAGAGCTCACAGTTACTATTGTTGAGCAAGGTACCACGTATACTATACCTCTGCATTTTGGTTTTCTTGCCTAAATGTAGAACCTTACTTTTTTCACCATTGAATTTCATTTTGTTAGATAGTGCCCAATGTTCAAGTCTGTCAAGAACCTTCTTTATCTTGAGTCTATCTTCTGGAGTGTTGGCTATTCCTGCCAGTTTGGTGTCATCTGCAAATTTGATGAGTTCCCCATCTATCCCCTCGTCCAAGTCATTGATGAAGATATTGAAGAGTACTGGGCCTAAAAAAGAGCCTTGCTCTGCAAACTCCACTGCATACTTCCCTCCATGTAGATGCAGTTCCATTGAGCACTACACATTGAGTGCGGTTGGTCAGCCAGTTACAACTGTCACATACAGACACTGCAGACACACAATCACATTTTTGGTGCTTGGCAACTGGCTCATATTTGTGATGGTTTGTAACATAATTTCTAAAGCACTCATTCAGGAGAATGGATTCACTTAATGACCATGTGATTCACTTCATGACTGTGGTCTCACATTATGAAATAAAAAGAGTCATAAAATTAAGTCAAGTCACAGAGTGACCCATTTAATGACAACAACCTATGACCAAAATTTCAGTCCCAACTGTGGTTGCTAAATGAGAGTTACCTGTATCCCTCACAGGTCACAGAAAAATGTGCAGTGTTTTCCATATATACAAGACAATTTTGTGATGAGGAGATATTTTTCTCATCCTATAAATAACTTCAGATAATTTCTTGAATAGCATTAACATTATGTAATACTGATTTGCAATTGGCATCCATTCATGAATTTATGAAACACTATTATTTTTACACACACACACACACACACACACACACACACACACACACACACACACACACACACACACACACATTAATTGCACCAAATACTGGGTTTGGGGATTAAAACAAACCCTCACATTCAACCTTTCAAACACCTAAGATAAGTCTCTTGGTTGACTAGAAAATCATGAGTTGCCCAAATGATCCTAAAAGAGTTTATTTGAAGAAACAAATTACAAGGGTAACAAATCAATAATTCTTTTCCTTTGCAACAGAAATTGCAGGGATGGACCACATGGGACTTCAGATGTTGAATTCCAACTAGGCTACCAGATTTGAGCTGCAAAAATTAAACATCCACAGCTAGCTGGATGTTTCTGTGATTCTTTTCTGACATCAGTGTTCCCAAATTTTTCTGCCCAAATCTGATAGCACTACCTTTACCCACCCAGCATTACCAAGGGCTGAGGCTTTGCAACATCCAGAACTTAGTACCCTAAACTGTTTACTGGGCAGAAATAGTGGCATGCATGTTCGACTGTAGAACTAAAATATTTACTTACAGAAACTTTTAAGTGAGATTATTTATGATTGCAATCCTATGTGCCCCTTCCTGAAAGGAAGGCCCATGAAATTTACTTCTTAGTAAGTATTCATTATCAGATGAATAAACAACACCTGCAAATGTGAAAGTATATAAAATAAAGAATTACCTTCCATCAAAATGCCATAAGAATGGTAGAAAAGAAACACTGGGTCATTGTTAAATGTCTTCAAGCCTTCGTTGGCAATAGTCTGAACATGGCGAAAATAGCCTTCCTGACAGTAGTAATTAATTGAAGCCTGAAAGAAAATTAAAAGACTTGGATTTACACAAGTAAGCAGGGGATTCACACTCATAAAACAGAGAAAAAGGATTTAGGAGAGTTACTTCCAAAATCAGACAACAATCTCTTTTGCACAGCTTTTGAGTAGTTTTCCCCACGCTGATGTACTTCCTCAACTGCAGAATCCTCAAGCAAAGAAAGAATTTCCCCACATGGTGCCTAGTCTTTTGGCCTCCTGCAGTATTCAAGTATTTAATGATTCCTGTAAAATTTATATGTGAGTGGCTTGTTGATTTAGCGCATCAGGTATTTTCCAAAGGCTGAGAAAAAGTGACTAGCCCAAAAGTCACCGATGAACTTGAGTAGGGCTTTGAACCTCTCCAGCCCCAGTGCAATAACTCTAAACCCTGGAAGTTGGGAGTTGTGATCTCAGCACGTTTGAAGGACAACTTACAAAAGGATGGTGTAAGGGAGAAGTCAGTCTTGACTGATCGCCATTTGTTTCTCTGGCTTTTGACATCTGCGTTACAAATACTGACCCCAACACAGTTTATGTTTTGCACATGCATTCTTCACAAAAGCGAAGCGTTCGAACAATTTTCTACCTTATGACTGCTCTAGGAAAGATGCCTTTTCCCACAGCAAAACACATGAAGCGACCGACAAGTAGGTCAGCATCAGCTGTCAAAAACAGTTCAGACTGCAAGCAGAAGCAATGCGAGTTGTTGTTGTTGTTTTTTCATGCTCAGCTGCCTCCAAATTTACACCCCTTCTCCCCCAATTGCAATTGCTGCTTCTGGAGCCCAGCAGATTTCCTCACTGCTATGCTCTTCGGATGTACCAACTGGCATGACAACTTTCAGAATTTTAGCCAGGAATTCTGGGAGTCGTAGTTCCAAGGTAGCCAAGAAGGAAGGAGTGTGTGCTCTAGCGCAGGGGTCTCCAACCTTGGTAACTTTAAGACTTGTGGACTTCAACTCCCAGAATTCCTTAGCCAGCTTTGCTGGCTGAGGAACTCTGGGAGTTGAAGTCCACAAGTCTTAAAGTTGCCAAGGTTGGAGACCTCTGCGGGTCTAGCGTTTAATGATGCCTGTGTTCGTGCAGAGGGGGCTGGACTCACACATACACTCAGCTTCTTACAAAAATCATAGCCAGCCTCAGGAGGAAAACGCGTCGGCTCTGGATTTTAAGGCAGAAAGGCGAAAGGGGGCGGGGGAAAGCAATTTCAAAGGCCCTGGAGACAAAGAGCAAAGCTATTCTTTTTTGCCGTCCGATGCGGGTGCCGAGGCCAAACCCTGCGGGAAGCGAATCCGCTCCTCCAAGCAAAACCCAAAGGGCTTTGCAGAACCATCGGGGAAGGGGAGCCTGGGCTTCCTCGCCCAGCTGCTACCGGCGTTGTTTTCCCGGAGCTTAGCGTCCTTCCTTAGGAAGGAGGAACAACAACGCCGGGAAGGAGAAGCGTCAGAAAACGGGGCTGCCGTTTCCAGAACGGAGGAAGGGAGACGCGGGGCGATGCCCGGCGGCGAGGAAGTGGGGGATCGCTGCGCGGTGGAAGGAAGGAAGGAAGGAAGGAAGGAAGGAAGGAAGGAAGGAAGGAAGGAAGGAAGGAAGGAAGGAAGGAAGGAAGGAAGGAAGGAAGGAAGGAAGGAAGGAAGGAAGGAAGGGGAGAGAAGGAAGGAAGGGAGGGAGGGAGGGGAAGGGAGGGAGGAAAGGGAGAGAAGAAGGGGAGAAGAGAGGGAGGAAGGAAGGAAAGGGAGAGAAGGAAGGAAGGAAGGAAGGAAGGAGAGAGGAGGGAGGGAGGGAGGAAGGAGAGGGAGGGAGGAAAGAAAGAAAGGGAGAGAAGGAAAGAAGGAAGGAAGGGGAGAAGAGAGAGGCAGGAAGGAAGGAAAGGGAGAGAAGGAAGGAAGGAGGGATGGAGAGAGGAGGGAGGGAGGGAGGAAGGAAGGATCAGAGTTTCCAACCAACCTGCAGGAAGGAAGAATCCATGGCCGCTGAAGAATCCAAGCGATAGCAACACTCGTTGCCAGTGCAACAGGATGGCCCCAAACGTCAGTGAAAGGTGGAGCTTAAAGCAAGGGGCGACGCTTTGCCTTTGAATCGCAGGAGAGGCGGGTGGCGGCAGCTCCTCCCCTTCCCTGGAAACTCCGCAGTGCCTTTCAGCGGATTAGAATTCGGTGCCTCCCGCGGTTTTTGTAACCCGCAGCCAAAGGATGCTAGACCGAGCTCCCCTCAACGGGGGTCGTTGAGTGGGTTGGCGCTGTCCCTGCACCCGAGATCGGCTGCCTCGGAGGCGCGAAAAGCCCCCCCCCCCAGCTCATATTGTGTGAACCGGATCCGCTCAATCCCGCCCCTGCTCAATCCCGCCCCCCTTCCCCCGATAACGCGCAGCGAAACAGAAGGAAGTGGAGTCTTCCTCCCAGCCCTTCCCAGGGTTCTCGAACTCCTGCGCGGGATCCTAACCTTCGAACGGTGCGTCGGATGGGTTGCTGTCAAGACCCATCGCCTGATGGAGTTTATTCAGTTGGGTGCGTGTGCACACAAAGACGACGGCGGTCTTTTTTCTTTTAGTGCGCTAACCCAGTGATCTTGATTGATTTCATGGGCATTTTAAGAGTATTGTTTTTAAAGCCAAAAATATGTAAGAATTGCAGGGTGCCTTATCTTTTTCTCGCCTAAGAGGAGGCGCTGCATCCAAGCTGGTTGATTATGCTCCCTCAAGTCGTTGTGACTTTTAAGAAGCCACACAGATTTTCTCCTAGCCTGCCCTGGTCCCTTCAACTCTTCCACCGGTACACTAAGTTACATCATCTCTTTCATTCCGCCTTTCCCAGCAACATCCCCTTTTCCAGAGATTCTCAAAATTGTCTGAAATAGGATAATTTGAGCCTGATCATTTACAAGCGTAATAAGCTCCCTTATTCAAATGTAATTGTTCAAACTCAGACAATAATTGATTGAAGCTGGGGTCCCAAACACAATCTTTTTGAGCATCTAATATGTGCCTTATACCTCTCCCTTGGCACACCCCTAATTCGATTCTCTGCCTAATTTGCTGCTGTTATGTTCCTGAATGATGTTTTATTCTGATTAATTGCAAAATATAGCCATTTCAGAGTTATGAATTATAACTTCCCCGAGGTGGCGCAGTGGTTAAATGCAGCTACTGCAGGCTACTTCAGTTGATTGCTAGTTCAGCTGTTCAAATATCACCAGGCTCAAGGTTGACTCAGTCTTCCATCCTTCTGAGGTGGGTAAAATGAGGACCCAGATTGTTGGGGGCAATATGCTGAACTCTGTAAACCGCTTAGAGAGGGCTGTAAAGCACTATGAAGCGGTATATAAGTCTAAGTGCTATTGCTATTGTTGTTGTTATTGTAGCATCATCCAGAGATTTACATGGCTCCTAACTCTGGTGTTGTTCAGAAAATTTTTGAAAACCTAATTGTTTCCCTGGGTTTTATGTAAGGATGGCTATTAATCTCATTTAGGATTTTATGCCTGGTGAATGGTCTTTTCGGGATGCACATGGTTTGTGCTCTTACTGCTTTATTATATTACATTTTATTGTTTGTAAGCGGCATGGAGTTGTATGGAATTGGGCAGCCTCTACATCTAATCAATTAATGCACTTTGCCATACATTCATTTATTGGGGGGAATTGATCTGGGTATTGTAAAGTTGGGGGGGAAAGTGAGCTGATGGTACTTGGTAGGGAATTTGTCACAAGGAACAAGGAAATAGCTTAAATGCTTAGAATCTAGGGGCTCAACTGGAGAAAGAACAGAGGGAAAGTTATGCAGGTAAACAAGGGGAAATAGGTAACCCATCATGGGATGAAATAAAGAGGTTCTTCCTACAGAATGGAGAAGAAGACAAAAAAACTAAGAGTCTGGAAAACATATGGATATATATATATATATATATATATATATATATATATATATATATATATATATATATATATATATATATATATATATATATATATACATACATACATACATACATATACATATATCCCGTGTGTGTGTGTGTATACAGTATACACACACACACACACATACACACACACACACACACACACACACACAAAGGACTGCTTCTCCCAAACAAGGCTTGACCGAAAGAGAGACTAAGTCTAAATGTATGCCTTGAGATTTGAATGACCATGAACAAATCCATGGTCAAAGGGATGTTGAATCTGGGGCAGCACACAAATTCATGACCTCCTTGTTAACCATGAACAAATCCATGGTTAACAAGGGGGTCATAAATTTGTGTGCTGCCCCAGATTCAACATCCCTTTTGGCAAATTAAATCCCCAAGGACAAAAAGTGGCTATAGTTTCCTGGAATTGAAACTAGGAAACAGTTCAAGGAGGGATGATGCGATGCAGCTGGAAGGGCAGTGCAACAGCAGCAATCCCCATTGTCTCTAAGGCGCAACCTCAACTAGAGTGTCACATCTGGTTATTATCTGCAAAGCAAAGTCTGTGACAGCTCTCAATGCCTTTCCCCACCCTCTTCCCCTAGGCTCCACCTGGTGCAGAAGAAATAGCCAAAGCACCGAGATCCAATAACTTGGTATATAAGCAAATATTGGGGGCCAGTTTTCAAACAGCATCCCTGAGAATTTAAGATTAAGGGAGGAAGGTAGTGAAACTTTAAAGTGAGAGAAAGCTTTCTGGTTTTAAAAGATTAAAGGCTATGAAGAGCATTCAGGAGAGCTAATAATAGAAAGATAAGCAAGAGTAAATGGACGATAGGCAAAGTTTTCTTCTTTTTTTCTCCTGATGATGTGCCTGTTGAGTTGAAGGGAGGTAGATCAGCAGGCAAGATACCACCAGAGAAAATCCATCAGAAAGGTCAAGAGAGTGAGGAGCATACCCATATAGAACAGCTAGGGGAGTAGGATGTGACTAGAAGAACCAATGAGCAGCTGACCTGGATTTGGATTGGGCCCAGATTTGGATTTGGGAGGTGCAAGCAGAGGAGAACCACAAAAAGCCAAGAAGAGAGGGGCGAAAATTTCTCCATGAGACTTTTGCAAGAAAACTAAGATTGTAGTGTTAGATGTATATACTGTACAGTATTTATATGTACAGTATGTGTCTTTCAAGCAAGGTTTTGACTCCACGTGACTGCCTGAACTAGTCCCCACAATTTTCTTCGAAAGATTTATGTAGTTACCATTGCGTCCTGGCTAAGAGAATGAGAAAGAATGACTATCAGCTGGTTTTGTGTATAAGATGGGACTGGAACTCACAGTCTCCCGCTTTCTATCCGGAAGCTTTAACTACTATACCAAACTGGCTTTCATATGTTTATGGGTTGAAATAATACTGCGTTTAAAAAGAGCTTGCTTAGCTGTTGGGTGACAGGCAGAGTGTAATCCTGAAGTCTTCAAGTAAAACTCTCAGGATAGCGGAGTGTGGGTAAGGATAATTTTCCAACATTTAATTCTATGAAATATTCTTGCCTTTGTATAAATGTAGAGCTGGATGTTTGTTGCTTAAGGGATGTAGTAACACAGAATGGTTTTCAGTTCTGAAATCAAAGAAGGGAAGGGCCCCCAAATTTGTCTTCATCTTTACATAACAGAGACCACTCTAGAAAGCTTCAGTCTAGAAAGTTGTTTCTATCGTTGTTTCTGTGTGGTGTGGTACTGATGTTTCATTTTGCCTTTTTTGCTGTCAAAAAACAGAAGGGAGGAATCGATTATGTGCCATCAAGCTGCTTTTGAAACCTAGACTGATTTTCTCCATGATGATCTGACCCTATCCCGGTCTTTCAGATCTTCCGGCAGTACCTTCATTACCACTGTAACTGAGTCCATCCACCTTATTGTTGGCTGTTGTCTTCTTCTGTCTCCTTCCCAGCATGAGAGCTTTTTCCAGAGAACTAGGTCTTTACACAATGTGTTCAAAGTAGAATAAATAATTCAAGCCTGGTATTTATGCCTCAAGTGAGAACTTGAATTGATTTGTTCACTAACCCATTGTTTTGTTCTTGGCTTTCCACAGTATCCTCAGGTGTCTTCTCCAACACCGAGGTGGCGCAGCGGTTAGAGTGGGGTACTGCAGGCCACTTTAGCTGACTATGATCCGCAGGTCAGCGGTTCAAATCTCACCGTCTCAAGGTTGACTCAGCCTTCCATCCTTCTGAGGTAGGTAAAATGAGGACCCAGATTGTTGGGGGCAATATAAATATACATTGCTTACTGGTGTAAACCGCTTAGAGAGTGCTTGCACTGTGAGGGGGTATATAAATGTCACTAATAAATAAAATAAATAAATAAACACCAAAGTTCATAAGTATTAATAAACTATCTTCCTCTTCAAAGCCCAGCATTAGCTTCCTTAGCGAGAGAAAGGTAATAACTCTACTAAAATAACATTAATGTCCTACAATAGTTGCATACTAGAGTAATTTGTCATGGACAATTCAGAACAACAGAGCTCAACACTTGAGGAGAAATAAAATAGCTGAACCCTAAACAATTGGAAAGCAAAAATGTTTATGGAAGTTGATGGCCACAAGGTGGAAACCACTTAGCATTTAGGTTGTACTTTTTATGTCCAGATGTCCATACTGGCTGTACTGTAATAAATATTATATGCACATCTGTTGATGTCCTAGAAATATTTTAGACTTAAAGGCATTTTATAGCCTTTTCTACAGTATGTCTGTCTATGCTTTCCTAGGTTAGGGCTTCTCACATGTTGTTCATTTTTTTAAATTATGTAGACTGTTTAATTCACTGGTCAGTTCAATAAAGACTATCTCTCTCCATCTCCCAACTACAGTGGCTGAAAATGGAGTAATTCCAAGACACTGAGTGGCATCAAATTGGAAAAGATTGGTGTGAACCAGGAAGGGCCTAGGTGTCAAACTGGCGGCCTGCAGGCTGGATGCGTCACATGCAGACCATGCCCACCCCAGCTCCGCGAAGGCGGAAACATCGTGAAACGTCATGTGACAATAACGTGATGCGGCGAGTTTGACACCGATGGCCTAGGTCAGTGATGGCGAACCTATGGTACCTGTGCCACAGGTGGCACGCAGAGCCATATCTTAGGGCACGCGAAGCATTGCCCTATGTCAGCTCCAGTGCGCATGCACATGCTGGCCAGCTGATTTTCGGCCTTCTTTTCAGCCATTTTCCCTCTCCCCAGGCTTCAGGAAAGCCTCCTGAAGCCTGAGGACGGTGAAAAACGGCCCAACGGGCCTACCGGAAGTGCTGAGGCTTCACTGAGGCCTGCGTGCATGCACGGGGGGGTCAGTGTGGGGGGGTTGTGCATATGCGCAGGGGAGGGCATTGCATTATGGGTGTGGGCACACATGTACGCGCTATCACACACACGCACACCAGAGGTGGGTTCCTGCCGGTGCGGTTAATAGCTGTTGTTCGGCGCAGAGCCGAAGACGCTGCTGCAGTTTGCGGCGCGGGGGCTTTCCCCGGGCGCTGCCGCCGCCCTCATGGACGCCGCCGTTTGCGTTCTTTTGCCCTCTGCGCATACGCAAAGCGTTCTGCATGCGCAGAGGGCAAAAGAACGCAATTGGCGGCGTCCATGTGGGCGTGGAAAGCGCCCGGGAAAAGCTCCCGCGCCGCAAACGGTAGCAGCGTCTTCGGCTCTGCGCTGAACAACAGCTATTAACCGCACCGGCAAAAACAGGCAGGAACCCACCTCTGGTGCACACCCTTTTGGCACCCGACCCAAAAGTTCGCCATCACTGGCCTAGGTTATGAGCAGACATCTCCTCTTGCACTGGAGCAAATGTATTCTTCTTTCTCCCCTCCTCCTCAAAGCACATAACATATCCTTCAAATTTGCCTTACAGGGCTGATGGATGCTCATTGTAATTTGATTAAAATAAACATAGAGCTTGTAATGGGGAGAGGAAATTACCCTGTTTAATTCCACTGACAGACATAATTCTGGCTCATCACAATGTATTCCTTAGCAAAGAAAAACAAGAACCCTGGACATAGAAAATCAAAATAACCTTTCCCCCCCCATGAACCCTTATTTTCAGTTGACGGAAGTTTGTATTATTTCTTGGGCAGAGCAGAACTCCTGCTGCATGTGGTCTACAACCAGATTTTCCATCCTGAAAAGAAACCCTAATCAAGGAATAAAATTGTTTTAATTCATACTTAGTGCAATATTTCCTTTCCCCCCCTCAATCAGTATGGAAATATTTTTGTCTTTGTAATATTAAAAAAACCACCTTTTAAAAGGGGACAGTTTCTCAGATCTAGTCAAGCAAAAATTACCTTATATTTACTTTGCAAAGTTTTACCCATTCTTTAGAGCATTTTTTAATTTAATAATTGTTATTTCCACAATTCTGATGTTCTAGTATAGGTAGTCCTCGACTTATGACCACAATTGAGCCCAAAATTTCCATTGTTAATGTTAAGCAAAGCAATTGTTAAGCGAGTTATGCCCCATTTTATCTTTTTTGCCATAATTGTTAAGCAAAACACTACAGTTGTTAAATGAATTATATGGTTATTAGGAAAATCTGGCTTCCCCTATTGACTTTGCTTGTTGAAAGCTGGCAGGGAAAATAGCAAATGGCGACCACATGATCCCAGAACCGTGCAGCTATCATATATACATGCTAGTTGCTGAGTCCTTAATTTTGATCACATGACTATGGGGATGCTGCAACAGTTGTTTGAAAACCAGTCATAAGTTTCATTTTTCAGGCCTGTTGTAATCACTGAATAGTTGTAAATCAAGGAATACCTGTATGCTGAATAATAGCAATATATGAAGGCACTACTTTCAGGCAATCATTAAAGTAGCTGTTGATATTTTGCCAAATACAGTGAACTAGTTTCCAACACGTACATAGAATTTCTAGCAGTCTCTGGCTAGGAGGAAAAGCCCGTGTTTTTCGAACTGCAATTACCATTTTTTAAACAAAAATCACTTTCCTGTATTGCACATGAATTACACATTTCTGTTATGTATTTAACTACCGTAAACGTGGCCATGCACAAAAACAGAGATAATCCAATGGAATTACATGATGGCAAGAAATATTTAATTAATCTAATATATTAGCCTCAGATATAATACACTAATACATTTGTTCTAATAATTTTTGACACATTAAGTACCAATTTTCAAAAGTGCAGGATCCATACTTGAGTTGATGCAATCTTTCTATTTTGGGGATTGATGGCCCAAAATCACTGCTCATGATGTTCATGGATACACATTTTCAGAAGATAATGTAGTGACCTTTCTCACTATACCATATGATTTAATTCTTGTCTGGATTTACTTGTTCCTGGGGAAGAAAGCAGGATTACTTCTGAATTGTGCACAAATATGGGACTTCTGGCTGACGTCGCAGCGAGATCAGACATGAGGTGCGGGTCTCCGCGCTCCCATGCCGAGTTCTCCCTGTTGGAGGGCTCCGAAAGCAGCTAAAGCCACCCTGTAGGGGTGGTGAATTAAAAAGGGGCACCCTGCAAGTCGCGGAGAGCCGCAACTCCCATGCTTGACCCATATAATGATGGCCTGATTAAAAACTAGAATAGAGGTAGAAATAAGAATGCACACTTTTATATAAAGCAATAGTTAGATGGAAAGATTGGCGGTTGAAAGATGGTAGTATTATGTATGTTTAAATAATATGATGATTGGTACTAGAATGGTGTATTGAAACATTGAATAACCAAATAATGAAGGACCATGTCTTAATATAAAGATGTGTATTAACATTAGGATTAGTAATGGTGGCCTGACTAGAAGCTAGAATAGAGGTAGAAATAAGAAATAGGGGAATATTAGCATATATAATTTTTATATAATAGAATATAAGCAATAACTAGATGGAAAGATTAGAGGCTGAAAGATGGTATTACTATGTATGCTTAAATAATATCATTGGCATTAAAATGGAACACTGAAATATTGAATGACTACTTTAAAACAAACATGTATATTAATACTAGGATTACATAAATTTGATTAATGTAACAAATATTATTAATATTATTATTGCTACTTGTATCAAAATGAATTATACCCAGAGGCCACACTATTCATGTATTGATATTGATGTATATTTAAAAATGAAAATACAATAAAACTTTTAAAAAAAAATAAAAAAAATTGTGCACAAATGCAAACACCTTCCATTTTTATTTTCAAAGATGTTTTTGGTATCATCTTTTCATTTAAAAGAACTTTTAAAAGTTAGGTGGGGCAAAGTTAGGTGGGGCAAAGAGTTTGGGGGATGCCAAGAAGTCTCTTGGATAGGCTGGTATCCACAGGCACAAATGAAGGACCACAGGGATGGTCAGTGATGATAACAGCTTTCCATCTCAGAGCAAGTAAGTGATGGCCTGGGACGGTTTCCTGCTTGGAATGATGATCATGATCTGTGGCAATTGAATACATCATCTCTAGTGTTGGATTCAGGGAACCACATACATGACACCAAACACTGCCATGCAATTTCTGTGTTCTCCTCTTTTATAGCAAACTTTCTAATATTGGTGGAACTTTGTTCCATGTAAGCATGTTTAATTAACATTTTAGTTACATTCTTATTTATGACAGAGATTGAACTTCATTTTTTATTTTAGAGATGAAAAATAACCAAGGAAATTACAATAAAAAAGTAATCTTTATTATTTTTGCACATTGGTAATTATGTATAACATTATTGAGAATATTAGTAGCATTTCCTGCATGCAATTCAACAATACAATAAGTTGATAGTTTATTAAAAGAAAGCATCTATATTTAACATATATAAGAAACATAAAATTTCTGGATGTATTTGGTTATATAATTTTGCTATTCTTTTCTGTGAAAAAATACTGATATATTAGCAATGGGTCTAAAGCATGGAATCAAAGAAATATCCACAGTTAGCATTAAATAATTCCAGGAAAAACATTGTGTTTCTGAGGGGAGGGAAATGCTACATTTTCTGATGCAGGCACAGCTAAAAATATTAAACCAAATCTTATATCCTTTTCTTACAGCAAAGAATAGCTGTTTGGAAGCTAGCAAAATTGGGATATTTCTTTCACAAATCATTGAATTATTGCATCTTCAAAATATTAGCAAGTACAATTTAAAAAGCAGAAAGCTACAATTACCCGTCTCTTCTTCATTTCTTGTTTTCTGATATTCTTTCATGAAAAAGTGCTATGGAAAGAATCTAACTTAAAAGGCTGCAACATCAACCTGAAGATAAAATTCTTTCTTATTTTATGTACAGAATGCTCAAAAATAACACAACTTGATCTTTACAATATTTATATTTCCTTATAAAATTCTACCCACATTATTTTCAACAGGTTTAGGCATTTGCAGTATACTCTGTACAGTTTGGCTATACATCGGATTTGTTTACTTAAAATGTTAAAATGTCAAACAAAAGAAAAACATTTCTCCAATATTGCTTAATGATAGGAGGGGATGAGGTCTTGTTGAACTCTTTTTTTCCCGCTTTACCTCTGACATTTGGCTCCCTGTATTTAAGATTCTGGCCAGTCTAAAGAAGAGAAGCGTAGGCAATATAAACATGCATTGATTGAATCCAAACTACCTATAATGGTACAGAATACATCGTTTTACCTGCTGAAAGCTTGCACACTAAACTTATTGTGGTACATACATAATGTGCTCGGATCATTATTCATTTGCTCAAACGTGCACCACAAGTAAAGGACTATTTACACAACAGAGGGCTCTTCATTAGACACACATGTTGGCAACCCTGCTGAGAGCTGAAGATGGCTAAACAATATTGCAGGAGAAAAGAAAAATGTAAACGTATTATAATGGAGTTGGGGGGGTCTGTTCGGGACCGGTGGGGAAGAGAGGATGGTTGGAGGTCACACTGATGTAAGTGACACCACACAAGATAAGACAAACAACCAAGACATAAAACCAGTAATTTCCGACTCCAGTTCTTGTGAGATTTAATTGTCTGTGCAAAAATAATCCATTTGGTTTATTGTTGGTTAAGCACCTCAACATGGAACATTCCTTCAGGGTTAACAGAGTTGTTGAAAACCTGTTGCTCTTTCTAACCAAATGCTTTTTTCCCTCATGCGTGATTGAGAAGTGCAGCATGCCTCCATGCAAATCTTTTTGGTGTGCATATAAGAGAGTCATAACATAGAACACCTGGGCCTCATACTGGTAATTTACTACTTATCCCCTTCCCCAACATAAACCCCATTTACAAAAATAGTCACAATGTGTGAATAGAAACAAAGAAAAGGGTGAATCCACCAACCCAGATTTTGTAAAAAGATGACAAATATGGCAGTTGAAATGCAAACAGTAGATACACTGACTGTACTAAGAGTTGTATGCTTAACACACACACACACACATTCACACGCACACAAGCACACACCAAAGAAAAGTTAATTTCCCCCCCCTTCAACTCCTTTTACTGGTCCCTACAGTCTAATTAGCCATTTTTCTCTCCTCTTCAGCAGTGTCAGCTGGTAATGAAAACAGTAACCTCCTGTCATTCTTTCTACATTTTACAGTTGTGTTTTGATAAGGGGTTGCTGTCTTGTTAGAGGCACTGACCTTAGGAATACAGTACATTTGTAAAAACTGTCTGTTTGGCAGAGACCACCTGGAGGAGTTCTGTTGACACAACTACATTACTCACACAGGCTGTAAACAATTGGTCACCCAATCACATAGATTTTTATTTTTTCTTTTGTACATCTTTGCCTTCTTTTTCATGTTTTTCTTCAATTGGCTTGGTTACACGGTCATAGGATGGTGGACAGAGAGCTGTTGACATGGTCATGTCTGTCTTTTCGGTGTAAGAGTTTTCATTCATCTTGTCAGCGAGGAATTCGTCTTTAATACGTTGGCTAGCCCCTCCTTCGATTTTGTTTTTGTTATTTAAAAATGAAGCTTTCTTTATTGTTTGTGTCAGACGATAACGCCTGAAAGCCCGTTGGATAATGACAGCTGATAGCTCCTCTTGTTTCCTTTTTAAGGTAGTTGTGATGGGCTCATAGGAGGCTTTGGATGGGTTTGACTGCATAAAGCGGTCTTCCATCTGAATGCGGAGCGCGTCCATCTCTCCACTTTCCCCCAGAACACGTTTGGTGAAAGCAAACAATATATCGAGGCAGTGAATTCTGTCACCACTTACCATGGGCAGGTCCATTGCAATAAGCAGAACCTTGTTTGGTTTAGGTAAGTTAAGAGGAGGCTCCAGAGCAGCTGCAAACTCTGAAAGTTTTTCAAATTCCATAAACTGTGTAGCATCCGGGTCAAACTTTTCCCAGACCTCATAAAACATCTCAAAATCATCCTCGCTCAAAGGCTCAGCACTTTCTTCAGTTGCCACACCAAAGTTCTCCAAAATGACAGCAATGTACATGTTTACTACAACTAAAAATGAGATGATTATGTAGCTGACAAAGAAGAAAATCCCAACCGAAGGATTGCCACAATCTCCTTTGACGGAACTTCCTGGGTGGTCTTTTTTAGGGTCGCAGTCTGGAGCCCCGCTGTTCAGGATGGGTGCTAGCAAGCCATCCCAGCCAGCAGAGGTGGTGATCATAAAGAGGCAGATCATGCTGTTGCCAAAAGTTTCAAAGTTGAACATGTCATCAATGCCAACTTCTCTCTTCACGTAGGCAAAGTTGGACATTCCAAATATGGCGTAGATGAACATGACCAGGAAAAGCAGGAGACCAATGTTGAACAAGGCAGGGAGAGACATCATCAAGGCAAAAAGCAGAGTGCGGATCCCCTTTGCCCCCTTGATTAGACGCAGGATTCGACCTATCCTGGCAAGTCGAATTACTCGGAACAAGGTGGGGGAAACAAAATATTTCTCAATGATCTCTGCCAAAAACATACCTGTTAAAAATTAAACAAAAGAATCAGGGATATTGTTTATCAGCATCAAACCTTATCTTCTCTTATTGGAAAGTCTTTGCAGAAGCTGCCTTAAATTAAACTTACAAACAATTGGTTCCCAGTTTGGTTTGGGGACAGAAGCAGGCCTTCATAACTGCCCTGGTGGAAGAATGGGCAAGTAGTTGTGCCCCTTAGTCCTGTTTAATCTCAGGGATATTTGAGACTATTGACCATGGCATTCTTCTAGATCAGGGGTGTCAAACTCACGTCGTCACTGCAGCGTCATGTGATGTATCGGGACTTTTTCCCCCTTTGCTAAACAGGGCATGGGCGTGGCCAGCGCCAGTAGTGGGTTTCAATTACCTTCACTACAGGTTTACTATTGGGACCGCGCATGCGCACGCGTGCGGGGCGCTTCTGCACATGCACAGAGATGTCTGGGTGGGTGGGCGGAGCCTCCCGCCGCCGCCGCTACCGGTTCGCCAAATCTGGGGCGAACCGGTAGCAACCCAGCACTGGCCAGCGTGTGACGCATGCGGCCCATGGGCCGCAAGTTTGACAGCCCTGATCTAGATTATGCTGTTTGAGGCTGGAGTTTAGAAGGCTCTGATTTAGGACAGCCTAAATCCAGTATCAAAAGTAATGGCAGAGGTCTGCTCTCCTGATAGTATTTGGCCTGCGGGCTATTACCAAGCTCTATCTTGTCTTTTATGCTACATTATTTAACATGTACAGTACATGAAAATACTAGAAAATACTAGATGTATGTATGTATTTAAAAACTGGAAAAAAAGTGATTCATCTACACACAAATGTATTCACTCAATAGCTTAATAAATTAATACATTTTATTTACAAAGGCATTTTATAATTTAGTTAATTAGCTTTAAGTACTCTCCCAAAAAGTGTACAAAATGCTTGTGATAAAGATACTAACAAAGAATGATAATTTTAAAAGTCAGTCCTCATGGAGCATGAGACTGAAAGCAGGGAAAATTTCATGATGAACAGCAATGATGATTGAACAGAATTTGGCTACTCTTCTGACTATTATCTATGAACAGTGGTGGGTTCCTACCAGTGCGGTCCACTCTATAGCACCGGTAGCAGCCCGCTGGTGATGTTACAGTACCGGTGCGGTTGGTTGCCAGTGCCTGGGCGCCGCCATTTTTTTTAAATTATTTTTTTTTTAAATTTCTTCTGCGCATGCCCAGAAGCCGAGCTTCCGGCACTGCGCATGCGCTGCCTTCCTACCCCACAGTGAGTCCAAGCAGGGGAGGATGGCTTAACCTGACAATTAAGTCTTTCCCCATCCCTTCGCTTGAAAATAATAAGAAGCTCGCATTTGACACTTTTCCTTCATTTTTGCCTAAAGCTTCCCAAAGTTGGCGTTTTCCGAAGCTTAACCTTTTATACTGTTAATTTTATACAGTTTTATACTGTTATTCTTTAGATGAAAACATTGAGGACTGTTAAAAGATACTGTTCTTTTAACAGTCCTCAATATTTTCATCTAAGGAATCCATGACTGAAACAAAAAATGTTGTATGAGACTTGCTTGTCTTTTAACTATAGCATTTTCTGCACATAAAGGTTGCTGTGTTGCCATGGTGTAACACACACTTTGTATGCAAAGCTTTTCATGTAAGCTATAAAATAGCAAAAATAGTAGTAACATCTCTCTGAAATAACTAATATATGACTGGTAAGCCATGCCCACCCGGTCACATGGCTGGCAAGCCACACCCACAAAATAAGCCACGCCCACAGAGTGGTAGTAAAAAAAATAGGAATCCATCCCTGTCTATGAAGTATCTTGCAAGAGAAAAAGAATAAGGCAGGCATCTGTTTTGCTATGCTTCATTGTTACATGATTAAATCTTTGTGGCAATTTAAATAAAAGGGGGCAACCAAGGCAGATGAACTTATACAGATGTACCATTGAATCTCTCTTTCAAAAGACCCCAAGGTTAAGACTATCAGGTTAGCTAATGTCAAAACTCTTTATGTGTAGTGGGAACAAAATACTGGTATTTTGCCAATGTGAAGGGTCCTCCTACCATGCTTTAGTCATAATTTTTGAAGTAAAGTTTAAGCCTCACAGCACTCTGAATTGGCTTGGAAGGCCTCATGGAATAGTAATGTAAAAGCTAAAAGGACAAAGGTTAGACGGAAAGAGCCTGAGGCCAATAGATCCATTACAGCAGTGGTTCCCAACCTTTTTGTGATCGAGTACCACTTGGAGGTCCCGTACAGTCGCCGCGTACCACCTGGTTCCAGAGAAACTAAATTCGATCAGATATCACTTTATTTCCATAATTGTACCGTTCCTTTTTTGGCCCCGCGCATCCAGCAACTGGATTCTCGGGCCGCTGGGACCAGGTGGGTGGCGTGTGGCAACAGTTGCAAATCGTTGCCAGATTATCTTGTGTTAGGCAGTAAACATTTTTGTGAAGTAAAAAATAACTAACTAAAAATCGTTCATGACCCCGAAAGTGTTCGCGTACCACCTGGAAGGCCCTCGCGTACCACTAGTGATACACGTACCATAGGTTGGGAACCACTGCATTACAGGAATTATGCAGATCTTATGCACTTCTCTCACTGAGGAATGAACTGCTTTCAGTCCATTCGGACACATAGGAGGGGAAAAGATGTAAGATTTGAACGTGGGATACAGTCAGCAGTTCCTGGTTTTTCAGTTCCATTATGTCTCCTTCTATTATCTATAAAAATTATCTTATCCCAGTGTTGTGTTCCTGAATCTCTGCATTTTACCTTTTGAGTTTGATTAATGGTCGGATAAACAAACACTTCTTGAAGAAAGCGGTTGGGGAATTTGTATTCTCAGATTGCAACTTTTGACCCCGTTAATGTGCTGCCAGATTTAGGTAGGTTGGCAGCTAGTTGGTAAAGCATATGGAGGAAATAGAGTGATGGACATCTGATAATTTGAGATCTAATCACCTGTCTGGAATCTGCATCCTGGATTAAAATTACATTGCCAAAGGCATCATGATGAACTTTTTACTACAAATATGCAAAAAAAATACAGTACCCAAATATATATGTTCCACAAGAATAATTTATGTAAGGAATTCATGTATCAGAAATCGAATAATAATAAAAGCTAAATGTGAGAAGATTTAAATTGTTATAATAGTTCTTACCTACAATGGAAAGGATGACAACCACAAAGTCAAAAATGTTCCATCCAATTGTGAAATAATAATAGCGTAGGGAAATTAGTTTGAGGACACATTCTCCAGTGAAAAGGACAATAAATATAAAATTAATGCGGTAGAGAATCTCTTCTGTTTGTTTACTTTGATCATCTGTTTCTACCATCATGGTGATCATGTTAAGGCAGATAAGAATCATAATAGTGATGTCAAATACTTGTTGGGTCACAAAATCAAACACCATGCCTTGATATTTGTTCTGAAGTATAGAAGAAGAAATAAGATAGAATAAGAAATAAGAAATAAGAGCCGAGGTGGCGCAGCGGTTAGAGGCAGTACTGCAGGTCACTTTAGCTGACTGTGATCCGCAGGTCAGCGGTTCAAATCTCACCGGCTCAAGGTTGACTCAGCCTTCCATCCTTCCGAGGTAGGTAAAATGAGGATCCAGATTGTTGGGGGCAATATAAATATACATTGCTTACTGGTGTAAACCGCTTAGAGAGTGCTTGCACTGTGAGGCGGTATATAAATCTCACAAAATAAATAAATAAAATAAGTAATATTTAATGGAGACTAGGGTGGGCACATTTGTTTAAATAGAGTTTAATTGAACTAAGGAGCTAATAATACAGGTAGTCCTCGACTTACAACAGTTTGTTTAGTGACCGTTTGAGGTTACAACGGCACTGAAAAAGTGACTTATGACTGTTTTTCACACTTTGCAGCAATCCCACGGTCACATGATCAAAAATCAGATGCTTGGCAACTGACTCATATTTATGACGGTTGCAGTGTCCCCGGGTCACGTGATCTTCTTTTGCCACCTTCTCACAAGCAAAGTCAATGGGGAAACCAGATTCACTTAACAACCATGTCACTAACGTAACACTTTCAGTGATTCATTTAATGACTGTGGCAAGAAAGGTCGCAAAATGGGGCAAAACTCACTTAACAAATATTTCACTTAACAACAGAAATTTTGGGCTCAATTGTCGTAACTCGAGGCCTACTTGTACAACAGTATGAGAATTAAAAAGCAAACAAACTATCCAGCCCTCTCTCCCCTTTTCTCTATTCGTTACCTTAATTTAAAATTACTTTTTGGTTGTTGAGTAGGCTGGATCATATTACTTACCCCTGGCCTAGGTATAGGTTTCTGAGGCTTTTTAGACCCCAATTTTTTCATTGCATTGTAGTACTTTTTCTGTTCTTCTGTCATAAAGATGTCTTGGCCTCCAAAGTAATGGCATGAGATGAAAATTGGTTATAATCGTATTCTTGTGTATAGGTCTTAAATATAAATCCATTTATAACATATTACAAGCTAAAAATAAACATTGGGCCTAATTTATTTTTATAATGAAAATGCTATACAATTTTAACCATGTAAAAAAAAGTGACACATGTTCAAACTTCAGGGTTTGTTTGTTTTTTACAATTAGTTGAATAATATATGTACTTAATAACCAGCGTGTTACAATAGTTATTATTAAATATTTTATTTAGAGGCTGATGTGGGAAAATATTTAGGGGAAAGGAGAATAAAAGAGTTCATAGGGAAAGAGGAGAAAAACCCGCCCACAACCTATGGCAGTATTTTCTTTTACATTTAAAGACAACTTTTATCTTGCGTCCAAGACCAGCTTTAAGTCAACATCAAACCAGTACCACAACATAAAACAACCCATGAGGCCTTTCTATAGTTCATGGGGAAAGAACTTTCAGAAGGCAGTGATAATTGGCTCAGTAGGTCTGGTGTGGGTCATCTTCTCTGAAGCTCTGGACCTCCATGGCCATTTGTGCTTTGGTTTACCTTTCTTGCACAGCATTTTTTCTTTCTTTTTGGGAATACAGAGGTAAATGACCGGGAACACTAGCCTCATGAGAGACCAAATGCAGGTGTTCTAGGAAGTTGACATTGCCATTATTAAACAGAACTAAAGCATTTAAAAACATTTATCAGTCTAGTGAGGAATTGTATATGTGGGTTCCCCAACATTCATATAACTATTACTGTTGTTATTGCTAAGGTGATATTGAGTGGAAAAGAGAAAGGTAGTGGGGATTCTGCCAGTTGTTGCTCTAAAACTTCCCACATTATAGTGTGTAGGAGCAGCAACACTGACGAGCCCTAATGCCATGGCACAGTAAAGGTAGGGTATGAGGTCAGTAATTTTGTGTCAGGATACTTTCCTCTGCCTCAAGGATGGAACCAAAGCACCTTAGCTTGAACAACTTGCCTCCAGAAGTTGTGGATGCTCCAACACTGGAAGTTTTAAAGAAAAGATTAGACAACCATTTGTCTGAAATGGTATAGAGCAGTGATGGCGAACCTATGGCACGCGTGCCGCAGGTGGCACGCAGAGCCATATCTGAGGGCACGCGAGGCGTTGCCCTATGTCAGCTCCAGCGTGCATGTGCGCACTGGCCAGCTGATTTTTGGCCACCTTTTCAGCCATTTTCTCTCTCCCCAGGTTTCAGGAAAGCCTCCTGAACCCTGGGAATGGCAAAAACGGCCCAACGGGCCAACCAGAAGTTCACTTGTGTGCGTCACCCCCAGCCTCCTTTTCGCTGTCAGAGGTCTTCAGGAACTTCTTCGGCTTTGGACAGTTGCAGTCAGGCCTCCCACACCTCAGCCCATTTCTTCTGCAGCTGGCAAGGTTTTTCTAAAGGCCTCTGCAGCTGATAACAGAGCTCCGGATCAATCCTTGCAGCGAATTCCACAGCCAGCTTTGTTAGCTTTGCTGGCTGTGGAATTCTGGGAGTTGAAGTCCTCAAGTCTTAAAGTTGCCAAGGTTGGAGACCCCTGTAAATCTAGACAACTTAACAAAATAAAGAAGCTTTTTAAAATAAATGCTTGCTCTGAAGAGGCCCAGTGCTATTGTATCTTCTTTTAAATAATAGAGAATAATGTATACTTCCAGAAATCAATTAAAATAATTAATTTTAACAGCTCTGTACAAGTATAGCCTGAAATGTAACAGTGTCCTGTTTAGTATTAGAGTTAAATCCTAACTTATCTTGGAGTAGATCTATTTAAATAATTGGGAGGAGTTAGTGTGACTACATTTAAGAAAACATTCTGGCATAATGTACATTTCTCCAATTCTTTGCTATTTCTATGGGTCAGGCACACATGCACAGAAATACACAGCAAACAGTGTATATCAGGGGTGGCCAAACTATGGTTCTTTATGGACCTGTGGACTTCAACTCCCAGAATTCCTGAGCCAGCTATGCATGCATGGCTGGCTCAGGAATTCTGGGAGTTGAAGTCCACAGATCCTCAAAGAACCATAGTTTGGCCACCCCTGGTGTATATCATCTGTGCTGTTTGCTGTTTGCTGTTTGGCAAATTGCTTGGAGGCAGAGGCCTTTTTTCCTTGTTTTCCTCCCCCAAAACTAAAGTGCGTCTTATACTCTGGTGCGTCTTATACTCTGAAAAATACGGTAAGTCTGAATGCTATTGCTATTGCTATTTTCACTCTCCAAAGACTTGTGTTTCGCTGCTGTATCAAATGATTTTTCCTTCTAAGGCTGCATTCCACCAGCCTTAGGAGAAATGAACCACATCAGTCTCTCTGAAGTCTTAATTTCCAGAACTGATCTTATGCCACTCTAAATTCTAACAAAATGTATTCTGAGGTTAGCATTTTAAAAAAACAACATGGTTCCCAAAATATCCAGGGCCATACATCTGCGCCAGTGTGAATCCTGATTGCTGTGTTTTCTCAAGATTCCTAAAGTGAACAAAACTCTTATTCAAACATTTGAGCAGCTGAAGAATTTATCTTCTTAAAATACTTCAGTTATCAGCAATACAGTTAAGCTAGAAGCAGTGCAAATTTGAGTCCAAAATAAAAGCAATTACATCTACAATCAGAACAGAATGATGAAATGTTATAATTTAGTTGATTAGGTTGAAGAACTCACTTTGCCAATATGTGAAATTTCTCTCATACATTCCTACAGACCTCATCAGCACATGATTCTTATATACAATGACAGCAATCAAGATAACTAATTTGATTATGGGTTCTTAAGCTCACAACTGACAACCATTTCAGACCTTTTGCATCATTCACAATAGACCAACCATTGTTCCAAATTTTTGCAAAAGAATTGTCAACCTCACACTGATTCTTGGAGAACATTTTACATACTCGAATAACATCATATAAGAATTCTACATTCTGCACCAATGTGAATGATTTTCAAACAATTAAAAAGTATCTTAATTCAATGCGAAGAGATTGCAAGAATGGTTTTGGAAGTGAAGGATGGGCTGGTGTGTTTGCAAGTGATACCTTTTTGCTTTAACTAATCCAAGTCAATGAAGAGAAGAAGAGGTGTTCAGATATCAGTTCACCATGTCAAATTAAGTTTGAGACCAGACATATACTTTCTTGATATATGAGCTGAAGTGGTGCAGTGGTTAAATGCTGCGACTGCAGGCTGACTGCTAGTTCAGCAGTTCAGCTGTTCAAATCTTACTAGGCTCAAGGTTGACTCAGCCTTCCATCCTTCCGAGTTCGGTAAAATGAGGACCCAGATTGTTGGGGGCAATATGCTGAACTCTGTAAACCGCTTAGAGAGGGCTGTAAAGCACTATGAAGCGGTATATAAGTAAAGTGCTATTGCTATTGCTATTCTTCTCATCTTAACACAGATAAAATTAGACTCAAAGAAAATGGTTGAATTATTTTTAATTTAATAAATTAATATTTAACCCCATGATTTAAAAATGGGATGGGGTGGGAGGGAAATGTATGAATAAGGTTTGAGAATGAATAATATTGATAAACACTATGATAAGCATTAAAAGCTCCAGTGTGAGAGAAAGGGAGGAGATAAAACTGAATATTCAATAGCTGAATTCAAATACTACTATTCATACAGCTCAGGATTTTGCAAAGCATGTGTTCTCTCAAATGATTGTGAATATTTGTAGGTTTCTCCACTTATTTATAAATCTGATTTGTCAATTCACATAAGCCATGATTCCACCTTTAAGAAAAATATAGAATATATGTATATAAATACTTATCTTCTTTTTTTGTTGATTGAAGTTATCTATGATGACACCAATAAATAGATTCAGGGTAAAAAATGATCCAAAGATGATAAAGATAACAAAGTAAATATACATATAAAGGTTATCTTCATACTTAGGCTGTTCAAGCACCTACAAAATAAGTAACAGGAGAGCAAAATCAGAATATTTTTTTTTTGCTTAAAACATATAAATTAGTATTATTTTAAAATACATTCATAAACACTATATCTTTACAATGATTGTCATGGAACTCCTATATTATAACATCAGGTCATTATTTATATACATGCACGTATTAGTTAATATTACTAGATTTTCTGTATTTACAAAGAAAAATCTAGCTTATTTTACAACACCCAAGAAATCCAAAGTGCTTACTTTTCTTGAATCAACTGCGGCATACATAATATCCATCCATCCTTTAAATGTGGCCTGCATCCAAAAATATTTAAACATATAAATGATGGCATTCAATGGTATCCATCTTAATCTGATTTAACAACAGGATATTCCAATAGAAATATTTTATATATACTAGCAAATGGGATGAGTTTAAAATTTTGCTTTCTATGAATTGGATACAGGCGTGTACTGGCATAGAAATTTCACTGTGTTCAGTAAGGTTAAGTATGTATAGGACTCAAGAATTGTGCAATATTAGTTTCTTCCAACCTATGCTCTAGGAATTTAAACCACACAGAGCCACAAAGGGGACATATCTAAAGCTTATTCCCCAGTCCTCAACCATATTCCTAACCCTATGGAGAAATTCAGAGAAAATAAAAGAACATTTCTTTTTCTTTTAAACTCTTGGATAAGCAAAGGAAGATTATCTCATTTCTGCCTTTGCTCTCCACAGTTTTCAGGGCAATCATCACAGGTCAGGGATGGTTGGCTTATTATATTGAATTATAATAAGTAGAATTATAAGTAGGCTTATTATATTGAATTTCATTTCCTGAATTTGGTCCCAAGTACAAATCAAAAAGAATGATTGCATTATCTTCACCTTATTAGAGATGTACATCTTTTAGATAAGTGAGGATTAAATAACATTTAAAACCCAATGCTTGATGTACTAATTATACAAAGCTTAGATACAAAATATGGTATATTTGAAAATGGGGCAATAAGCTAGCTTACTACCTCCTTATTTATCCATTGGTTAACTGACATTTGTATGCAACCCTCTAAGATAAAGTTCTCTGAGCAATTCATAATCCATAAGGATTAAAAACACAGCGTCAAATAGCAACAGAATTCACCCTCATTAGCAATAAATGTTTTTAAACGAAGAGGTTTGGATTTCAGAAATTCTGGATAAGCAAATAGGTCTTCTCTTGATACTGAAAAAATTGTAAAGACATTACCAGGAGAGAACCTCATTTTATTAGGCAAGGACATTTCAAGTATCTTGCAGTATGAACAAGTCAAAAGAAAAGCAAGCCTTTAATTGCTACATTTCAATCTCTGCACATTGAAAAAATCTCGCTGATCCAATGCAAATTATTGAAGAATCTCATATATTGTGACCTACATATGGATTGGACTGCCCTCTCTGTTGCAGATAAAACATTTGAAACGAAGTAAGTTATGGGCTGTCTCAGCAGGCTCTGAAATTGAATGAGATGTCCACAAGGGAGATGAGAATGATGCCAGTGTAAGAATGGGTGCAAACTCCACTCTTTTTTTTTCCTCCCACAGTGTGATATCAGAATGATAAAATTGGGAAGTTCCTGTATACACAGATAGACTGATGGGGTTCTAAATTACCTAGCATTGGCATGATATGTAATTGCTTGAGAAAAACATTCGAATAAAAATAGTGGAATTGGGATATTTTAGCTATTATCAATCAAAATTTATATGACTGTTTTTCCAGATCATCATAAAATGCTATGTTGCACTAATATATCCCCTTACCATTGTTTCTGCTAATTTCATGCTCACAGCATAGAACCCTTATTAAAATCCTGGAGTTGCTCACACTGAAAAGGAGATATAAAACTGAAGAATATAAATATTTTTTCAACTTCTCTAGTAGGTAGATATAACCTGGCATATTGACCATAACTTGTTAAATTATACCAGTCAGCTGCATTGGCAGGACTAAACTTGTAGACAAAAGTCCAGGGTCAACCCCGATGAATGAGTATGAAGTTCTTTCCAAATTTAGCTGCGCTGGCTTACCACGTTTTGAAGCAGAGATGGAAAGTTCATGACAGTCTAAAGAGGGGAGGCAGAAGACTATCAAACTATTGATATCAAAGGGAAAATTATATTCCAGGAACCATTATATCTGATCAAACCGCAAGCACCTTATTCGACCAAACAAACTTTTTATTATGCACTGAATAAGCAAGAAGACTTAAAGAATTTTCACTTACTACTTGCAGTAAAGAAAGATACCCAAATCCTACGTTATCAAAGTTGACTTTCACATTTTTCCATCTGGCAGTTTCATTTGCCTCTATGAGCTTCTCACACTCAGACATATTGGCAACTTCATCAAGTTCAAACATGTCGCCAGTTGTGGTATTAACACAGTGGTAGAATTTGCCAGCAAACAAGTTTACTCCCATGATGCTGAAAATCAGCCAGAATATAAGACAAACAAGAAGCACGTTCATGATGGATGGAATTGCTCCAAGAAGGGCATTCACAACCACCTAAGTACACAAATACGGGAGGAAAAGAAAACGGTGTAAGAATAGGTGCAAAATTGATACAATTATTCTGTTGCATGAACATACAATTTACTACTTTTAAATTAAAGCAAATTCTAAAAGGCTGAGTACTATTTTGAGTTTTAAAATATTTTTTGTATATTCAGCAAGACAAAAGATGAGAAAATCAAATTATCTAGATTAAAACAAAAATGCAAATAGTGCTAACAATAATATGAAGATTGTTGATATCTATTAAAAAGAAATAGGTATTAAAATTTCATAGAAAATAATATGAAAAACTAAACAAGAAAATAATTTAATCATTATCAACAAAAATGAATGTATTCTTTTTCCAAAATTAAAAACAGAAACATCAAGAATATTTAAATAAATCAAATGAAAATCAGCATATATTTCAAGGAGTGAACTTAACCATGCAGTTTTATTACAAAGATCGATTTCTTTGCATAAGTAAGCCAGACACATTTGCAACATGTGCTTATCTAAGTAATCACATAGTTTATTTCAAGCTCCAGTCTTTATTAAGCAAATAAGTCTACTTTAATTAAACATTTTGCGAAAAAATAAAGGGGTGAATAATTCATAAATCTATATAGGGGTGTAATTAAAGAATCCAGAAACACTGAAGTACAGCATAACATATTATCTAATTCCTTAATGGTATTAGGGGTGAATGCTATTAAGAAACACAAGGAGGTGAATATTAAGACCCTATTTGTTTGTTTGTTTGTTTGTTTGTTTGTTTGTTTATTTATTTTATTTATTTATTTTATTTATTTTATTTATTTATTTATTTATTTGGTCGTTTTTATATGCCGCCCAACTCCCGTAGGACTCAGAATCATAGTAGAAATATGGGTTGCTAAGGATAAAGGAATTACTTTTGCGGATTTATGCCCTAACCACAGTTGCTGCAGGATTGTAGGGGGGTGTCACGGTGTGATTTATTGCCTGTTACGTGTATATACAGGGAGAAGCATCCCTATCTAATATAATGGTTCATTCCTGAGCACGTGATTGATATGTTCTTGTACACATGTGTGCATTCCAAACTCCATTCTATCCTTCTTCTTCTGACTTCCAATGAGAGGAATCGCATTTTATATCAGACATGTAATTAATTAGAATTTATTGTTTTTGTACCGAAATAAATATTTTAATTAGAACTTTAAACTGCTGTTTCATTTCTAATGTCTGAATTCCGGGAAAAAATCAAACATCACCTCTGTGAGATTTATTCTCACTCCGTCGGGGGGGGGGGTTTGATAATAAAGCCTGCAATAGATTGTTTTTTCTATTAAAAAGTATGTTAGACATCCCTGCCCATAAAACTAAATTTTACTCTTTGAGAAGAGAAGGGAGAAGAGTCTGAATCACTCTGTTTACTGTTTATTACACTAATAGGAATTTATTTTTATTTTTAATTAAAAAAGGTTTCTCTCTGAACAATTCAAATGTTTCAACTAAGAAAGAGAACTGTGTATGCAAGTGTGACTTATATCCAGTATGAGGTCTAACAGGCAAAGCTAACAGGTGAATCAGAAAAATACAGCTCTCTATAGCAAGAGCAAGAGCACTTAGACTTATATAGTACTTTACAGCCCTCTCTGAGCGGTTTACAGAGTCAGCATATTGTCCCCAACAATCTGGGTCCTCATTTTCTCAACCTCGGAAGGATAGAAGGCTGAGTCAACCTTGAGCAGGTGAGAATAGAACTACCAAATTGCTGGCAGTCGGCAGTCATTAGCCTGCAATACTATACGATTATATAGAGTGCCACCACGGCTCTATATAATTAACCATGTTTTTAAAATGTTATATTTTTCTATCTTTGATTTGATATATCTTTGATGTAATACCCATTTGGTATACATCAACCGTATGATATGGAAAATACCAATTTTTTCACCCTGTGCCACTTCCAGATGTGTGGATGTCAACACCCAGAATTCTCAGTAGTTGACTATGCTGGCTAGGGAATTCCGGGAGTTGAAGTCCGCACATCTGGAAGTCATCAAAGTTGAGACACCCAGATTAGAATGGGGGGGGGGAAATCAACTAATGGGAATCATACCTTATCCTACACAACCTTTTTGACTATGTTGAAAACAAGCAAAATAAAATACTCGTGTGAAAATCAAGGTGGGAAATAGGTCTGACTAAAGTAAAAATTGGTGCATGAAGTTGCATTATTGTCCACTGATTTGCTCATTGTGGATAATTATGAAACAACATGGAAAGATCCGCCCTGCCCTGAAAACAGCTACAACATTATGGATTTTCAAGAGACACCATTCCAATGAGAGACTATGATCAAGCACTTACTGAATCCAAACAACATGCTAGCAGTTTGGGGTTCCAATGGATCAATCTACTCTACACAGGAATAGGTTCCTGTAGGTTTAGGAATATGTTCCTAAATAGGTAAGTCTCTGTTTAAAGGAGGTTTTGTCAAGTTTCTTAAACCAAATAACTATGCCTAAACTCAGAAGAGCATTAACATTAACACATTTCAATGTCCTCTCAAGAGCAGTTCCTGAGGGCAAATATAAAAAATTTCTTACAAGCTAAGATTGTGACCTTGTTCAGAAAGATCCATTAAATCCATAGCTCAACTTTTATTTACTGGGTCTTCTACATGGATACAAGGACTCACTTCATAACCCCTACTGGGTGAAATAACTAGACTATTTTGATGTAGGTATGTATGTTCAGCATGTAACTTTTATCAAACTAATATGATTAGTTTAAATATGGCAAAATTTTGTTATACCATCTATAAAACTAGACATGCCCTGATCACCTCAGCTATAGTACCTATTGATAAGTTTATAATGTTTTATTGTATTCGAAATCAAAATTGTTTAATTATGTAAATTATTTTATTAACTAAGGGAATTTTAGTTGGTGACCATATTAAGATTATTACAACTAAAACACCTCCTAAAAGAGAAGTTTTTTTAAAAAATTGTTCTTATTAGCAAACTAAAACTTCAGTAAAACTGCAGAGCTCTATGAAACGTATTCTGTTTTTCAAAGGCAATAAACTCATACCTAACTTTTTTAAGCATTAGAATTGGTTCTGTTCATGATTTGTGAAGAGTCATGTTAAAAATTATAATAAGAGAGTATTTCATAATACAATTTTTTTTGAAGAATTGGATTTAATAAAATGGAGACCTCTATGAGCACTAATTTGCTGGCGACATCAGTCAGCAGATGTTGAGGGACGAAGGATAGATAAAGCCGTATTTGCCCAAGTCACCTGCTTTGCAATAATGAAGCTTCCCTGTGTCCTTCACCTACAGTGAAGGATGCTTCTCTATTCCCAATGTTGAAACAAAGTTCAACTTCAAGTATGGAACTGAAGTGAAGCAAGCAAAATGCTTCAGGTGGGTCTTGTTTAACCACAATCATATTGGATGCAGCATGTTTGGAAACACTGCAGTCCCTCCATCTCATACAGTTTATCATTACAGATTGTGAATGTGAAAGATTAGATTTCTAAGCATGTAGGGGAGGAGCTGTGGAAGTATTTATTTCCTAATTCTTCTCTACATAGTCAAAAATACACACAAATCTTCCTTACTCCAAGCCCTTCTCAGCTAACCTGTATCCTTATTTTCCTTTCTTGAAAAATAGAAAAGGCAACATGTTCTGTCTACGAATACTATTTGCAGATCTTAAAAGACAGCGAAGATAGCAGCAGTTATTGCCATCTGGACTGTATTACATAAGGATACCAGGATCCTACTAGTACAAATACAGAAAGAGTCTCTATTTTTAGTCTTCCATGGCTGGCCCTGTTTCCCTTGAGAGGAAAAGAAAGGTTCATGTTCAACTCAGTAATGAAACTCAGCCCTTAAACAGATGATTTTCAACTCTAGCATCTCAGTGGGTTTCATAGTTGGCTGGAAATTTACATGTTAGCAAAATTTCTAAGCCATTCTATAACGCAAAAGCCTTCTGACACCTTAATATTTATATTAGGACAATCCTCACATCTGAAGTATATAATCTGAGGAAAAGTTATTACTGTCGAACAGAAAACAATGGAAATATAAGGATGCTCTTATGTATAATATTGACTGGCATCACCCAAGTTGTGATAAGCTAAGGTGGTAGAGAGCATACTAGGTAGCAGAGATGGGAAAAAGCAACCTGACCAGGTTTCTATTTGGTACCGTATTTTTTGGAGTATAAGACACACCTTTTTACCCCCAAAAAGAGGGTGAAAACTTGGGTGCGTCTTATACACCAAATGTAGAGTTTAGTTACCTTGGAGTAGATCTATTTAAATAATTGGGAAGAGTTAGTGTGACTACATTTAAGAAAACATTCTGGCATAATGTACATTTCTCCAATTCTTTACTATTTCTATGGGTCAGGCACATATGCACAGAAATACACAGTAAACAGTGTATATCATCTGTGTTGTTTGCTGTTTGGCAAATTGCTTGGAGGCAGAGGCCCTTTTTCCTTGTTTTCCTCCCCCAAAACTAAGGTGCGTCTTATACTTCGGTGCGTCTTATACTCCGAAAAATACGGTAAATGGAAATAGCTGGTGCAATAGGCCTACTGTGATTGCCACTGTGGGAGAACGTCCATTTCATGCCCATCAATTCCAAAGGTTAGGGACAGCAAGTTTAGATGAAGTAACAATTATCTAAAACTAACTTACACAAGTCACAGTTAATAATTACAGATGTATTATCAAAACCCGGCTGAGTGAAGGGGATGATGTTGTATTGTCAGACAGGGTCTTTCAGCAACCTTACCATCTGGGCTAGGGATATGAGGAAGATCCATCTATTAAGGGCAGTAATGGGTTTTGTTAGTTTCTTGCAGTCCCAAATTTGAGGGGGGGAATGAGGGAGCCAAGGCTGCATTTCTATATCGACAACAATGCTCTGGAAGGACTTCTTTGTGGAGATCAGACTTCCCCATGCTGGCTTTAAGGAAACTACCAAACATGGAATGATTCTGAAGAGCATCTCTTAACTTATTAGATTTCCCTTTTTGCTCTTGATTTTCTTTTTTCTCTCCATTGGAACTATTGTTGTGTAATCATTTGTTTTTATGTGGTATTTTAATGGTTGTTATATTGTACACTCTACTCTGTAAGCTGCTGAGAGTTGTTAGAATGTAGCAATGTACTGTAAGTTTAGTGATCAATAATAGCAATAGCAATAGCACTTTACTTATATACCGCTTCATAATGCTTTACAGCCCTCTCTAAGCGGTTTACAGAATTCAGCATATTGCCCCCAACAATCTGGGTCCTCATTTTACCGACCTCAGAAGGATGGAAGGCTGAGTCAACCTTGAGCCTGGTGAGATTTGAACAGCTGAACTGCTGAACTAGCAGTCAGTCTGCAGTCGCAGCATTTAACCACTGCGCCACCTCGGCTCTTCAAGCAAGGAAACTAACTGAAAAAGAACTAAGATCAAATCACTCTTATTGGTGGTTTCACAATTGCAGAAATCTGATAGGGCAAGTTGATGGCATGACAGTTGGACCACTCCCAAAAGATGGAACCAATGATTTGAGTAAATTGCATAGAAACATTAAGGGAATTAACTTTAACAAACAGTTTTGGTAATCAAGAATTTTAAGACCCTGTGACTGCACCTTTTCCTCACAAGGAGCCAATATTTTCAAAATGAGATATTGTAATAGAACTGGTTAAATCTTAAACTTTGTATCTGACATTTCTTTAGCCTTCGCATATGTTTAAATGTTCATAGTTTCATAAGTGATTAACAAAACAGGACTAAAAAGAGAAAAAAATAACTGTTAATTCTTTTTATACTGTATTACACTATATTCATATAGAATGTAATGAAGTGGATACTGTAAGTACGCTTAGTCAACAGTAAGTATTGCTGAATTCAACAAAGTTTTCTCCTAGTAAGTTGTGTTTAAGACTGCAACCTTATCACCTGAAAAAGTGCAATGTTTGAATCTCAACTTAGATCATTGGAAGTTGTGGGATTTGATTTAGCAATGTTTTAAGATCCACTGATATTACAGATAGTCCTCGACTAACGTCCATAATGGAGCCTGCTAATCACAATCATAAGTCATGAAAGTCAGAAAGCATATCATCATGTTACCGATATAATTTTTATTAAAAACAATGTGGTGGTTGTTAAGTGAATGCAGCAGTTGTTAAGCAAATGTGGTAGTCGTAAAGCAAACCCATTGTTCACTATGGGTTGTTTTTGTCAAAATCTGGAAGCAACTGGTTTTTGGCACAAATATTGTAAATGGTGGTCATGTGACTACGAGACACTGCAAACAGTCATAAAAGTGGGCTGGTTGCCATGATTGAAGGGTGCTATCAGAACTTTGGAATGGGCTCATATCTTGGGGGGGAAGGGGGACTCTGTCATAATTTCAAATAGTCGCTAAGTGACCTGTAATTTCTCATTATTTAATATGGGGTTTATGAATTAATACTTACATCATTGTTTATAACATTACTGTAATTATAATTTGCTTGCAATTACAACGTTAAGATATTCATAATTTAAGAATATGTTTTATTTGTATGACACGTTTGAAGGAAATTGTCTCTGGAAAATGAAAGAGAGAGAGAGAGAAAGAGAGAGAGAGGGAGGGAGGGAGGGAGGGAGAGAGAGAGAGAGAGAGGGAGAGACAGACAGACAAAAGTTATAAAGATTTTCCAGAGTATAGTCTTTAAATGGAAGTACTATAGAGCAAAAGTGTTTTGTACTATCTCTAAATTAGATTAATGTAAAAGTGAGTCTATTTCCCCTTTCACTTCTTAAACACCTTATTTGATTTACTGAGCTGAAAGAGGCTCCTTTTTGATGAATACACAGCATTTCCCATCCTTCTTTTTGGGCTAAGCTTTACACAAAGGAAATAGTAGAGTGGACTGAGCTGCAATTATGTCTACATTTGCTATGTCCAGTAAATACAGAAGGATTTATGTCTGTATATATTTGTACTTCTCTACTAATACATTACCATGGTAAACAGGCCCACACATCAGACAAAACTATAGCCTGTTGATAGATTTAATATTTCTTGCTTTTTTAATGATTTTTTTAAAGTTTTGTTTTAGTTTCCAATGCTACCCATTTGGAGTTGGGCTGCCAATACATTTCAATAAATAATAATAAATAATATATCGTGTTTTACTGAATCAGGCACAACTAACTGGATTCACCAAATATGCTAAAATGTTAGCCATGACTTTAAAGCCACAGTGGCTGAGTTCACATTACATAAAGCTGAAACCAAACAATCAGACATCAATTCAATCTAATATGTGAACCAGGCGTGCTTTTGCTTTTCTTAACCAACACTCTAATGTCAGGTATAAAACAACCCTACCAGAGCAGATATCTTTTGTATGTGGAAAGGTACCTCAGGCTTTCATAGATTTTAACGTTCTAATTGTGTTTCTCCTCTTTCTTTTCTTTACAGTGTAAAACAAGTAATGGAAAAACAATTGTTGGGAAAAATAGTATGCCTCATTTATTAAAAAAAAATAATAATTGGGTTTGTAAACATTGAATATTTGTGATATTGTCAATTGCCAATTAGTCATTACTTTGTCAATGTAAAGTGTGTTTTAATATATCTGCTGAATTACATAAAACTGTATAGATGATATCCAGGTAAATTTTTCTTTTTAATATTACTATCTCAAAAACTGGACTGGAAATTTGAAATATGATAAACTTTAAAGCAATCAGCCAGAAATGTGCGTAAGACATGCAAAACTAAAACTGCAAGGTGGATTAATTTTTTAAAACCTTTTCTGCTTTACTGATCTAAGAGAAAGGTACCAAGCACGGCGTAACATGCTCTCTTTCAGTGAGTTTACACATAAACACATGCTTTATTGCTATAAAAAGCAATCTATAAATTTAGCAAAGCAATGGATATTGATATTGATTTTTCTATGTTAACAATAGCATACTTGAACTACAACAACTTTATATTACAGTAAATATTAAGAATGATAAATAGAAAGCAAAATGCATATCCAAATCTCATTTAGCAGTGAGATTAGAATACTCTCAATCTATAGCAGATATAAAAGAAGTTATTTACTTTGCCTTCCAGCACCTATGTGGAGTTAAAGTGTTTTAAATTTAGTTTTAAATATATTTGAATAATTATAATATAACAAAACAGATATGCTTTTTAAAAATATTGTATTTTGGTTATTTTTTTTCTTTTGCTTATGAACAGGTATTTTATAAATAATTAAAATAAGTTTGTCATATGTCACAGACTTACATTGTCCTTAGGCCTTGGGGTAGTCTTCTGCGTAGAAATAATTTTTACCAGTTTTTGAACAGAAAAATCATATAATGTTAATTTTAAAGTCCCACATTTAAATGTAAGTATGCAAATATGTAAAAGCTAGTACCTGGTATTTGGGAACAACTCAAACTAAAATTTGAATGGAAAAACTATTTAAAGTTCTTTATTACTCATTCTGCCAATTAATTAAATGAAACCAAATACTTATAAGAATGTAATTTATAGAATCATATTGATACTAATCTCACTTTGATTTAAATGCCACTTGTCTACTGTAAAAATCTATGCACAAGCATTTTCTTTGTAGCTCACTGGGAACCTCATTAGTTTTCTTAACAATTTTTATATGCTCTTTTGTCTTCCAAATAATACAACATCTCCTGAATTTGAAGCTATAAATTTGCTTAGTATATAAGCGCAACTCAGGTCTCAGATTTATGTGGCTCTTGAATGATCATGGCATTGGCGTTCCCCAAGCCCATACTCAGCGTCAGGCTGTATGCTGCATTGCAGAAAAAATATTATATGTTGAGGCATAATAGAAATAAAGGGCCCAAAAGACCAACAGAATTTGTGAATCCTTATTTTCCCCCAAATAGAAAACTGCTAGTACCTAATATCTAAAGATGTTCTTACTCCACAATCTGTTGCCGCACAGATAATAGTCGAACCCCAATTCTCTGATGTATATCATTGAATCACTGCTCCCCTTGAAGAGAGCAAAGAGGTATTAATGGTTTGCAGGACATACTTCTTCGCCATCAGCCCATTCTTCCCTTGTTCCCTTTAGAATAAAACTATTGGGGAAAGGTGTGTGGTAGCTGTTAGTGACTCCACAGAGCTGGTCAGTTAAGTATTTCAGTAGTTTATGTGAATTCTTTTCCTGTTCACGAATCATTCATTAACAGATATACTGATTTCTGTGAATGTGTATTCTTTTTAAATTTTGGCCAAGTGCTAAGAACTTGGTAAATTCTTTGCAGATTTTATCCTTGATTATTACCGTATATCTCTTTAGTTCTGGCTGCAATGATTCTATCATTAGAATCAAATCTGATTTCCTTTGCTCCTTGATTCAATGAGAGGGGCTTTTTCAAGGAGGAAGACTCATAGAAAATGGTGAATAACTGATACCAGTGTGTATACGTGACACCTCCTTTCCATTTAACTAGCAAAATTGTTTCTGAATGTAAAAATGAAAGCAAATGCATTCTTATGTCCTTCTCTTATGAAGCAGATATGTGTTAAAGTAATTTTTCATATTGCCATATTCTTGTGCACATATTACATGAACATTGAGCATTATTGCCATTTCTGAAGATTAATTAGGAAGGAGTACAAAGCACAACAGTTTCCCAAACAATTGTGTCAACAAAAACATATTTGCAAGAATGTTCATGAATAGTAAAGAAAAAGAAGTATGAACATGGATAAACCAAACAGTCAGTTAAAAACTGAATGAATGTTCGTGAACACTACAGGAATTGACCAGCTCTTACCCTATTCCACTGCTGACTTCTCAATTCATGAATTTCTTGTTTAAAGGAATTTGTTGAAATTAAGGGGTGGTTAGATGCACCTGAAATTCATGTATCGAGTCAGTTTCAATTTACAATATTTCTTTTTAGAAATTTTGAAGAAAAGATATGCAACCTGATGGATACAATTTGAGGAAATGAGCTCCAATCTGAATCTCATTTCATGTATTGGTGATTTTTTGTATTTGTTTTTTAATCTAAATAACTACATAAACAGCATGTTATTATTAGCTGTTTATCTCACTAGATGGGTTCTTTTATCATTATTCAAAAGCTGTTTCCTCTTATGTTTCCATGAAGTGGCAAAAACATACTCTAAAAATAACGTTTGATCAACATGCAGTTTGAATTAGGTTGTATGCAGAGAGTAAATTCATATTTTCACAGAAATATTTTGAGTTTCACTACTGATTTCAGTACAGTCACAAATTCAACTACTAACTTTAAGAAAGTCAAGAAAACAGGGATAAGACATAAGAATCTTTTCTGAGATAGGAATTAAGATAGGATCCTGACTTACCCAGAAAGCAACCGAATAATAATGCATGATTTGTGTAGATAATGCTGGAATTATTTTAACTCTATTGAGAATTATTAGCTAGTGTGTGGGGGGAAAAGAATCAATTGAATTGTTTGGTTAATTAGCCATTTAACAGGTTTAGTCCAATTAAGGAGATCATATTACATTTAAAGATTATAAAAATATCTCTGTACAGCTCAATTAATAATTACTTTTGAATGCTACTAATATTTAAATGGTTCACTGTAAAATAACTGAGACCTGATCTTATTTGGAAAATCGATGCTAGTCAAATATGACCAGCTGAATGAAAGCCTAAATGTAGCCTGTGTGTATTCCATTCATTTTGACGAGAACTGGTTTCCCCCCCTATTAATTTCAATACTTAGGTCAGTTTTTTTTCAGCACAGCATGCTGTTTTAAACAGCTGCATAAGATAAACTTTGTTCATGAAATAAAAATAGTCAGAAGAAAATCAAACTAAATTGACTAACTTTTGAAGTCCCTATTAGCAAATGTGCTTTATTTAAGAACAAACTCCTCAAATTGGCTAGAAAGTAAAGTAATATAAATCACCCTGCTAAAATGTAGCATTAAAAAAGGCTTATATTTAGCTAATGAAATATTTTGCTTATCTACTACTGATAAATATGCAATTGTATGAAAGGGCAGCATTTTTGCATGGATTGATCATTCTCCACAGGACATGCATGGAACATTCAATAGAGTTAGGCATGCATTTTATTTATCATCAAGCTTCTTCTCATTTTTTTCTTACCCTCATCCCTTCAAATCTTGATAAGGCTCTTAAAGGTCTCAATGCTCTCAGTGTCCTAAGGGATTTAATGGCACCAAGTTCTGAATAACCCAGTGCATTTGCTGTTAAACTTATCAAAGATACCTGTGGGGTGAAAAAAATGATAAATAAAATTATCCTTTGCATCCTTTTGTGTTTAAAGCTGTAGCATTTTTTTTTAGTAACGCACACTCCGAAGGAACTATAGAACAGGAGACATTCCAAAGATAAGCAGGTTCTTCCATGAACTTGAAATCCTTCAACATCAGGTTTGTACTAGAGTATGTAGGGGTGGAAGGAATCGATTTTCTAGCACAATTTGCTAAACTTGTATTTTGTTTAAATTAAGATTTATTAAATGAGCCATGACTGGGTTTATACAAGTTATTTTAGCCTTTCAGTATGCCAGTTTTGGCATTATATACACTGGAGTGCTAATCTGGCTAAGCTTTCGTCCTGGTAATATCAGCCAAATATCAGCCAACCCTAGTTTTTTGTTTGTTTGTTTGTTTGCAGGACTTGGATTCAAGAGCTAGAGTGTGGCTTCTAAGGAAATGTTACGTAGACTCAGACTATTCTTATTAGTTGTTTGGAGAGAGAGGTCTATGATCTGACTTCCATTTTTTAAATAACAGACTCTGGTCTCCTAAAAGTGTCAAACGTTATATAGAAATCAAGTTTTCCAATGGCATATTGATCAAAATGAGCAACAACTCATTTTGCTAAAAGAGAACAAGTTGTGGCAATTTTTATAGCGTTTAATAAAAAATACCCTACAGACAGTGGTGGATTGCTAGCGGTTTGCCCCGGAGCCTCCCGCCGCCGGTGGCAGCGGGAGGCTCCGCTCACTCGCCCGGACGTCATCAAAAACGCTCTGCGCATGCGCAGAAGTGTTGCACGTGCATAAAGAGCAAGAAAATGGATTCCGACAGTGGATTATTATGTAGCCCAAACAAGACTATCCCAAATATTTATTTATTTGCGATTCCAGCAGGAGTAGATGAAAACCATAAATAATACAAAGAGAAGGTCAAAAGGAGAAGGTAGAAAACTGGGAAAGTTAACGAAATGAAAAAACTTCAACAGACTACCAGGGCATGGAGAGGAAGCTGGCTAGCTGGCTGAAATCCTAAACAAGATTATTTATACCAGGATTGTCCAACTTTTGGGCTTGTCTTGGCTGCCTTGAGTGAAGAGGAATTGTTTTGGGCCGCATATAAAATATGCTATAGTTAATGTATATAAATCACATAATAACGTTAAACATTTATAATCTTGTGGGGCTGCATTACTAACTGTCTGGGGTCTCCAGCAGTCTTCGGGCTTTGGATTGGACCTGCTTGCTTTATACTGTAAAATTTTACTACAGATTCTACTTATAGACATAAATAATATGGGATACCCACATCAACAATCAAGAAATCCAGCCAGCACCAGGCATTAGTAAAGTATGTTTGATATCCATATGCTACCCATTTCAGAAGCATTTCAAGAATGAAGATGTAAGTGAAGACTTTGTCAGCATATTCCAACATGGTCTTGATGGTTTTCCTCTGTTCTATGTATACGTCTTCAAAGGCCTGCAAATGGTAACCCACAAGATTTAATCTATATTATAATGGAATGATCTCTTTTGTGGCCCTCAATACATACACAGATTACATTATCTGTGGCTGAATTTGGTGGGAAATTGTCAAATAATGATAACTGATTTCAAATAGGATATTGATACTTCCATGCAATGACTGAAAGGTAATAAAATTGTATTAAAAATGCTGAAATGCCCCTCTATGGCACTAGTGTATTAGTGTAGTTCTCAATGGCAAAAACATTTCTTTAAATCTACCCACAAAATTGTACCTTCCCCTCCTCCAGGTATAAAGGATGTAATCCATTCAAAGGTTTCTCCAGTTCCAAAAAAATATTTCATTTAATTTTGCTTCAAACATTGCAAATAATTTTATAATTATAATGTAACCCTCCCCCTTCATTAAAAAAAATTATTTTCACTTACCAAAGCACCACTACTAAGGAGAATCATAAAGACAATGAAGGTTTCAAACCAATTGTGTTCAACTATTCGAAAACAGGTTTTTCTGAGATTCCACCATAGCTTTCCTTTTCCATCTTCTACACTAACTTGACAACACTTGAATCTTTGTATACAACCTAAAATGTATTAAATGTTAAAAAGGCGAAAGAGAAACAAAAAAAAGTTTTACATTTCTTGATCTGACTGTCTGACAATGAACTGTAGCCTCTTCATGATGATTTTCCTATGTTATTAAGTAGATTTATATCCTATCTTTCGATAAGGAGGTCTATGTAGTGCAGGGGTGTCAAACCCGCGGCTTGCGGGCCGGATGCATCATGCGCTGGCCACACCCATCCACCCCGGTTTAGCAAAGGGGAAAAAGTTGCGATACATCATGTGATGACCAGAGGTGGGTTCCTGCCGGTGCGGTTAATAGCTGTTGTTCGGCGCAGAGCCGAAGACCCTGCTGCCGTTCGCGGCACGGGAGCTTTCCCTGGGTGCTGCCGCCGCCCGCATGGACGCCGCCAATTGCGTTCTTTTGCCTTCTGCGCATGTGCAAAGTGTTCCGCATGCGTAGAGGGCAAAAGAACGCAATTGCCGGCGTCCATGCGGGCGGGGAAAGCGCCCGGGGAAAGCTCCCGCGCCGCGAACGGCAGCAGCGTCTTCGGCTCTGCGCCGAACAACAGCTATTAACCGCACTGGCAAAAACAGGCAGGAACCCACCTCTGGTGATGACGCCGTGTCGTTGCGAGTTTGACACCCCTGATGTAATGCTTTGTTCTCCAACTTTCATTTACTATACATGCATAATATAGGCTGGGCAGAGAAAGAGTGACTGACCTAGAGTCATCTAGTTAGGCATCTGTAGCTAGGTAGAGTAGAACCTAGTGTCCCAGCTCCTAATCCAACATCTGTAACCATCAAACTGTATACACCCGAAACATGCTTTGTATTCCTTTCAAATGTGTATGTCTTCTAGGAATAAACTAACAAAAATGTTGGATATTTAATCTTCCCTGACCTTCTGTAAAACAAGCTTCAGGTTCGAGAGCTTCCTCAGATTCTGCCACTGGTTGTTCTTCAGCAGGCAGCCCAATATCAACTGTGCTTCCTTCTGATGAGCTAGAAGAATTTAGTTTCTGTCAAAGGAGAAAAAAAATGTAGTTAACACAGTCTAAAATAACTGACTAAAAAAATCCCAGCCATCATTAGATGTCCTTTTAAGATGTTATATGGTCTCTTTGGAAAAATGATAAACGTTAATCCGAAATAGGAACATTATTCTGAAATATAATTGATGCCAATTTAGCACATGGATGGACAAAGAAAGATTTACTGCTCAATATCATGTAGGTCTGCACTCAGTAAACAGGTCTGTGAATGTTTAGTGATTTCTTAATGGTATCTGGTAAATTCCATTTCTGAAGCAAAGTTAATTAAAGCCTAATGCTAAGTTATGATTACACAACAATAGCATTGTGACTTGAGGAAAATAACAGCAGTTTACACAATAGCTGGTAAAGAATTAGTAACCAGAGAACAGTGAGGCTAACCGCGTTTTGAATACAATGATGGTTGAATATCATATAGAACATTTGAAGTACAGAAAGAAGGAAACATATTTAACTGGAAATCTCCTGGAGATAGACTGCATTAATTGTTACTGCATTAATCATATTGCAAGAACTAAGGACTAAAGAGGTAAAAGACAGAATATGAGAAGGAATCGAAAATGTAGGAGTTCAAATAAAAGCAGAGAGGAAGATTACTGGTGAAAATGTTCACGGTAACTCCAAAATAATAAAGATAAAAGCCTGTGGGAGGGAAGAGAAAATGAAAAGAAAGAATAGCTGATTAGATAACCATTTTCTATCTCTGTTCAGTCATCCAGTTTCTTTTTTCTTTTTCTTTCTTATAACGATGAGGAATCAAACACAAAAGGAGAATCCAATTAAACAGGAAGGAGAAGATGGAAAATATAGCTGCAATCAGATCTTTAAAATAATCAACATCTAAGCATGCAACATTTTATGAAGCCCTATAAAGTGGTAAAAGACTGTTGGTTGTTTTCGGTTTTTACTGGGAAGCATGCCACACTTTTAAAAAATAATACTCTGCATTCTCACATTGCAGTAGTTATTTTTTTTAAGTAGTCATGTTATTATGGATTTTTATCATCATTACAGATCAGGGAATACTTTGCCACAGATTTTAACAGGTTGCAGTATAGAATTCAGGGGATCACCCCCACAAAATGGTGCCAGTACAAAATTGGCTCTAGGGCTGATCAAAGCAGATGATTTCAAGACTGGAGCCTGCATTTTTGGTCTGCTTGAAATGGGAGCCCAGCTAATTTGTCATATGGGAATTTGTGGATTGTCTGTTCTCCATTTGGTGGAAACTTGTATCTGTTCTTACTTCCAAGCTCCTGGACTTAAACAAGCTATTCTGATTCAAGATAGTTGCTTTATTAAAAAAAAATATCTCTCGTATTTTGCACATTACTAGACTCATGCCAAAAAGCAGATGAAAACAGGACAACTATGATCAATTTTAATCTCCCCTCCCCTAATAGCCCTTGCTTTGTCTGAGTTGAGCTGGAAAGAGTGACAAGAACCTGAAAACAATTAAAACCATCTAGATCACCTCTGACTGCATTTTAAAATAGGATTTCTGAAATTTATTTGTTGCACTGAGAATTTATTTATTTTATTTATTTATTTAGGATTCTTATATGCCGCCCTACTCCCTGGGGACTCAGGGCGTCGTACAACATTTGAAGAACCACTAAACAATATAATTTAAAACAATTTAAAATGCATTTTTTTTTAAAAAAAGCATACAAAATCTTACATACATGGGGGAGACCAAGATGAAGTTGTCTCAAAACCCCGCCTGCAGGAAGAGCCATGTCTTCACGGCTTTTCGGAAGGCCAGCAAGGTGGGGATAATTCGTATCTCTGGGGGGAGTTGGTTCCAGAGAGCAGGGGCTCCCACAGAGAAGGCCCTCCCCCTAGGCCCCGCCAGCCGACATTGTTTGGTTGACAGGACCTGGAGGAGACTCACTCTGTGGGACCTGACCGGTCGAAGGGAAGTATGAGGTAGAATGCGGTCCCAGAGGTAACCTGGTCCTAAGCCATGTAGGGCTTTAAAGATGATGATCAACACCTTGAATTGTACCCGGAGACCAATGGGCAACCAATGCAACTGGCGGAGTATGGGTGTACCTTGAAACACCCACCACAGCACGCGCAGCCGCATTTTGCATCAGTTGAAGTCTCCGAATACTCTTCAAGGGTAGCCCCATGTAGAGCGCATTACAGTAGTCCAATCGGGAGGTGACAAGGGCATGAGTGACCGTGAGTAGAGCCTCCTTCTCCAAGTATGGTCGCAATTGGTGCACCAGGCGAACCTGTGCAAAAGCCCCCCTAGCCACAGCTGTAAGATGTTGGTCTAATTTTAGCTGTGGATCTAGGAGAACTCCCAAATTGCGAACCCGTTCTGAGGGAGTTAATTTTCCTCCCTCAAGAACCAAGGAGGGACAGTCGACATGGTCCTTAGGAGGCAATATCCAGAGCCACTCAGTCTTGTCGGGGTTGAGTTTGAGTCTGTTTCTCCCCATCCAGATCCTAACATCATCCAGGCATCGGCACATTACATCGACTGCCTCCCTGAATTGAGACGGGGTGGTGATGTACAGCTGGGTGTCATCAGCGTACTGTTCACTGAGGATTTACTACTTAGCCACTATAACAGTACACTATAGTTACAAATATTGTGGGACACACACAGAGGTGGGTTCCCCCCAGTTCAGACCGGTTCTATGGAACCGGTAGTAACTTGGCGGCCTGGGTCGCTGGAACCGGCAGCGACCCAGGCCTGCCACGCCCCCGAACTGGCTCTCTCATTTTTTGCTTCTGTGCATGAGCATAAGCTGGTTTTTTAGCACTGTGCATGCATGCACGGGGCATATCAAGGAACGAACCGGCAGCAAAAAAACCAGAACCCATCCCTGGACACACATATAAATTTCTAATATGGTGTAATTATATATTGGAATGTAATTATATGCAAGTGGTGATGGTGACAAGGTAGCTTGGATATTTCCTTCCTCCCTCCCTCCCTCCCTCCCTCCCTCCCTCCCTCCCTCCCTCTTTCTTTCTTTCTTTCTTTCTTTCTTTCCTTCTTTCTTTCTTTCTTTCTTTCTTTCTTTCTTTCTTTCTCTCTCTCTCTCTCTTTCTTTCTTTCTTTCTTTCTTTCTTTCTTTCTTTCTTTCTTTCTTTCTTTCTTTCTTTCTTTCTTTCTTCTTCCAATTAGTATCCTCCACATAGCTTCCTGTCATAGAATGACATGGAAGTGTTAAAGATTTAGCACGAGGGAGAGAGGATTTTTGTTTCTATAGCCCAACAACAGCAGGGAGATGGAAATGATTTTTTTGTATGAGCGCTTTCCTACTGATGAGCTGGATTACTTGATAGTGAGTTCACCATGTTTCCTGGAAAACCAGGTTCATTTCAAGCAACTGTTGTTTTCAACAGAGTCTTTGTCACTTGATTGTACAGAAATTAACTTGGTTATTATCAAAATATTGTGTTACTCTTTTTTGAAACCCCCCCAAATAGGTAAAGGTTTGCCCTGCTAGTCATGCCTGACTCTAAGGGGCAGTGCACATCTCTGATTCCCAGCAAAGAGCCAGTGTTGTCTGAAGATGTTTCTGTGGTCATGTGGCTGGCATGACTATAGGCTGAAGGCTACCCAAATCTCTGTGCTATCATTTCAAAGATTTCATTTTCCTACTAATTTGGATTATGGTATAAGAAAGGATTGGATTTATAGAAGCAACATTAGTGAATAGATGGTAGATTCTCTTTTAAGTGTCTCTTTTATTTACTTACTATTCTTACTTACTATACATTTATACTTTTCTTGGTTAGCAACCACAATCTGTCCCTTAAATTGGAAGTGAAATGATTGCTAAATGAATATGAGAGAGGGAAGGAGGAAGGGAAGGAGGGATGGGGGAGAGGGAGGCGGGAGGGGAAAGGGAGAGAGAGAGAGAGAGAACAAGAGTGAGAGAGTACAAGTGTTAGAGATTATCTGAAATCACAGCTGCAGAAATGTGGTCATAAATGCATGCATTAGTCATGAAACTCCCAGAGTCTATGTGGAGTGGGCGGCATACAAATGCAACTAATAAATAAAATGATTTTTTAAAAAAGTGTTTAGCAACAGTTGCTTAAAACGAGGTAGCTGTTAAATGGGGAATATTCTCCAAGGATTCATTGGAGGCAGATTTTATATTCTAATCTATTTGCATGAAAATATTTCAGACTGTCTAATCTTTGAAATACACTCCCCCACCTCAGAAATATTTCTTATCCCCTGAATCATGTACATTAGTAGCATTTCAAATCTTACTTCTTTGCTTTCTTCCAAATCAGACTCACTACTGAATTCCTCGGTATTTAAATTTTCAAAATCAGATTCTCCCACAGCGATCGGTACAGTCACCGTCAGGCTGGGATTGTTAATGAACGACATGTAACTTTCATCTACCACGTATCTTTCCACGCTGCTGCCGGTGCCTATGCCACTGGTGGTGGTTCCATTTCTATCTCTAAAATAACCAATCTCTTTGCCGATTTCTATGGTGTGGTTAGAGATGCAGTTCTTATTGTGGAGCTCCTCGAGAGGTTTGGTTTCATCTAGAGCTTTTTGCTTTTTGACAAAGGATTTCTGGATGAACTCATGGATTTTCCTTTTCATAAAATCTACTCCTTTATCAATCCTCGCCATTGCAATCTGGAGATTGTTCATTTCATTATCATCGTCTGTAGCAGCAAGGTTATCTGCGCTAAATGAGCTCAAGAGCAAGGCCAAAAAGAGATTCAGCACCTGAAGAAAAGAAGGAAAATTCACCCTTGGTTTTGATTGGCAGATGCTATACCCTGAAATAATCTATTTGAAATTCATCCTTGGTTTACAGACTTACAACCTAGTTCATTAATCAATCACACATTATAAAAATAGATTTACAACCTAGTTCATTAATCACGCATTATAAAAACAGAGAGAATGTGTACATTTAAGGCTGTGCTAACCAAGATAAAGACCAAGAGACACATGCACACACATATCCAGGCAATCTGGGTTCACACATCAAAGCATTACTTAGGATAGAACGGGTACAGATGTTTATGGAATCAATTTCACTTATGAAACCCTCCTCCCAAAATGGCACCGGGTTTTGGCTAAGTCACAGAAAACCCAGAGCAGCCTTTGAGGCAATGGAAGTTCCGTAACACTGCCTTGGAAGATCACTGCTTATGGAGGCCCACTGCATTCATAGAATAGAATAGAATAGAATAGAATAGAATAGAATAGAATAGAATAGAATAGAATAGAATAGAATAGAATAGAATAGAATAGAATAGAATAGCAGAGTTGGAAGGGATCTTGGAGGTCTTCTAGTCCAACCCCCTGCTTAGGCAGGAAACCCTACACCACTTCAGACAGACGGTTATCCAACATCTTCTTAAAAACTTCCAATGTTGGAGCATTCACAACTTCTGGAGGCAAGTTGTTCCACAGATTAATTGTTCTAATTGTCAGGTAATTTCTCCTTAGTTCTAAGTTGCTTCTCTCCTTGATTAGTTTCCACCCATTGCTTCTTGTTCTACCCTCAGGTGCTTTGGAGAATAGTTTGACTCCCTCTTCTTTGTGGTAGATATTGGAACACGGCTATCACGTTCTTCATATGTTTTAGCCTCCAGTCCCCTAATCATCTTTGTTGCTCTTCTCTGTACTCTTTCTAGAGTCTCAACATCCTTTTTACATTGTGGCGACTAAAACTGAATGCAGTATTCCAAGTGTGGCCTTACCAAGGCATTATAAAGTGGTAAAATTAACACTTCACGTGATCTTGATTCTATCCCTCTGTTAATGCAGCCTAGAACTGTGTTGACTTTTTTGGCAGCTGCTGCACACTGCTGGCTCATATTTAAATGGTTGTCCACTAGGACTCCTAGATCCCTCTCACAGTTACTACTGTTGAGCAAGGTACCACATATACTGTACCTGTGCATTTTGTTTTTCTTGCCTAAATGTAGAACCTTACTTTTTTCACCACTGAATTTCATTTTGTTAGATAGCGCCCAATGTTCAATGTTCGCTAAAGGTTTCCTCTTAATTTATGAAACTTGAAGGAAAGATTGACTTCATGAACAAAAATTGTCTATGCTTGTGTGTTTGTGTTCCTACTGATATTCAGCTTTGAAACTTGATTGCAGTAATTGATAGCCTATTTATTTTAATCAGAATAAGTACCTAGTTTGAAGGAGTGTAGATAAAACAGTCAAGTTGTATAAGAGGGGAACTACAGTGGTGTTTAAAAGTTTGTAAATGTACTGAATATTCAACTTTTATGCACAGATAGAACCTAAAATGTGATCTGTTCTTCATACAAATCCTAAAACCTGTAAAAATTTGTAAACTTCTAAACCTAAAAGAGAACACAATTAAACAAATGTGTTAAAATAATTGTACTACTTCTTTTATTTATTAAGGAAAAGTTTGAAAATTCAAAAAGATACACAAGCTTTTAAGCATCACTGTATTTTCACAGGTTGGCAAATATATTTTTGTTTACCAAACACTTCTAGTGTTTCAATGAATGTTTGACAATTGCATGAAAAGTCATTCTATTTGAAAAGAGGATATTTAAAGAGACAATACTTCTTAATATGGTATAGAATAAATATTTATTTTTTAAAAAAATTACATACCACTAAATTTCCAATCACCATAACCATCATGAAGACTGTAAGGCACATGGCTTGACCTGCAACCTCCATACAGTCCCACATGGTTTCTATCCATTCTCCACAAAGAACTCGGAACACGATCAAGAATGAGTGGAAAAAATCATGCATGTGCCAGCGAGGGAGTTCACAATCTTTTGCGATCTTGCACACACATTCCTTGTAGCTTTTACCAAAGAGCTGCATACCAACCACAGCAAAAATGAAGACAATGATGGCCAGGACCAAAGTCAGATTTCCCAAAGCACCAACAGAGTTGCCAATAATTTTGATCAGCATATTTAACGTTGGCCAGGATTTAGCCAATTTGAAAACTCGCAACTGAAAAACAAATAAGTGGCCAAAAAAGTTTAGTAAGTAACAAGACAAATTAGTTAAAAATAACCAGATGGAGCCAAATTACACTGAAATAAATTGGTATTCACATATTACAACACTGAAATACAACCATCATTATTTAAAAATGAAGACTATTTAATTCATTTTCTTCCAGTGAGACCCCATTATAATTTAGAGTTTAAAACTGAAATCCTATTTACATTTAAGACTAACTTTATGAATGGGTTTTACTGATACAAGTCAAATAATTAGTTTCAAAGTGCAACCAACTTATATTGAACCATATAGCTCATATATGACATTCAAGCTACTTCAATAAAAAAAGCTAAGAATCTTAGTTTTATATGTATCCAGTAAGTCCCACCATTGAGAGAAACAAAGAAAATCAGAAGATGAAAATCAAGGATTTTGCTAAATGGTATTCTTTTTCTAGCAGAGATTTCCATTAATGGAATATGTTTGGACATATTTCAAGCTACCTTCCCATTCTTCAACACTTTTTTGTATCATTTCCCCTTCTGCCATACTATCGTCCCAATCCTTCTGGAACAGATCTAAAGGATTTGCAGTGGATATCTTCCAGACATATGACTCTACAAATGATTGCCATCAGATACAAGCCTCAGAATTTTGAGCATTAAGAAAGAACAGTATTCGGTTTCAAAATTGTGGTTCAACAGCAAAATCAATTAATTTTAGCATCCTGAATGGATAAAGATGATGTACATATATTTGTATTTGTTAAATGAAACAATTTACCAGTCTGAACGATCGGAGAACTGAGAGTCCTTCCACATTTGCTAGGCCAAGTTCAACCAAACTAAGGGTGACAATAAAGCCATCAAAAATATTCCAGCCTTCTTGGAAATAATAATATGGATCCTTGGCTACTAATTTAAGAAACATTTCTCCTGTGAAGATTCCAGTGAAAACCTAAAATGTGAAAGGCAGATTTATCAATTTCCAAAAGCTTACAAATGCTTTGATAGATTTATTCTGATTTTCTTATTCATTATGTCTCCAAACATGTTATGTTCTTTAATATCATTTTAAAACAGCACATGGGAACTGAAGGAATGATACTGGAAACTTGCATGAGGTTTTCTCTGCTAATAATTTGTTGAGATTTTGAACAGGAGAACAATGATTTATCCACTATCCAAAGCAACTATAAAGATAGCTACAAATGTTATTTCCCTTAGAGCAACACACTGCTCAGATAGGTAATTTGATGGGCAGCAATCAAAGATCAGCTCTAAATGTGTGCGCAGACACAGTTCTACATTTTGTAACAATCTGGAAATGACAATTTTCTCCTTTCAGCTTCTTCCCTCACATACTTGGCTGTAAGATTTTTCTTCTGCTGGTTTTAAACTGCTCCTTTTTGTGTCATTTCAATGTGAGTTTAGTTTTTACTTACATTGATCCCAGTTGGTAAAGTAAAATTAGATTACATAGTCTCAGTTTAAAGGCAATTAGGAAAAGTGACTTAAAATCATCAGCAGTAAAAACTCTGAGAGGAGAAAACTCCACAATTAGCTTGCAATTAGTTCAAGATTGCACTAATAATGGGTAGATTCCTATATGAACAATGAGAAATTGGAATGTCATAAAGGGAGCTTAATACTCATAAATTTGTTGTGGTACCTTTAGGTTGCAGTGAGAATCAGAAATAATTTGTAACCTAGAAATTAGGTGAGATGAAGGCCTGATTGAGTTTAGTAGGACTGTATAAATTCAGAAATTTGCTTGTCCATTGCTTGTCCATTACACTGTGATTGCTGCATTATCAATGTACTTTTATTCTAAGTGTTATAAGTGATATACAGCAACATATAAAATATTAATGTTTTGATTAATAAAATGTTAATATTTTTGTAATTCCGATATTTTACATTTTAAAACATTCTTTAAAAACATTGTTTCACTTCCTTTGTTATCACACTGAAATCAAACCACAAAATAAATTATCATATATATATATATATATATATATATATATATATATATATATATATATATATATATATATATATATATATATATATATATATATATATATATATATATATATATATATATAATGTCTTTGGGTATTCGGGTTTTCTCCCGCGTGAAATTGGAAGTGTCTTGGCGACGTTTTGATGAAGTCTCATTCATCATCTTCAGGCTGGTGTCTTCTGCTTCCTGCTTCTAGGAGCAATGTGAGATTGCTGCTGTTTCTTCCTTTTAACTGCCAGTGGAGGTTTGAACTGATAGGAGACTTCATCGAAACGTCGCCAAGACACTTCCAATTTCACGCGGGAGAAAACCCGAATACCCAAAGACCTACATACAAACACCCGCGAAAACCTCAGAAAACACACACACACACACACACACACACGCACACACACACACACACACACACATATATATATACACATACATACATACATACATACATACACAAAATTACTGTATACTGTTTTTTTTAAATAGTACTCAGTGCATATTGCTAACCATATCTATCCAGTAATTAAGGCCACTCATTTCCCTTTTTAAAAGAGATTTTAACTCTTCACTTAGTGAAGAGTTAACATCATCATTAGAAGAAACATTAATTGAAGGTACAATATTCAAGCTCACCAAGTTTCCAACATTAAGGACTTCCGCAAATCTTTCTGTCATTGGGTAGTGTTCCATTGCCATGAACAACGTATTTAAAACAATGCAAATTGTAATACCGAGGTCAACAAATGGATCCATCACTATGATGTTAACAACATGCTTTATTTTCAGCCAACCCGGGCAGCAGTCCCAGATTAAGAAAATGTTTGCAAATTTGTACCAGCAAGGTGGGCATTTCTGTCGTGACTCTTCAAGTTCTGTTTAAAAACAAAGCAAAAAAGTTATCTTTTATTGGTTTTGTTTTTTCAACTTTTAAGTATAAATAAAGAAAAAAAGTTATATTGGAAGAGAGATTTGGACATGTGAGAAATATAATATAAACAGTTTTACTACTCTATGTCTACTCAAAAGAAAGTTAATTCTCAAGATGCAGGCCCAGAGTCTCATTGCCATGTCTTCCATTCAGATCACCGTATTTAAAAAAGGGATCTCTAAAATTAGAAAGCGGATAATAAAAACCAAACAATTATGTAAATATCAAGATAACTTCTTTGTTAAGAAACACTACAATTTTGGATGGGATTAGTTTAAAAAAGTTATGAGGAGAATAGATGCAAGAGTATAAGTAAACATTATTATTGTATTATTCTCTTCCATATTAGAACCCAAGATCACCAGAGAAAACTTATTAGAAGAAAATTCAGGATAGGCAACTACAGAATTTGGTGCCACCAATATGGTCTCTACCTCTGATGGCTTTAAAAAGCAATTAAATTTGTGGAAAATAAACTCATTTGTGTGTATTAGCCATAATAACTATCTACATGAAAACCATGACATTTGCTTGTCAGGGAACATTAGTGGGGAGAACTATTATAATCAAAACTTGGTTGTGGGCTTTCCAGAGACGTCTAATGATCATTATAGAACACAGGATACTGGAATTTGGGTGGAATTTGCCCAGAAGATTTCTTCCTATGAAATCGTTCACATACTATAGAATTTTATATATGATGAGGCAACTCCTATGTTAGTCACTATGGAGGTCTGTTTAAAGATTGGTACTGCTTGGAACCAGAAACATGAATTGTTCTTATATTATTGAAGCTTGCTATTGTTATTACAGAATGTAGGATTCCCCACTCCCCATTATTTATTTATTTATTTATTTATTTATTTATTTATTTATTTATTTATTTATATTTATTTATTTATTTATTGATTTATCATTTTTATAGGCCGCCCAACTCCCGCAGGACTCTGGGCGGCTTACAACATGGAAAATACATTTGACAAAAAATGATAATAAACATTAAAAAATATAAAAATATAAAAATTAAAAAATTACAAGCATAATAATTCATACATGGGGGAGACCTAGGGTATTCAAATGGTCTCTCTATCACCCCGCCTGCAGGAAGAGCCATGTCTTGACAGCTTTTCGGAAGGTCAGCAAGGTAGGGATAGTACAGATCTCTGGGGGTAGTTGGTTCCAGAGGGTTGGAGCTCCCATAGAGAAGGCTCTCCCCCGTGGTCCCGCCAACCGACATTGTTTGGTCGAAGGGACTTGGAGGAGACCGACTCTGTGGGACCTAACCGGTCATAGGGAGGTATGTGGTAGGATGCGGTCCTGAAGGTAACCTGGCCCTGAGCCATGTAGGGCTTTAAAGATGATGATCAACACCTTGAATTGCATCCGGAGACTAATGGGCAACCAATGCAGCTGGCGGAGAATGGGTGTTACGTGGGTGTATCTTGGAACACCCACCACAGCATGCGCAGCCGCATTTTGCACCAATTGCAGTCTCACTTGTAAAAAATAAAAAACAAACTCACTTGTAAAAAATAATGGTTATTCCTTATATTTTTGTCTGTGTATTCAGTTTTGTGCCTGATTTGTTTGATCATCCCGACCCTAGATTAAAAAAAAGTGAACCCCTTGCTAGTGGAATCCCTTGCCATCACTACATCTGTACCTTCCATAGTGTTTGTGAGTATACTAGCCACACTCATGGCTCTTTCTCTTAGTGTGGGGTCTTCCAAAAAGTCCATAGAAATATGGAAAGAACTCGATCTTCTTTTTTTCAATTCTGTTTCTGTTGTTGTGGCCTGAAAAAACAGAGGGCGTAATGTAAAATCATCCCGAAAATGGCAGTTCAAGATAACAAGTCATACAAAGAATCTCTTATTTTGAAGACACCCATGCATCATGCTTTTGAATTATGTTTAGTTTTTCATGCCAAACATTTGCTACTTATTGAATTATTAACCTGGTATTTCAGTACACTGTTAGATAGTTGTAAGAAATGTGTTCTCATTTCGACAATTCCATTGTTATCCTTCTCAAATGATCCTCAAGAAACTTTCCATGATTGTTTCAAATTTATTTCTCAACCTGTCTTGTTTATCCTTTTTAGCTTTGCAAAATCCCACTTACCTATCCATTTCAACCTCAATTTCATTGAGATTTGCATCCACTGCGTAGGACTGTAGCCTTGGAAAACATATTAAACTTTGCCAAATGTACACCTATATATAACTACAGTTGAGATTTATGCTATCTTCTGTAAACACCCTCACCCTTTAAAAAAAAATATGACACTTTGTGGGAGAAAAAATAAATTGCAATTGATCAGTTATCAGCTATAAATCTATAATCATTTACTTGTGAACATTTCCCATATGTAGGATTATGGCCTAAATTCCAGGTTATCAATAAACATTAGATGATGTGGGAAAATAATGACATGTCACTTGCTTATTTTTTTGTATTTAAGATGGACAGCAAGCTTTTCATTCAAGCTTAATCAAAAGAAATGAAAAATAATATCCAGCATTGTCATGCTTCTCTAAATTGGCATAAAAGATCCAATTTTTTGTATATAGAAAGATGAAATGTGTGTCTAGGAAAACACATATTTGGCACGCTGTAACTTGAAATGTATGTACAGTAATATGGTATTTCAGTTAGATATATTTGTTTCATCAGCCAAAGATTAAACATCAGATTAAAAGACGCATGAAAATGCTCAATATATAAAGTGAAATTTTGGAGTGATTTTACCAATGTTTGGGGAACCAGAACTTTTAGCCATATTGTTTGTATGTTGTAATGATGTTCATGAGACAGAATGTAATCAAATGTTCACAACCAAGGCAGAATCCATATGACATCAAAAGATTTAACTTCCTTTTGGTTACGGAGAAAGATGTTCCTGGCCAGACAGAATTAATTCAGAGCCAGATAAATAAGATATGGCAAGGTTTTTCTGAATATAAAACACACAAAGCAAAATATTCTGCACATTTTCCAGATACTCCCCCTCCTCACTGTATTGCAAATATTAATGTTTAAGACTGATTTTATTAGTAGATAAAAAAAATATTACAAGATGCAGGAGCATTCACAGCTTGACCAACCAAGGATCATTCCCAGGGATTCCATTCTGTAGAAACACTGGCTGGTGCATTAAGAAAAGGTCACCATGCCTGAACTATTTAAAACTTCCTTACATTGTCATCAGTAGCTGGTTTATCTATTATCACCTCTGGCAGAAGCTGTCCAACAGGCGATGTAGGAACAGATGGTCCACCAACCAAGGATACCACCCCATTGCAATCCACAGTGCTGTGCATCTTCCCATTCACTGGAAACAGTGCCAGGATCCTGGATGACCTACTGGCCTGACTTATGTTACTGTTGCGCCGTTCACCATGTCTGCGCGGCACAAAGAGAGAATCTCTTCTGCTATCATTATCTTCAAAAGTGCTGTGTTCATCATCAGCAAAGTCATTCTCTGATCCTATATCCTTTGCTCTACCTCTGAAGCTGAAAAGGCTTGTTCTGCTGTTGCGCCGTGGGGAAAATAGTGAGCCACGCATGCTCAGCAAAGACTGTAAGAAAAGACAAATGGATAGAAAGTTAGCAAACCATCTAAGTCCTGACCTCCACCGATAAAAAGAAAGGATTCTCTTCTCCACACATGCATACAGAATGCAAATATAGTCTCAGATAGTCCTTTTTTATGATAGATTTTGCTCTAAGAATTCCTATCTTTGCATTTCACTGAGTTGCTGCTACTGAAAGAGGGAAACTTGAGACAAAAACCTTCAAATATCCAACAATTCAATATTCATTAAAACTCTCCTTCCCAATACCTGAGATCAAAATTAGTTTACTACCTGTGCTAGGGCTTCGAATTTTATCCATGCTTACTTGGGAATAAGCCCATTTAATTAAATGTGATTTAATTATTCCTCTAACTAAATATACATCTGAATATCTCTTTTGCAAAAATGTCTGTAGAAAAAGGTCAGGGTACTACCGACTTGTTGAATTCTTAAAAATGTAAATACGTTTTTTGAATAGGAAGTTTCCAGCTCATTGATATAAATTAAAACATTGTCTTCCACTATCTCTATGAATGCCTTGACTTATTTTGATTCTCAATATCTAAAATTATTTGCCTGCAATACAATGTATCTCTTTTTGATACATAAGGATTATGATCTGCTGCCACTGAATTTATCACCAAAGTAGACTTTGTAAGTTTCATGACTTCATGACTGGACCATAAAAAACACGACAAAATTATTAGTAGTTAGTGTAAACCAGCGGAGGGTTCCGGTTATTTTTGCTACTGGTGCGCATTGCGAGCATGCGCAGAAGTGAACTTGCGTTCCATCGGGCGATTTCACTTCCGTGCATGCTTAGGACGACATTACAAGCCGAAACACAGATGAAGAGCTTCTCAGCTGTGCTTAGGAGGAAGTATTGAAACAAGGGCGGGTGGGAGGGCTTTTTTCCGACAGCTCAGGACGCGGAGAAGCTGGAAAAAAGCGCCTAAAAATGACATCATCGCCGGGCTCCTATCGGTGCGGCGTCCCGCACAGCACCGATAGGAAACCACCACTGGTGTAAACCCTTAGTATGGTATTTCAAATAATGATTTCAACAACTCTGCGAAGTTTGCATTTAATGAAAAATTAACTCTCTGAAACAAGAGTCTCCACTACTGGGCCACGGCCCATTTGGAACTGGTCCACACAAGTGGCAAGCCCGCACGCCCCCGTGAAGCTCCACTTGCACAAGCAACGGGTGCTTGCACTTGCACGCAAAACCCCACTTCATGCCACTCACACAAAACCATCTCCTCTTCCCTCCCCACGCCGGTCCACCAAGCTGGAAAGGTTGGGGACCACTGCTCTAGAACACTCACTCTAGACTTAAAAACAAAAGCTTTCAACCTCCCAGTAGCAAACATGAATGGACAAAAGTGTTGTTTTGTAAAAGATCAGTCCCTTCCAGAACAGCATAACAAGACTGTATTTTTTCCAGAGACAATAATGCTCGAGTTCCATAGTTACCACAGTTTACCTGATGGGGAGAAGAATGCTTCCGTTCTAGTGTTAACCTATTCCCTTCAATAGAGAATCGGCAACCTTTTCTCCTGATACTGTCTTCAGATTCAGATCTGTGAAACTCATCTTCATCTTTTTCCTCTCCACCAGATTGTTCTTTCTGTTTTCTCTTCTTCCTTCTATTTCTTCTTTCTTTGGCACTCTTGGAACTCAATTTTGATGTTTCAGATGAGCTTTCTGAAAATTCCCTCGTTCCACCTCCTGCACTGGGATCTTTAGATTCTGCGGATGCAGTTGCTGCAGCAATCGCCGCTGCCTGCCATGAAGCATTAGTAGCATTGGTATATTTTATTGGTCTTATGAAAAGAGCAGCTTTCTTAATTTTAACATGAAAACCCACAAGGAAAAAACATTGCATAATATAATATTTAGATTTTTTAAAAAAACCCAAAAAGAATATTTATTGTTGTCTTGCACTTATGCTTAAAATATTACCACATTTCATTCATTTGTCTATTTTAAGAAATGTATGCTAAGCAGTCTTTTTTAAACCAGATAAAAACACAAGAAGGCATTTATGACACAAAGAGTTCCAATTCAAGTTCTCTACCAATTTAGCTAATCCAGGTATCCCCATCCTAGATCCATATTTAGATTATCTCCTTTTCATACATCTGAAGAACCAGGTTTCTGTCACTTAAAATGTGCACCCACTCTTTTGGCCTTCACAAAGGTACTGAAGATATGGCTGGGTCAACTAGCCTGGGGCCCCAATGGGGGCATGGCACTTTAGATATTGCTAATGGATTAGAGAACACCCCACTTTCTCCCTGTGCAAACTTTGCTCTCTCTCTCTCTCTCTCTCTCTCTCTCTCTCTCTCTCTCTCTCTCTCTCTCTCTCTCTCTCTCTCTCTCTCTCTCTCTCTCTCTCTCTCTCTCTCTCTTTCTCTTCATCTGGTTTTATTTTATAAGTTTTATTTTAACCGCATTTTAAATTTAAGATCCCCCATTTACTGTTTTAATATTTTCAGTGAATTTTAATTGCATGTTCGTAAGTTGCCTAGATTCACCTCTACCTCCCCCTGCCAAGATGGAGTATCAGAAAGGTTTGTTCAGGGGTGAAATTCAGCAGGTTCTGACAGGTTCTGGAGAACCGGTAGCGGAAATTTTGAGTAGTTCGGAGAACCAGCAAATACCACCTCTGGCTGGCCCCAGAGTGGGGTGGGAATGGAGATTTTGCAATATCCTTCTCCTGGAGTGGGGTGGGACTGGGGATTTTGCAGTATCCTTCACCTGGAGTGCGGAGGGAATGGGGTTTTTGCAGTTTCCTTCACCTGGAGTGCGGAGGGAATGGAGATTTTGCAATATCTTTCCCCCTGGAGTGGGGAGGGAATGGGGATTTTGCAGATTCCTTCCCCTGCCATGCCCACCAAGCCACGCCCACAGAACCGGTAGGGAAAATTTTTGAATTTCACCCCTGGGTTTGTTCCATATTTGGGCGGCTCCGGGCCTCCCAACTTTGATTTTGGTGTCCTACTTGTAATGGCAGTAACATAAAGAAGCACCTGGAATCGTCTCAGCTGGTGCCACAGGATGAATGGCCTTACATGGAGCAAACAAGGCGATCCTCATTTTAGGCTCCCTACCAGCATTCCTAATACTGTGCCATTCTGAAGCAACAATAAATTAACGGCACTGGGATCCAAACAGCAGCTGCATCCTATCTTGTTAGAGCAGGCTTGCTGTGCTTTTCTCAAGGCTAAGGGACCACTGTTTTCCGTGGCTGCTTGTACCAGGGCTCTTGAGCGCATTTAAGATGATCAGTACCAAAAGGAGCCACATAGTTTCTGCTAGGGAGTACGACAGCATTCAAGTTTCCCCAGCATTGATAGGTTTATTTGTTTAGTCAATTTATATGGCCAGCCGTCTCAAAACAATGGCTCTGGGCTGCATACAAGAATTAAAACCAACAGTTATTAGAACCACAAACCACATCACAAACGGCTGAGGACACAAAAACCCATTCCAGGTTACCAAAAAAAAAAAAAAAAAACCCCAATAGTAAAGCCGATCAACCAGTAGAGCCTATTTAACTTCCTGTCACAAACACCTGAGCTGGGACAATTGGAAATTAAAATGATAACTTACTCCCCACTTCCAGCTAAGTGGCACTGGCAACAATGATGAATAATTGCCCATGAATAGGCCTGTATAAAAATGGCACTTAGTAAATTACTAGGATTGAAACCCAATACATGTTTATTAAGAAGCAAGCACTTTTTAACTCCATGTAGGATGTATTTAGGTTGGAATATATGTACATAAAGTATATCATTTTGCACATACATATAGGGCTATGCAAACCAGCTGCACTATTACAATCCCAATGGACACTTAGGTAACAAAAGTTTTATTAAAACAAAGGCGACTTGCTGTCAGGGAAAAATACTGCTGTAACTGCAACTTGCACAAACTGCAAACAGAGAAAGAATACTGTACATATCTCATCTTAAGCAGGCTGAGAACACTCTCAATCCACAAATACAGTGGGAGAAAGGTGAGTTTTGGATCATGTACCAGTCTCATTTTATCCCAGCTTCTCTCTATCCTGGGGCTAAAAAAAGGGTTGATCCTTTTACAACCAAGCAGAAATTGCTGGATTGAGGCAGGTAAGAGGTGAAATGCATAATGTCCCAAACAGCCTCCACTGCATAGCTGAATTCTCTACTGAATCCTCTACTCGCAATAGAATATCTTATTCCACCAGACTTGAAATATTGGGATTAGACAATTTAAAACTATGTCACCTTCGATCTGATCTAAATATAGTTCATAAAATCATATACCAAAATGTCCTTCCTGTCAATGATTCAACCGCAACAATACACAAGTACGCAATAGATACAAACTTAATGTAAACCGCTCGAAACTCGACTGCAGAAAATACGACGTCAGCAACAGAGTGATCAATGCCTGGAATGCACTACCTGACTCCCTGGTTTCTTCCCCAAACCCCCCAAACTTTAACCTTAGACTGTCTACAGTCGACCTCACCCCATTCCTAAGAGGTCTGTAAGGGGCGTGCATAAGCGCACCACTGTGCCTACCGTCCCTGTCTTACTGTCCTATTGTCCTCATTTATCTGTACTTTTTGCTTATGTTATATTTATACAAACACCTACTATCTTGTACATGTATGACAAACAATATATATATATATATATATATATATATATATATATATATATATATATATATATATATATATATATATATATATATATATATATATATATATATATATATATATATTCTCCCTAAGTCAAATATTCTTCATTTCTTTGCCCAAGTTTTGTAACAATATGTACAGATAATCCTCATTTAGTAACTGTCTTGGATAGGGACCATTCACAAATACAAAGGTAGTACATAGTAATTAAAAATCAATTTCTAATCAGTGTGTACACTTAGCTGACAATAATACATGTTGGGGTGAGATAACCCTGGCACTGCTGCACAAGAAGACTTTATCTAAATGAGACAGTAGCAGCCAGCAATCTTTGCAATCTTTCTCTCTCTTTCTCTCTCTCTCTGTCACGTGGTTTGCTTAGCCACCATTTTGCTAGAAGTAATTGTAGTTGCTAAATGAGGACTACCTTCAGTCTTATATGAACATACCAGGTTGTACATAGGGGTATTACTTTCTTTTAGCTCTTTTGTGGGTTATAACATTAAATTGGAACTCAGTTGAAATCTCCTATTTATTTCTTTTAATGGAGACTCCAGGCAGTAAATGAGTTAATTTTATATTCTCTTTTTATTCTAGCCTCTAAATTATTATTTTGGGGCTTTTTCTCTGCGAGCAAACTGGAGTATTGTTGGATAACCCTAAACCTGTAGGCAAATATGACAAGTGTACAATTTCGCTGCATGACTTTCCAGATGTTGGAATAGACTCTCCGCACTGGTCTTGCTGGCTGGGCTGAGGAATGTGGTTGAAGTTCAACAATATCTGGAAAATCGTGCTTCTCATCCATGTTTTAAAGAGTAGCCGTTCTAAGTTAGGCTTATATCAACTTGCCATATTCCTCCATAAGCTTTTTTAATGTACATTTAAAGCCAGTTACGGGTTTTTCCTATCAAAAATATACCTGAACTGTTTCTTGATGTTTTTTCAGCTGTTCCAGCATCTGCTGGAACTCTGCCTCTTTCTGCTCAGCTTCTTCCATGGTGGCTTGATTCTGCTCATCATAAGCCATGGCAACCACAGCCAGGATCAAGTTGATCAGGTAGAAAGAACCCAAGAAAATCACCAGGACAAAAAAGATCATGTACGTTTTGCCAGCAGCACGTAGAGTCTGGGGAAAAAAATAACACTTGACATTTCAAAACAAATATATATATATATATATATATATATATATATATATATATATATATATATATATATATATATATATATATATATATATATATATATATATATATATATATATATATATATATATATATAAATGTGATACTCAAGCATCATGCCACTTATGCTTGAATCACTCATTTAACATTCTTTTGAAACTGGTATGCTTATGATATTGCTATCTGAATAATTCTCTCTCACCAGCTGATAAAGATTTTCCCAGAAATCCTGAGTCATCAGTCGAAAGAGAGACAAGAATGCCCAGCTGAATGTATCAAAACTTGTATAACCGTAGTTTGGATTCCTTCCAGCTTTTATGCAAAAATAGCCTTCTGGACATTGACTGAAATAAACAAATAAATACATGTGCATTCATTAATGCTGGTGAAATACCTACCATGTATAGAATTCATGCTTGCCTACAGCTGAGTATAAAGGGAAGAACTAGACCCAATCCCCCCCCCCCCCGCCCCAGAGGGCTGTATCCCGTCTTTCTGTTCACTTTCTGCCCATTCTCTGAACAAGCTGGAACCTTTAATTCTATGTTTCTCTGCTGCATCAGTGAATGTACGTATCTATTTCAATTTCCTTCAGTTTCTCATGTTTTCAGTCCTAAATTCAACTTAATGCCATTCCTATATTAGTCTGATAGATTTTTTTTAAAGTTTGCCTTAATATTCATTTCTCAAGATCAAATCTATTCATTTTGGTTTACAATTTTAATGCCCCCCCTTTTTTTTTCCAAATATTTCAAATAATGCATTGTATTACGATATTTTTACAAATTGATTTGTAAAAGTTTTGGTCAATAAACATTCTTTTTCCTGGCCATCTACATTCCTAATTCAGAGAAAAATAACTGACTTTCATTTCCTAAATTACTTAAAAATATAAAATTAGATAAATTCATATTCAAATACTTAATAAGCATCTTTCTCCCTATACATGCTTGTTGCTCTTTCTCATTATTGAGGCAATTTTGCATGGGAAACAGCTCCTCCAGAAGCAGACTGGAATTCTGGATTTTTCGTGACACTACAAGCTTCTTTTTCTTCGCTTTATTATTTATTTACTCATGGAGAAAATCTATGTGGTTGCTAGGAACTGAAAATTACTTGATGGCACATAACCAATCAATCAAATATTTATTTCCAATTCTACATAATTAAATAACGACAGAGCTTGCCTTAGTAAACGTTAAACTTGTATCTGAGCAAATTAGTCCCAATGTGTAAGGCAAGAACATACATTAAATCAATTATAATGTACAGGCCAATATCAAAACCTGTTGTAGCTATTTTAAAAGTTTGATAATAGGTCTTACCCTGCATCAGAACTGTTACCACAAAGCAAGGCATCATTTTGTCCTTCCAAAAAATAAAAATTACCTGTGTGAATAAAAAAATTAAAAAGAGTTAGCAAACCTAACCCAACCCAACCCAACCCAACATCTACTTTGCCAAATGACCCTTCATTCCTGCATTATTTCTACCAGCAGTTCCTATGCAAACAGTAGTTAAGTAACAATGCCTAATTGTAACAGGTGCCTGGGCAGAAGGACTGAACAAGGAACTGAAATAAAAATTAGATAAGGTTGAATGATGAAAATGAGGGCATGATACAAAACTAACTCACAGAGATCATTAAAATTGTTATGGCCTACAAGGGGTTCTACCTGCAGATGTTCTATTCAAGAGAGGTCTTGCAAGCTTAATTTCATATTAGCAAAAAGCCAAGGATACCTGCACTCAGTTCTCCAACTATTCTCCTCGAATACAGCTCACCTGTCTGGAACCCGCACTGCATATCGGACATTAATACAATTGAGAGAGTCCAGAAATATTTCACAAGAAGAGTCCTCCACTCCACTACTCACAACAGAATACCTTATGCCACCAGACTTGAAATTTTGGGCTTAGATAACTTAGAGCTACGCCACCTTCGATCTGATCTAAATGTAGTTCATAAAATCATCTGCCACAATGTCCTACCTCTCAATGAATACTTCAGCTTCAACCGCAACACCACACAAGCCCCCAATAGATTCAAACTCAATGTAAACCGCTCGAAACTCAACTGCAGAAAATACGACTTCAGCAACAGAGTAATCAATGCCTGGAATGCACTACCTGACTCTGTGGTTTCTTCCCCAAACCCCAAAAACTTTAACCTTAGACTGTCTACAATCGACCTCACCCCATTCCTAAGAGGTCTGTAAGGGGCGTGCATAAGCGCGCCATCATGGCTACCGTCCCTGTCCTATTGTCCAAATTTACCTATACCTACTGTGCTTTTGTTTATGTTTATACCATACCAGTTATCTTGTATACATTTTGACAAATAAAATAAAAAATAAAAAAATAAAAAAATAAAAAATAAAAAAATATAAATAAATATAAATATAAATAAATAAATAAATAAATAAATAAATAAATAAATAAATAAATAAATAAATAAATAAATAAATAAATAAATAAATAAGCAAAAGCACCCAGAGACTAGACAAGTTGAATTAAATGCAGTGATACTTAAGAGGCAAAAGAAAACTTTTCAGACTTTGCAGATCTGGTCCTCTTAGCTGTTGTAAACCCATTTGGAAGATGCAACTGTTCTTGAGTTGCAAATAAGTTTGATTTCTGACTGAAAAAATGACTATTCCCAACTTCTCAATCTTAGTAGGATCCTCCAAATACTTAACTCCAAGTTGTGAGAAACCTTGAAGAACTACTTATAAAGTACTAGGCCAATCTCCTCCCACCATTTTTAATTTTAATTTTTATTAAATCTTATTTCCAACTTCATTAGACATTTTTCATCCTACCATAGTATATAGAGGCAAAAAAAAAAAAAGAAAAGGAAAGAAAAGAAACCCAGGTGAAAAGCCGCAAGGATCAAATAATGAATTTTTTTAAAAAATAACTTTAACTTCCTAACCCATGTATGCAGCTAGCAGCTAGCATGGAGACCCAAAAAACCAAAGGGATCATTGAACAAATCAACCCAGAGGCATTATTCAAGCTACAAATGGCTCAAATTATCCTACTCCTGACACATTATATGAAGACCTAGCTCTCTGTGATTCTGGGAAAAGCAAAATAAAATAGAAGAGGGCAACCAGAAAGAAGGTAGATAAACTCAGTTACAATGGCAATAGGTGCACTGTGGAAAGATCTGAAAGACCAAGGTAGGGATAGATTGTCAGAGAGAAAATATATTTATCTATTTGGTCTCTAAGAGTCCAAATATATGGTGATATGCCACATGTGATGGCACATAATCAAAAAGTGCCTACAAAATATTGATTCCCCTCCTAGAAATAGATTATTCCTATGGGAAAAAAAGGAATGATAACTAACCAAGACCTGGAAATTAAGTTATTTTCCTGAGCTGGATGAATCATCCTAATCAAACCCAGGGAGAGGAAGGCAGTGGTCTTTCATTTCGAGAGTTCACTATTTAAATTATTTTATTGCATATGTATTTTCATTCTGATTTTAAGTGGCATGGTAAACTACCCTAGCATAAATGTTTATAACGGGAGAACTGACCTGACTTTCAAAAATAAAATATATAATGTTCAAAGAGACATCGCTTACTGATTTTCACAATGGCAAATTTAAGACAATAGAGAACATAGCTTGGCTAAATCAAGCCAAGTAGCCTGGGAGGATGGGCATGGGCAACATTTCATAATTTAATAGAGTATAGCAGCTTCCATCTCATTGTGCCTTAACACTGTCAGTAAATCTGAACCATAATTGTGCAATATCAAGGAATGCCATTAGAAAAAAACCCAGAAAAAGTATATTCTTACTTTCATCTTCTATGTATGCCTTCCAGTCAAATTCGGTAATGTTCAATGTACTGTTTTCTCCAAATGTAGCATTAAATATATCAGTATCGTTAGAATCTGTAGAATTTGGTGGATTCCAAAACAAACATTTATGCCTCAAGTTGCCCATGAACAGCTGGAGTCCTATGAGAGCAAAGACACTCAGACAAAACACCGTCAGAATCATCACATCGGATAGTTTCTTCACAGACTGAATGAGAGCTCCCACAATTGTCTTCAGACCTGGAAGCAGAAGAACATCTTGAGAACAACTGAAAAGACAGATGAAAGAAACAACAACAACAACAAAATGGTGACCCCCAGTAATGTTAAAGAAACCCTCATGCAGAAGCTCAAATCAATGGCCCTGTTGGTTTGTGAACTAACATTTTAAACTTGTGACAATGTATTTTGTGAGGATGAGACCCAGAAGTTTATGCTCCTTGAAATTGTGGATGAAAATGTATTGTGCTTTTTAAAACAAAGTATAACTTGTTTTAATGATAAAACAAGTGCGTGTGCTATCATGCTTTTTCCCTCACAGAGGAAATTTTCCAATCACACTAAGCCTAAGCATGTTACACCAAAATAAGGAATATGGCTAACAATGCAGTTTGCTCCAGCATAAACACGTTTAGGCATATGGATTGGAATGGATTAATGGCTTTTTTTTTAACTGCCAACTTCTCTTGCCCCAAACCATCAGATTTATAATGCCTTATTCTTCCCTTGAATCAAATTAAGGTAGAAGAAAATGAAATTGGAAAAATAATAGTCTCTTATGCACACCCTCTCTTTCTCTCCACTCTTACATATCTTACTCTGTTATATTTGACTCATTTCAAATATTTCATGATGCCAAATAACGATTCAGACATGAGTTCCATTAAAGTACTAAGGACAAACATCGTTTCCATTTTGCAGGTAAAAAAACAGATGGCTAAACCAAGATTACATGGTTATGCTTTTGTCACAGCTTGACCTCAAAGCTTGACATTCTGTGATGCAAATCACACAGGCCGTGTTCTGCAGCATGTCATGCAACAATGTGTTAAACGCAAAGGCTGATTTCAAAAATGAACAAGCAAATGGCAAAAAAGCAAAGGATCACAAGATTAATTTCTTTCAACACATGATTCCTGCTTTTTTCTTCTTGGTTCTTTTAAATGAATGAGCAAGCAACAAGGCTTATGGTGAAAAAACGTATTTTCAATTCCCATGAAGTTCTAAAAAGTCAGCCTCTGGGTTTAACCTAGCTCTCACCTGGGATGACTGATATTGTTTTCAATGCCCGGAGAACTCTGAATGTTCTCAACGCTGAGACATTACCCAGGTCCACAAACTCTGTCACATATCTGTAATAGGGGAGTTCACACACAAACACAATGACAGGATAAAAAGGAACAGTTGGACAGGTACAAGGGACCTAACACCTTACACCACTTACATCTTACCTGGGATTACAGAAATAGTTTTCAAAGCTCTCAATACTCTGAAAGTTCGAAGAGCTGAAACATTGCCTAGGTTTACAAATTCTGTTATATACCTGTAGAATTAAACCACAGTTATTCAGAATTGAGGTAGACTTCACGGTACTTACTTGGGGGCTTCATCAAGGCCCCCTGGTAACTTTAGGGGAAAAATAAATATCAACATCTTCCATTAAGAGCTTTTAACAATGATCAGTTTATACAGCAGGACAACAGGGAACTCAGTGTAAACATCTGTGTCCTTCATATAAAGCAACAGAAGCTATATTGGTCCGTTAGAAAAACAAATGGCTTTATTTTGATCAGCCCAAATGACACAACAAATGAACAAGCTACCATATTCTTCAAAATTGTTCATTATGTCGGATATTTAAAAAATGAATGAGAAAGGATGATAGTCGTCATCATCATCATCATCATCAATCATCATCATCATCATCATCATCATCATCATCATCATCATCATCATCATCATCATCATCATCATCATCCCAATATTAGATCAGATATTACAGCTGTATGAATGTATCAGAATTAAGTTCAATCCATGTCAGGTTTGAACATTTTAAGAAAAAGCAAGGGATTGTGCCCCTTGGCAGAGAAGTGGGGAGGGGATCAACCATTCTTACATCAAGAAACTTAATTCATAATCTTGGGTGCTTGGGGAAAAAAATTCTGTTAGAAAGACGAAATATACAGTTTTTGAAAGAGATTCTCGGACAGCTACTCTATTAATGTACTGTGTTCTACATTACTAGTTGCTGTACCAGCTACTTTGCTGTATGAATGCACTTATATGGTTTCACAAACAAAAGAAGAATACTATTATTGTCCTCAAATCAAGCAAGCAAGGAAAAAATAGCAAATGAGGCAACCTTAATTTATTGTGTATATACTGTAATTACAAATAACAATGATGACAAAAGAGTATATTGTCTGCTCTGTTTTATTTTCTCCAGCAAAAATAAATTAGTTCAATAGTTGGATTTACTAATACTATTGAAAATGTATTGGTCATAACATTATCTTGATCCTTGATTGATTAAAGCATATTTTAATTACAATAGCCTCTATGCTCCTGTATACCATGTTGGAGTACATACATGGATATACATCAATATATGCCAATAAAAAGAGGGTGGGAGAAAAAAGAATGGAAAACTTACGCAAATGTAATGACAGTGAAATCAAGCCAGTTCCAGGGATCTCGGAGGAAGGTGAAACCATCTATACAAAAGCCCCTTGCAAATATTTTTATAAGGGATTCAAAGGTATATATTCCTGTGAATGTATATCTGGTAAAAACAAAACAACATATTCATTCTTAATGCAAATGGTTTTTAAAAACTCAGATAAGTCAGAATTGCCATCCTAGATCTTACAAACCCCCGCTCCCTTTGTGGGTAATATGGGGACTCCTTCCCATATTATTGAAGAAATCAAAAGCACCCATAGAAAAAAAAAGCCCATGCTTTACTCTCTACTTCCCAGACATTCAGGCAACACACATGTGGGAAGAAACCATATTATACGCTATCAGGAGATGGTCTTGTGCACTGCATGCAACTGCAAGAACACACAAAGCCTTGCTGCATTTTTCTGCATGCAGAGACTTACAGTATAAGAAAAGGCTTGGCTCCACTCAAACTTTACACGAGAAGCTACGTGGTATAAAGGTGGTAGCCTTTTCTTCACTGACACTCACAAGCGTACTGTTTTTGAACATGAAAATACTGCTAATCCTTAGCCTATTTTCTGAACTCCTTACCCTACACCATCTTGTGACGGTAAATAATACATTGCGGGAAGAGTGTTACAGGGAGGTTTTTGGAATGGAAAGTGATCAATCAGTTGGATGCATGCAGATTTTCGCTTATTAAAGTTCACTAGATCACAGCTACGCTATATGTGCATTGTATATGAGCATGCATATGAGCTTATTCTATTAGGTCTTCTACATCCCACAAAAACACATTCAAACATGCAGTTAAGAATAATATTGCACTTACTCTACATTCTTTGTCCAATCAGGGGGGTTACTTAAGGTCATAAATACGCAGTTGGTCAAAATAGTGCACATAATGAGCATGCTGAATAATGTGAGTTATATTATTAAGGAACATAGAGTAATGTTTTTTTACAATGATAAATAAATAAATACGTCTTAATAAATTGTTCTGTTTTAATTAAATATATATGTCTGATAATATAGTTACAATTAAGGGACAATGTATATAAATTTCTAAAGGGCTATGACTACATCATATATATATATATACCGTATTTTTCGGAGTATAAGACGCACCTTAGTTTTTGGGGAGGAAAATAGGGGGAAAAAATCTGCCTACCGGGTATTCATCTGGCTAGCTTCCTTAGTCTGGTCAGCTTCAGCACATTATTTTATCCTCTGTTAGGGCTTAAAAAAACCTTATTCGGAGCAAGTAGCAATGAAAAAAAGCCTGCAAAGACTGAGGGCTAGAAAAAACCTCTTTCGGAGAAAGTAGCAATGAAAAAGCCTGCAAGCCGGTAAGAGCCGGGAAGATCATTAGCACCTCGTTAGGGCTGGAAAAAACATTCTTCAGAGTGATTAGCAATGAAAAAAGCCTGCAAGCCGGGAAGAGCCAGGGAAGATCGTTAGCGCCACGTTAGGGCTGAAAAAAAAGCTTCAAAAAAGCTACATTCAGAGTATAAGATGCACCCAAATTTTCAGCCTCTTTTTGGGGGTGGAAAGGTGCGTCTTATACTCTGAAAAATACAGTAAGTAAAATAAAAGCAATTGAGATGAAAGAATGTTCCATTTTATTCCACAATAAACCTCTGAATATTGTTTTGATTTTATTTTTTAGAAATGGGCAAAAGGTATAATTAATAAACTGTTGCAGGTGGAATAAAGTATCCAGTAACTGGATACAAAAAAAACATCGTAATATATAAAAGGTATATAACAGTGATGGCGAACCTATGGCACGGGTGCCACAGGTGACAGGCGGAGCCATATCTACCGGCACGTGAGCCGTTGCCCTAGCTCAGCTCCAGCACACATGTGCATGCATGCCAGCTGATTTTTGGCTCACGTGGAGGCTCTGGGAGGGCGATTTTGGCCTCCGGAGGGCCTCCGGGGTGGCAGGGGAGCATTTTCGCCCTCCCCAAGCTCAAAGAATGCCTTTGGAGCCTTGGGAGGACACAAAACGGGCCTACTGGGCCCACTGGAAGTTGGGAAATGGGGGAGTAGGGGGGTCACGCACGCATTCGCAGGGGGGTGGGGCAAGTGGGGGGCTTTGAATTATAGGTGTGGGCATGCACGAGCGTGTGATACCGCGTGCGCGCACTATTTCGGCACCCGAGGAAAAAAAGGTTCGCCATCACTGGTATATAATAATGCTGTCCAAAATGAATAGAATGTAAAATTCTACAGAGTTTTGCCAGCAGATCTATAGGACAACCCAAGAGCCAACAGATGGAAGAGGTCACTGTCATTTTAGACAGCTTATGAATACCAAAGAAACAGGGCAAATATTTGTACAATATCTGTTACTTCAAATTTCCAAGAAAATAATATCTTCCAAACACAGAATAGAGCCATAAACTGAAAGGGGGATGCCAGATGTTCAAGCTGATTTTAGAAAAGGCTGAGGAACAAGAGACATTTATTGCTGACACCTAATGGATAATTGAGAAAGTCAAAGAATACCAGAAAGAAGCCAGTATGTGCTTCACTGATTGCAGAAAGACCTTCAATTGTGTTGATTGTGTCAGCTGTGGAACATGCTTAGGAAAATGGGAATCCCACAAGATCTCATCTATCAACCATAAAAGAACCAACATTCAAGAAATATGCTACAGTTTGTGTAGAAACACAATGAAGGCCTTGGAAAAAATATTCCATGTTGTGCCATGTCTATACCTACAAGGATCAGAATTGTGCAGGCGGTATTATTCCCTGTGGCGCTTTACAGAAGCAAAGGTTGGACTTTGAAGAAGTAGGATAAAAAGAGAAGTAGAGTATTGATGCTTTTGAAGTTTGATGCTGGAGAAGATTCCTGAGAATACATGGATAGCCAAGAAAACAAACAAATGGATCATAGAACAAATCATCCAGAGTTCTCACTCCAGGCACAAATGATCAAGCTCAAATTACAACCATTCTTTGGACATATTATGGAAAGCTCCTTTGAGAAGCTCATAATACTATAAAGATTAGAAGAAAGGAAGAGGATGACCACCAGCAAGGTAGAGATGGATTTAATTACGTCAACAACTGGTGTATCACTAGGAACTCTGTATGACCAGATTGGGGACAGATCATCCTGGAGAAGTTCTATCTACTGTATGTTGCTTCAAGAGTCAACATCACACTGATGGCACATGATCAATTAATTTTCAACAAATGATTTTAATAGCAATGCATTTTGATGGAAGAGCTATGACACATACATACTTACTCTTATGCATTGTTCGCAGTCTCAGCATCTGAATACTTATGTTTACAACTAAGGAGGAATGCGCATGTCCTCCAGAAAAGAAAAAGAGGTCCTGATATTTAGATATTTCTGGTTTACGCCAAAATATAATTACTAATAAAACATAAGCATTTACTTATTATACTGCACTATCCTGGTTAAACGGTAGTACCAAAAACTTTGGATTTCCACTGAAATGCTAATATCCAGTGTGAAAGAAATCCTAATTGTATTTCCAACCCCTGTTTTTGCCTTAGCAACACAACACAATCAGGATTCTGTTCACATAAGAAGCAATATATAAAATATAGAAAGCTGCCTTTGATGCCAGTTATGGACAGTTATTGACTATCTGATAATAGACAGATCCTTGTTGGGACAGGCTTGAGTATGTACAGAAGTGATGGTGTGTGGTGAGGGATCTGGGATAAAGGATTTAACCAACTTCCAAATTGACTGAGTAACAAGTTGCAGATGCACTGCATGGGTAATCTACAACTAAGCTATTTCTGAAGGCAAGTCTAGCAGAATTCTGAATGCCCATGTATCCTAGTTTCATCACTACAATGAAATGAAATCAAGTGCCAGAGAGACCTCTCATACCACTGTGCATGCCAGCAGAAGGTGGAAAATTTCAATTTCAAAGATAGGCAGAGGTTGCCCTTGTAGTGGGCAAGGTTGGTTTCACACATCTTCAATAAATAGTTGCAGGATGTTTTTGCCCTGGAGTAAGCAGGACATGTAGATGAGCCCTTAGTACATTTTATAATGCAAAAAAAATATATTCTTTGCACTCAGTTCTATACAATACGTTTTGCCTAATGATATCCTATTATTTTTATCAACTACATAATAAATGTTAATACTAGGCTCTGTGTATGACAAATCTGTCCAACAAACCTGCAAACTATCTGTTTCTGGCTAGTATCATTCATACCATTCAGACATTAAAAACATAAAATTGAATACTGTATATTATACAGACAATTTTGGAATTTCTTATTTATATCATATGCAAAGAACTAGAATATTTAAATATTGTGTTCAATAATTTCTTTATCAGCTTTTTTCCAAACAGCCATCCTGTAAATATGTCTAACATCCAGTTTCTAGGAAAAAAATCCCCAGAAATAATAACTTATTATCTGACTTTATAATACTATATTTAGTGAAAAAATAGAACAACATATACAGGTAGTCCTCGACTTATGACCACAGAGCCCAAGATTTCTGTTGCTAAATGAGACATTTGTTAGGTGAGTTTTGCCCCATTTTACAACCACTCTTGCCGCAGTTGTTAAGCGAATCACTGCAGTTGTTAAGTTAGCAACTAGTATGTTAAGTGAATCTGGCTTCCCCATTGACTTTGCTTGTCAGAAGGTTGTAAAAGGTGATCACATGACCCCGGGACACTGCAACCGTCATAAATATGAACCAGTTACCAAACGTCTGAATTTTGATCATGTGACCCTGGGGAGTCTGCAATGGTTGTAAGTGTGAAAAATGGTCATAAGTCACTTTTTCCAGTGCTGTTGTAACTTTGAACGGTCGCTAAACAAACTATTGTAAGTCGGGGACTACTTGTATATATGACAATGGTTTGATGCAATGTATTAAAGTTTACCATTGATAAGTTTTAGTGGACAATTTTTAAGATCTAAGAACTTAATATATTTAGATAATTTAGATTGTGATTCTGTAATCACTTACCTAGGAATCTTTGGAATCCATTAAACTTACTACAGAGTAAACCTGTAGAAGAACTTTTTAAAGGACTGTAGTAACGCAAAATACTGAGAACTTTTCAAACACTCTTGACTGTGCTTGAAACCCATCAAAGAATTGGGAGTTTAAACAGAATACCAAGATGAGCATTCTTGAAGGATCCTGGCATAAGAAAACACCCAATTTTGAAAACGTTTTCACACTGCAGGCCAATACTTCCTACCAGGGAACTGCATATAGACAAGTGAAAGTAGGCATATCTTTCCATGGTGGGCACAACCAGTGCTCATTCCCAGAATGTACCTGGCTCTTGAGGCCATTTGCTTATTTGAGTATTCTGTGGAGATTTGGCCAAGCATTTCCAGGAATTTTAGATTTTCATTTTACAGTTAAATAGTTTGGCACAACTTTCTTTTCAACCTAACAAACAACATAGAAATAAGGAATGAAATAACAAGTTATAGCTATAAATTGCTATCTTGAGAAAACTATTTGTTAACAACCACTTGAAAAGGATATGAATGTACCAAAATCTTAATAGCTATTTTTCTAAGAGGGTTGAAAGGAGTTAAAATGTATAGGGCAGGGGTGGCACTGAATCGGAAAATTGCCTTCCCTCTATTCAATACTATAAAAGTCTGGAAGAAAAAAAGAAACAGTGAAAGCAATTTAAGCATATGCAATGTTATATTAATTTTTCTGTGTTTGCTTTTTCCAAGAGGGAAAATCCAAACAACCCTGAACCAACCTTTGCAGTAAAAATACTTATTATTTACTGTATAAACAATATAGCATTTGCCATGGCATGGAAACATAATGTCAAAGGGTATGTGAGTTAGAAGGGAATCTTATCAGTCCAAACCCTGCTGCTTCCATTTGAAAAGTTATAGGTAAACCATTGCTTAAAAGCAATTACTGTCAGAAATATTCTGACTCAATGTTCATTCATTTAATTCCAATCCATTGTCCTGGCTTAACTTTCAACAAAAAATAGGCTATTGCCCCTAACTGCTGTTCTTTCTCCCACAAAGTCTTCTACTACAACTTTCAACCTTTTCTCAAGTTTTAATGTTCACATTCTTTCTCATCTCGGTAGTTTTCTTGAACTCTCTCTGGCTTCTCTAACTATGATCTGCCATGATTTGGATGTAATGCTTCGGTCAAGCAAACCCATTAGCATTTTTAGCCCATGTTCACACTCTATCAGAGGTGGGTTCTGACCGGTTCTGACCAGTTCACCTGAACCGGTAGCAACCCGCTGGTGATGTCACGATGACATCACGGAACTGGTTCTGTCGGTGCCGGTCCGTGGATGCCTCCATCTTTTTTTTGTATTTTTTGTATTTTTTTGTATTTTAATTTTGTTGAATTTTTTCCAGGTTTTTTTTCTTCTGCACATGCGCAAAAGCTGAGTTTCCAGCACTGCGCATGCGTCACCATCTTGTTTTTGGCTTTTTTTGAGGGGGATTTTTATTTTATTTTTTGGCACTGCACATGCGCGCGGGCGCAAGGTGCACAAGCGCCCATGCAGCGTGGGAGGAAGAGAACCAGCAGTGAGGAAAGTTAGAACCCAACCCTGCATTCTATAGTGGTTCACTAGCATTCTAAAATCCTCTTTCTCTGTACTACCACAAAACAAAGTCTTCCAAATCCTAAATTTATGCATTTGAGTTTTCTCACCCATATATAAGACCCTATTTATCATAGCTGAATATCATTCAGTTTGATCTAATCTTGTTTAAGCTTGCCAAGTTTACTTTGAATTATGAAGTTCTCTTAATGTTTAGTATTCCTCCTAGATTTGCAAATCAGCATTCTCTTCCATCTCATCCTCATAATCATTTCAAAAATATTGAATAGCACAAAGCCAAAATGGAAGTCTACTTAATCTTTCTTTTCAGGTCAATGCAGAACTTTTACGAGAACCATTTAAGTGGTTGTTCAACTAGTTGCAAATTCACTGGATTGCAATAACCTCTTGCTCATATTTATTCTTTTTATGCACAACAATATCATGACTACCAATTCACTTCAATTAAAATGTAGAGTGTTCCTTTTATTTATCAAACTAGTCATTCCACTGGAGTAGAGTTACTGACCTTACAACTCTAGATAAACCCATACTAGTTCTTGGTAATGGTAGTATTTGTTTCTGAATGTCTGCATGTTAATCTATTATTTTGTCCAATGCAGGCATTAAACTAACAAGATTGTAGGGGTTGGTTTTTTGTTTTTGCTTTTTTATTGATTCCCACACAAAGTTCCAAATTCACTTTTGAGTCAGCTTCTCTAGTTCTTTCTTTGATGGCCTTCTGTCGGCAGACAAAACCTACTTTCTTTAGACAGACATTTAAGCTTCTTGCATTGATTATCAATTGTTCTTTGTTTAATTTTAGCAGTCTCTTGCTTTTATTTGGTCTTTGTGGAAAGTAAGTTGTATCTGGATAAAGTATTTCTGTATATTTTAAATTTATGTTTAACAGCTATTAGACTCTTAGAGGGATATAAATGTAAACAACTACATAAACTTCACTTTTATATAAACAGCTTCACCGTTTTAGGAATTGATTTAATGTGAAGATTTTACTTTTTAAAGATTTGCCTGGCTGCATTACTCAAAATGTAAAAAAGCAGCAGCCTCTAGTGTAGTCAACACTTGTTATCTAATAATAATAATAATAATAATAATAATAATAATAATAATAATAATAATAATAATAATAATAATAATAATAATAATAATAATAATAACAATAACAACAATAATAATAACAACAGAGTTGGAAGGGACCTTGGAGGTCTTCTAGTCCAACCCCCTGCCTAGGCAGGAAACCCTACACTACTTCAGACAAATGGTTATCCAACATCTTCTTAAAAACTTCCAGTGTTGGAGCATTCACAACTTCTGGAGGCAAGCTGTTCTTATGAGGAATGACATTAAAATAGTGCAGTATCAAAAATCCATGGGGCACAGCCAATCTGGAACGGTCACCAGGACCAGAGGTTTTGTCTTCTGAGCGTTCAGACTTATGCTGGAGTCCACTCTCAGGGAACTTCTCTCCCGTCAGAATGTGAGAGAGAACGGCGGTAGTCTGTTTTCTGTAAACTAAGCCTGTAAATCTGTTTTCTGTAAACTAATCTCTGGTGCTAAAAATTTGTGTCTAAACAAACAATAAGCTCAAGGAGAACTTCCAAAATTGAGAACCAAAGCATATGAAAGACATGTTCTTTACAGAGAATAACTATTATCAGGAAATAATTTAGCTAAGTGGCCAGAAGAATCATACAAAATTGGACATTTTGAAAGTAGGATATGATCTGCATTAGGAGGAATATATAGAATTAAATGGGGGCAGGTGGGTCAAGTGAAAGTCCTATCAAGAGATGGCCTCAACTCACGTGTACTTTAAGAATATGGGGAAAGTTAAGATATGATGCAATGTGCGGTGACACTGCTGCACATTGCATCTAAAATAAAGCAGTTACATAAACCCAGCTCAACAGTCCACTTTTAATCCAAACTCAGCTCCAAATAATTGGCACTTGTATAAATGCCACCATAGCTAGAGTTTATATTAGAAAATTCTAGATCAGATGAGCTTCCAGTGAAAGTACAGTGGTACCTCGAGATACGAGTGCCCTAACATACGAGATATTTAAGATACGAGCTGTCGAGTGAGCGAAGTTTTGCTTTGAAATACGAGCAACATTTGAGATACGAGGAACGGCCGGCTGCACACAACCCACTCATTTCCGCAACATTCTGAAAGGGAGGAAACCTTCAGCCAGATTTGAATATCAAAGAGAATTTTCCCCCTTTAGCTTAGCCATCGTGGCGTCCGTAGGGCTCTTGGGGGGGGGGAGGCAGAGAGAAAGGAAAGGCAGGAAGGAAAGGGAAAAAGAATGGACCTGAAAGGAAGAGAAAGGGGAGAAGAGAGGGGGGGACTCTCTCTCTCTCTCTCTCTCTCTCTCTCTCTCTCTCTCTCTCTCTCTCTCTCTCTCTCTCTCTCTCTCTCTCTCTCTCTCTCTCTCTCTCTCTCTCTCTCACACACACACACACACACACACACACACACACACACACACACACACACACACACACACAGACAGACCCCTAGCAGCCAGCCAGCCCGCCCAGCCAGCCAGCCTGGCGGCTGGAACGGATTAATGGCATTTCAATTAATTTCAATGGGGAAAATTGCTTTGAGATACAAGCAAATTGACATACAAGCAAGGTTACGGAACGAATTAAACTCGTATCTCGAGGCACCACTGTATATCCCTTTCCTGATGGCCCTTGACTATCCCTACCACCATTATTGTGTTGCTCAGCAAGTATTTATTTACCTAATCAAATATCCTCTTTTTCCTCTCCATGAGCCAATGGGCTCTCCTTTTGATTGGAAGCCCCAAAACAATCAACCAATCAGTTCCTACTTCCTTTTTCTTCCTGTGTAAGGTATTATTATGTGGCACTGAGGAAATAAAGGATCCCCCCCTGATCAGCCACTATATGGAGGAAGTGGTAATGCTGATTCTCACTGTCGTTATGAAGACCTGGGAGGGTGAAATGGGATGGCTTCAAAGTGTGGCAGGAGGGTTTGGTTAGGATAGGAAATCCCTGGAGGTAGGCAATCCCATCAGTGGTTTAAAGTACAGTGTTATAAAACTGTTTCTGCAGCTTTCTCTTTAATAGGCTATGAAGGAATATGCAATTGGTTCAGCTTCTCAAAAGCCACTTGATAGTGTGAACAACTAAGATGACTTTATTTATTTACTTAATTGATTTACATGACTTTCAATCCAGGGGTGCATTCTAACTTACCTCGCTATCAGTTCGCTTCCTCCTGCGCCGTGTGGGTGTGCCTGCACAGTGCTGAAAAATTAAAAAAAATCCCCCCCCAAAAAAGCCGAAAACAAGATGGCGACCGCATGCATAGTGCCGGAAACTCGGCTTCTGCGTATGCTCAGAAGAAAAGAAAATTTTTTTTAAAGCCAAAAAAAAAGGCCAAAAAAAGAGCAAAAAACAAGATGGCGACTGCATGCATAGTGCCGGAAACTCGGCTTCTGCGCATGCTCAGAAGAAAAATAAAAAAAATTAAAAATTAAAAAAAAAGATGGTGGCGCCCACGGACGGGCACCGACCAAACCGGGTCGGTGACATCATCGTGACATCACCAGCGGGTCGCTACCGGTTCGGGTGAACCGGTCTGAACCAGGAGGAACCCACCCCTGTTTCAATCTTGAAAACGCAACTCTGGGCAGCTAATAACATATTAAAAACAACAAGAAAAAAATAGCAAGAGAATAAAAACCTACGATGATAACTAAAAACAAAGTCAATAAACAATCAACAAACACATCTCGCAGGCAATCTAACCTTTCAACCCCTGTGCTCTGGATACTGGAGCATATACAGATATCCAGCACTTTGTAAAAGACCAGCAGAGTTGGGGCCAATCTAACCTCTGGCCATAGCATGTGCCAGAGTAAACAGTTGTTAAGTGAATCACTATAGTTGTTAAAGTTAGTACAGTTAAGTGAATTCAGCTTCTCCATTGACTTGGCTTGTCAGAAGTTTGCAAAAGGTGATCACATGACTCTGGGACACTGCAACCATCATAAGTATGAGCCAATTGCCCAGCGTCTGAATTCTGATCACATGACCATGGGGATGCTGCAATGGTGGTAAGTCTGAAAAAATGGTCATCTGTTTCTTTTTTCAGTGTCGTTGTAACTTTGAACGGTCACTAAATGAACTGTTGTAAGCCAAGGACTATCTGTACGGCATTCTAACCACTGCGCCATCACAGCTCCAGACACTGAGACAGATCCTACGCATCCTCCAGACACTGAGAGAGAACCTACATCGTATCACTTGGTTGACCTGGAACAGAGATGTAGATGCTGTGGTTTCATGTAGAGCTTAAACAGGAAGGAGAAGCACATCAAGTCCTATGTTACCCCACAGAGAAGAGGCTGTAGAAAGATCTCTCATCCTCCGTAAATATCAATTGAACTACTCCTGAAGGAAAGAGGAGAACCAGCATATAACTATGCCTCTCATTCTTATCCCTTGAAGTAAGTCCAGATACCATGATCAATGATATCAAACACTGCTGAGAGAGAAGAGTAAGGATGGATGCACTTCTCCCCATCCCACTCCTGCAAGAGATCATTCCAGGGTTCAGATAATCCAGATAGATCAATGGCTTCTTGACAAGAGGATAAGTAACAACAGACCACACCCACTCTCAAGGATGAATTCAGTTGCATTGGTATGCAACTGCATATTGTCTTCCTGGAAGCTTTAGCTAGTCAGGAGGAACATGGATTCAGTGCATAAGTGGCCATGGTAACAATTCCAAGTACCATGACCTTGACCATCAGGACTAACAGGCTCAAATTCATCCCAGATAACCGGTAAGACTGGGCCTCAGTTAGCTCTACAGGACCTGTCTCAAGGCAGAAGTCCAACCTGGAGTAAATCTGACCTTATCTGACAGAAGCTTCATATATCCTCATATTGGTCTGAAGAAAAACTTCAATTACTCTAAACAGGAATGATGGGCAGCTATCTGAAATTCAATAAGGGTGGGAAAATGTTGATGTTTTGCTGCCCTTAGTACCATAAGGTAGGTGTAGTAAATAGTGGCTCCAACTTGGCTGGGCTCACCCGTTATTCTCATACTTCATCTTTCTTAGCTTCTCAGTAATCCAAAGGGGTGGGGGGCTCTGGGATCCTCGAAAGGCGAGAGCTCTGATCTAAAGCCCTAGCAGATCCTCTCATTCCAAGCAGCAACTAAGGCTTCAGTCGGACTGTGCACCAGACTTCAAACCCACCCCCTAAACTCCCCTGAAATCCAGTAGGGTCTATTAGTTGCCCAGGATGAACCAATCAAATAGAGGAATCAATCAGAATGTTCTGACAATGATAGGGGGTGAAGGCGATCTCCTCCAATATCACACCACCATTGCTGTCACACACACACACACACACACACACACACACACACACACACACACACACACACACACACACACACACAGGATCTGGAAATAATCATCAGTACATTTTAGGCCTTCAATGACCTAAGTCAGTTGTATGACTATGATGGTGACCATGAATTCCCAAGCTACCTCAGACTCCAACCCCAGGGAAAGCAAGTCGAAGTTCCCTAGACTATAAGCCTGCAACATCAGCCCAGCCAATGAGCTTGGGGAGGTAGGTTGCAACACAGCAGGGAGGCTGGTACAAGAACAGCAATCCCATCTAATAGCAATAGCACTTAGACTTATATACAGCTTCACTGTGCTTTACAGCCCTCTCTAAGCGGTTTACAGAGTCCGCATATTGCTCGCAACAATCTGGGTCCTCATTTTACCGACCTCGGAAGGATGGAAGGATGAGTCAACCTTGAGCTGCTCAGAATCGAACTCCTGGAGGGAGCAGTGAGTTAGCCCTGCAGTACTGCATTCTAACCACTGTACTACCACTCTAGAGTGGTTAGAGTGGGCACCAACCACTCTAACCACTGTTGCCAGCAGTCCAGGATTTTGTAACAACAGGATTTTGTATCTATTTATCTGTAGAGCAGCACCTCTTGGAATTCCCCAAATGACCACAGCTTATCCACCACCACTGTCCTAAGGGTAGAGCACATTTCAGAGAGGGGATCTGCCCCAGATGCACAGCCAGTTCTCAGTTAGACACACCTAGCTAGCTCTCCCATCTGTGCTTAAATCACAGATGAAAAAGGCCTCATTACAGGCTGCTACTAAATGCCAGGTTGTTATACTCTAGCAACTTTCTGTGCCAATCTCAGAACAGCACAATAGTTATCTTGCAGAAAGGACCAACTTCACTTATAAATGATCTACCATAAAACAGATTATAATTTTTAGACTCATCTTCTAACGTTACTCACACATTGTGATCTTTCTTTTTAAGTTTGCTGGGGAACTTTCTTAGTCATCTTTGAAATATACATTTTCAGTGATTTGTTAGGATCACTTTCCTATACACAGAATAAATAAAAAGTTATGCAGTATAACAATTCTTCATGTCCCAAAATACAGACGTATATCACCTGTTGCAGAGCTCTCAAAGGGAACTTTGCGCAAACTGTAGATTGGATACTGACGTCAGAAAACCTGAAAGGGTGACTATCAAAGCAGATACCCAATAGGAGAGAAAGAGGCAACACCAATGATAATGTGAAACACTCACTTTTGTATTAACGTAAAATGGATCCAGGTCTTCCAAGGGAGTAGCGACCATTCCAGCAGGGATGTCACCATAAATAAATGGCAGTGATTTGCCAGCCTCCAAGTCACTACTTGGTTTTGGCCCATTTTCGTCATTGTCTTTATGGTCTTGTTTGGACTGCTTGGCTTTTTCTGCAGCAATGCGTTGTTCGATAGCTGCAAGAGACTCTCTAGTGAAGTAGTGAAAGCTGTCCGGACCTGGTGGTACAAGCACTGGCTGCTCCATCTTGTCATCCTGCACATTTTAATTACTAGTTATTCTCTTTCATAAGGAAGTACTGAAGAAAAGAGGAAAAACAAGAAGTGAATCAACAACAACAAAAATCCCCATCACTTCTTCATTAAGCTAACATAATATTCAAAAAAATAATTACATCTTTAGAGTAGGAAAATGAAGACTTTAAATATTTAACTATTTACTTTTGAGGGGAATTCTTATGGGCTGATAAGATTGTTAGCTGTTTTAGATTCCCTCCACCCCACCGGCAAATTTTTTGTAGTTTTAACAGTGACCTAACCAGTCAAAATTGATCAGAAAACATTTTTGTTGGCATGAAGGTTCAGGGATAAGAAGACATTTGCTGAATCTGTTTGACATGGAGCTGTGAAACAATACTAGGACTCTACCATGAGGCTTTTTAGAAGGCAGCGGGGGAGGGGGGAAGGGGAGGGGGGCCATTTTCCAACAGCAATAAATAGTAGATATGAGCCTAGTTGCTTCCTGGCTATGCCTTGATCAATGAGGCAGTCTACAAGCTGAACATTTTTAAAACTGCAATCAATGTGAAGGATTGTACTATCTGAAGCTATTCAAAAATGCTTTCACTGCAAACACTATTTTATTAATTATCAAACATGAGAAAGTTGTTCTAATATAGAAGCCCAAAGGAAAGGACTAGTTAATTAAACCACAATTGTTAATTACAAAAAGGTTTCATTCAGCAATTTGTGCATTTATTTTGAGCAGGATTTATCTCAGATTTTCAGAATCAGGTCAGAAAAGGGGGTGTGGGTGATGGTAGGAAGAAAAAATCCATTGGATGTTATATTCTGTATTTGAAGCAGCCATAAAAAAAACACACAGAGATCAAGTTGATATATGGGAAAGAGCAGCCTGCGAGCAGATGGTTTTATTTCTTTTAATGGATTTAATATACTATTTTGGAAATGTGCCTAAGAATATAACATATTATCATAAATACAGCATGTGGCCAAAGGTCAGTAAAGCCATGAGGTACCTGGGGAAGCTGATAACTGATGGGAAGGACTAGCTTGCTCTATATCTTAAGGTGACCAGATTTTAATATTTGTAAAACAGGACACCATTGACGGGGGGGGGGGGGGTTTCTAGGGGAGCAAGACGGGAGGGGTCCGTCTCTCTTATCCTGCAGCTTTGTGCACCCCCCCCAACCCCCCCTTCATCGCAGCCAGGGGTGGGTTCCTACCGGCGCAGGCTTACCTGTTCGTCGCCGCAGAGCCGAAGAAGCTGGTGGCGTTCGTGGCGCGGGGCTTCCCCCGCCCGCTTTCCCCGGCCGCCGAGACGCCACCATTTGCGTTCTTTTGCCCTCTGCGCATGCGCAAAGTGTTCTGCATGCACAGAGGGCAAAAGAACGCAAATGGCGGTGTCCCGGCGGCCGGGGAAAGCGGGCGGGGGAAGCCCCGCGCCGCGAACGCCACCAGCTTCTTCGGCTCTGCGGCGACGAACAGGCAAGACTGCCGCTGCCCCTCTCACTGCCCTCCCTCCCCGCCTGGCAGGAGGAGGTAGGCAAGGCAGGAGGCAGAGGGGTGTGCAGGGCAAATTCAAATTAAAAAAGCGGGACTTTTTTGAAACACCGCGGGACGCGGTTACAAATTATTAAAAAGCGGGACGTCTGGTCACCTTACTTTTATGCTGGCCTGGTGAATGGTTTCTTTAGTTTTGCAGATTTTAGAGGCCTAGTGGATAGAAAGCAAAAGATCTCATCTCTAGAGATTAAAATTCTGTGACTGCTGTGCTGTCTCATCATTGGCAGTCTGCCTTGAAGTAGGTCTGTGATTATTAGTGCCAGAGCACTTAGCCAGACAAAGGGAAAGATGAGAAATAGCAGAGAAGCATAAAATTGAACTTGGTCAGAAGGAAGACCAGAGTTGAAAAAAGATACTGAAAGAGGGACATGAGCCCCAGAAATAAATAAATTCATTAAAAAGGCAAAACAGAAGGCAAAGCAGAATGACAAGAGAAGGAGGAGGGGGGGTGGAGAAGGAGGAGGAGGAGGAAAAGGAAAATAAAGTAAAACAAAAAACAAAAAACCTTTTGCAATTATGTAAGAGGAATAATTTTATTGATCTGATCTCTCTTTCAGTTGCCAGTGTTTGGAGGCAAAGGGGGGAAAAAAACCTTAATGGAAGCGGGAAAAGCCCTACGCTGCAAAAATAGCTAATGGATCCTTAATGCACTTGCAAAGGCCTGGGTTTCAAAGATCTCCCTTAACCGCATCTGTTAAATGGATGCATTTCAGTATAGCTCAGGTTTAATATCTGAATACAGTAAACATTTAAAGTAGTATGAGAAATATCTCAGTTAAGACACAATTTCAAAATTTTCAGATATTGTGACTATGAACCAGGTAGAATCCAATTAAGTATTAAATATGATCACAATGGTCTGGAATGTCACCTATATTTTCTCACAGAACCGTAATAGTTGATGGCGCTGTGTAATTGGCGGTGTTTTGCACTGGCATGTATGTTTGTTAATTAATGTCATTTTCGGCCTTCAAACATAGGGCATTCATTTGGGGACATACTATTATGACATACTATTATCCAGCAAAGGTTGGAATTAATCACAATATTGTTTTGCAAATATGTGTTTCAAATATGTGGTTTCTTCCCCAACCCCCCAAAACGTTAACCTTAGACTGTCTATAGTCGACCTCTCCCCATTTCTAAGAGGTCTGTAAGGGGTGTACATAAGCGCAGCACTGTGCCTACCATCCCTGTCCTACTGTTTTATTGTCCTCTTTTATCGCTACTTTTTTACTTATGTTATGTTTATACAAACAACCAGGGTACTATCCTGTACATGTTTGATAAAACAAACAAACAAACAAATAATCAAACCAATAAACAGAGGCATTCCATAGAAGAATTCTGTAATTTTACAAGCATTCCCTGGTGATAATAATAAAATGGTTGCACTGGATTTCTTAATGTACATTAAATTATTAAAATATATCATTTTGTGGTTATTAATATCATTACTATTATTATAAATAATTTCAGAGTCCAGTTCATTATCAGATAATGAAAAATCCTAACTCTTAATTCTTGCTATTTTATGAAAGGCTCATTTGGAGCTTTTGGACAAATGCATTATTTGTTCAAGTACTGTGCAGTTTGTTGCAGGCAGTCAGCTATTATAAAGCAATATTGTGCAGTTGTTAATCCTGACCACATTCTCCAAAGGAATTAAGCAGGGCCTTTCATCATAGTATGAACATACCTTGGCCACCTCATGTTTGTTTGTTTTTTAGCATCCCGATGATGTGCTTTTGAGAGAGACAGTTTAAATCATGGGTGTCAAACTCACGCCGTCACGTTGCCATCACATGATGCTTCGTGACGTTTTTCACATTCGCGGAGCTGAGGTGGGCATGGCCTGAGCGTGACACATCCAGCCCGCGGGCCGCCAGTTTGACACCCCTGGTTTAAGTACTTTAAATTACATATTCCAGGTTTGATCCACTTTGAGTCATGCAGTAAAGCAAGAGAGGTGGTACAGTCACCTGTTAAGACTTCTCTCTCTCTCTCTCTCTCTCTCTCTCTCTCTCTCTCTCTCTCTCTCTCTCTCACACACACACACACACACACACACACACACACACACACACACACACACCAAGCCCCATTCCAGCCTCATTGCACTGATTTCCAGACAATTTCCTGCCCGTTGATAGAGAACAAGAAAGCAGCACCCAGAAGGTTTTATCTTTTGCTTTGTTTAATATGTATTGCATGAATCAAAAACAAGACACCACCACTGAGTAGCAAAACAAATGATATACTGGCAGGATATAGACTGGCAATGGAAAAGCAAATTTTGTGCCAGTGTAATTTTCTGCTGGAACAAGTTCTGGTCCTTTTAACTTGGCAGTAAAGAAAGGCTTGTAGAAATGTCCAGCCCCATACAGCTGTGCAAGACTAAAACTTCTGGAAGGTTTCTTGGTTGTTTGTTTGAGGTCAGCACTGAATCTTGGAAATTGCGCCAGGAATTCCCAGCCTCATTTTTTAATGAGTTAAAGTGAAATTTCTTGGAATACTTTGAAATGCTTTATTCTAGATTTCTCCAATTGGGGCTAAACTATTGTCTGCAAAATAAGCTATCTATCAACTCATCTGTTATTTCTTCTTCTCCTTTCCTAACGACCATACAACCCAATATCAAGACGGAAGAGGCTGTAACTGAAATAGAATAGAATAGAATAGATTTTTTTATTGGCCAAGTGTGATTGTCTTGCTGCATATGCTCTCAGAAAACCATTAGAGAGCATTTCACCAAGGCTGCCTTCAGCGGCACCATCTTGGATAATTGATGGTATGGTAATATTAAATGGCAATATTAAAAATCTCAGAATAGTAATCTTGTCAAATTCTGGGATAAGAGCAAAAGCAGCACAGAATTTACCACCCTCCAAACCCCTAGATTTTGAAGGAATCAAAAGAGGAGCTTGCCCATTTACTGTAAACCCACCACTTCCATTTTGTTGGAATTCACCAATTTGTTGGAATTCAGTTCCCACCAACTCTTAACTCTGACCAGGGATGACAGAATTCCCAAAGTGTTTCAACAAAACACAGGGTGATTGAAATTTTTTGTCCATCCTCTTAAATACCCAAAATTCAAGGGAAAAGAAAGTGTGCATGCGCAGAGGGTTCTTTGCCAGCCGTGGCGACTGGAGAACAGGTTCGGGGGCATGGACAGCCGGCCATTGCTGCAGGTTCGGCGAGAGGGTGCAAATTTCTGCCACCAGTACCGGCGAATCGGTTTGAACCGGCAGCAACCCGCCACTGATCTGAGGGGCAGATGTTTTAAACATGATGTAGGATTTTATATTATTTTCAATTTGTCACTGCCATGTCACATTTGAATGAAAATCTTGGCCTTCCCAAATATGCTTTTAACTCAAGGAGGAAAACTTTGGAACAAGTGAATACTTCATTCAGAGGTAAATAGCACTTTTAGTGTTTTTTCCCCCATAGTACTAAAATAGAAAAAGGTATCTTACACTAAGCAGTATTGTATTCCGGTCTCCTTTGGGTTTCCTTCATTTGTTATTTAGATTTTTTAAAAAAGTTTAAAAAGGTAATCATATTAAAAGCAACTGAACATCTGATTTTAGCTGTTCCTCTGTTTTAGACTGGAACTCCTTGGCAGTAGAGACCTATCTCTTTTCTCTATGGAATTAGGTAAGTTTAAATAAAATAGTAAAAACTTCCAAGCAGAGCAATGGACTGGTGCCATTTATTATTTTTATTTTTCGATAAAGCTTCTGAGTCCTATATGTGGATCGGAGATATTTCTGGAAATAAGGATGAGACTGAAGGCTGCTTCTTTTTAGCAATAATGGTTTTTTTTTTAAAGAAAAGCATTAAATGGGAAATTGGCATGCTATAAAATAAGAAGCAATCTCTCACTCTTTTTCCCTCTCTCAGTTTAATTTTTTTTTAAATGAGGTGGGGCAGGAAACCAAGGGAAAATCTAAGGGGATGACTACAGCCACAGTGCTGTGCATTATACTGGACTAGCTGTTGTGACTTCAATCTGATGCTGCTTCACTAAAAGGAAAAAAATTATTGGCACTATAAGCCCCTGAAGTTATTGTCTGCTTAGGCAAATAAGGGGGCTTCTCAAAGTGCAAAGAAAGCTCGCAGCGAGATAAGAAAAGGGCTCTTAAATTGTTTTTCAATGTTTGATTGCTTCTTGAGGAAAAACAGTAAGAATATTAGGTAGGTTGGCCACCCTGAGCTAGATGGATGGATGGATGGATGGATGGATGGACGGACAGACAGATAACATAAATTTTAAAAGAGAAATTAGCCCCAAATTTATCTATCAGTTGGCCCATGCTGCATTTTTAGCTTAATACTTTGTATTCCCTTTTGTATTTTAAAAATTTATTTATTTATTATTTATTTATTTATTATTGGTTCTTCTATGCCGCCCTACTCCCTAGGGACTCAGGGCGGCGTACAGCATTGTATAAGAACACTAAATAATAAACAACAGTTAAAAACAAGGTTAAAACATTTAAAAAGTTAAAAGATATTTACCATTTAAAAATGGTTTTATTACTTTTGTTCAGTTTTTGAATTTTTGTTTTGTCATATACTGCTTAGCTTTAATTGTAAAAAATGATATAGATGCCCATTTTGCCAACAACAAGAATTGTATTTTATGGAAGTCAATGGTCTCCCAAAAGGACATGTTCCTTGTAACCTAGTATCACTTGGTAGATGCTCTGGAGCAGGAGAAATGTCCAGAAAAATAAAGATTATTTGCAGGACATTGTTCTTCTCTTGCATGAAGCCCTCAATGTCAGGGAACGATACCATTTGGAAAGAATTCAAAGGTGAAGTGAGTTTCAGAAGTAAAAGTCAGTTTTAGAAAAATAAATAAAACTAAAGGACAGCTTTCTAAAACAAAGAACTGTCATTTATAATAAAGGATGTATGGTCACTGTAGTTATATATTTAAAAGATTAAATAAAAATATAACAACAACAATATTTACTTATGTGATAGATTATAAGAGCTTACCTGACCTACATATTAATCTACTCCGTGATTGCAAACTTTTGGCCTCAATATGTGAGAAATTGAGAAAAAGTCTAAGTTAACTCTGCTAGTCTCTCCCTCCCCCCCTCCCCCCTCTCACACATACACACCTGGACAAAAAGGAAACAATTCTTTTTATTGTTTGAAATGGTGCAATACTTTGTCAAATTAATATTTTCCTGAGGGGGAAAAAAAGGCCAGACTTACAAAATGGCCACAGGCTTTCACGTTTCCCAAAATTCAAGAGAAAAGAAAGTGTGATGGAAAGAAGGTAGTTAGAATGGAAACACTTGTCTATTCAAAACTGCATTTTGCAGTGTTTAGCAAATCTAGATCGGTGTTTCTCAATTTTGAAAACTGAAGATGTGTGGACTTCAACTCCCAGAATTCCCCAGGCAATATACATATCCACACATTTTAAAGTTGCCAAGATTGAAAAACATTAAGAGGCCTGTCTTTTGATCCTGAGTTCAGTGGGAAGAATTAACAAAAAAAGGATTGGTTTTAAACCGAAGACAATTATTTGCTTAGTTCTACCTCCCAGCAGATTTTATTATGCAGCTTTGAGGCCTTTCCAAACAGTTCAGTTAGGCAGGGATAAGCATTTCTATTCATTAATCAGAAATAATTAGAAACTAACCTACAAGCCCTACCAAGATGGAGTCTTCAGATTCACTTTCCTCTCTCTTATACCCATGTTTTCTGATCATTGTTTGGGCCCTCCAGCACAGTGTCTTTTTTGTATGGGTACCTGGCAGAAATTCTAAGGCATGTGTCTGCACTCATAGTATGGCCTCACCAGCTTGACTCCATACCAGTGTAAAAACACTGTCTGAATAGAGACAACTTTGGCCACATATTGCAAGGGATTCAGTCTGGATTGGCTATCTTGTCCTCCCATTGACTAGTTCTCCACTCTTGGGCCCTCCCATCTTTTTGTTCCAGGAAACCAGTGGCCAACTGCTTTCCATCCTGGGGTTAGATAACCATGAACATTTTATATGTACATATCTGTGAGGCAGACACAATGTATATTACAAACATGACATTGGAATGTTTTTAATAAACTCATCAGGGTGTCATTATTTGTCTTGTTCTACTAAGTCAGCATGCTGGGTAAACTATCTTTGAGATATGAGCAATGAATATCAGTTATTTGACTTACTGGAACACTGATACCATTTGATTCCTCCCCCACTTGCCGCTCAAGATTAATTCAGTTTGCTGTGAATATTTTCTTAAAAGGGCACTTTAAGTAGTTGACATGTATTTGAAGAGTACCTCATAAATTTGTTTATAAATGCAGCTTTTATGGAGCATAATCTTTACCAACATCTAACAAAAAAAAATTCAAATTCTAAAAAAAGTAAGGTTATACATTTAGGCAAGAAAAACAAAATGCACAGTTATAGTATATGTGATACCTTGCTCAACAGTAGTAACTTTGAGAGGGATCTTGGAGTCCTAGTGGACAACCATTTAAATATGAGCCAGCAGCGTGCAGCAGCTGCCCAAAAAGCCAACACAGTTCTAGGCTGCATTAACAGAAGGATAGAATCAAGATCACGTGAAGTGTTAATACCACTTTATAATGCCTTGGTAAGGCCACACTTGGAATACGGCATTCTACTGCATTCAGTTTTGGTCGCCACGATGTAAAAAGGATGTTGAGACTCTAGAAAGAGTGCAGAGAAGAGCAACAAAGATGATTAGGGGACTGGAGGCTAAAACATATGAAGAATGGTTGCAGGAACTACGTATGTCTAGTTTAATGAAAAGAAGGACTAGGGGAGACATGATAGCAGTGTTTCAATATCTCAGGGGTTGCCACAAAGAAGAGGGAGTCAAACTATTCTCCAAAGCACCTGAGGGTAGAACAAGAAGCAATGGGTGGAAATTAAACAAGGAGAGAAGCAACTTAGAACTAAGGAGAAATTTCCTGACAGTTAGAACAATTAATCAGTGGAACAGCTTGCCTCCAGAAGTTGTGAATGCTCCAACACTGGAAGTTTTTAAGAAGATGTTGGATAACCATTTGTCTGAAGTGGTGTAGGGTTTCCTGCCTAAGCAGGGGGTTGGACTAGAAGACCTCCAAGGTCCCTTCCAACTCTGTTGTTGTTGTTGTTGTTATTACATAATATTGTGTGATAAATTCAATTTATAGACACCTAGGTAGAGCATAAACGTACACACAGGAACAAGCAGCTTTAAGAAAAAAAAATCCTTTCTTACTGACTTGTTTCTTCGAATGTCTAATGTTAGACTACAGGTCTGTGGCCTGTTAGGAACTGGGTCGTGCAAGTGGCGGGCAAACAGGTGAAATTTCATCTGTAAATGCACGGAATCTAGATTGCGCGCAAAACCATCCCCTCCTCTCGGTCCATGGAAGGCATTTTTTCTTCCAAAAGTGGTCCCTAGTGGCATTAATGTTGGGGGACGCTGTTTTAAAGGTTTCTTTTTCATAAATCTCTAATAGCACACTAGTTGTAATTCTTGCTTTGTGGATACTAGGTTGTTGATTCAAAACTCGAGATTTTTTTTAAAATTATAGTATGTAATTATTTCTCTGAGTTTCCTACTTTTCACTGTAGGATTTTTAAAAATCCAGAGTTGGCACTCTTTCAGTGGTTTCCCAGTCACCTGAGACAGAAGACTGCACTGTCAGTTCTCTAACAGCCTAAATAACTTATGGTTTAATGTACAAATAAACCATACAGGCCTTCCAAGTGAATTTCCAAATATATTGGAAAAAAGGCACAAAAATAACTGTATCTTATTACCAGAGGAAAAATCTTTCCCATAATATATTGCTAGATGAGATTAGGATAAACTGGCCTTTCCCATCTCAGTCAAATTCAATTTATAGGCAAAAATTGAATAGACTTGTAATACGTAATTCTTATTCCAAGTAAATTTAACAGTTATATTCTTCCTGATGTACACTGGTACTGTTTTCAAATCCAAGACTATATTTGCTATTTAAGTTCAAAATATGTTAAGAAATTCTAATTCTTCATCTGCATGCAACCACAGTTCAGAATATACTCCATTTTCTAAAATAGCACAATGTTTTCTGGATAGTCTTTATATTTCTTAGTCTTTATATTAATATATATTAAAGCATATATATTGTGCTGGAGACAACACATAGCAGGAGAATGAACTTTATGCACAATATTTATTATTATTTTGTTGCTAAATCTTCTTAGTTCAAAATCTACAGCTAGATATTGCCCCCCCCCAACATTTGTTACAGTTATATATTTTCTAATAAACAGTAATTTAGAAAATAGAAATAGACCAACACAATGAAACATATTATACTATCATTTATAGGTGTTTTTAATATGATCAGTGCATATGTTCATGTAATGCCAATAATATTGTTGAATTTACCAGGGTAGGTCTGATGGCTGCTGTTGTATTTTTCTGCAGTACTCCTCCTGCACTAAATGACTGCAGTGGAAAGAGGCTGTGCTTGAAAAATTTTTTTAAGGTAGCAACACTGCTTTTGTACATTCACAAAGCAAAACAGGGACTTCATTTACTTTGGATCTATCAGAATGGTAGGTACCTTCCATTAAACTGAAAGAGAGAAAAGGAGAAAAGGAGAGAGAGAGAGAGAGAGAGAGAGAGAGAGAGAGAGAGAGAGAGAGAGAGAGAGAGCATAATCCACCCCTTGTGTGTTGGGAGAGGATATTTCTCTAATTTTACCCAGTGTTTACTAATATACACCACCAGGATGTACTATCTCTTTGCCTTTGGGAAACCGTAGCAATTTTAATTGGAGTACTCTCAACCAACAGTAGTTAAATAATGGACAGATTATGAAGATGATGATTTCCAACCTATACCATTAAAGGAGTACGTCTGCATTCAGAGAAAGATATATAATGAAACTGAAGCAATTTAGGTTCCTAACTCCTAAATTGTATACATTCTATCTAGTATAGGAGTGGGTACAGAATGTGTGTCTGTGCATAGACTTTTAGAAAGAGAGAAAGAAAAGATTAAGATCCAAAATGAATTAAGAATATGGGATGAACCAGTACTTTGAATGTAACAATGATAGCACAGAGTTTGTGATTCATCATATTTCTAAAACAGAAGCTGAGGTAAGGCATTTGTTTGCTTTAATTCTGGCTGCTTCTAATTGCCAAACTCTAATTCAAATCTATTCATTTATTTTATTTTATTTTATTTATTTAAAACATTTATGTAGCCACCCATCTATCAACCAACTCTGGCGAGGTAGCTACCAATCAAAGATTTATCAATCGTTTAAAAGATATCATGGCTACTTGTGGGAAAGAATTCCAGAAAAATAACATTATTTCAGAGGTTAGTTTAAGGAAGGACTTCCATCATATCATAAGTTCAGGGAAAGATCTTAAATGTTAACCTTGATGCTAAATCTTAAACAAAAGAGAAGATGCAAACAAATGTTTTTTTTTTGGAATGCAACTTCAGTTAAAACAAATCAGGAAATGGCCTTCTGCCTCTGAAGAGCAATTGCCAATTAGTGTTTACAATATTAGATCATATTAACAGAAAATCATCCTTGCTCCATCATCAATGCTATTTTTGTATCTGGGGATATGGATAAGGAAGTACAAGTTCAATAAAATATAGATGTTCATGTTCAAATTAGGGACATAGTTGTGAAATCTTCCACATCAGCAAGAATTCCACCATATTAATGCTTTTAACACGTAGCTCAGGGGTGGGTTGTTTGCTTACCGATGCCGGTGCGCTGCGCGCACATCTCCACATTTCAGTGCGCGGGCGTGCACTATGTGTGCGCATCCCCTTGCGCGATTTTGCTTCTGCGCATGCGTGGAAGCAAAATCTCGCCAAAATCTCTCTCTTGCGCGCGTCCCCTCACAAGATTTCGGCAAGATTTTGCTTCCACGTATGCGCAGAAGCAAAATCGCCCAAAAATTCTCAGAAAAAGATGGCGACGCAGATGATGGACCAGCGGAGAGGGCTCCAGAGCGGTTGTGCGCAAATTGCGCAATCGTCCTCTCCCTACCGGAGCTATGCACTGGACAGCTCTGGCAGGACCCACCTCTGATGTAGCTAATGTAAATCTCTGCACATCACTATCTTTTCAGATATTGTTTCTACTTTTCCATTTAGCTAATATACACATATGGAGCCACTAATATATAAAATGAGAGAAAACCCCTATTCCCTTACTAGCACTAATAATTTTACCCAGTTTGGTAATGAAATGTCTGCAAGAACATCCAAACTCAGAAAACATCCAAACTCACAAAGAACCAAGGACCTTGCATTTCAACCCTGAGCTACAAATATCCTCTTCTATCAGTACACATGGAAGTCCTTGTCCTATTTGTTTGATTCCATCCCAATCTGCATACAATAAAAAGTCCAAAACTGTACACTCTATGAATATTAGGGGATTCTAGCAGCCTAGCCTAAATTCAAGGTTATTTCTTGAGCAAAAGGAATTGTTTTGGCTGAGACAGATGGACAAATCGCAGCTCATCAAATCAGTCAGGCCAAACCTTAGGGATTGCTCATATCTGTGCCTTACAGTATATGCCTCAAGACTGCCTCCCTAGTTTAAGCAACTTCTCAAGTAAGCTTGCTAAAGACCTTTGCTTTGCCAAGCCCTGCCTTCTAAAAGCCTGGTTCTCCATCTTCATGAAGTTATACCTCCTGCCTCTGATGCTTCAGATGAATATTTTACTACCCTTAGGGCTTCATCTTCTCCCCTTGGGTTCCAGTGATTGACAGGTTTGAAAAGTGGCCCTTCTCTGAATTATACTGTTTGCCTCTGGACCTACATAACAAAGCCATCAGCATCAACCCATCTAGTCTTTAATGAATGAGTGAAGAATTCTTTCAGGGAATAGTGAATTTCTTCTTACTGCTCATGGATTGTGGTGCAAGATATAATGATAACAGAAACAGATTTTCCTTGTGGAATCTCTGGACTTATCTTCATGATTACAGATATAGCAAGGCAGCACCAAGGCTTTCCCATCTGACTCTCCAAGGTGACTCCTTGATCTGGGGATTCCCCTGCTGATCCAGGCTTCCTGGAAAAGCTACTGCTAGTCTTTCAGGAGAGCTTTCCAGAGGACTCAAAGCTTCTGCTAGATCTTCTGCTCTGTCCACTTGCGACTTCCTTCTGGAAATAGAGATAGCCAATACTAAACCTTGGCCTAAAGCCAGTTGCTTAACACTTTTTCCCTGAAAACAATCAGGATGATAAGTAGTATGAAAATACAAAAATCATGCACATGTAAATTTGTGCACATTCTGGTCCAAAGGTTATTATCCAGTTTGTGCTTGCAACCAATAGTTAAGTCACAATCTCACAGCAAAAGGCAAGGAGACTGTTTGACATAACAAATACAGGGTCTCCAGGAGTGGGGTGGGTAGCTCAACCATGCCAAACTGGCAGGCACAATGCAATGGCAGGGGCAATTGAACATACAAATGTTAAAAAGGATTTTGACATACTTAAAAAGGGGTGGGCCTTAAACTATTTGACATCATTGATCCACCGCACAGATGCCCAGACCCCAGGAGGGTCAATTTTGAGACCAATAGATTTTTCTTGAAATCATCTTCATAGCCAGTTGAAGAAGGAAAGCAGAACAAGAAGGAAAAAGGAAAACAATGAAATCAGATACCTGTAAACCACTTTTATTATTTCATCTGTCACACTTTTTAATGGCCAATCCGAAAAGCATATCTATGTGGATAGAGGTGTTGTAGTCTGCTGGCGGCCAGCGGAGCTGGCAGCAGATTTGGACAGTGAGGAGGTTGGGGAGGAACATGGGCCAGTCCTGGAATCTGGGGAAGGCTCTGACGAGTGCTCTGTGTCGAGGCAGAGATGGGCCAGGGCAGTCTGACAGTTATCAGCTGCCTTTGGAGTCAGACATCAGTGAGGCAGACGAACAGCTGGAGCCTGTTCCCAGTGTGCAGAGCTGCCAGATGAAGGGAACAGCTAAGGAACAGGGTCGACTTGGGAGTAAGGCCACAGGTGGAATATGAATGGCCCCTCTCATAGGGAATAAAAGAGGAGCGAAAGAGGATGGGAGTTTGCAGGAGACAATTAGTTTGCTTAATTGGTTCGTGAGTCTCAGAGACTTCTTGCCAAGTTTTGAAGATATCGGCCTGGCAGCTCTCCAAGCCAGATAAGGTCTGTGACAGTAGATTCACCCTTGAAAGACTTTGCTGGATGTGAATGAGAAGAATTCACAGTAACTTAATAAAAAGGAGTTTGCTTCGTGGTTTGTGTAATCTTAGATCAGAACAAGAGGTTGACTTCTTTGCTACTTCACATGGCTGTGTCAGTTATTATGCACAGAGGGTTTTTTCCCACGTATCTTATTTGTGCTGCAAAAATCTTGATGGCCCCTTGACGGCAGGAAAGAAATATAGAAACATTTTTTTGCTACCTAGTCTTCATCTGGATTTTTAGATTGATAGTACACAAAATAAGAGCCAGTTTGATGTAGTGCTTAAGGCACCATGTTAGAAACTGGGAGATTGTGATTTCTAGTTGTGCCTTAGGCAAAAAAAGTCCCCCTGTCTCATCCCTGGAAAGGAAGCAAGGACAAAGAACTTCAGAAATCTTGCCAAGAAAACTGCAGGGACTAGTATAGGCCAGGAGACAACAATGAGTCAAGGGTGTGTGCACATGCATGTGTGTGCGCACACATATCCACACAAGACCTGAAAATATATATTTTCTCAGCACATAAAAAATGATTAGTGCAATTTCTCTATTAGTTTGGAACTTAATTATAGCTGATGAATGAAAATGATATGTAGAACACTATTACATACCCAAAGGCTGCTTCAGAACCTTTTTAATATCTTTCTGTAAACAGTACTGAATTGGTTTCTAACATCCCATAGTTAACCCCTGAAAATAGAAAAAATAGAAAAAGGAGTTCTTTCTGCCACATCCTATGGTTTATGACATGTTTTTAAGATATCCTTTCGGAAGGAAGGAAGGAAGGAAGGAAGGAAGGAAGGAAGGAAGGAAGGAAGGAAGGAAGGAAGGAAGGAAGGAAGGAAGGAACTTAGCTCTTTACTTGGCTTAAACAAAAGCATCAAGTTGATATCAGTTGAATAATGACACAGTCTAGCAGTGGTGACTTTTATAAGGAAGAAACACATTGTATTTATTTTCTTGAAGTTCTGGTGAAGTTATTGTCAATTAAATATTTTGTGTTAAAAATCTTCAAGTTATGTATCTCATTCAGGAACTTACTTAGAAGCTGAACATTTAAATGAAAATGTAATAATGACATTGTATTATAGAATGTATATTTTGAGAAAATTCTAAGTCATGAAGTGCATGTGGACTTCTTGCTGACCTCAAGAAATTCCACTTAGATCTTGGAAACCAAATACAGGTGGTCCTTGACTTACAACAGTTCATTAGACTTATGACCATTTTTCAGAGTTATGACCTTTGCAGCATCCTCATGCTCGTGATCAAAATTCAGATGTTTGGCAACACTGGTTCATATTTATGACCGTTACTGTGTCCCAAGATGATATGCACTTTTTGCAACCTTCTGACAAGCAAAGTCAATGGGAAAGCCAGATTCACTTAACAATCCTATAACTAACTTATTAACTGCCATGATTCACTTAACAACTGTGGCAAGAAATGTCGTAAAATGGGGCAAAACTCACTTAACAAATGTTTCACTTAACAACATAAGTTTTGGGTTCAATTGTGGTCGTAACTTGAGAACTACCTGTATTCAATAGCAACAGTAGAAACAACAGATATACGCACCAGGGGTGGGTTCTAACCTACCTCCCTGCTGGTTTGCTTCCTCCCACGCTGCATGGGCATACCTTATGGGCGCATGCGTGCTTTGCGCATGCATGCATGCACAGTGCTAAAAAATCCGGAAAAAATCCAAAGGAAAAAAAAGCTAAAAACAAGATGGTGACCACATGCACAGTACCAGAAACTCGGCTTCTGCGTATGCTCAGAAGAAAAAATAAATTCAAAATTTAAAAAAATAAAATAATAAAATAATAAAAAAAGCCGAAAACAAGATGGTGACCGCATGCACAGTGCCGGAAACTCGGCTTCTGTGCATGCTCAGAAGGAAAAAAAAATCAATCAATCAATAAATAAGTAAAAATTCAAAAAAAAGATGGCGGTGCCCACGGACCGGCACCGAGTGAACCAGTTCCGTGACGTCATCGTGACGTCACCAGCGGGTCGCTACCGGTTCGGGTGAACTGGTCCAAACCGGGAGGAACCCACCTCTGATACGCACACACCCACACATTTTATTTAAATTTCACTTCTGGTCTTAGGACTCTAATAAAGATTGTTTGATATAGCTGTAGTTATTTTTTAAGTAATTAAGCAGCATGCATTTTTTAGGAAAGGTGAATTTAAAATAAAAAGGGAAGAAAAGTTTATAAGTCCCCCTAATCAAAGTCTGTGATATAATAAACATTTCTGTGCAACGCTATGTAAAGTAAAGCTTTCTATTCCATATTATATACAGTAATTATCTAAACGTCCAACTTCTAAACCTTATTAAATTTGTATACTACCCAACTCACAGAGAATTTGGGTGTTTACAAAATAAAAACAGAAAAAACTAATAAAACAAGACAAATGAGCAAAAAGATGGCAAAACTGGGCAACCAGCAAAACATGCACTTCAATCATCCTAGCCCAAAGCCAAAGGGCTCCCCTCTTTTGTTCACTGTTACCAACAGTGAATAGATAGAGTGGAATTTTGATGCTTGTTGAAGCCACACCATTTTCAAGGAATAATTAACACACTTGATTGTGATTATCAACACAATTCAATCTAAGCAGTGAACAGGTGATACAGCTTTCATGCGTTTTTGTTAACAGATGAAAACCAGCATGTTCCTTGTTTCTTCAGTAGCAATAAAATTAGCTCTTGGCTGCCAAGCAAAGCTGCTGTTGTCTCAGGCAGAACTGCAGAAGCGGTTTTACACTGAAATGCTCTGAATATTTGTATTAAAACATCTTCAATTGTCCAACGAGCCAATCAGTTAAAAGAACAATTAAAAATGTGCCCTGCATCTGCTAGGCAGATGAGATAAAAGGACCAAATTGGAGAGTCTGCTTCCCTAGGGGGGAAAAAGAAAGCTTACTCTGAAGTACGGTAGGTTCTTAAGCTAGCAGAAAATAGACATTAGTGGTGTTAACACAGCAAGTCCTTTAGAAGTGTTTTCCCCCTGTGTGAGAACACTTACTTTAAGAAGCAAAATGGTGTAAAGGTGGATTAGTAGTTAAGCAAAAGCCTGAAATGAGACAAAGGCTCTGTCAGGGGTGGGTTCCTACCGGTGCAGTCCAGTGTGCAGCTCCGGTAGGGACCCGCCAATTACGCAATTTGTGCGTGACTGCTCCGGTGCCGTCTTCACCGGATAGTTGTGCACGTCGCCATCTTTTTTAAAGAATTTTTTGGCTATTTTGCTTCTGCGCATGCGCGGAAGCAAAATCTCACCGAAATCTCGCGAGGGGCTACTCGGGCGCATGAGATTTCAGCGAGATTTTGCTTATGTGCAGAAGCAAAATCTTGCCAAAATCACGCATGCCCACGCGTCCCTTCGCGAGATTTCGGTGAGATTTGGCTTTTTTGCTTCTGCGCATGCGCAGAAGCAAAATCTCACCGAAATCGCATGGGAGGGTGCGCACGCGTAGCGAGAGCATGCGCACATGAAACGTGGAGATGCGCGTGCAGCACACCGGTATCAGTAGTAAGCAACCCGCCCCTGCTCTAAGACCTTAAACTAAATTGGCCTCTGATAACAGTAAAAGGCTTAGAAACTTCAGAGATAATGCAAGTAAGGGGCTAGACTTTTATCAGGATGAGGGTGAAAGGGCAGAGACTAACTGAGCATGTATGCCTACTATGATTAAAAGAACTTAAAATAGTTGTACCATAACCAGAGGTGGGTTCCTTTCCTCCCGGTTCGGATCAGTTTGCCCGAACTGGTGGCAACTCACTGGTGATGTCATGGTGATGTCACGGAACCGGATCGGTCTGTGCCGGTCTGTGGAGGCCGCCATCACCATCTTGTTTTCGGCTTTTTAAAAAAAATTCTGATCTTTTGCTCTCATGTGAAGGGGGGAGGAAGCGAACCGACAGCGAGATAAGTTAGAACCCACCCCTGACCATAACCCAACATACTGGGTAACCCAACACACTGCACAGTTTCACAATCAACCTGTTATTTGAAAATGTAGCTTTGTAACAGCTAATTATATAAGTTGTATATATACAGATCATGAATTATTTTAACATTATTTTGAATTGAACATTTGTAGCAATAGCAATAGCACTTAGCAGCGGTGGGTTGTTCCTGGTTCGGCCCGGTTCTGCGAACCGGTAGCAGCAGCAGTGGGAGGCTCCGCCCATCCGCCTGGGAAGCTTCTGCAGATGTGCAAAAGCATCATGTGCACGCACAAGCGAACCGGTAGCGATGGGATTTTTAACCCATCACTGGCACTTAGACTTATATACTGCTTCACAGTGCTTTACAGCCCTAAGTGGTTTACAGTCAGCATATTGCTCCCAACAATCTGGATCCTCAAATCTGGAAATGGAAGAATGGAAGGCTGAGTCAACCTTATATTAGCAAATACTAGCAGAACTACCAGAGGTCTATTTAAAATATTTTGAATAATTTTTTGACACACAAGAAGAAATATATATATATATATATTAAAGTACAGCACACTTTAATTTCAACCAAAGTGAAATGTCTTACATTTAGAAGGCCTTTATACCAGGGGTGGGTCCGGACCGGTTCGGACTGGTTTGCCAGAACCGGTAGCGACCCGCTGGTGACATCACAATGACATCACCGAACAGGATTGGTCGGTGCCGGTCTGTGGGTGCCATCTTTTTTTTTAATTTTAAAATTTAATTTTTTTTATTTTTTTATTTTTTTTCCTTCTGAGCATGCTAAGAAGCCGAGTTCTGGCACTGTGCATGTGGTCGCCATCTTTTTTTCGGCTTTGTCCCCCCCCCCCCCCCAGATTTTTTGTTACTGTGCATGCATGCGAGTGTGCCCATAAGGCGTGCCCACGCAGCGCGGGAAGGAGTGAACTGGCAGCAAGGTAAGTTGGAACCCACCCCTGCTTTATACAATTTGCCTGGGGCTAACCACGCCTAAGAAGCAAACGGGTACAAATTCAATCTTAGGCAGTGTATATCTGGGTCAGTTTCATATGTAGCAGTTTCTATAATTTCCACTCTAGAGTCTGAGTTACCATTGCAAAGTGAATATAGTTGTGTGTATATTAAAATGTAAGAAGATGGGCCTTGAGAACTAGATTACCTTTTAGCCACTAGTGTCCTTAGTTCTAAATGATTTTTGAAACTCAAGGAAGATTAAAGAGCAGTTTGTACATTCAGAGCGCTATTGCAAGAGAACCTGGGAGGGAAACAAGTAACAGGAACAAATATAATCAGTCTCTTTTTTGTTAGCCCAGAAAAGGTTGGGAACATACCAATTACTTTTCAAAATCCAAATTCAATAATTTGGTTGGGGTAACAATATTTTAAAAACTACTCACTGCAAAGGTACTATGTATGATTAAAATCATCACTGTATCAGAATTCTGATGTTCCAATTCAATTTTTTTTATATTTTTTGTCTTGACTTATTCAGGGACAAACTGTCATAATCCTGCATATGAGAAGAAGAAAAAATCTTGTTTTCCTTTGTTACAGTGGCAAGCAAATACCGTGTATGGGCCTAGTGAAATGCAAGACAGAAACTTTAAGAAAATATCCTAATGCATTTCAAAATTAATTATGCCACTGGATTATGGGATCATGACATGTTTTCATTTTATTCTTTCTGTTTTACTTTTGTATTATTTGTACGCCGCTTAGAACCTTTTTGGAATTGAGTGGCTTTTAAACTGCTGAAATGATTATATGATTAATCAATAAATTATTCATGTCCAGTTTGAGATACAGGTAACCCTCAAGATACGAGAGACCATTTAGCAAACGTTCGAAATTACGACTGACCCTCCAAAAGCTATATATGACCCCATGAAAAAAGACAACAGATGCAGCAAGCCTGCAGTCATTCACCCTTATGACCCACCACAGGGTCACTGCAGTGCCCCCACCTCTTTCCCCCTCTCACCCATCAAAACCCTGTATTGCTTGGACCTCTTTTCCACACGGCCATCATGCCCTAAACTTACCATCTGAAGTTCTCCAGATCTCATGTTGTCGGAGGGTAGCCCATGTGTCCCCATGCCATGCGGTAGTGATCAAAATGTGGACACCATTTTGTCCCGCCAGTTTGTGGGTTAGACAAAATGGTGGCTGCCGGAAAAATGGTTTTATTTTGCTGCCTTAGAGAGGTCTGCACGGTGCTGCACAAGTTTCTGAATGCTGCAGAAAACTTTTGCAGAGTTTGGTAAGGGTTAGCAAAATGAAGCCATTTATCCCTGGGCTATGTGGCAGAGACCCCAATTGCGGCCACCATTTTATCCCGCCCATTCGTGGATGGGGACAAAATGGCAACCACCAGACAAACTGGTTAGTTTTGCTGCCATACCAAGTTCTGCACCATGCTGCAGAAGTTTCTCAGTGCTGCAGAAAAGTTCTGTGCAGAGTTTGTTAAGGGAGCAGAACAAAGTAGTTGCTACCTGGGATGTGTGTTGGTGACACAAATGTGGCTGCAATTGAGAGTTTGTCCTGACTGGGACAAAATGGCAGCTGCTTTCAGACCTGTACCATGCGGCCATACAAAGTCGGCCTTGGAGCTCTTCAAAAGCTAAGTGAGGAGAAGGGTGTTTGGCCTGTTGTAATCAGGCCTAAGGCCTGGGAGGACCTGGTGGGAGCAGGGAAAGGCCTGTTGGGACCCAAGATGTGGGAAGTGGAACATGGGGAATCTCAGGGGTGAGGGAGGCCTTGGGAGGGCCAGGGCAGGCGGGCCTGTGCCTGTGCTAGGCTTCCCACAGTTTTCCCCCATCCAGGAGACAGTCCATACTCTGTTTGGTGATGGCACATAAGTTTAACATCTATCTCATTGGGGAGAGCAGGGATGGGGGAGGTAGTTAGGTGACATGTTTCACCTAACAACTGCTGTAAAATGTCGGCCATAATAGACAGACTCCGTCATATCTCAAGGACTACCTGTAGAAGGGTTGTGTTTTGCTAACTATTCATTTCTTATACTGTCAGTTTGCCACTTTCTATGTTATTTTTATTTAAACTTCCAAAAGAAAATAGGAATAGAATAATAAGCCCCTCAGAGTCGCCTTGAATTGTGAGATGTGGAAATAGATTTAATAGTAAATAAAATGAAATAAAACAGTAAATAGGCTGAGTGCTAAAAGGAAAAGGAAACTTCTGAACATTAGATAACTTTACTAATATGGTTTCAGTGACAATTATGAATGGTCTTATAGCTTTATATAAATTTCAGCCTAGACTACTGGTACAGCTTTTCTGCCATTTATTAAATGGACCCCCTCTGGATCCATGACCTTGGTATCATTTATTAATTCACATTTATTTGCTGCCCTCACTTTGGCCATGTCATATAGGAGAATTCACTTGAGAAAGCAATTATGCTTGGAAGAGTTAGAGGTAAAATGAAACGTATTCAACGAATACAGTGGCTGGACACCATCAAAGCTGACTGCAGCCAGAGCTTATAAAAACTCAAATAGTGCCAAGATTCAAAGATGTGGAGAGACCTGAAGTTGCCAAGAGTTGAACTTGACTGTATGGATATCATCATCATAATTTGCTGCCATAGGTTCAGTAGAGAAAGAGGAAGATACTCACAGTATCTACAAAGATACTCAACCATCTTTGTATGGTTGTTTCAGTACTGCCTTCAAAATAAAGTGTGCGTATATAGGTTTATGCAGGGGCAGGTTGCTCTCTTACCTCGCTACCGGAGCCCTGAGCGTGCATCACCATGTTTGGTGCACGTGCGCCCCCTTGCGAGATTTTGCTTCCGCGCATGCACAGAAGCAAAATTGCCCAAAAATACAGCACCGGAGCAAGCGCGGGCAAACAGCGCCATCTGCTGGCCGCTAGCGGTACTGTAGAGTGGGCCGCACCGGTAGCAACCCACCTCTGGATTTATGGGGCCAAGCTGGACTGTGCAAAAAGTTAATAAAAATTCCAAGAGGCAAATGCCATTAAACAGTAGGCTGACTATTATCAAGTGTTAAAAATATACAAGAATGCATATGGAAGACTTGGAATTCACTGCTACCATGCATTTTTAAATACATTCAAGGAGATGCTAGAACAAATTCACCTATTGAATTATTTATATGATACTCTTGAGTTACCATTTGCAATCTGAATGTGCCAATGCCTTTTCCCTTTCTTCCTCAATCACAAAGGGAATTCTTACTGCTGCAAATGAAGTGGAAATGGTTTGTGTGTTTATATGTGTATAGGGTGGGAGGTCTGATGGAATATTATATGAATGGAAGCCTGCTCATGTTAAGATATTCTTTATTTTTCTCCTCTTGTTTGTCCCTCTGCAGATTTAGAAAAAAATGTGCATAAGGATCTCAAGGGAAATGGAGAATTACACTTTCTGGTTTGGTGGCACTAGAGGTATTAAATTTGCTTTTACAAATTTGCTTTTACAAATTTAATGTATATTTGATCAGAAACCTTACAGAGTTTAGAAATATTTGTTTTGTGCCTTTGAATCAATTCTGACTCTTGCCTGGACTAGGCCTTGCAGGGTTTTTTGGGCAAATTTTTGGAAATGGCTTGCCATTGCCTCCTTCTTAGGGTTGGGAGAGAATGACTGGTCCAAGGTCACACAGCTGGTTTTGTGCCTAAGATAGAACTCATTGGTCTCCCAGTTTCTAGCCTGGTGCCTTAACCATTACACCAACCTGTCTTTCAATCACAAATATTCAGAAACCTTACAGCGTTTAGTGGTGTTTATTTCCAGATAAGTGTAAATCAGGGCTGAGGCTGCAATCCAAAAACCACTTATGTGGATGTAAATCAATTCAGACCAAACACAGGCTTGTTTTGCTAAAATAAGCAGCACCAGGACCTATAGCATCTTTAATCCTGGAAAATGGAACAGCAAGAGCACATTTTTAAACTATTTACTTAGGAGACTAACCCAAGATATAACCCACAAAGTGACAAAATTAGTGGACCAGGGGAATGCTGTCGATATAGTTTACTTGGACTTCAGTAAGGCATTTGATAAACTAGATCATAATCTACTACTAGATAAAGTAGAAAAATGTCGAAACTGGCTGACCAACAGCACTCAACGTGTAGTGCTCAATGGAACTGCATCTACATGGAGGGAAGTATGCAGTGGAGTACCCCAAGGCTCTGTTTTAGGCCCAGTACTCTTCAACATCTTCATCAATGACTTGAACAAGGAGATAGATGGGGAACTCATCAAATTTGCAGATGACACCAAACTGGCAGGAATAGCCAACTCTCCAGAAGATAGACTCAAGATAAAGAAGGATCTTGACAGACTTGAACATTGGGCGCTATCTAACAAAATGAAATTCAATGGTGAAAAAAGTAAGGTTCTACATTTAGGCAAGAAAAACAAAATGCACAGTTATAGTATATGTGGTACCTTGCTCAACAGTAGTAACTGTGAGAGGGATCTTGGAGTCCTAGTGGACAACCATTTAAATATGAGCCAGCAGTGTGCAGCAGCTGCCAAAAAAGCCAACACAGTTCTAGGCTGCATTAACAGAGGGATAGAATCAAGATACTGCATTCAGTTTTGGTCGCCACGATGTAGAAAGGATGTTGAGACTCTGGAAAGAGTGCAGAGAAGAGCAACAAAGATGATTAGGGGACTGGAAGCTAAAACATATGAAGAACGGTTGCAGGAACTGGGTATGTCTAGTTTAATGAAAAGAAGGACTAGGGGAGACATGATAGCAGTGTTCCAATATCTCAGGGGTTGCCACAAAGAAGAGGGAGTCAAACTATTCTCCAAAGCAGTTGAGGGTAGAACAAGAAGCAATGGGTGGAAACTAAACAAGGAGAGAAGCAACTTAGAACTAAGGAGAAATTTCCTGACAGTTAGAACAATTAATCAGTGGAACAGCTTGCCTCCAGGAGTTGTGAATGCTCCAACACTGGAAGTTTTTAAGAAGATGTTGGACAACCATTTGTCTGAAGTAGTGTAGGTTTCCTGCCTAAGCAGGGGGTTGGACTAGAAGACCTCCAAGGTCCCTTCCAACTTTGTTGTTGTTGTTGTTGTTGTTGTTGTTGTTGTTGTTGTTATAAGATAGGTGTCTATCAATTACTACATATAGAAAAAGAAACTGTATCTTGATAATGAAAAAACCCCTCTTTTCTAGCTTCCATTAATGAAAAGCTATTGTAGAAATCTGGAGAAGGCATTTTTGGGCAAATCCATGGATGTTTGATTTTTGGAAACACAGGCTTAGTTGAGGTTTTCATAAACATAACTTCTTCCATTCATTGAACATAATAGCCAAAGAATAACTACAGGCAGCTTTACATTAACTAGATGACAATCATTCTCTTGGTTTTTAGCCTTGTGAGATACAAAAAGCTAGGATAGGTTCATCAACATTTGATACAATTCAGTTCATAAATCTGCCTTGCCAAGAAACTTCTAGCAAAGCCTGAAGTGATTGAAAATGGATCAAAGCCAAAATTCTCTAAAGAAAAGGCTGAACTATTACGCAGGAGAAGAAACAGGAGAAGCAATGCTTTGTTATAATGCATATCAAGGCAGCATTTATAATAAAACTTGACTTTTACAGATAGTCCTTGACTTACAACAGTTCATTTAGTGACTGTTCAAAGTTACAACATCACTGAAAAAAGTGACTTTTTTCATACGACCATTGCATGACCATTGATCAAAATTCAGATGCTTGGCAACTGACTCAAATGTATGATGGTTGCAGTGTCCTGGGATCATGAAATCATCTTCTATGACCTTCTGACAACCTTGTGACAAGCAAAGTCAATGGGTAAGCCAGCCTCACTGGATGTTACTTAACAATTGCAATTATTCATTTAACAACTCTAGCAAGAAATGTTGTAAAATGGGGCAAAGCTCACTTAACAAATGTCCCACTTAGCAACATAAATGTTGGGCTCAATTGTGGTTGTAGGTGGAGGACTACCTGTATTACTTTTCCATATGAAAGTAAATACTGTATTTCAATATCTGAGGGGATGCCACAAAGAAGTGGGAGTCAAGCCAGAGGTGGGTTCCTGCCGGTGTGGTTAATAGCTGTTGTTCGGCGCAGAGCCGAAGACGCTGCTGCCGTTCGCGGCGCAGGAGCTTTCCTCGGGTGCTGCCGCCGCCCGCATGGCCGCCGCCGTTTGCGTTCTTTTGCCCTCTGCACATGCGCAAAGCGTTCTGCATGCGCAGAGGGCAAAAGAACGCAAACAGTGGCATCCATGCAGGCACCGGCAGCGCCCAGGGAAAGCTCCCGCGCCGCGAACGGCAGCAGCATCTTCGGCTCTGCGCCGAACAACAGCTATTAACCGCACCGGCAAAAACAGGCAGGAACCCACCTCTGAGTCAAGCTATTCTCCAAAGCACCTGAGGGTAGAACAAGAAGCAATGGGTGGAAACTAAACAAGGAGAGAAGCAACTTAGAACTAAGGAGAAATTTCCTGACAGTTAGAACAATTAATCAGTGGAACAACTTGCCTCCAGAAGTTGTGAATGCTCCAACACTGGAAGTTTTTAAGAAGATGTTGGATAACCATTTGTCTGAAGTGGTGTAGGGTTTCTTGCCTAAGCAGGGGGTTGGACTAGAAGACCTCCAAGGTCCCTTCCAACTCTGTTGTTGTTGTTATTATTATTAATACATTAATTGGCCCATGTAACAAAAGAGAAAGGTTAAATAAAGTTGCAAATATTTTGATACAATCCTATGTTTTCCAGAGTTGGGAATGATCTTGAATAAAATTGCAGTGCCATTCTTTCACTCTACATAAGTATTCCAAGAAGAACTTCATATTTGCTTAGAAGCTCATCACTTGAATGCTTTGCCTCCTCAAGGTGCATTCAGAGATGGTAGGAAGATAAGAGAGGAAAACCCTCGGAAAGAAAAATCCTCACATTAGTAGAGATTTGAAGGCAAAACTCAGTATTTGTTTTGGTTAACTTAATGGTGGTGTTGATACAAGAAGTAAGCAAATTGATAACCACACAAACTTTCAAAGACCAAGAGGAAAAAACCCGCTTGTGATTATTCCATAGAATTACTTAATGAAATGTCTGGAGATAAACTGTAGAGATAGGATTTTTCTGAAAAAGGAGGTATGCGATGAAATCCAGCTGACCAATAACCAGATTATTATCAACCAGAATTGCAGCTATGGATTCTAGAGGCTTCAAAAAAAATTAAACTACAGAAAAAGTACTTTAATGTCCACATGATTGAAGAAGTTCTTTCTCCCACAACATGCATGTTGAGATTGGTTAAAGTGTAGAAGGGACAGCTTGGCTTTTTCTAAGTGTATTTTGACATGATTTTTAAAAGTAAGAACAATTTTTATGTGAGAAGAAACTCAGAAAGTAAAGATACATGTTTATTTATGACACTATTTAAGAAAACTTAGATTGAAAAATGTTACACATTACTGAACACTAGAAGGCAGTATACAATGTGCTTTGTTCTTATTGGGACTCGTCAAGTTCAGACAGCCAGTAAGGATGTAACTGATAATACACTATCGTCTGGTGGTCAGTAATGTACAAAATCACAAAATATATGCTGAAATTGACCCCCTTCCCCCCAAGGAATGGTTAAAAAAAACTCCCAAAATTTTAACCTTAGACTGTCTACTGTTGACCTCACTCCATTCCTAAGAGGTTTGTAAGGGGCGTGCATAAGCGCACCAGCGTGCTTACCATCCCTGTCCTAATGTTCCCTTTTATTTGTATTCATTTCATGTATTCAAATCATGTTTATACTTATATATATTATCTAATACGTGCTTGACAAATAAAATAAATAAAATAAATTACAGAACTTCTATTATGACACAAGATAACAGCTCGATCTCTCTAGCTTAAAACTCAAATAAGAAAGGTATATATACCATTCATGGATCAAGGGTTGAATTTTCTAATTTAGAATATTGTATTTTCTCTCCCAGAGACCCTAATCCTATGGCAAAACACTTCCATATCTTGTAACACTTGTAACAAAGTCAGATATGACATATCAAGTCATACTTCAGGATCACATATCCTAGTGTGAGCCACAAAGCTGGACTTCAGGTTTAGAGAAAGAGGTCTTTTCCTGTGGTGTAGGTGCTTGTTCATCATGAGGCCACATTGCTTTGTTCTCACAGTACTGTCCTTGGCCTGCCAAGTTTCTTTTCTCTTGGCTAAAGTTGACTTAATCTCATATCCAAAACTTACTGTATTATTTGCATGTATTTCTGAATGTATTTCTATTATGCCAGAAACTACTGTATTTTAAGAGGTATGGAAGGAGCACATGGCCAAGGTCTCAGCTTCTTCTAGAGCACAAGGACAAGTTCACTTCTTCAATGTCCTTTTAACAGTAACTGAAGCTCCAGCCTTACACTTTTATCTGCAAACAGAAGTCCCTTCTACCTTGAGGACAATCTTAATTGTTTCTTGCTATCAGGCCAGAATCCTAACACAATCACAAGAGTTGCAAAATTTATCTCAGTTGCCAATATCCTGTTAACCATTACAGCAAACTGGGTCTCAAAGATAATCTACTCTACCTTAAAGGACAGGGCCTTGAGAGAATGACTGTTTTTAAACATTCCTATTAAGCTCACAGTAGTTCTTGCTTATTCTCAATATTCCAAGACTGGACTTCAAATATTTTCCAGGGATTTGAAAATACGACTTTAGCAATAGAGTGGTTAATGCCTGGAACTCACTACCTGACTATGGTTTCGTCACCAAACCCCCAAAACTTTACCCTTAGACTGTCCACTGTTGACCTCACCCGATTCCTAAGAGGTCAATAAGGGGCATGCATAAGTGCACCAGCGTGCCTACCGTCCCTGTCCTAATGTTCCCTTTTATTAGTACGCATCTTATGTATATAAACAATGTTATATCTATGTATATCACCAATACGTACTTGACAAAAACAAACAAACAAATAAATAATGTCTAAAGTGTTTCTTTGTCATCAATATTCCTATGAGCATTTAGCATGATGTGGTGAATTCACTATATAGCCAGCATATTCACAAGGCAAGCAAGATTAAGTGAGAAAAGAAGTTCCAGCACATGGATGTCAGTTGCTGTGAGTATCATGTATCCTTCTCTTTATTGGAAATTGTAAACAATACTATAGGCAACACAATGGTTGGATAGGTTAGAGAGTAAAAACGATAACTACAGTGCTTAGTCCAGGTGAAAAGACACAAATGCTAGGGATTTGTTTTAAGCCTTTCATTTTTCTTCCTAAAGGACTGAAGATTTGAGAAAAATAATCCTAATCTTCACAAATATTCTGCATATGTTTTCTGGACGAAGTCACAGTAGGCGTATCTGGAATTTGAGATTTCCAGATTAAAGTTGTATCATTTAGAAGGAAGAAACTAAGAACACTTGGGGTTTCTAAAGTATGGCATCAATGTGATTCTTTGGTCACAAGTCTGAAATCCCAAAGACTTCATTAGCCAATGAAACCTCTAGGTTAATAATGCAAAGCCAAGATGGAAGTCATTGGAGAAGAGGGAGCACAGGCAGAACAAATGAAAGGGTTGAGTTGCATGCACCTAGCTCTGGCAGGAAGCAGTGGACAAATCCATTTGAGGAAAAATATTGAAAGGGTCACTTGACCACATGCTATGCACTATTAGAAAAAAAAAATCAGATACTGAAGTTTGGGATCTTGGTGTCTGCAATCCTTAGACCCAACAATGCTCCAGTCTTTACATTATCAAAGGATCTTCAATTGTGCATTTTGCTTTGAATGGTTATTCCCACTAGAAAATAGAAGCAGGGACAGTACTAAACAGTCCTCCAAAAAAAAAAACCCCTCTTAGGTTCATAAACATAAGTGTAGGATGGGAAAAGCTGTTCATCCCTATCGTTGCCTTGATACTCAATCTCAACTTAGGTCTCCAGCATGTCTTTCACAGTAAGGAACTAGCTGACTGCCAAAAGAAAATAAAAGTATTCTTATATGACAGCTAGAAGTATGCAGACTGTAACAACCCAAAATCCTTTGGAGTTTGGTGTTTGATAAACAAATAAACAAGAGCAACAACAAACAATAGGCAAATGAAGAGCGGAAGTGATGAGTATCCAGATGGATAGAGGAAGGCAAACTCTGCTTGCAACAACATGCAAAAATGACATCATTTCCATCTCTATCAGATAGCAAACCCTCAAATGCATAGCATTTTTGGGGGGAGGGAGCTATGTGCAGGGCATGAATCCAAGGTTACATTTAACAGGAAAACAGAAACACCTCCAGTAAAACATGATCACTAACCAACATTTTTATATTGTATTCTATAAAAGGAGGAGGAGGAGGAGGAGGAGGAGGAGGAGGAGGAGGAGGAGGAGGAGGAGGAGGAGGAGGAGAAGGAGAAGAAGAAGAAGAAGAAGAAGAAGAAGAAGAAGAAGAAGAAGAAGAAGAAGAAGAAGAAGAAGAAGAAGAAGAAGAAGAAGAAGAAGAAGAAGAAGAAGAAGAAGAAGAAGAAGAAGAAGAAGAAGAAGAAGAAGAAGAAGAAGAAGAAGGGATCCTGGAATGATAGTTGTCATGCAATTATCCCTAACCTAATTCCTCTGATTCTGCACTGCAAAGAAAGATTTTCAAGCATGCAAAAGTGCTGCATTTTCATTGTAGGGGTGGGGAGAAAGGGAGAGAAGAAGCGACCTCTGCAGTATCTTTTCTGCTTCAGTTTCCTATTCTGTGGTAGCTTAGGAGGGAAGGAAGGGGGGAGGGAAAGGGGGGGGTTAAAAAGGAAGCAAAAAAGAGTGCATTATCTTTACAGGATAGCTCCATCTACTGGCAAAATAAATACATATGCACCAATAAAGGGGAATATTTGTAACTCAGGGTTGAAATGAGGGGTCCTTGGCACTCCTTGAGC